>RJWH01000628.1:48358-654090 GCA_004363575.1 Solenodon paradoxus | reverse complement strand
TATATTTTCAAGAGACCCGTCACTGACTGTATGTGGAGCATGAATTGTAAGGAGGTAAGAATAGAAGCGGGGAGACCAGATAAGATCCTACTGCAGTAAATACCACAAGATGGTAGATGGTAGTGGCCTTGACCAAGATGGTAGCAGTAGAGGCAGAGAGAAGGCAACTTAAAATAAATTATGAAGAAGACTTTGCAAGAAGATAATGGAGTAGATGGGGGGTAAGTAGTTGGGGGTGAGAACAACGATGGAATCAAGATGGCTTTCAGGTTTCTGGTGTGAGTAGCCGAGTGGAATGTGGAGTCATCTGCTGAGACTGGGAAGGTTGGATGGGTGGGCGACTAATTCGGGAAGATACCAAGAGTTACATATTGAACATGCTAAATCAGAGATGTCTGTGAAAGTTTAAATGGAGAGGAAATCAGTTGTCTATATGAATTATGAGTTTAGAGGAAATTCTCAAAACAGGGTCTGAATAACAGGAATGCTTGTTAAAAATGTGGATAATGGACACACCCTGGTGGAGTAACAGTTGGGTCCCGTGCCTCTAGCAGACAGCACAGTCCACATGCATCCCAAGGACTTGGGTTCACATCTCAGGACTGTGGGGCACAATCAAGATGAACAACTAAAATAAAAATAAAGTTGCACCCTGGTGGAGTAGTGGTTGTTCAACTGCCTCTGGCTGACATGCAGGCCACATACAGCCCAAGGACTCTGTTTTACATCCTGGGTCAGGGAGTACAACTAAGAAGTACAACTGAATAAAAATGAAGAAAGTGATTCTTCCTCCTGTCTTCTGCCTGCCTGCCTGCCTACTCACCTTCATTCCTACCGGCACCTTTCCTTTAAAAAATTAACTATTAATTTAATTAGATTAAAAAATAAAGTGCTTCTTCCTCCTCTCTCCCTGCCTGCCTGCATACTTACCTTCATTCCTGCCTGTAATTTTCCTTTAAAAACAAAAATGCAGATTATGGTGCCCCACCTCAGTGCTGCCAAATCCCCACCCTCAAAATGTGATCCCAGTGCTGATGAAACATTGAAGCTTACAGATCTTTCTGCTTCTGTGAGATAAGGGGCTGCAGATTCACCTCCCTCTGCAGATTCTTCAGGCTGAAAGAGGACGCAATCTTAGGACTTGCTGCTTATTTAGCCTGTGGATGGCCTGTGATAGGACTTTATCAACAGCCTCTGATCACAAGAGCACACAGACTTTGGGGGAGACAGACATGGTTTAGATAAAATTGTGGGGTTTTTATCCAACTAGCAATAATTGTGCCTCAGATAAACCTCATTGGTTATGATACTGCCCCTGAACAAAGCTAAATATGATTCTTTTTTAAGGAAAGGTACAGGTAAGAATAAAAGTGAGCAGGCAGGCAGGAAAAGAGAGAAGAGGTCTTTTTTTAAAATTTATTTTTTTAATTTTAGTTAGTGTTCATCTGGTTGTTTCCCCCGGCCCTGTGTGGTGCACCCAGGTCTGTGAGATGTGCGTGGACTGCTACAAGATGGACTTACCTGCCAGCTGCCAGGAAGCGCCCAGATCCACTGCTTCCCTGGCAGGGACGTCGGGACAGGAATGCGTTTGTCAGGGGCACAGTATGGGTTCAGAAGCATGACTCAAAAGAGGCCAGTTCTCCTTGACAGTTGAAGACATAACAGAAGATAAGGTCTGAACTAGGGTTTTTTTCCCTTTTTATTTTATTTAAATTTGTTTATTTGCCCCCCTGCACACATACACACACACACACACACATCAGGATAAACAATTTTACCTGAATAAAGTACATTAATGTTCCAAATATTTTGTCTGTATGTGTGTGTGTATATATATATATATATATATATATATTTTATTTTTTTTTTTTTAAGAGGAAGGAAGGCAGACATAAAGGAAGGAAGGCAGAAGAGAGAGAGAAAGAAGCATTTCATTTTAGTTGTTCACTTTAGTTGTTTCCCGTGTCCCTGACTGTGAGCCTGAGTCCTTGAGTTGTATGTGCTGCACTATGATCCAGGTGTGGGCTTAACCCCTGAGCCACCAGGGATTGCCCCAGAGTTGGGTTTTTTTGTTTGTTTGTTTGTTTGTTTTAAGACTTGGCTTCCCCTCTTCTTCTCCCCCAACCTAGTAACCTATGTCTACAACCAGTTGTATTCATTCATTCATTCATTCATTCATTCATTTTGTTTTGGTTTTTTTAAAGAAAAGGTACAGGCTGGAATGAAGGTGAGCAGGCAGGCAGGCAGAAAGAGGAGGAAGAAACACTTTATGGATTATATTTTGTTGTTCCTCCACCACACACACTGCCCTAGGACATGAGCCGGGGTACCTGGATGCTTGTGGACTGTGCTGGCTGAAGGCAGCTGACCAAACCGCTACTCCACCAGGGTGCCCCTGGGTAATATTTCATTGTATGGCTGTGTCACCATTCACTCAAGATTCCCTAACAGACGGTCACTGTTTCCAGTGTCTTTGCAACACTAAGCAACCTTGTACACTCATCCCTATGTACTGGTGGTTTTATTTCCATGGGATAAATTATCAGGAGTGAAACTGCTCAGTTAAAGGGTGTATTGTTTTGCTGGCCTGGGACCAAATTCATGTCCCTGGGCTTTACATGGCCTGCGTCTTAGCCCTAAAACATCAAAGTATTTTTTATTTCAATAAATGTTGCCAGGCTACTTTCTGGGGAGACTAGACTCTCAACCGTATCCAAGAGCACACTTTTCCCCACGTTCTTGCCAGGAAAGGGCATCCTTCTCTTGTTAATTCTGGTTATTCCGATAGAGGTAAAGTGATATCGTTACTTAATTTTGTATTTCCATGTCTGCTCATGAACTGGAGTCTTTTTGTTATTTTTCTTGTAAAAATGCCTATTCATGGACCCTGCCAGTTTCCGAGAAATTGTCTTTTTCTTGTTAATCTGTAAGATAATTTTGTAGAGTAGAGCCGTTAACCCATGATTTGCCATCTGCATTAGACATTGTTTCTTTTCTTTCTTTTTCTTCCTTTTAGAGGAAGGAAGCAGGTGGGAAGCAAATAGGCAGGCAGACAGGCAGGAAGAGAGGGAAGAAAGAGTATTTATTTAATTAGTTGTTCATTTTGATTGTTCCCCACACACACAACCCGCCCTGGTTACGAGCTTGATCCTTGGGTTTTCTGTGGACCATGCTGCTGCCCCAGGCGGAGTGCCTGAGCCACCACCAGGGCACGCCTATTTTATAGTATTTATTTTTCACATTTCATGGCTCTGACTCTTGGAATTATTTTTCTAAATCTACTATTTACCTAACAACTCTGTTTATGTTCTATTTTTAATCTAAAAAATGTTTTAACTCCAACTTTGCTTTATTGATATCTATTTGACATATACTATTGAATGTTTTAAGGTGTAAATGTGATGACCTGATATATATACAGACACTGCAAAATTATTGTTTTAACTTTTTTTTCTTTATTCCAGTGTCCCTTACAACCACCTTTTTCTCCTCATCCCCTCGGCCCCCATGACCAGTCCTGAGCCCTGTTATTTCTGTTGGAATTTGCATGTTCCTTTGTTTCATTTCATTATATTCCACATATGAGTGAAATCATCCTGTATTTCTCTTTTTCTTTCTAACTTGTTTCACTCAACATGATCCCTTCCAGTTCTATCCAGATTGTAGCAAAGGGCACAATTTCATTTTTTTAAATAGCAGCACAGAATTCCATTGAGTGTCTTACCTATGGTGAATTGCGTTGCTGTGAATATAGGGGTGCAGATATCTTTCCTGATGAGAGATTTTGTATCCTCTGGTTATATGCTCAGGAGTGGGATTGAGGGATCAAATGGTAAATCCATTTTTCTTTCTTTGAGGAACATCCATACTGTTTTCCAAAGAGGCTGCACCAATTTACATTCCCACTAACAGTGTAGGAAAGTTCCCTTTTTCCCATGGCCCCTCCAACACCTGCTATTTCCAGTCTTTTTGATATAGCCCATTCTCACTGGTGTGAAATGACATCTCATTGTAGTTTTATTTGCATTTATGACCATGATGAGTGATGTAAAGTATTTTTCCAGGTGCCTGTAAGCCATCTGTGTGTCTTCTTTAAAAAGTTCTCTATTCAGCAATTTTGTCCATTTTCTGAGTGGGTCGTTTGCTTCATTTATTGTTGAGAAATATGAGTTCTTTGTTTATTTTAGAAATCAAGCTTTTATCTGATGTATGTCCTGTGACTATCTTCTGCAATTCTATGGGCTATCTTTTCATTTTAGTGGTGTTTGTTTTGCTGTGCAGAAGCTTCTCAGTTTGATGTAGTCCCAATTGTTTAGTTTTGCTTTGGTTTATTTTGCTGTCACTCTTCCTCTCCAGAAGGCCTCTTTGAGGTTGCAGTCATGCAGTGTTTTCCCCACATTTTGTTCTAGTTATTTTCTGGTTTCGGGTCTTATGTTCAGGTCTTTGATCCATTTTGATTTTTGTACTTCGTACTTGGTGAATATGAGTAGTCTACTTTCTTTTCTTTCTTGCTTTTTATTCTTTTGCAGATGTCTTTCATTTTCCCAGCACCATTTACTGAATAGACTTTCCTTCCTCCATTGTATGCTCTTGGCACCTTTGTCATAGACTGACTGTGCATATACGTGAGGTTTTATTTCTGAACTCTCTATTTGATTCCACTGATACACTGTGTCTGTTTTTGTTTCAGTGCCATATCACTTTGATGATGATCACTCTAGTACAGTTTGAAGTTCGGAAGTGTTATGCCTCCACCGTTCCTTTTTTTTCTTAGAAAAGCTTTGGGTATTCAAGACTGTTGTTCCACACAAACCTCAGTATTATTTGATCCATTTCCTTGAAAAATGTCCCTGGGATTTTGAAGGGAATTGCATTCAACCTTGTGTACAATGGCCATTTTTATTATGTGGATTTTTCCAATCCATAAATAGAGGATGTTTTTCCATCTCTTTGTGTCTCCTTCTATTTCCTTTGTTAACATCCTGTACTTTTCATTGCACAGGTCTTTTATCTCCTTTAATTCCAGGTATTTGATCTTCCTTGGTGCTATTGGGAATGGGATGTCTTAATTTCTTTCTCCACTACTTCATTGCTTGCGTACAGGATGCCACTGGTCTTGCGTGTTGACTTTATATCCTGCGCTTTGCTGATTCATTTGCTGTTTCTAACAGTTTTTTCAAGGAGTCTTTAGGGCTTACTAGTTATAATATCATGTCATCTGCCAATAATGATAGCTTTTTTTCTTCTTTTCTAATTTAAATTCCTTTAATGCCCGCTTCTTGCTTTATCGCTCTGGTCAAGACTTCCAGAACTGTGTTGAATAGTAACTAAGTTGATAATGGGCAACCCTGTCTTGTTGCAGTTTTTAAGTGAAGGGCTCTTTTTCACTATTTTGAGGTTTTGCAGGTTTGTCATATATTGCTTTTACTATGTTGAGGTATGTACCTTCTATTCCTATTTTGTCAAGGGTTTTTATCATGAATAGACGCTGAATCTTGTCAAATGCTTTTTCTGCATCTATCGAAGCGATCATGTGATTTTTGATTTTCACTTTGTTGATGTGATTTATCACACTGATAGATTGGCATACGTTGAACCATCCTTACATCCCCGGAATAAATTCAACTTGGTCATGGTGTATAACTTTTTTATATGCTGTTGAATTCTATTTGCTGGAATTTTTTTTTTTTTTTGAGGAATTTTGCATCTATATACATGAGCAATATTCGTCTGTAGTTTTCTCTTTTGGTGCTGTCTTTGATTTTTGGAATCACAAAATATTAGTCTCAAAAATGCATTTGGGAATTTTCTCTCCTCTTGAACTTTGTGGAAGAGCTTAATGAGGATGGGGTTTAGCTATTCTTGAAGGTTTGGTAGAATTTCCCAGTGAAGCCATCTGGTCTTGGGCTCTCGTTTTGGGGGAGAATTTTTTATTACTGCTTCAATTTCTGCTCTTGTGTTTGTTCTGTTTAAGTTGTCTATGTCTTCCTATCTGAGTTTTGGGAGGTTGCAGGATTATAGAATCCTGTTCATTTCTTCCTGATGACAAATATGTTGGAATGTAAGCATTCATATTAATCTCTCATGACCCTTTGTATTTATTTCTGTGACATCAGTTGTGATCGCACATCTTTCATTTCTGGTTTTTATTATTAAGGTTTTTCTCTCTTTTTCTTCACCAGTCTTGTTAGGGGTATATACATTTTGCTTATTTTTTTCAAAGAACTAGCTTTTGGATTTATTTATCTTTTGGATGGTCTTTTTATTTTCAATTTTATTTATTTCTGCTCTGGGTTTTAATTTCCTTTCTTCTGCTGATTCTTGGTTTTGATTGTTCTTCCCTTTCTAATTCCCTGTTCTTAACTTTTATGTAGTCAAATTTTTTTTTTCTGTTACAGCTTCTGGGTTTTCAATCTTAGTTAATAATTTCTCACTCTTACATCAGACAGACAGGTTTCTAGATTTTCATATAAGATTTTATGAATTTTTTATTTAGAGATAATTGAATATAATGTTGTGTAAGTTTAAAGTGTACAAGGTGTTGAACTCATATATTTATATAATGCAATATGATTCCTACAGTAGCCTTAGCTAATATACCATGTATTTATCATTTATTTTTTGTGTTGATTTCACATCTTAGCAACTTTGAAGTTTATAACATATTACTGTTGACCATAATCACTCTTGTGCATTAAATCTCTAAAATATATTACTAGTCACATACATTTATTTTTATTTATTTATTTTTTAAGTGAAGGTGCAGGAAGGAATGAAGGCGAGTAGGCAGGCAGGCAGAGAGACAAGGAAGAAGCATGTCTCTCTGTCTCTCTCTCTCTCTCTCTGTCTCTCTCTCTCTCTCTCTCTCTCTCTCTCTCTCTCTCTCTCTCTCTCTCTCTCTCTCTCTCTCTCTCTCTCTCTCTCTCTCTCTCTCTCTCTCTCTCTCTCTCTCTCTCTCTCTCTCTCTCTCTGTGTGTCTCTCTCTCTCATTAATTTTGTCATTCACACTGGTTGCTCTCCTAAGACCTGGGACTTGAATCCAGGGGTATGTGGCCTGTGCTCCTTTGGAGGTGATTGACAAAGCTGCTGCTTTACCAGGGTGTGTCTTTTTTTTTTTTTAAGAGGAAGGAAGGCAGGCAGGAATGACGGCAGGCAGGTGACAAGAAGGAAGGAGAGGTGGAAGAAGAATTTTATTTATTTAGTTGTTCATTTCAGTTGTTCCCTCCTCTCCAAGGCCACAAACCAGGTCCTTGGGCTGTATGTGGACTGAGCTCCAGGCACAGGCTTAACCCCTGAACCACCGGGCGCGCCGATAAATGTATTTTTTACATTTAAAATTTCAATCTATCTGAGGTTCATTTTGTAAATAAAAGCTCTAATTTTGTTTTCTTCCATTTGGAAAGTCTGCTATTGCGAAATCATTTTATTTGTTTTTTCCCAGTTAACTGAGACATTCTCTTTGTTATATATTAGAATTTCATATATAGTGGGACTTATTCCTGGAATTCTCTAGTCTGATCTTCTGATGGATTTGTCTGTTCCCATGTGACTGATCTCTGGATTCACATATGGAGGTTGCACGGTCTGTTCTCCCACCCATAAGGCAAGTCCTCCCTCACGCTCTTCTTTTTCATATTTTCTTGGCATCCATCATCATATATAAAGTTTAAGATCAATGTTAACCAATTCAAAACACAAAGACTAAAAACTATTTGCTCTGGGAATGGGAAGAAGAGGGTTGGCGGAGAGGTTGTTTAATTGTATTCCGTTTGGGGCCTTGGGAAGGAACCCAGAGTCCCAGATGGGACAGGTCCATTCTTTAGCGCCCTGTCAGGTCTCCGCCCAACCGGGAAACGCGGGAACTGCAGCCAGGGCTGCAATAGCAATGTGGGTGCTGCCACCTACCGTCATAAAGAGTCAGTGCAGTCACCTTCGAAGTCCCTCGTTGGCTCCAGGGAGATATCAGCCCAGACCCAGAGTTTCTAGACCCGAAGTAACCTCTCCCAAGAGCCTCCAGTTCTAAAGAGATCTTTTGGGGGCAGCGGTTTAATGTAGCAGTGCAGTGTGGAAGAAGGGGATCTTAACTTGCACCCCAAGTGCCTTGTGAGACCACAGAAACGCTTCATATTTACTGAACCTGAAATCACTCCCGTTCCCCACTGCATTACCTGATTTGCAAGGATTTGAAGTCACAGATTGGGGCTATCCCTGCCTCCCCTGGGATGGTCACCTAGTGTGAGAAACAGTAAGTCAATTCGGAAATTACTGGATAACTAAGAAATATAAGGCCCGCCCTGGTGGCTTAGTGGTTAAGTCCATCACCTCTGGCCAGCCCAGTCCACATACATCCCTACATCCCAGGGACCCAGGTTTGCCACCTGGAGCCAGAGGAAGCAACCAAGATGAACAAATAAAAACAAATAAAATGCTTCTTCCTCCTCTCTCTTTCCACCTGCCTGCCTACTCACCTTCATTACTGCCTGCACCTTTCCTTAAAAAAAAAAAAAAAAAAAAAAAAAAAAAAAAAAAAAAAAAAAAAAAAAAAAAAAAAAAAAAAAAAAAAAAAAAAAAAAAAAAAGTAATAAAAGAGAAGTCACTGCCTGAAATACAATCAGTTGTAGTTCTGAGGTATGAAAGCTCAAAAGGGAAAGAAAGGAAAGAGGAGAAATAGTGAAAAAAGTGAAATTCAAGGCAGTCCTTGGAGAACGGCTCCAATTTGGGGCAGCAGGAAAAGGAGAATAAATATCAAGCAGAGGAAATGAGGAGCATGGGGGGCCCTCTATTTCCAGGAAAGTGTGGGCAAAGCTATTCAGACCCATCTTCCCACTGGAAATGCTGTATAAAAGATTTCTTAAGGTGTGCCCTAGTGGAGTAGTGGTTGGCTCAACTGCTTCCAGCCTAAGCACAGTCCACATGCATCCCAAGGACCAGGCTTTGCATCCCAGTTTGGGGAGAACAACCAAGATGTACAACTAAATAAAAATAAATAAAATGCTTCTTCCTCCTCTCTCCTCCTGCCTGCCTGCCTCTGCTCTCCTTCATTCCTAACTGTACCTTTCCTTTAAAAAAAATTTTTTTAACTCCTTAACAAATACCACTGATACTTGACAAAAGGGTTCCAAATTTCCAGGGCAAAGTCTAAGAGAAAGTGTACTCCAGAAAGGAGTACTATTAGAATATAGAGCAGAAAAAATTACCCAGAAGGCAGAAAAGAACAAAAAAGAAAAAGACAAAGATGTTGAGACATGAAAGCGTCCGAGAAAAGAATGAACACATTTTAACCAGATTGCTAGAAGGAAAAGACAGAGAATCTTTCTTGCCAGGGGAAGATTTGAAAGATCTTCTGGGCATTTTCCAGTAGTGCTGAGGCACCAATCCACAAGTTCTGGGAGTCCAAAGAATCCCAAGCAGGATACATCACATAAAATCCAGATGTAGATATATCACAGCAGAACTTCAGCATGTCAAATATAGAAAGAAAATCTTTTCTCTTTTGATTTAATTTTTGTTTTTTACTCCTGGTCCCAGGCCTTGAACTTGGGTCCCTGGGCTTTACATGGCCGGCACCACAGCTGCCTTAGCTACAGGGGTGCTCCTTAGAAAGCAAATCTTAAGAGTCACCATCTCAACAGCAATAATAGAAGGCAGAAGCCAATGGAATGATTTTTTTTTTTTTTTTTTTTAAGGAAAGGTGCAGGCAGGAATGAAGGTGAGCAGGCAGGCAGGAAGAGAGAGGAGGAAGAAGCATTTTATGTTTTTAATTCACTTGTTCATCACTGTTTGTTTCTCTGGACCAGAGTCTTGAACTAGGGACCTTGGGATATATGTGGACTGTGCCTAGTTTAAGCCGCTAGGTCGCCAGGGTGTGCTTGGAATGATATTTTAAACATATTGAAATAAAATGCCTTATGACTGAATTTTGAAACAAGTAAAAACTAAGAACTTTTACCACCAGCAGAGCCTCACTGAAAGAAATTCTAAAGGATGCAATTCAAGCAGAAGGAAAGTGATCCCAGACCAGATGGACTGTCTGGTGCAAAAAAGAATGAGAATTTGGAGCCAAAAGTTCAGGGCAGCATTGTTCACACTATCTAAGAAGGTGGAAGTAACCCGAATGTCCACCAATAGACAAATAGAGAAACACAGCTTGGTGTAACCATACTATTCAGTCATAAAAAGAAATGAAGTTCTGATATGCGATATGAAATGAATGGTCCTTGAAAACCATGTGTTAAATGTTAAATAAAAGAAGTCAGACATGATAGGCTGCATAGTGGATGATTTGGTTTATACAAAACTTTGAGAAGAAGCAAGTCCATAGATTCAGAAGGAGGGTTAGTGGTGCCAGGGATGAGGGGAAGAAAGAACTGGGGAGTAAGTGCTAATGAGTACATGATTTAAACATTAAAAAATTTTATTTAGGAAAAGTGCAGGGAGGAATGAAGGCAAGTAGGCAGTCAGGTAGGAGGAGCAAGTAGGAAGAAGCACTTTACTTTTACTTAGTTGTTCATCTTGGTTGCTCTTCCTGGCCCAGGACACAAACCCAGGTCCTTGGGATGGATGTAACCTGCACTTTGGCCAGAGGCAGTTGACCCAACCACTACTCCATCGGGGAACACCAAATAGAGGATTTTTAAGGGGAGTGATGAAATGATGAGGAATTAGATTGTGGCGATGACTATACAACCTTGTGAATATACCTGAGATAAATTATATTCCAATGAAAAAGAAAAATAATTTAAAAACAAGGAATAAATATATGTCGATAAATCTAAAGTATTAACTATATAAACAACAGCCACAGTTATACCCAGTGACATTAACAAAGAAGATCATGATGCACCCTTGTGGCTCAGGCAGCCGACACACTGGTGTGTGAAAAATATACAACCTGAGGACCTGGGTTTGAGACCTGCGGCCAGGGTGAAAAACCAAAAATGGGCAACTAAGTAAAGGTCTTTCTTTCTCCTCTTCTTTCCCTCCTTAAGTGCTTCTTCCTCCTCGCCGTTCTTTCCTTCCTCTCCTTCATGAGATAGAGATAGAGACAGAGAGAGAATTGAAATATACAACAGAAATGATAAATGAAGTTTAAGTGTTCCATAGCCCAGGAGAAAGGTAAGTGAAGATACTGATTAATTTTAGATTTTGCATATAACATTGTAGTTTGGGTTTTTTGTTTTTTAAAGGAAAGGTGCAGGCAGGAATGAAGGTAAATAGACAGGCAGGCAGGAAGAGAGAGGAGGAAGAGAATTTTTATTTTATTTTCACTTATCTGTTCACAATGGTTGTTCCCCTACCCTGAGACCTGGAACTCAAAGGCAGGGTTATGTGGCTCGCTCCTTTGGAGGCGATTGACTTAACCACTGCTCCACCAGGGCACACCATGCATTGCAGTTTTTAGGGTACAGGCCAAATCTATATGCCCTGTAGATACAGAATTTATAGGGTAAAAGAATAAAAATAAAGACATGGAAATTTCAATTTGAGGATCTAGTTAAATTCAGATTATTCATAGTAACTATTCACACAACAACATGCGGTTGTTTGGAGTCAGTGTGACTGGACAAGGCAGACAGATTACAGGAATCCCAGCAGGAACCTGAGAGTTTTCTGACGCAATCCACTCTTCCCATTTCGGTCATTCATCAGGTACATGTTGGCTCCTCCTAGGTGCCAGGCACCGTGTAAGGTGCCACAGAGGTACACAGTCCCATCTTTTGTGGAAATACAGGTCTAGGAGAGGAGGCTGGTGACCTGAGCAGAGCCTAGCCACACAGGAACTGGTATATCAGACCAAGGAGTTCACCACTGATGCCAAGTACAGAGGAAAGTCACTGAGAGGCGTGCAGGAGCAGATGATGTCATCATTCCAGCTGCTGGGCAGAATGGACTGAAAAACACGTGGAAGCAAAGAGCTACTCCAGTGATCTCACAGGAAGACAGTGAGGATGCAGTGTGGTTGGCAGATGTGAGAAAGATCAGATAGAGAGGAATGGATGTGGAGCTTCAAGCAGGGAGAAGTCCAGAAAATTGCAAGGCAGCTGTCCAGGGACTTGCCAGAGTCCTCAGAGCTGGTGGCTGAGCTGAGGCAAAGCCCATCCCACACTGTGTCTGAGACATGCAGACGCCTGAATGCAAAGACAGGCAGAGGAAGCCGGACCAGCTGGGGCCAGGAAGACTAGATTCGGTATCTTCGGTCTGCTGTGATGGTTGAACCCACAAGAGACCACATTCTTTCAGGAGAGAATGAGGGAAAGATGGGAACCTTGACACACACCTGAGCTTTCATGTGGAAGTGGAGCCAAGCAGGGGACTTCTCGCAGAGCCATTACAGACCCCCTGCTTTACTACTGCATGACCCTGGGCCTCCTCCTAACCTCTCTGAGCCTTCTCTGGTGGACAAACTCTAAGATGTCCATCTCCCAGTGATTAGGCCATTGTGTGATTCCCTTCTCTTGATGATGGGCAGAGCCCACAACTTGCTTCTAACCAACAGACTATAGCAAAGGGGACGAGCTGACACCCCCATGGTTGTGTTACATTATCTAAGACTTCTTGCTAGCCAACTCGTTGTAGACATGCTCCTGCTGGTGTGGTGAAGCCATCGGCCATGTTAAATGTGATGCATGTCTTACCTTGGCTAGGCTATCGTACACAGTTACTCACTCGCGACTTATCTAGGTGTGAATGTGGAGATACTGTGTAGACATGTGTAGTCAACAATCAGTTGACTCTTAGTAAAGATTACTCTGGGTAATGTAGGTGGGCTTCATCCGGCCCGCTGGAAGGCCTTACAAACAAAACTGAAATTGCCTTGTGGAAATTCTGCCTCAAGACGGCAGCATTTGATCTTGTCTAAGGGCTTCCAGCCTGCGGGTCTGCCCTTTGGTTTCAGGCTGGCCAGCCCCCACAACCCGTAAGCCAGCTCAGCCAGGACCCTCAGCCCTCTACCCTAGAGGAAATGAATGCTGCTAGCCACCAGATCAAAGTTGGAAACAGACTCTTCTCCAGTCAGACGGCTGTAGGACAGCTCAGCTCAGCTGACACCTTCACTGCACTCTTGAGAGACCTTGAGCAGACACCTCCCTGAGCCATGCCTGGATGTCTAACCCACACAAACTACGAGTTAAGGTGTGAGTGTTGTTGAAAGCCAGGGGGGTGTGTGGACATTTGTCACACAGCAATAGAAAAGGAAAAGATTTCCCCCCTCTGTAAACCGGGGCTGGGAACAGTCATCTCAAGGGCCATTCAGGGCTTCAGTGAGATCCTGGAGCAGAATGAGGAATGCAGTTCCCAGAGGTTATTCACTGCACAATGAATCAATAAATGCTAGCCCTGAGTTTTTCAAAATTATTGAGCAGTGGTCAGAGAATCAGAAGCTGAACTAGAGAGGTCTAGATCCACGGAACCCCTAACTTACCATATCTTTCAGAATGCGGAGCATGATCTTGATTACTGCAGAGAAACGACAGGTAGTGTGGTGGCTCAGTGGCTCTGCCGTCTGCCAGGAGTGTCGCATACCCCTCTCTGTGCACCCGACACCACGTAGTAAAGCTATGTAAGGATGAGCAGTTACTATTACTATTATTATTTGCATATAACTCATAGTCCTATAACTGCAAAGGCTTATGAAGTGAAATTCATATAGCACACATTTATCTACACCAACTGAGAAAATGAAGATGAACACTGAGGCAATTTCACATCAGAGTTCGCTTAATTTTGCATAAGCGTCCTACATTCTTGTCAAGGATTCGGACGGCATGATCTCCTCAGGAGTGTCTGCGGAGCCCCCCAGAAAAATCTGCCTTTCCCTAAACAGAATTTGGTCACCCTTTTCCCTAATTCGGGCACCACTCAGGCTAGCTGCCGCCCCGGGTCCACAAATCCAGCAGAGGGCGTTGTGGCTTTAAAGTGTGGCGGGCAAACGCTTCCCCCTCCGACGAGGCGAGACTAGGGGAGGAGGGTACCTGCAAGAAGCGGGCTTGACTCCAAAACACCGTGGTCTCAGCCAGTCCTTTCCAGCACGCACTCCGCAAACTCTATCACCCTCTGTCGGTTGGTTTCCCAAACTCACCCTGCACCATGAAGAGTTTTCGGAAGACTCCAGCTCTCAGGACCACACTTCTTTGAATCCCAGACACTTCATTTCAGCAGTGATTCATCCTGTCTTATGTTAGCTTCCAAATTCCATGGCAGTTCAGTTGCAAACCTCGGTCTGGTCCTCTAAGCTTCTGCCAGCCACCTCCGGCCTTCTCGTCAGCCTTGTTCCAACTTCTCCAGACAAAATGCACACATCCCACCCAGATTATTTCTGCCCCAGGGCAGGGCAAAGGACTATTTCCTTCCTTTGATCTTTCAGCCAGTCATGTTGGGGAGCCATGGTTAGCATCCTGCAGAGATGGAGACAGACAGTTTTTACTGAGCACGTTTTTCTAAGCACTTCGTATAATCCTCACGACTCTTAAAAACCCATTTTGCACATGAGACAGTTAAGGCACAGTAGTGAAGGGACCTGTCTAACGTCACAGAGCTAATGGTCGGGCTAGTTTTCAGACCCAAGCAGCCTGGTTCCAACAGCTGGGCTTGTTAAAATGCTCTCTGGACTTTCAGTGTAGACGTGGGCTCCATCCTTGATTTGTTCAGTATGGTAACCGCTGGTCACATGGCTAATCCAAAGTGAGACACACTGTTGAACACTGAATCCCAAACTTACTTGACTGTGCACATACCATGCGTGATTTTAATACTGATCACCCGTGTAAATGATAATAATCTTTTGGATTTCTTGACATGTGGATGGCCCACCTCTATGGGGTGGGGGGCCGGGGGGGGGCAGAATTTTAGGCGCTCTCAGCCCAGTGGGAAGACAGACAGGATTTGAAAAAATTGCAAAACAAGAGGAAATGTGGAATGTGTTTTGAGAAGGGGGAAGAAAATGCTGTAGGAGCCCAGGGAAGCTTCCACCGCGGAGGCGGCTTGCAGTCAGCTTTGCAAGGTCTGCAGAATTCCACCCTGGAGAGAAGAGCAGCGGGGCTAGCACAGCAGGTCAGCAGGGAGGCTGGACCGTCCAGTGCTCCCGAGACAAGAAGAGGGAGCCGCCAAAGCCGGGCGCCCTCACACTGCGGGGCGCGCTGACTATGCGGCCTAAGGCAACAGGCAGGATGAAGCAGCGGAAGCCACAGCTGAGGCGGGCGGGGAGCGACTGGAGAGGTTGCCAGCCCGAGGCTCCCGCCCGGGCGGGCGAGGGGGCGGGGCCGTGAGCGCAGGCCCTGCCCCTTCCTCCGCCCACTCCCCGCCCCTTCTCTGGTCCTCCCACCGCTTGGCTCCGGGAGGGCCTTGAGATGATCCCACTCCCCCACCTGCCCCCTCCCCTCGCCGCCCGGCCTTCGGTTCACAACTACTTCCTGCACGGAGGCCAAACACTTGACCACGTTAAATCCCTTCCTCCAGGGGAGATCGGTGGCCATGAGGGCCCCTGGGGCTTCTCTGATCCAGAGACCCAAGAAACTCAACAGGTAGAAGAGGCAAGAGCCTCCCTGACTGCGCACCTAGAATCCAAGGCTCACAGTGACTCCCCTTGTGGGCAGATTTTGGAAGCCTTCCCGGCTTCCTTGCTTTTCTTCGTTTTTGACTTGTTTACCCCTCTGGACCGCTCAGCTCTGATTCATTTCTGGGACACTTTTTCTTCCCAAGGAGGCTGAGGGTTTCTAAGGGAAAGGGCGGTGGTGGGTGGGTGGGGGTCTATGAGAAAATTCCACAGGAAATAACTCTTAAGTGATTCCTTCCCCAGAACCACCTGGGGCCTCCTCTGATCTGCAGTTTCCTCCCTGGTTCTGATGTGATACCACCTCCAAGGATGTGTGCTGAAAGCCACTGAAGATTGGTGAAAGGAACCAGATCTTTCTAACTTCCAAGTCTAAACTATGCCCCCTGGCTCATTTGCAAGGTTCCTGTAATATCAGTATTCAAATAGGGGGATCACCTGACACCTAGCTCTTCTCAGCTCGACCACGAACCTCGCCTCTAAGTCGCCCTTGTTCTATTTTTTTTCCATAAGCTCTAGAGACCCCTAGGGGATGCCCTCCCCACCATCCTACCACCAGGAATCAAGACTGCAGGGGGAGAGGCTGAACCTAGCCTTCCTTCCTCTCCCTGTGCCTTCTTCCTTCATTGACTGCTGCACTGCTGTTGCACACCCGTCCCACGTGCTGTATACCACTTAAAGCCAGGGAAGAACTCCTAAGCACATGGGACCTCTTCCTGGGGCCTCATTTTGTGTCCATGGAAAAAGGAAGGCCCTAAGAGTGCAGGCATAGGCTACCCCAGACAGCCCTTCTGTGCCCCAGCACCTGCAGCGAAGGCTCCCCCTGGTGGCGACAGAAAAAGCCAACCAGAGATATGGACCAAAAGGGAGGGGAGGAGCCTGGAGAAAACTAAAGGGTTTGGAGCTGGATCTTGAGGTGCCCCCCTCCTTGTACCTTGCCCACCCATCTCGGGGAATCAGACACCAAAGGGTAGATTTGTGTGTAAAAGGGGGCCTAGTGCTGTAAGTCCTCTTTTCCACACTGCACTACCCTCCTGCTGCCTGGCTGGGATTGAATCTGGGCCTACACTGAGGCCTCCTGAATGAGGATGAGTCCAGATTGAAGCATTAAGGGTCAGGCCAGCCAGGGGAGAAGAGTTGAGTCCCCAACTTTATCTGAGACAGGGCCTCTTCCTCTCTCTCACCATCCCATGCCCCTGCACTCCCAGCTCCCCCATCACTCCTGTCCTCAGATCTCTTTCTCAAAACTTCCATTTCTCCCCTCCTCCTGATCCAAAAACTCAGTGACTTGGAGAGGAGGTGGCATGTTAAAAGAGAGGAGAAAGGGGGAGTGTGAGTTGAGCAGGGGGTCCCCCAGTCTGGGCAACCCTAGCTCCACCTCCACACACACCCAGCAGCCTAAGTTTGGCCCCTCTAGGTGCTCCGTTCTATGGAGCACTTCAAGGCAGCGGACAGACTGACAGACTGGCTAGAGCTGTGGGTGGGGCCTTGGCAGAGAGAAGAGGGTTACACAGGCTGGGAGGCTGGGTTTGGGAGGTAGGGGCTCTAGTCCCCCTCAGTCCAGTGGGTTACAAAGAATTGCTAATTGCAACTAAACGAGGCCTCAGCGTGGGGGAAGGGACAGTCTCTCGGCTGTCAGGGGCTACCGCCTCTTTGAGTGCCCGGGGAAGGCCAGGCCAGCCCGCTCTTCTCATGTAAAGCAGCTTTTTGTCTGGGGGAGCCAGGGCTGGGGCCAGGGGCTAAGGAAGGGGCCCAAGCCATTAGCAAGCTTCTGTATCCCAGAAAGGGAGAAGGGTGCTGAGGCCTCCTCAGAGAGAGGACACCCCCTCCTCCTCCACTCGCAAGCTTTTTATGGTGGGGCTTGATGGGGTGCTGCCCAGCAGGGGGTGGGCCTGGGATCCCAGCACCCCCCTCTTGTGGGCTGTGGGAAAAAACTGAGCACAAAGAAGGGGGCTGGCCCCACTGAGTTGGGAGACAGGGCCGCTCTATCCAGGGATGCCCTGAGCTTGAAGTACCCATCGTTGGAGCTCCTCCTCCCTGCAGTGTCCCCTGTGACCACATGTACCTTATCTGGTCAGCTGTGCCTGGCTTCTGACTTCCTCATCCACTTTGCAAAGCCTCCCAAACCTTTTGCACTATGGGGAGTGGGAAGAGTCCTGGGCATCTAAAACACTTCCAGCCCAAGCAACCTGGGAGAAGGAATTGGGCCTCTGGAGAAATCCTCTGCACATAGGAACAGAGGTGGAGGTTTCCAGACCCCAGGGCCACAGAGCTTTTTAAAGACCTAAGAGTCTTGCCTCCTAATTCAGAAGCCCCATTTTATGAGCTTCTATAAACTCAGATAAAAAGTTATATAACCTCATTGAGCCTCTGTCCTCGCATCTATAAAATGGGAGTAACAGTAGCATGCTCTTAAGTCCTTATGCAATACAAAGCACCCTGCATAGCAGTCCCTGGTTCTCCACATGTGCCTCCACTTCCTGCAGGCATCCATCCTCACAAGTGTGTGCGAGTGCACACAGGCGTGTACACACACACACACACACACACACACACACACACACACACCACTTTCCAGGGATAATGTTTGTATGCCACATTTACAGCACTTTTCAATTTCCAGAGGGCATGTGTCATCTCTTGGCAATGCACTAAGTAGAACAGATTTCTTGCTGCTCCCTGGTGGAGTAGTGGTTAGGTCTACTGCCCTCAGTCAAATGTAATCCACATATATCCAGAGGACCAGGGACTGTATTGTGGGGAGAGTGTGAGGGAGGGACAAATAAGAGGAACAACTAAATAAAAAATGAATGCTTCTTCCTCCTCTCCTCCTGCCTGCCTACTTGCCTTCATTCCTACGTGCACCTTTCCTCAAAAAGTAAAGAAAAAGAAAAGAGAAACAGATTTCCCCCACACCACCACATTTGACTGGCGGTGAAACCAAAATTCAGAGAGGACAAGTCAGATCCCCTAACGCCTAGCCCAGTGCTTAGCCCCCTCCACAGCGTGGCCTCGGCAATTCCATCACACATTAGACAGGGGCACCCTGGCCCAGAGGGAAATGCCCCTCAGGCCTTCAGAGTCCAGGCACTGCCAGGGCTTCTCCCCTGCACAGCTTTTCTTCGTGGTCACCTGGGTACACCCCCTAAATTGATGCTTGTGTGGAAACTTTAGGACCAGGTGGATCCCCTTCATTCTGTTCCACATCAGGGTCCCTATGAAGCAGAGGACTGGCTGGATGCCAGGAGAGACTGTCTGCTCCCCTTGCACCCTGGGGACTCTACTCTGGAAGGCAGCAGCGAGACAAGTGAAATCTCTGGGTCAGTGAGCTTCTTTCCTTCCTCCCTTTTCTAGAAGTTCCCCAGTTCCTCCAAGAGAGTCTCCTCCCCTTCCTTTCCTCTCTATTTTGGGGACCCCTGGTGTGTCCTCATACCCTGGCTGGGCCCCTATTCTCCCAGCCTCTCAGTCAGGTGGAGAGTGCTGACCCCGCCTGCCAGACACCCAGGGGCTCCTGATCCCAGAGGGCCTTCCGCCAAGGGGCTCTGGCTTTGGGCCAGTGCCTTTCTCACTGCCTGGCTCCCTCCCCACCGGCCCCTAATCCATCTCACCCAGCAGGAAGCCCTTAAGCTGCCTTTTCAGCGGCCTTCCCCAGCCCGCTGCGGGCTCTGTGCCTTTCTACACCACCCTTGGCAGGAGCTGTGTTATACAAGCTGGAGAGAGCGCCCCTGCGAAGAGGTCAGGTGCCTAAGGCAGCTTCCAGCCCCAGCGGCCTCTCCTCCCTGGTCACCTCCCCAGGGTTCCTTCAGACACTGGCCGGGCATCCTGCGCACTGACAGCCCTGGTTACTCACATCAAAGCCCCAGGCTGGGGCAGGTGGGCGTGGGGATGCTAGGAGACAGTGGGCTGGAGGCCAGCGCTGGGGAAGTGTGGCAGGCAGGAGGGGACCCCTCTGGCTCAGTGCCTTCGGTCCTTTTGGCTGGTCTCTCCATCTTTCCTGATTCCTGTGTCTGCCCCCAACTCCTCAATGTTCACTAGCAGCCTTCTTGCTCAGACAAGACCCCCTCGGCCCACCATAACACAGTGTTCCAAACAGGCAGAGAGAGGCTAAGAAGAGGGGAAGAAAAGTTTTCTCTGTGTGTAGGTGGGGGGAGGTGGGGAGGCAGAGGAGGGGGAGACTAGGCTCTTTTTCTCCTCCTGGGTTATAATTGGGTGACTGCTTGTCATTCCTGGGATGGGGACCCACAGCTCAGATCATTGTAGGACAGGCTTGATATCAAACCCCCAGTCCTATAGCCCCTGCAAGTATATTCTTACTGGTTTTGCTATTTGGTTTGGAAAATATGGTCCTTGTATGGCCTAGTGTCTCCCATGCTCTCAGTTCTTCCCTCCGCTTCCTCTCCAAGAAAAAAGTTCCCCCACCTAGGCCCCTTCTCCAAGGCCCAAACCCCAGTCCTGCCTCAAAGTTGGTCTCTGCTCCAGGAAACCCGCCTTTTGCTGCCTTGGAGTGGTTAGAGGAGATGGGGGTGCCTCTGGGGGGTCTGTTTGTAGTTCAGATTCTTCTCATTCCAGGCCCAGCAGGCTCTCTCTAAGGGAAGGGCCTGGGATGGGGGGGCGGGGGTGAGGGGTGGATCCTTGGGGCACCAGCTGCAGGGAAGGAAAGCTTCCTGGTGAGACAAGGGAAGTGTGTTTTCTTCTCTTCCCAAGGATTCCCATCCACCAGGGAGGACCTGCCTCTTGCTATCCCATCCTTGGGGTCTCCAAGGAAGCTACTCAACATTGAGGCCTCTCCCAACAAAAGGAGATTTCAGAGGGCTCAGCTGCGGGCCTGATCGCTTTGCTTCCTGATGAGTTCAAGCTGATTATCTCCTCTGGGGATGTTTAGAGATGTTTGGAAGAGTTCGGGAGGCTGTCAAAAGAGGGGCTCCTGGAGAGTGACTGGATCAGTCCAAGCTCCAAAGAGGCCTTGTCATCTGGTCCCCCCAAACTGACAGCCCTTGTAGATTTTGACTTTCACCCCAGCATAAGCATATTTGTCCCTCTGACCTGCCAGCTCCCAGCCCACAGAATTCTTCTCAGGTTAATCAGGGTGACCCAGTCATAGAGGAAAGCAATCTGAACCCCTCAGGTATTAGGAGTATGACACCCCACAGTGTTCCTGAAAACCCTCCTCTCTGGCTGCCTCTACATGAGGTAGGGAGAGGAGGGAAAACAAATACTAAAGACTTGTATTGAGTGTCCATCAAGTGAAGTCTCTGTTCACTTACCACATCATCTGACCCTCCCGACCCGCTGAAAGAGAAGATTAATAACCCCATCTCATAGGTGGGGAGTCTGAGCTTCAAAGAACTTGACTTGTAACCTGGTAGTAAATCGGAACCCAGCAAAACTGAGCAATCTAAGACATTTAATTAATATAGAGCCAGCACAGCCTGGTCGGGTAGCAGCTGAGTTGGCAGCCTCTGGCTGGTGCAGGCTACATACATCCCAAGGACCACATCCCAGGGTCAAGGGGAACAACCAAGATGAACAACTAAATAAAAATGAATACTTCTTCCTCCTCTCTATTCCTGCCTGTCTGCCTGCTCACCTTCATTCCTGCTGAACCTTTCCTTAAAAAAAATAATAATGATAATTAACATATAGTCTAGTCACAGATAAACTTAGCTGGGAGAGACCCAGATGATGGATCTAATCATTTTTTCTTCCACTGAGGCACGAAGACTTGTGATTGGCCTGATAAGCTAGCAGACACCCCATCCGTACCACAGTGTCTGCGATCCGCAACAGCTGTGAATCCCCATCTCCCATTCTGCCCACTGTGTGTGTGCTTCGTCTATATGACCTCGGTACCAACACAGTGGGGGAAGTGGATCTGAGACAGGCAGATCCCCTCCTTCCATGTTTGGTGCCTCTCAGTAATAAAGCAACTTTTCTGAAGTTCCCCAGTTGAGTAGCATTTGGTCAACTGTATCTGAATGAATTGTAGGCCACATACATCCCAGGGTCCCAGGTTCATGTCCCAGGCCAGGAGAACAACCAAGATAAACAACTAAATAAAAATAAATAAAATTGCTTCATCCTTCCTGCCTGCCTGCTCGCCTTCATTCCTGTCTGTAGCTTTCCTCTAAACAAACAAACAAAAACCCCTGCTTTCCTCCGGCCATCAAGAGTCCTCACAAGTATTGGATTTTGGGGTGGCAAGCAGTGAACCTGGGTCTGGTGACAGACTGACCTGTTTGGAGAATGTATGATGAAGTAGAGAGCAGAGATTTAAACCTCCTCTGCCCGCGGAGCCCTGTGCCCACATCACCTCACTGGTAGGTCTGTTTGTTTTCAGGCCTCTGGGTGACCTCTGGCTGACATTCTGCTTCCAGGTTCGAGAACAGCATGCGCCACTAAGCTTCCCTTTCCAAAGCAATTGTCTTTACAAATCCATTGTCTCACTTAATCCTTGCTTCAAAGGGAATAGACATGTTTGTGTCCATTCTGCAGATGGAGAAACTGATGCTCAGAGAAGAAAAGACTCACTGAAGGTCACAACCTGAGCACTTAGGTCTCCTGACTCTACTTCATGGGTTCTCACTAGTGACAAATTTGTTTTTCCCTTCAGTGCATCCTGGTGTCGTAGTGATTTGGTCAACCGCCTCCAGACTATCCACAGTTCATGTACGTCCCAAGGACCTGGGTTCACATCCAGGGCTGCGAGAACAATCAAGATGTGCAACTAATAAAAATAAATAAAAGGCTTCTCTCTCCTGCTCTCAGGAGACTATCTTATTAGGGGATAGTTAGACATATGACTAACACATACCAAACACTGAATGTCATAAGATAAGCATAAAGCCAGAGAACGTAGTAGGTCAAAGAAGCACCGCAGAGAAGGGAACCTAAAGCATCCACAGTGCTGGAAGATGCTAGAAAAGGGCCATGAGGTAAGAAGAAGTAGCGTGAAAGTGCCCGGTGTTCTACTCTGTCTCGTTCACAGGTAAAGTCAAGATTTGGTGTAAGAAACAGAAATTGCACCCTGGTGGACTAGCGGTATGGTCTGCCTGGGTTCATGTCCCAGGGTCGGGAGAGCAGTCAAGAAGAACAACTAAATAAAAAAGTGCTTCATCCTCTGCTCTCTTTCTGCCTGCCTTTGCTTACCTTCATTCCATTCTTTCATGAAAGAAAGAAACAAAAAAGAGAGAGAAAGAGAGAAACCCATTCTACGTGCTTTATGCAGGTGCTATGGACTGAATTTTGTCCACCTCCGACCCCAATTCATATGTGCTATGGGTTTAATTGTGGCCTCTCCAAATTCATATGTTGAAGCTGCAGTCCACAATGTGAATGCACTTGGAAAGAGGACTTTTAGTAGATAATTAAGGTTAAATGAAGTCATAAAGATAGAATACTAATTCCATAGCTTTGGTGATTTCTACACACACACACACACACACACACACACACACACACCAAGGAAAGGCCATGTAAGCACACAATGAGAAGGCAGTTGTCTGCAGGCCAGGAAAAGAGCTCTCCCCAGAACACAGTCATGCTTGATCTTGGACTTCCTGTCTCTAACATCAGAGGCAATAAAGCTTAAATCACTTGGTCTATGGCATTGCTTTAAATCAGCCTGAGCAGATTAAGACACTAGAGAATGAAGTACTTGCAAAATTAGGGAATGAACTGGAGGAACAGACTTTATGATGAAGCTGCGGAAATAAACCTCTAGTCTGAGCCACTGCCTCTACCATTAGGCAGGGGTAGGAGGCTGCCCTTGAAACTAAGGTCAAGGATGCAACCCCACAGCTCTGAAGGCCCATGGGATCAGTACCATCGTGCCACTGCCCTCCCAGAGACTGAACATGGGCTGTGGGAAAAAAAACTTCTCCAGGCTCTTGCCTGCCAGCAAAAATAGCTAGAGCAGCAAGAACAGGGCCTTATGTGCTCATTCCACCTTCCACGCTGAGACTGCATCCAGAGCCCCAGCTCCCAGAGAAACCAGGAAAGGAAGTGTTTGGTTTTCCAACCTGTGCAGTACAGGAAGCTGCCTGGAGAAGGTGAGAATGAATGCAGGCCTGTCCATCTTCTCCATCACACTGGGGCAAGTGCAGTGCAAGTGAATGCTGGAAAGAAACCGTGGGGTTAGATTTTGAAGGGCGGTTGAATGAGTTTGGAGAGACGGACAGAGCAGGACTGGACAGCTGCCAAGACAAACCAGGCCTCGGAAAGCTAGCAGAGGGGTCTGGAAAGCGGGGAACTCTGGAGTGTGCATAAGAACCACTTGGGGGTTATACATTCCAATACTGGGAAGGCCCAGGGATCTGCGTTCCTACCAGGCGAACCCCACTCCTGTGCCTCTTCTCCCATAGCTCTGATGACACGCAGACGCTTAGAGACATGGTCCGGGGCAGGAGCCCAGATGGAGTCACCCCGTGTGGCGCGGTAAACTCTGGAAAGGTCAGTGCCCCTGAACGCACATGCTGAATTAGCCCCTTCTTCTCCTCCTGGAGAACTCGTCTGTCTGGAAGGTTAGGTGCTTGAACCCTGAAAAAGACCACTGAGGTGGGGGTGCCTGAAGCCCAGCAGCCAGGGCCCTCTCCCCACGAGAACCAAGGTGATCTACAGCAGGGGTGACCATTTCCTTCCGCTGAGTCTCATTTTGTGCTCTGTTCCGACCCTGGCGCTGGCATTCAAGGGCATCGGGACCTACTTCAGTGCAGAGGTTGTTAGAGAACATCTTCAACCTTGAGGAGTTTAAGGATTCGACAGATGGTGCAAGGTGGATGGAGGGAAAGAGAGGACAGAGGGGCACTGTCGCCCAGATGAAGTCCTTGCTGAGCTCCAGGTGGTCCATAGCTCACACGGAATTTCAGCACAAAACACTATATTAAAATAGTTTTCTTTTCTTTCTCAGTCATTTCCTTTTCTTGACTGCTACTCCCCACTCCACTGCAGCCCCCAGCCTCTGCATTCTGAGCAAAAAGTCCTGGCCACCCTGCCATCAGCACCCCCAGTCTAGCTTCACAAATCTGGAAAGGGGGTTCCTCCAACCCACAGCAGGCCAAGTCTGAGGGGCCAGGTTGCCTGGACTCAGGGGCTTTCCTCTTCTCAGGGGCTTTCCTCTTCTCAGGGCTCCCCTCCCATGCCCAGTTCCTGACATGGGGTTCCCTTTAGAAGCATCTGCAGCCCAATTTCGTTGAGGTGCCCTGGCCTTACTTCTCCAGAGCTTTCAGGCTGGGGGGAGGGAGTCAGCCCTTCACCCCCATTATCACCACAAAGCGAAGTCCAGAGAAGGAGAGGGAGCAGGCAGGGCTGGGGGTGTGGGTGTTGGAGAGCCAGGTCCTTGCTAGTAAATCAAAGCTGGTTTCCCAGATGGAGCTGCAGTCGCTTTGATTTCTCAAGGCGCCCCCTCCCCCTCTGCCTCCCCTCACCCCAGCTCTATGGTTTCAATTCCTCCCTGAAAAGCAGTGGGGCCTCCTTTCAAACCAGCCCAGCTCTTCTGACTCCCAACAACAGCTTAAGTTACAGGAAAGAGAAAGGGGAGGGGGTGAGGTGGCCCAGCCTCGAGGAAAAGGGGAGAGATTCTGGGAGAAGTGAAGGTGACTAGAGAGAGAGTGGAAAGAAAGGGAAAAGAAAGCAAATTCAGAGACAGGGTACAGCCTGGAATGGAAGAGAACCCCAATTGGGAAGCAAATGGTCCCCAGTAAACACCCCACACCAGCACCTCTGAGGATATCTCCACTGCTGTGAGTCTATCATGCAGGCGCTCCCGCTTCTCTCCTCTTGGCATTAGGTTCTAGAAGATTCCTGGAGACACAATATCTGACTCATTCATTCCCAGAGATGTTTATTTCCTGGGCTACGAAACTCGGCAAACTCAACACTGATCCACCTTCCTAGGCCTGGGCTAATTAAAGCCCTTAATTAAAAGATCATCTGTCCTATCTGTTTAATCCTTTCACAGCCTGTTTTGCCATCCAGAGACCTCAGGAAAGGGTGCTGGGGAGATAATAGCCGTCCCCAGGGCCAGGGGCAGCCTTACAACTGGGCAGGAAGTGGGGCGAAGGCCACTGAAGGGGACCTACAAATGGGCAGGAGTGGGGTCTTAAGAAGCCTCCACCTCCTGACCGTTCTGTGGCCAATTCCGAAGGCCCAAGGCCCGTTCCTGGAGAGCTAGCTGAATGGAGGATGGCTTCAGGAGTATTTTCATCTGAGGCAAAGTCTAGCTCTTGGAGGTCCGTGTCAGGGAGAGAGGAGGAAAAGATTCTCTCAGCGCAGAGGGAGACCTTGCAGGGAGGAGGAGCCAATTCGATTCTCTGAAGGTTCAACCTATTTTCCACTGAGCCACTGGGATCTACCCCCCATTTAGAGGATTTTTTTCTGCTTAGAGAAAAAAAAAATCTTTGAGGATCTCAAAGCATTGGAAATGATGGCCTTTTCTTCAGTCCTCCCATTAAACAGAGACAAACCTCTCCTTCAGGTGGAGGGCTCTTGTGCTTCTTGGGGGTTGGGTGGAGAATTGAGTCAGGGCTGAGGGAACAAAGAGGGACCCAGGACTCTCCGAGCGCTTCTTGAAGAAGAGAGGCATCCCTGGAGAATCACCTTACCAGACACGATACCTTAGGAGACCTGGGCAGGCAGACAGAGGGAGGACAGCTTCTCTGGAAGGAAGGCGCTCTAAGGGGAAAGGAGCAAGGGGACTGGCAATGTCCAAGTGAAAGGTCAGAGACAAGAGGATCTCTGTGGAAAAGTGGGGAACTCTGGGCAAAGCCCCCCAGGTTTCTTTAGGGAAGAAGTTCCTTATGCTCTTCTGAGCATGCCCGAGATGGCTGTCATTTTACTCTCTGTAACATACAAGCCTTTCACCTGGTCCAAGTGGCATCAGGCAAGAACAGCTTCCATGAGCCATCACATTATTCTCATAGCCTCTTAATCCAGAGGTAAATTCAATAATGATTTTTTATGATTCTCTTGTGCAGATGAGGGAGCCAGCTGAGGAGGGGACGTGACTTGCTTAGGGTCACTCAGCGTCGCTGGAGACTCATCTGCAGCCCGTACCGTCTGGGTGGCAAACCCAGACTTCTTTTGTCTTCAGCAGCTATTTCCTCTGCCTTCCTGTCAGGCTGAGATTTCTTTTTAATTTCTTCCCTTTTTTAAGAGAAAGGCAGGCAGACAAGAATGATAGCTTGCAGCCAGCAAGCAGGCAAAAAGAGAGAGGAGGAAGAAGCGTTTTATAGAGTTAGTTGTTCATTTTGGTTGTCCCCATTCCCTCCCAGGTCCCAGACCAGGAACCCAGGTCCTTGGGCTCTGTGTGCGCTGCACCCCAGGCATGGGCTTAACACCTGAGCCACCAACACACTCTCAGGCTGAGATTTCTTTCTTTCTTTCTTTCTTTCTTTCTTTCTTTTCTTTCTTTCTTTCTTTCTTTATTTTTTTAAAGTAAAGGTGTAGGCAGGAATGAAGCTAAGCAGAGGCAGTAAGGAAGGAAGAGAAGGAAGAAGCACTTTAATGCATTTTATTTAGTTGTTCATCTCGTTGATTCCAGTGGGCCTCGGGACACGAACTTGGGACCTTGGGATGTATGTGAACTGTGCCCAACCCCACTCCACCTGGGTATGCCCAGATTTCTATTCCAGAAGACCCCCTCCCACCACACACACAGAATGGAATCTGGAATCTCTTTACAAGGAGCACTCAGCAGGCCTCCCAAATCTCAGATTTGCAAACTGAGCTGATCAACAGCAGTGCCCCAGGATTTGGGGTAGAAGGGACAATGGCATGTACCCAGGGGATAGCTATGGGCTCACAACCTATAGCAAAACAGGAAGGTTGCTCAGGGCAGAGCAACAGTCCAGCTCACAGGACACCTGGAGCCCCAGAGACTAAGTTTGCTGGAGTTGGAGTAGGTCTCTGCAGACTGTTATTTTGTACATTGTAAGTGCTCGATAATTTGTTAGATATAAATAACAGCTATTCTTTACCAAGCTTTCAACCCAGCATCAGGTCAAGTGAGAGCTAGATGCCTTTTTAATTTAAATCTTATAAGCAAAACAAGGAAAATAAAAATTCTGACTTGAAGCTCCCAGGACATTCTTTCCTGGTCTCACTATTCCTCAGCTCAGAGATCCTGAAATACTGGCATCCCCAAATAGGTCTTCCCATCCAATCCACCCTCCCTAAGTGGTTATAGCCACTATGAAAGTTCTAGACGTTGGCTAATGGCACCAGATGTAAATATTGTCTTGCGCTCCTTCCTGGGCACCGAGTTAGAGTAACTATCTGGTTTTGGACACCTTCCCTTGGATACACCATAGGCTTGACCTGGCTTGACTGTACCAGGATAGCACTGTGTCTGCATTTCCTAACCAGGCTAATGACATCAGGGTGTCTAGGTCAGAAACCTGGGTTGCTTCCTCCCTTGCTGTCTCTCCTCACTACTATACTGCCATCGCTAATCCTGCGTGGTCTCGCCATCTCTGCTTAGTCTCTTGCAATCTATTCCTAACGGGTATCACTAACAACGCCTGCCAAATCACCCTCCTCACAGCTGCCCAAATGCACTAAAATGGACGCACGACTACTTCCTTTGCCTTCACATTCCAGTGTGTCACCATCTCCAGGAGCCCAGACTGTGTGTATGGCAGCCAAGGTTTCTGCTTATTTAAAACCTCCTCTGCCTTTGCTCTCCCCAAGGTGGGGCTCTAACAGGCCCACAGACTTAGCACTGCACTCCTAGCCCTGTCCACCTATTCTGCCCTCTGTGTCCCGCACACACCACTCTTTCTGCTTGGAATCCATTTCCTTCCCATGTCTGTGTGCCTGTCTGTTTCTCCACTGAATTATGGGTTCGTGTTTCTACACCTCGCACTTCACACATGATCTGCTGGGTCCTATGGGTCTCATACCTGCTGGGTTCTCTTTAATTCATCCAATTTCACTCCTTACTCCTGCCGCACCTCCCCAACTCAGATCTCCACCACACCCCACCCCACCCAGGGTGTTCCGATGGCACCAGGGACCTTCCCTTCATTGCACTGACTCTTTTGGCAATTTTACATCCATTTAAGTGACTGTCATGAATGCGAGCCTGTCTCACTTGAATATAAGCACTTTCCCCATCTAAATGTAATCTCCATTGGAGCAGGGGTTGGGTTGGGTCTGGTTGTCAATATGCTTGTTAAGCAAAAGCACACGATTTTTCTAGACATTAGGGGCTGTGTGATTTAGGAGACAGAGCACAGCTGTAAGAGCCAAGGAAGCTGGGTTTAAATCTCAGCTCTACAACGGTACTATGTGACCTTGAGAAAACTGACAAATGTCACCTAAAGTCAGGTTCTTCATCCATAATCAAAATGCAATACTAACTTGTAGGCATACACAAAATGTATGTGCAGTGCTTAGTGGTTGCTGAGTAAGTGGTACCAGTTACCACAGGTATCCAGAGATGTTTGTTGAAATCACAACTTCTTATTTTGAAAGGTACCTTATGATTATTCTAACATTCATTTTTGTCATTCTGAAATTATCTTGGATGTGTAGTCTTATATATCTCCCCAAGGTTGCAGTTTCGTGTGTGTCCCAGGGCTGTAGGAACAACCAAAACGAACGATTAAATAGAATAAACGAAATGCATCTTCCTCCTCTCTCTTCCTGCCTGTCTGCCTCTGCTCATTTTCATACCTGCCTGCACCTTTGAAAAACAAAAAAAATCTCAGCATGTCCTGATGGTTCAGGGGATACGCCTGTGCCTGGGGTGCAGTCCACTTACACCATAGGACCTGATTTCATGCCCCCCGCCCCCCCCCGTGAGGAAACAACTAAAATGAACAACTAAATAAATAAAATGCTCTTCCCCCTCTCTCTTATTTCCTGTCTGCTGCCTGACTGCCTTCCCCTTAAAAAACAAAACAAAACAAAACACCTCAGTGTACCCTGCTGGCTCAGACATTAAGCTTTTGGCTTCAGCACAGTCCAGGTAAAGGTAAAGCCCAAGCCAAAGAACCAGATTCACAACTAACCCTGGAGAGGGAGTGGGGCATGGAAGGAAGCCAATATGAACAACTAAATAAATGCTTCTTCATTTCTGTCTTCATTCCTGCCTTCTTCCTTTCAAAACAAAACAAAACAAAACTCTTATTCCCACTTTTCAGATGGGGAAAGTGAGGTTCAAAGGAATGAATGACTGTTCCAAGGTCACACAGTTAGCAACAGAGTTAGGGAGCAGGTCCAGGTCAATGTTCAAGCTAATTATTTTAATTGGAAAAAAAAAAAAATCAAACCATCGCCCTCTGGTGGAGCAGCAGTTAGGTCAATCACCTCCAAAGGAGCAAGCCACATACCCTGGGGTTGGAATACCAGGTCTCTGGGGAAAAACAATCAGTGTGAACAAAATGCAAATAACAATAAACGTGCTTCTTCCTCCTCTCTCTTCCTGCCTGCCAGCCTACTCGCCTTCATTCCTGCCTACACCTTTTCTTTTAAAACAAAGTGCTTTGTCTATTAAATGACATCAAGAAGCATTTCAGTTGAGAAAGTCTGATCATTTCCTATAGCTATAGACCTCCTGTGGTGGAAAGGCAGGACTGACAAGTGGTTAGTGTTGTGGATGTGTCTGCAGTCTGAAGATCTGGATTCTGGTCCTGCTTACACTCATACCCTTCGCATGAAGGGCAAGAAATATCATGAATTCTTTCATGTAAAAATGCTGGATAAATCTGAGATCATCAGTGAGTTACTTTTCTTCTTCTGAGCAACATTAAGTCCTTGAAGGCCAGGGATGCTGCCCACAGTTTGAAATCAGAAGACACAGTAAGTGTCTTGAGGGAATAAATGATTCAAGAAAAGAATGTCTTTCTTTTTTCCAGTTCTAGCTCCTTCTGTGCTTTCAGGGTGACTGGGCAGGGATAACTGTCACTCAAGCCTAGCCCTAGGACCAGAAAACAGGTTCTTTGTGGAAGGAAACTGAAGATGCTGCATTTTCATTGGAGGTTTGCTGTCAATTTCCTATCCCTCTGGGAGCATCCAAGGTGAACCAGAAAGCCTAACTATTTTTTGTTCTCACTGCTCAGTCCTGAGTTTTGGTATTAGCTCTAAACATGGCCTAGAGGTAGAGTTAGAGGGGAACTCTAAAGAGCCAGCACCTCAGGTTTCATGTGGGTCCCAATGACCACAGACCAGGAAGAGGGTATGACTTCCCCATCCCCAACCGTCTTGGGATAAGTCTTGGGATTTGTGGGTAGAATGGAAATAGAATGGAGAGTCATAGCATATTACCCTGATCCCTCCTGATCTTGAAGGGAAACTTCCTTCTAAAGTAGTACAAAGGCAATTTCTCCAAGATAAGAAGCATTTTCAAGTTGTAAGGAATCTGAAAGTCTTCATATTCTTCAGTGGGGATGGGGGGTGTTGAATCCTATCACACCTGAAACTGTCATACTAGTCATTTCGACTTAGACTTTTTTTTCTTTCTGCTGAATCTTTCTTCTTCCTCTTAAATTTCTTTTGTTGTTTGTTTTGTTTTTTATTTGAAAGCAATCCTTTTCTGAATTGGAGCAGGAAACCATCCCCCAGTCTGGGAGGATTTGGTCCATCCTGAGAAACAAATGAGTTTTCTAAACTCAATTTTCTTTCTTCTTTTTAAATCCCCACCCCTCTCTGGGGAGAGACAATAGAAATAATTGATCCATCATCCAGTAAGGGCCCTGGAGATTTACATGCAAATTCATCCTCACCTCCCCAGACCTCCCTCTCAAATCTAAAATCCTAGAAGGGGGTGGCGGGGTGATAAAACCTTTATAAACTAGCAGGAACCCTGCAGGCCACTGCCACCTACCCCCAACAGGTGAGAGGTGGGGTGGGGGGCTTAAAATCTACTACGAGTATCCCCCTGCCCGTCCATTTCGGGTGTGGAATCACTTAAGACTTGAGTAAAACTCCCCTCTCTCCTGGGAGGACAGATCTGGAAGCTTTTAGGGGGTGGAGGCAGAGGTGGGGAGAGGAGGAAAATTCCCCTAAATGGCCTAAGAGAGTCATCTCTTCACACAACACTGCCCGTCACCCCCCACCCCCCACCATTAACCTTCGATTAAGACCTCCTCGTTATGGCTACTAAACTTTACTTTGCATAATTAAGATTTGCCTCGGAAGAAAGGGGTGGGAGAAGCCTCAGCTTCAGGCCATTCTCCTTCACCTCGCCCCCTCCTACCCCAGCCCCAATCCTCCAGCTCTGGGCCTCCGAGTTCCCGAGTTTTCTCACTTTGAGGTGCCACCGGACACAAAGAGCCATAATGGGCTTCTTTGTGCTCGCTACGGGGCAATTACACCCGGGAGTCCAGGCCCCTTTAAGAGCCTCTTAAAGAGACAGGCTTTCATTTTTCAGAGGGTTATTTAAGGGTGCGTATTGGGGGAGGGGCGAAGCACACTCCTAGGGGTCTACTTATAGGGTGAAGTGAAACTTGTCTAGACGCCCTGAGAAGCGCCTGAGAGAAAGTCTTTATAAACTTAGTTTTAAGTCTCTCTTTAAAGTTTTTTTCAAACGAGATTTTTCACTTGACTGGAAAATTGGACTGGAATAGGTGGGGTTCGAGAAGCAGGGTGGAGGCAAGGATTTGAAGAGGCCCTACTCCCGAGAGTGCCTCGGCCCCTGAAAGAAGAGTGCTCTGGGGTTGAGAAGCTTGGGTCCGCCGCAGTTCTGCGGATTGTGTGCCTCCAGATCTCACCACCGCGACTCGTGAGAAATCCCGTGCTGGGCAAACAGCACTTAATATAATAATAGCTTGTCTCTTTAAAAAGCAAAAAGGCGGGGAGGAGTTTTGTTGGCATCTGGTTTCTGATCTCATTATGTTGTGGTCGACCAATCCCGCCCTCGGGGCTGGTCCTCGGGTTTAAATCTGATTGGCCAAGAGCACATTTTGGGCTAGTGCTTAAGAGCTCGACGGGGCGGTTTCAAGGATCCCTCTTTTGGGGGGCCGAGGACTGGGCGGGGCCATCGACGGGGGCCCCCTTGAAACCGACTAATTGGGATCGGAGAGGCCGAAGTGAGGGCTGGAGGAAGGCACAAAGGAGTCGCTGGGCGGAGAAGGGAGGGGAGAGGCGAGAGGAGGAGGAAAAGGAGAGAGAGGGCAAGCAGCGCGCGGTGTCTCCCGCGGCTCAGTGCGACTGCGGCGAGCTAGTGGGCAGGCGCGCCGCCCCCCCTCCCCCGCCCGGCCTCCCCAACTCTGCGGCCGGGAGCAAAGTTTGCAAAGAGGCGCAGGAGGCGGCGGCCGCGGCGAGGCGGCAGCCGGGAAGGCGCGCGGTTTCGGGGCTGGGGTTGGGGGCGGGGGCGGGGGGGCGCCCGGGAGCCGGGTGGGGGCGGCGGCCAGCATGCGGCCCCGCAGCGCCCTGCCCCGCCTGCTGCTGCCGCTGCTGTTGCTGCCCGCCGCCGGGCCTGCCCAGTTCCACGGGGAGAAGGGCATCTCCATCCCGGACCACGGCTTCTGCCAGCCCATCTCCATCCCGCTGTGCACGGACATCGCCTACAACCAGACCATCATGCCCAACCTTTTGGGCCATACGAACCAGGAGGACGCGGGCCTGGAGGTGCACCAGTTCTACCCCTTGGTGAAAGTGCAGTGCTCGCCAGAACTGCGCTTCTTCCTGTGCTCCATGTACGCACCCGTGTGCACTGTGCTGGAGCAGGCCATCCCGCCGTGCCGCTCCATCTGCGAGCGCGCGCGCCAGGGCTGTGAGGCGCTCATGAACAAGTTCGGTTTCCAGTGGCCCGAGCGCCTGCGCTGCGAGCACTTCCCGCGCCACGGCGCCGAGCAGATCTGCGTGGGCCAGAACCACTCCGAGGACGGCGCGCCCGCGCTGCTCACCACGGCGCCGCCGCCCGGCCTGCAGCCGGGTGCTGGGGGCACCCCGGGCGGCCCGGGCGGCGGCGGCTTGCCCCCGCGCTACGCCACTCTGGAGCACCCGTTCCACTGCCCGCGCGTCCTCAAGGTGCCGTCCTATCTCAGTTACAAGTTTCTGGGCGAGCGCGACTGCGCGGCGCCCTGCGAGCCGGCGCGGCCTGATGGCTCCATGTTCTTCTCGCAGGAGGAGACGCGCTTTGCGCGCCTCTGGATCCTCACCTGGTCGGTTCTGTGTTGCGCCTCCACCTTCTTCACTGTCACCACGTATCTGGTAGACATGCAGCGCTTCCGCTACCCCGAGCGGCCCATCATCTTTCTGTCGGGTTGCTACACTATGGTGTCAGTGGCCTACATCGCGGGCTTCGTGCTCCAGGAGCGCGTGGTGTGCAACGAGCGCTTCTCCGAGGACGGTTATCGCACGGTCGTGCAGGGCACCAAGAAGGAGGGCTGCACCATCCTCTTCATGATGCTCTACTTCTTCAGCATGGCCAGTTCCATCTGGTGGGTCATCCTGTCGCTCACCTGGTTCCTGGCAGCGGGCATGAAGTGGGGTCACGAGGCCATCGAGGCCAACTCGCAGTACTTCCACCTGGCCGCGTGGGCCGTGCCCGCGGTCAAGACCATCACCATCTTGGCCATGGGCCAGATTGACGGCGACCTGCTGAGTGGCGTGTGTTTCGTGGGCCTCAACAGCCTGGACCCGCTGCGGGGCTTCGTGCTCGCGCCGCTCTTCGTGTACCTGTTCATTGGCACGTCCTTCCTCCTGGCCGGTTTCGTGTCCCTCTTCCGCATCCGCACCATCATGAAGCACGACGGCACCAAGACCGAGAAGCTAGAGCGGCTCATGGTGCGCATCGGCGTCTTCTCGGTCCTCTACACGGTGCCCGCCACCATCGTCATCGCCTGCTACTTCTACGAGCAGGCCTTCCGAGAGCACTGGGAGCGCTCGTGGGTGAGCCAACACTGCAAGAGCCTGGCCATCCCGTGCCCGGCGCACTACACGCCGCGTATGTCCCCCGACTTCACCGTCTACATGATCAAATACCTCATGACCCTGATCGTGGGCATCACCTCGGGCTTCTGGATCTGGTCCGGCAAGACGCTACACTCGTGGAGGAAGTTCTACACGCGTCTCACCAACAGCCGACATGGCGAGACCACCGTGTGAGGGGCCATCACTGCGCGGCGGCCCCCGACCGGCCCGCAACGCGCTCAGCGCCCCCCACCCCGCCCCGCCCCCGCCCGGGTTGGGGGCGCTCCTGCAGACTCCTGATTTTATTTTTTTAAATAAAGAACAATCGAAACCATTTCTTTTTTTTTTTTTTTTTAGGTCTCTTTTTAAAGAGAACTCTGCCCAACACCCCCACCAGGTTTGTAATTAAAACTGTAAATAGTCTTTGTAAATGTAATGATATATTTTCTATTTAAAAGAAAAAAGAAAAAAAAAGAACCGAGGGGTGCCAGGGCGGAGGAATTGGGCAGAGAGGGAGTGGGGTGTTCTCTTCCGCACCCCTTTAAACGCCGCCCCCTACTTTGGTTCGAATTTTTTGGTGATTTGGCAGGGCTGGGCCTGCAGGGAGAGGTGTCTGTGAGGAGCGGGGAGTTTGTTCCATTCAACTTCTAAAGCCAAATCTGTGAGCTTCCTCACTGACGCTGGGCCTGTGGAAGCCGTTGGATATTTTTGAACAAGACTTGGATTCTTTTTGTTTTATTTCCCTTTCCCCATATCTCTCTCTCCTCACTTGTTCTGTCTGCTTCGCTCCATCTTTGAAACTTCCAATGGAGATGAAGACGTGGGAAAAAACACACCCAAACCCACGGTGGAGTAGTGAGGAGAGATGGTTCCAGGAGTGGCCTCCCACCCGCCTGCCCCATTGCAAGCCCCCTCTGACTTCTTTCCAGCACTTGAAGTGGGCAGAAAGAGATTTGTGAAATGTATTTTCATCCAGCCTCCCCCCACTCCGCCCCCCCCCACTACCTTGAATAAGGATCATGACTTCCTCCATTTTTAGGGGGAGCATTAGCCTTTGAGCATTTGTTTGCAAAAGCTGGGGGGTGGAGGTACCCTTACAAGGGGCGTCCTGCCTGTCTCCCTAACCGAATCTCTTTGGCATTCAGGTGAGCAGCTGGGGAGGGGAGGTTGGTTTGTGTGTTATGTGGGGTTTTGTTATTGAGGGTTTATTTTATTTTTCAAAAAGCAATAAAAATGGATTGGGCTGGAGGGAGGGGACCGATGGGGCTGGTGGGATTTTTAGTTTTTCTTTACAAAAGAATGTTACTTTTCAAACTTGTCCAGAAAAGTTTAAAAAAGGGGGGTATCTTTGCAAGAAGGTTCTGGGCAGACTCTTTGTGACTGTGGGGGTGGGGTTGAATGTTTACATGACATTCTATATCATGAGATTGATAGAATGTTTATAACAGATATTTCTTATCTTACCTTTACCCCTCACAAATAAAAGTCAAGACTTTTCGTAAAGTATCTGATGCTGGTATGAAAATTCCATTTTCCGATACGTACAGTTTGCTTGGACTATTTGGAGTATTTTAGAATTGAAGACCAAGGGGTGGGATGGAACAAATACACCACATAACTCAATTTTTTACCATCTCCTGTTTCTTGATAATGGTGCAAATTAAAAGCTAATAATCATAATAATAAAGTGCATTTAATTATCTTCTAGAGATCTAGCCCTTTAATTGTATTTAACAGGGTTGTAACGTTTTATTAGTTAAACCAAACCACTCCTCCTTCCCTCTCCCCCCATCCTACTTGGCTGAGGGTGGGGTGGAGACATTTCCCAGCCCCAGAACTTGCTTTTTGAACTAAATGGTGTTGGGGAAAATGGTGCCTTACCACCCTTTGTTGGCAGTCTTTGGGACAAGGGAGAAAGTTAGAACCCCTACTTTGCTGTGTTTGCCTGTGTTAGTTTATGTTGGGGGAGGGGATCTGGAAATGTTTGGTGGTAATTGAAGTCGTATGTGGTGCTTTGTTTAGAATTGTATGAAGCCTGCGGATTTCAGCAGAGCCCCCTTCCTAAAGTATATACTCTACCCCCATATTATTGGTGCTGGTGGCCAACATGAAGTTAAAGTGGACTATTTTGCAAATGAGGATGTGTGTGAAGTCTCAACATGAGATTCCCTCAACTATCAAAGAAGGAGAGGTGTCCCGCCCCTGTGGCTCCATTTGTTGCGGAATTCTAAAGGAACCCCACAAGGGCTGCGGGAGAGTTAAATTACAACCAAATTGTGAGAGCCCCGCTTTGGAAATGGAGGCTAAAGCTGTGAATGAGGGTGGGGTGGGGGCAGGTTTCCAGTGGCTGGAGGGGAGCTGGGTGGGAGCAATCACTTGAAGATTTGGTGGTGGCCCTTCAGGCCCCAGGGTCCCAGCTCCAGGTGTTTTGGGCACCTTTGTCAGTGGACCCTTATGCTGTGAGCAGGAAGAAATGGTAGATGAACAACGATTACCTTGATCTTCCTCGCCTTCCTCGCCAGGGGTAAGAGAAAGGCAATTTGAGTAAAGATTGTTCCTTTTCAAGCCTCCTCCCTTAAAGCCTCCTGCCAAGGTAGGTGAAAAGAGCCAGAGGAAAAGCACATTTTAACCCAGGTTTTATGTGGAGGGTTAGGGAGAAGGGCAGCTAAAGACTGCTTCTTTTGGAAAGGATAGGTGTAATAAATGCTTTCTCTTCTAAAGGCGTTGCCCTCCTCTCTGGATACTCTGTTTTCATAAAACAATGCTTAGAGGGAGGGCAGTGCTAGTCCAAGGTGTAAGGGCTGTAGAGGAAAAAGTTCTTGGAGCGGAGACCCACATGTCAACCACCTGAACTCCTGGCGAGGGATGTCACTGGCCTGGGCGCTGGGGTAGAGACTGTAGAGAGCAAGGATCTGGGTGCCCAACCTGGAGCCAAGGGGAACAACTAAACTAAAAAGGGCTTCCTCCTCTTCCTTCCTTAAAAATGCTTCTTCCTTCTCTCCCTAACACTTTAAAAAACAAACACTTGGGCTTGGAGGTCTGCTTTTACCCACTTCTGGGTCACCCCAGGCTGGAAACAGTTCCCAGTTGTAAGTGGGTTGGACCCTCCAGCTGAAGAGTGAAGCTGTGTCTGGTGAAAGGTCAAAGGCCAGAAGAAAAGGCTGCACCTCAAGGCCCTGAACCTTTCTCCCTGCCCTCCCAGTCTCATCTCTCCCACAAAGGTGCTATCATCTCTACATTCAAGGCTTTTCTCCCCCACATGCCTCCTCATTGATCAGATTTGCTTTTCCTCCCCTAATCCCAGACTTCCCTTCTGGAAATGCTTCCATTCATTGCAAACTTTGTCCTTTAAAAGCCAGCCCCAGAAAAAAAGACTGAAACTTTTCCAAGGTAAACTGTTCTGAACATGCCCAAAAGAGTGAGGATGCATGGAGTCTGGATTCCAAAAAATTCTCCAAGAGGGTGTTGGGGTTTCAGATCTGGGCTGGATCCTGACTCCCGCCAGCCCCAGGATGTCAAGATGGAGGAGAGTGGAATGAAAGTACTACTTCTTTAGGAAAAGTAGAAAAGTAAAAAGACAGAAACCATGCATGTGACCGTTGTCTGCTCAGCCTAGGTGAAGTCTCCAGACCTGACCCATCTGGCAAGGCTGTTAAGGTCAGGTCACGTGATGGATGTGTAGAGCCAGTTCAATACATTGGAGCATCTTCTGGTGACTAGGATAAATGGCTAAAAATCACTGCATCAAAGGGTGTGCATTTGAGGATTTTTTTTTTTAAAGGAAAGGTGCAGGCAACAAGAGGAGGAAGTAGTACTCTTACTTTTATTTAGTTACACTAGTTGTTTCCTCCCAGACCTGGAACTTGAACCCAGGGGCATGTGGCCTGTGCTCCTTTGGAGGTAGTCAACCCAATCGCTACTCTACCATGACTTGCCTTCTTGAGGACTTTTAGCCTATTTGTTACTGGCAGTTTGAACAGAGTAGGATGGTTAACTTTGTTCCCAGTTTTTCTACCTGACTCTGGGTGCCAGTTCACAGTTCAGAGGCTCCTGGGGGTGGCAGTGAGCAGTGCTTTTCTCCCTCTGATTAGGACAGAAAAGTCTTACCCGCCTGAGTGAGAAGGGCACACGCCCAGGGCGGGCTCTCTCTCCAGCGGCTTTGAAGCCTGCTAATTAGGGCTAGGGCTGTCATACCTGGCTTCCCCTGCGCCTCCCCCTCCCACTCTCCCCAGCCCAGCGGTCTTGCCTTCCACCTCAGGCTTGCGGCTCCTCCAAGCCATCTGGGAAGGTCCCAGGATGTGTGTTCTGGAAGGGTCAAGGCAAAAGCAATGGTGAAAGGACAGGATGGAACTTGGGACATGGAACAAGCTGATAGACCATTGACTGGACTTAGGGAGGTCTGCCTATGGTACAGGACCCCTCCCCGTTCCTAATGAAGCCTGGAGAGGAGCCGGTCTGGACTGGGGGCTGAGCCCTGGGCCCTTTGTTTGAAAGCCAAGCTTTCTAAAGGCTCCAGCCTCCCATCCTGGCCCTTATAATTAGCCCCAATCAGAGTGTTTATGTCAGGGCCTCATGCGGAACTCAGCCCCATGATTTCATTCCAAACCTGGGGGGAGGAGAGGGGCGGAAAGGGATTTGTGTGGGGACAAACAAAAAGGATAGGGTTAAAAGTGATGAGGAGTGAGGGGTGAGGGGAGTGGAGGAGGTCCTGGAGAGAGGAGGACAAACATCCTTCATTTGACCATTTCAGGGGTCAGGACCCCTCCCAGGAAAGCTGACTGCCTGGTATCCTGACCCTGGGCTGGGCCTGCTTTCTGGGCAGGCTCCGTGGGTGGGTGGGCTTGTGGCAGTCGGAAATGGCTTGGATATAATTAACCCAGCTAATCACCAGCCTCAGCCTGCTGGGAGGGGAGGGGAGAGCCCAGTGCCAGGGCTCCCCCAGGAAGCGCTGGTCTCCATTCCTCTGATGGGGCCCTGGCTCCACAGCTGCTTAGGGTGGTGGAGTCAGAGGGTGGGCTGGGGAGGGAGAGTGCTTAATTCTTATCTCTGGACCCAGCCAGATTGTGACAGGAGGGAATGTGCCCAGGGACCAGAGTAGGAACTGTGGGCGGGAGAATTCCCACCCTGGGCTCCCAGGTGGTACTGGGTGTGTCCCAGACTCAATTAGCATCTCCCTCTGGTCTGGGCCTCCCAGAAAACTCTGGGTTGGGATGTGACTTGTAGGGAATTCTGTGTATTGGGTTTAGTGTCTTGTGGGTGGGGAAGGGGTAGAGTGTGGAGTCTGAGATAACTCCCTTTTGCTTAAAATTCTGCAGGGACTCAGAGGAGTGTCCCAAGTCTGTTCTTCCCTCAGCATGGAAAGGCTGTCCCCATCGGGATCTGGTTCTGAGCTCTCCAGTCTCACTTTCCATCACTCTTCCCTGCACTCCCGCAGGCCAGACTCCAAGACCCTTGTGTTCTCAGGCCAGCCACGCTCTGTGACTTTGCACATATTACCCCTATGGCCTGAATGTCCTTCCCCAAGTCTGAATATTAACTGCTAGGGTCTCAGAATTCCCCTGAGGTCAGGTGGGCCCTCTGTAGACAACCATATCCTGGGCAATCCTGCCCGCACATGATGTCGTCTGTCACAGAACATTACATTGTTGTTAACTATCTTGACTGTGATGTCCTTCTCCCCCCACCTCCCACGTCCTGGTCTCAAACCCTGGTCCATGCCCTGCAGAGCCTGTGCCTTCCTCACCTGAGCACTGCCACTATGACTTTTTGAAAGCAGAACTTGTGTTTGAAATGGCAGCTCTGGAACCAGATTCCCTGGGCTTGAATCCTGCCTCAGCCCCTTGCTAGTTGTTGACCTCGAGCAAACTAATTAACCTCTGTATATTATCTGTAAGTGGGGGCAGTAATTATCCTTACCTTGCAATACTGGTTTGAGGATTAAACAAACTAATTCAAGAAAATGTTTAAAACAGTGACTGGCACATAGTAAGGGCTTAATAAATGCTAGTTAAGCTTTGTTGTGTGATGGCTCAGTAGGTGTGTATTAAGTGTTTACCATGAGTCTGGCACTTGCTAAGCTTCAGAAATGCACAAATTCAGTGCCCCCTGGTGAAGCAGCAGTTAAGTCAATCACCTCTGAAGGAGCACAGGCCACATATTCTGGGGTTCGAGTCTCTTAGTATGGGGAAAACAACCAGTGTGAACAACTAAATAAAAATAAGATAGAATAAAATGTTTCTTCCTCCTCTGTCTTCCTGCCTGCCTGCCTGCTCGCCTTCATTCCTGCTGCACCTTTCCTTTAAAAAATGAAAGCAAGAAATGCACAAATTCAGTCTCTGTCCACATGTAGCCTATTATCTAGTTTGCTGAATGAATGAATAAATGGATTGCCAGTAGATGCGGTGTTTATGAGTTTATTTTATGTTTTGTTAAACAAGCTAAATGTTTGAGAACGTGTCCAGGCTCAAATATGGATGCATGCTGGCTCTATATAGATTCTGTGAAACAAGCAATGAAATCGGGCATGATCCCCAACACATTTGGCATAGGTAATCTTGTGTTTGTAGCATTTGGGAAGGCTAGTCCAGGATAGAGGGTTGGGGAGCTCCTGCTCAAATTTCCGTTGCTGATGGGAAGGTTAAAAAACCTTTTTCTACAAGGCAGAGTAACTACTCTCATACAAATATACAATGAGCATATCACAATTTTACTTATTTATTTTTAAAGGAAAGGTGCAGGCAGGAATGAGGTGAGCAGAGGCAGGCAGGAAGAGAGAGGAGGAAGAAGCACTTTATTTTTATTTACTTGTTCATTTTGATTGGGCCCCTGGTTCCAGGATGTGAATCTGAGCCCCTGGGATGTATGTGGACTAAACTCAGCTGGAGGTGGTACACCCAACCCTACTCCCCCAGGGCACGCCCATAGTAGCATTTAATGTTCAAAAGAGGGATGAAATGAGTGCTCTCTTTACCTCAAATAACAGCACATTAAAGTAACTGAAGTTCATGGAAGCAGCTGTTCCAAAGACTAGTCGAAACAGTACAAAGGCAGTCTCTCTTTTTTTTTTAAAGGAAGGTGCAGGCAGGAATGAAGGCAAGTAGTCAGGCAGGAATAGGAGGAGGAAGAAGCATTCTATTTTGTTTTTATTTAGTTGTTCACACAGGTTCTTCGCCTACCCCATCCCATCCGGGACTCAACCCAGGGGTAGGTGCCTGTGCTCCTTTGAAGGCGACTGACCTAACCGCTACTTCACCAGGGCACACCCAGACCCTAACTCTTAACCCAGCAGAACCAGGTGTGTTTACAGATTATTCCAATTGAGGCAAGAAGACTTTTAAGACATCCTCCCCACCCTGGAAAACTTTGCAGGTTTCCCTAGCTTTTCCCATTCAGATTGTGAGTGCTTCTGGGTCTGCTGGTCATGCCTCCACAGTTCAGTCTCTGCCTGTTTTCTGAGACTTGCTGGGTCTCCACAGGGCCTCAAAATCCAACCCAAACTTTCCACCTTGACCTTTGAAACCTTTGACTCTCCACGAGGCCCAGGGAGGTGAGTGGAGTTGGAGGGTGCAGAAATGTGGATGACAAAATGTTGTTGAATCTGAGAACAACAGATCTTTCGATCATTGGTTCAACAAGTGCTGCTAAGAACTGCTCAGTGCCAGGCACCAGGCACACAGCAACGGATAGAGCACAGGCTTTGCTCTTGATAGGGTGCACGTGCAAGCAGACAATTCTGCTATCTTGTGATGCAAAAGACAGACAATAGGATTGTCAGGAAAAAGACGAAGGCATTTCTTTTATTTTCTTTCTGTGTTGTGTGTTGCTAATTTCAGCAGAATGTCCAACATCAAGCATAATTGCAAAGATTCGACTGTGCGAAGGGGACAGAGTGGAGGTACAAATGGGAATATGATCCGTTAAATATGTGCACACAGCGTGGCCCTAAGAACCCCGGAACTAGTCTATGGAGCTGCCTGATCTGTGGCCCCAGAAGTGATCACCCTCACTTGCTACATGGTCAAATGCCAATGGGGAGATCTGGGCAAGGCCCCTCCCAAGGGCCGGCCGACCCAGCCTGGAATTCTGGAGGTGGTGGTCTCTGAGGCCACTGGCCAGAAGACGCAGAGCAGCCTGGTGACCTCCTTGAGCTTGTCATAGAGGACCAGGACGAAGGTGCTGCCTGTGCCATGCAGCACATTGACCAGGAGCCCTTGAAGAAGGCCTTGCCACCCTCGTCCTTGAAGATCTTCCTCCAGTAATGCAGGGTCCCCGTGTACATGATGTCGCCTCCTTTGTGCCCCAAGTGCATCATCATGTGTCACCGCATGGTGTTGAAAAGGTAGGACATCAGGAAGGCATTCTATTTAGAAGGAACTGCATGGGCAAAGCCATGGAAGAACATGGCCAGGAAACAGTGACAATGAGAGCATGCTGGGACTTAGTGTGAGTGTGGAGGAGATGGCAGGACTGATCTCAGTGGGGATTTGGGCTGATCCCCAGCAAAATTTCAATCTCACGCTGGCTTGGCCCTGCAGCATATGTCTGAGCCAGCCCTGCCTAATCTCAGTGTGATTTAATTTTCTTAACTGACTTGAGCCAGTCAGAATCAGAAGACACTTACACACATGCCTGCATGCACTTTCTTGTATACACACACACACACACACACACACACACACAACTGCACACGCCAGAGGACATTTTGAAGCCAAATTTTAGTGGGTTTTGGATCTATGCCCTCTCTCCCAATCAGTGGTGGATGGATCGCATCCCTACCAACAACTTTTCACACCGGAATAGTCAGTGAATTAATTTCCTGGGAGAGAACTCAAGGGCAGAACAGTGGGGCTCCCCGACTTGAGACATACTGGAGAGGAGGACAGGCTTGGCTGTATGTCTGTATCAGATCTGACTGAGACTATACCTGTGTGTGTGTGGACGGCTCTGTGTGTGGACAGCACATGTGCACACCTCCAGGGAGGGGCATTAACAGGTTGCCTGACGTCTACGGAGACATAATACCAATTCCTTGTCAGAGAAAAAGGGGTGATGCCCCTTGGGGATTCATATGGAGATCAAAAAGCTGGTAACTTTAATACACAACTTCAAATTCTTTAATACTCGTCTTGTTGAGAGGTGTGGTCTGTGTCTGGGCTCCTTTGATCAGCTGAATATGGTGAAAGGAGATGATATGACAACCAAGTCTGCGTCACTAAAGCCCATGCAGTTACCACCTGTTCTTTGGAACCCTCATTCTTCAAACTGGCTGAGCTACCATGGAAGACATGAGGCCATCATGCTAGAGAGGTCACCTGTAGGTGTTCTGGTTAAGAGTTCCAGCTGAGCCCAGTCTTTCTGTCATCCCCACTAACACACCAGACATGTGATGTATCTTGAATCTCCCAGGCCAGCCCATCCATTGGCTAAATATCATCATCAAATGTCTTCAATGACAGGATATGGGACAGAAGAATCACCCAGCCAAGCCCTTCCCAAGTTCCTAACCCTTGAAATTGTAAGATACAATAAAATGGCTGTTGTTTTAAGCTACTAAGTTTTGGGGGTACTTTGTTATTCAGAAATAGATAACTGAAACTAATGGAAATAATGTGTGTGTGTTTTTTTTTTAAAGGAAAGGTGCAGGCAAGAATGAAGGTGAGTAGGCAAGCAGGCAGGCAGGAAGAGAGGGCACAAAGAAGCACTTTTTTAGTTGTTCATTCTGGTTGCCACCCCCAACCCTGGGTCTTGAACAGGAGACTTTGGGATGTCTGTGGACTACAACAGATGAACTAAACTGCTAGGCCACCAAGGTGCACCAGATATAATAACTAAGTAATTAAATATTCACTATTTTTGTACTACTATTCTAAGTATTTAAGGTTTATCAACTCATTTATTACTAAGAAGAGGATGTAGAAAACAAAGCAATTAAGCAATTAAGCAATTTTCTCGAGGTAATAACCTGTAAGTATCAGCTCTTAGACTTGAACCCAGGCAAACTGAAACCAGAGCCTATCCTCCTTAACCCATACTTTAGATTGTTGAGTAATAGAAAGTAAAGGGATCTTAAAGATCCCGTCCATGAACTCTTGTTTTACAGATACATAAATGGAGACCCAGGATTAAATCAATGTCCTCAGGATCCCACAGACACTTTGTGCCAAGTCAGGACCAGAGCTCAGGTTTGCTGATTCTCAATGCAAGGGGAAAACTAGAATGGAACATTCTTCTATCTCAACACAACTTCCTTCCAAACCACCTTACCTGCTTTCTGTCCCAAGGTCACCATACCAAAAATCTTTGTTCTAATCTCTGCCATTCACCGTCGATGTGAAACATGACTAGCTCCTTCTCAGGACTAGCTCCTTTTCTGTGTATGCTCTCAGGGATCAGGATTAGTGCTTTCAAAGGTATTAACCTTGCTCAAGGTCCTACGCTAGTAATTTCTCTTGTCCTCTTCTTTTCCATTCTTTCTTGATGTCATTCACAGTGAAAAACTCAATGACTACATGTGATTGACAGCTTCTAAGTTAGCCCCCAGTGGTCCTTGCCTCCTGGTGTTCATGTCCTCACATAACCTCCCTGTGTGGTGGGGAACGGAGGCCCACCAACAGCCATAGGAGTACACTTGGAGCAGATTCTCTTCCCCCACCTGCCCCAGTTAAGTCTTTGGATTAGACTCTAACCTGCAGTTTAACTACAACCTTCTGAGATTAGTTGAAATAAAGACATCCATTTAGACTGTATCCAAATTCATCACCTACAAAAATTGCAAGACAAGAAATGTTTGTTGTTTCAAACTACTAAGTTTGATGGTAATTTTTTTTTTTTTTTAAAGGAAAAATGCAGGCAGGAATGAAGGTGAGCAGGCAGGCAGACAAACAGGAAGAGAGAGCCCTGAGAAGCATTTTTTAATTTTTATTTAGCTATTCACACTGGCTGTCTCTGGCCAGGCCTGGGGACTTGAACCCAGGGGTATGTGGCTTGCTTCTTTGGAGGTGATCGACCTAATTGCTGCTCCACCAGGGCACGCCTGATGGCAATATTTTGCAGAGCTATAGATAGCTAATACACTGCGTATGGAGGACAATTTGGATACAAAGGATATATTTAGTAAGACAATTACAAGAGAATTCTTTCTTAATCCATTCATTCACTCATTCTTTCAACATGCTTTAACATGCTTTGCCTATAAGGGTACAAAGATGAATAGTCCCATTGCTGCTACTGAGGAGCTTCCAGACTAGTAGAAGAGAAAACTTTGTAAGCATACATTATTAAAATTTTAGTGAAAAGTGCTATTAGAGGAAAATTCAATATGCCTGGGCAACACAAAAGAGAAAGAAACTAATTCTGCCTGGAGATATGAATAAAACATCAGAGGGAGACATTTGATTTGGGTTGAAGAATGAGTAGGAGTTTGCCAGCTAAGCAGTGGGAGGAAGGGAATTCCAGGTAGCAAGAGCTATTTGTGCATAAACTAGGAGGCCAAGAAAGTTCACGATTTTAGTGGACTCACAGGTTATCCATTGCAGCAGTGGAGTCTGGCAAGGGAGGTTAACTAGGCTATCAGTGTGCTTGGTGTCAGCCTCAGGTTTTTTATTTTAATCTTACAGAAAATGAAGAGCAGGTTTTTAAAGCTAGTGAGTGTTATGACCAGATTTATGCTTTAGAAAAGACTGCATGTGCCCTGATACAGCTCTGGTTAAGTCAATTGCCTCCAAAGGATGCAGGACACATCGAACTCCTGGGTTCAAGTCCCGGGTTCAGGGGAGAAATAACCAGTGTGAACAACTAAAATGGAAATAAAATAAAATGCTTCTTTCTTCTCTCCCTGACTGTCTGCCTATTTGCCTTCATTCCTGCCTTCACCTTTCCTTAAAAACAGAACAAAACAAAACAAAACAAAAAACAGAAGAGGATGGTCGGAGAGAGGAGACTAAGTCAGGGAGGATTAGTGTGATGCTGATTCTGATCCAAGGGAGGGATGATGAGGCAGGGACCAAACATTGTCTGTCAAATCAAGAGAAGGGTGAGGGAGGAATGAGTTTGAGGCAGTTCTAGCTAGGGTGGCTGGTAGAGGATAAGCAGTTTACCAATGGAAGCAATAAAGGTAGTGTACAGATTTGGCCAGAGGAGAATCTGTTAGTCAAGATCTTGTAGATTAGGCTGCAGTAACAATTAACCTCAAGATCTCACTGGCTTAACAAAACAAAAATTTGTCTGGTTTTCTCACTCATACTACAAGTCACATATGGTCAGCAGGGGTCTCCGTCCCATGCATCCAGAATCTCTGGATCCCTGACAGAGAATCTGCTCTCTTTCGGTTGTACCATCTGGAATGCACGACTTCTTCAAGCACCTCCTCAGTTACATGGCAAAGGAAGAGAATTATATGGGTTTTTAAAAAATTTCTCCAGCCCCCAAATGATGTGCATCCCTTCCACTCAAATTTCATCGGCCATAATCAGTCCTCAGGCCTCTCCTAACAACAGAGGGTTGGAAAGAGTAGGGGAGCACATGGAATACTTGGTGAGAACGACTGCCTCTGTGACAAGGAGGTAATGAACTCAGTTTTGAAGACATTGACTCTGAGGAGGGATATGCAATAATAGATAGTTAGATGCATGGTTCTCATGAGCCACAGATAAGAGGTGGGAGCTTGCTCTACAAGTCTGAGCGCTGACATTGTCCTTGCCTTCTGGAGGGCTTATTTTCTAGACAGATACAGAAACACGCACAAATACCTATAATTTATAAGAGGTCTAGTTATATGCTATCTGGTTACAAGCCAAGTCCCATGAAAAGAAAGATGGAGGAGCAGTGATGATGGTGAATAGGAATCCCATAAGCAAAGAGCGATGAGAACTTGAACTCTCAGAAGACTGGTCGCACCTGCGCAGGTAAAAACCACTTGGAAGTAGCATAGTATGGTAGATTTGGAGAGAAAGATCACAAGAAAAAGGTGATTAGTCTAGAGAGAGAGGTGGAGAAGGAGCAGACAGAGGAATGTTTTACTGTCAGTCGGGTCCAGGAGCCCGGATTTGATGCCACAGCTATAGAAAATCTGTGGAAGCCTTGGGGACAGAGAGAAGTGTGACGCATGGATGAATGTGAAGTTTTGGGCATTACTTCTCCCCTTTCAATAGGAATCAGCTAACTGCTTCTCTCAATTGCATGTACACATACATGTACACAACTCTTTCTACCCAGATCCCAGCTCTCTTCGTCAGTCCTAGATTATAACTGCACTGTCGCTGTTCAACTGGGGAGTTTACCCGAATTTCTGGCTACATAATTCCTTCTTTCTTTCTTTCCTTTCCTTTTATTTATTTTTTTTCAACCTCAGGCCCCAGGTCTCAAAGTAGTGGACTGCTTTCTACCTTCTTGTTTAGACATAGAGTAAAATGTATACAGTGCATTCTAGTTTTAAGTACAGATTACTGCATTTTTACTCCTGGAAACATTACTTAAATGAAGATATAGAGCATTTCCTTCTTGTAACCTTCTAGTGAGAACTACTCTAGAGGTAACCACTAGTGATCACTAGTGCTTACTTTTGTCTGTTCTAGAACTCCTAGAAATGAAACCAAACAATATTCTCTCATTTATAGCTAATGTCTATGAGATTCCTCCCTATGGTTGAATCCTGTTCACATCCTGAGCTGCCTCAGCTTTTAAACCAACCTCCCTTCCATTTCCTCCTCTTTCTCCTCCTGCTTTTCTTTCCTCCACCAGGATGCAGTAAGTATGTTCGCACAGGTGCTGGGGAAGCAGCAGTCAGCAATGCAGACTCAGTTCCTGCCCTGTGGGAAGTGTGTGCCCTAGTGGGAGGCCGGGTGAAGAGCCAGGTCATAACAACAAAATATGATGGGCACCATGCTCGTCAAAGCCAGGGCACCATGGGAACTCACAGAAGAAGCGTCAAGCTCCCACTTTCTGGACCATGAAATACTTCCTGGAGGAAATACCATCTGAATGGAGACTTAAAGAATGAATAAACTGTTGTGAGCAATAACTGCCAGGTAAGAGAAAAAATGGTGCTTTTATGGATCTGCAAGAAGTTCTGATTGGCTGGGGCCCAGGATACAAAAGAGGAAGCCTAGAGGCTGCAGAGCCAGGCTTGGTGGATCATGAAGGGCTTTGTAAGCGCCAAGCTTTATCCTAGGAGCCACGTCATCGGGAGTGTGCAGTAGGAGAGGGACACAGCGAGGGTTTGGTTTCTTGTTAATGTTGTTAAAGGGAAGGTGCAGGTAGGGATGAAGGCAGGCAGGAAGGCAAACACAGGAGGAGGAAAAAGCACTTTATTTTATTTAATTGTACATCTTGGTTGCTTTCCCTGGCCCAGGTTGTAAACCTGGGTCCTTGGGATGTGCGTGAAGTGTGCTTTGACTGGATACAGCGGCCCAATCTACTGCTCCACCAGGGTGCACCAAAGATTTGATTTATTTACTCTATTATTAAGTTCAATTTTGAGTCAATTTTTCAAAAGGCATTTTAGTTTTGCGAAACGAGTACGCAGTACAAAGGGCATGGAACGAAGGTCTCCGCGGCATTTCTGCGTTCTCTTCGCACCCCCGCCTGAGCGTTGGGCTCACCCTGGCTGCAGTGTGGAAGCAGAGTGGAAACAGGAGAGAAGGGAGCACAGGTAGGAAAGGCGGTGGGTGGTGTGCAGAAATGGCCACCAACGGTGCCTTCCCCTTCAGGGAGCCTCCCGTCTTCCTTTTCTCGCTCCTGGAATCCGGGTGGCCTGTGACTTGTTTTGACAAATAGGCTGCAGCAAAATCGATGCCCTGACAGTTGGGATCTAGGTCTGAAAAGGCCCGGCACCCCTCCCACTTTTTGCATATGTAAAGGAGTCAAGCACTCTGCCGAGTGAGGGGCTGTGTGGAGGGGACACACATGCTGGAGGATGAGAGACTGAAGGGAAGAAGCAGGCCCAGGCAGCTCCTCTTCCAGACACATCAGCAGAGGCACCAGACACAAAGGCATTGATCTCCAGATGCTGGGGCACTGCCCCAGCCAGCACCCCGGGGGCCGCGGCTGTTCACATGGAACCTGCCCAAGTTGAGGAATCGAATTGTGACGAATTAAAAATTGGCACACTCTGGTGGGGCGGTGGTTGGGTCAGTCACCTCTGAAAGATGCAGGCCATATACCCCTGGGTTCGAGTCCAGGTCCAGGGGGAAACAACTGAAATGTGAAGAACTGAAATGGAAATAAAACGCTTCTTCCTCCTCTCTCTTTCTGCCTGTCTGCCTACTCACCTTCATTCCTGCCGGCACCTTTAAAAATAAATAAGTAAATAAATATAAAAGATTGCTGTTGCTTTAAACCACTCAGTTTTGGGGTGGATTGTTACTCAATAGATAAGTGAAAGAAGTAAAAAGACGGCTGGGGAGAGAGGCCCTGAGTTCAATTTCTTGCCCAGCTATACCTTAGAGCTCCATAACCATGGTTGACTGCTTTTCTTTTCACCAAAAAAAAACAAACAAACCAAAAAACCCAGTGTCTGCTGAACAATTGTGGTTTCACCATTCAGGCTTTCTGGTGCCCCAGTCAGCTGTTTCTCCCGTACCACATGAATTCACATTCAGATCTGAAATTCGAATGCATGTTGATGACCCTGTTTCCTTGCGCCAGCATTGATGTGGCTGCAAACCCATCTCTGGTTGAGAGGAGGGAATTATTCTCATTCTAATATCATATCCCTGGGAAAATGTTCTTGTTATTCTTCAGTTTCTATATAAAGTAGCTCTTCACTAAATGCTAGGTGAATTGCGAAAGCAGCTCGCTTGGACAGAGTCCTAAATGGGTCCAACCCCGTTCCGCTGTCCAACCGAAGTTCTTCAGCTTCTTCTTTATGCCAGAAGGCCTCACCTCACTCCCTTCAACTCAGGGGCTGGCCCCAGAGCCAGGGGTGCAAATGGAGAGTAACAGTGAGTCCAAGGGCCCAGACACCATCAGAGAGACACCTGTGCCTCCACTGAGAAATGGCTGTGCCCAAGAGGAAGCAGATGATGTGACACACACAGATGATTGATGGGGACAAAGACCTGGAGAAGGCTATCTGCATTCTTCAGCAGGGCCTGTGGGTCCACTGGTGTATGTGAGGGGAGAGGATGACTTAGCCCGTTCTCTTAGTCTCGCTGATGACCCAGGATTGCCTGCATGAGATCGGAGTTGGGAAAATTTGCTTTATTTGCTCCCATGTCCAGTGGACTTGGCCTCCCCACAGACTAAGGTTCCTAGGACAGGGGTCCCCTTGCTTCCTCTGAATTGTTCCTCCAGTGCCAGCCAATCTGGGGACCCTCCTTTCAGTCCCTGTTGACATTTCTTGGTGGCCTGTCCAGAGCCCATTTTCCTCATAGCCCTAAGGAGTTGAAACATCTTCCTTGGGCCCCCAAACCAGCTCTAATTACAGTGGAATCTAAGAAGAAACTCAGGAGAGACTGAGTTGTATTCAAGATCAGGAAGCCCAGGCCCAGGGGAGAGATTTGTTCTGTGTCCCCAGCTGGTTCATGGCAGAGCTGAGGTCCAGACCTACATTTCTAAACTCCCATGTCAGTGCCCTCTGCCGCCCTACACCCTCCTGCTGTGTTCTCCTTGCACTGAGTTTTCTTTTTTGTTTTCTGTTCTCTGTCCTCTTACTTCTCTCCAGCACATGCCCCCTTGTCAGGACACTTCCCCGCTGGGGGCGGGGTGGCCAGCAGCAGGTTTTCCTGGGGAGTGTGGGACTTAGAGCATTGCTGAACACCAAGAGGCTGCCGTGCTTGTGGGCACACACACTCACCCATGCCAGATGCCAACCAGGGATGCCACTTCACACAGCACGTGCACACACAGAGTCACACACACACCCCTCCAGGGTCGCCTGCGCTCCCCACAGGTCCCCCACTCAGATGGACCCTGGCACAGTCACAGGACTCCTCATCTGGCCCCAGCCTCAGTGTCCCACAAACAGGCCTAACTTGTGGCATCTGGACAGTAATGACCTATCTGACCCTGGATCCAGATGTGGGAAAAGAAGACAGACAGGTTCAGTGCATCATCAACATGGGGGCGCATCTCTCTCCATTTAGGACTCCTGCCACTGGGTCCCTGATTGTCTCTCCCTTTGTAGATACTGGGGGGCTAAGCACCCTACTCTCTTTTTCTGCCCCCTTTTGATACCCTCATCTCTTTCTTAAGAAGAATCTATCTGAATGAAATTCCAGCCAGGCCACAGATTCTATCAGACACAGCTGGATCCTTAAAACACAAGGGGAGATGTTATCTTTCCTCCCAGCCCTGCCCTGTCACCTTTTTCTGGGCATTGTCAGCCAAGGGCACTGCCTGCCGAGACAAATGAACCAAGACTGAGCTGGGCCCAGTACTGCTGCTAGGAGTAAGAGCAGTGTTGGGGGAAGGGTGCAGCAGAGCAGGAGTGGAGGGGCAAGAGGGGAGGGGCAGGAGCACAGGAACTGAGATGTCCCTTCAGAGCGTGTTCACCTCTTCCCTTCTTCCCTCCTCCCCACCCCACCCCCAGCCTCAGTCATTCCATGCCCCCCACCTCTGGAAAAGCTGAATTGGGATTCGATCCCCAGCCAGTTGCTGAAGTTCCGGAGCAGCTGTCCCAGCTTTGGCGGGGAGGGAGGGGGCCAGGAATGCTGGGGCTGAGGCCTGGGCTGCTCCAGACAGAGCCGGCTCTGAATTCTGGGAATGTTTGTGCAGCTGGAGCCCATTAGGGGAGGGAGCCGAGCTGCTTATTAATCCCAGCCTTGTTCCCCGGGAGGGGCCAGGGCCCTGCACACGAGTGGAGGGACAGGGCCAGCTCTGGGAGGCCGCCCCCAGCATCGTGGAGTCTCAGACAGGAGCTGGGAGATCTGGGGCCCTGTATCTTGCCTGCATGGTGCACGTGTGTGTGTGTGTGTGTGTGTGTGTGTGTGTTTGGAGGCAGGGGTGTCGGCCGTGGGGGGCATGGTGAGGTTTGACAGAAGTGCCCCTACCTGGGGAGGTAGGAGGCCCAATAGGGGGTGGTGGCATCCTCCTCAGAGAACCCTCATCTTTGACCCAGGAACTCCTGCTGGCCTGTACCCCAGCTAGTGGGAGAAGAGGAAGAGGGGGTGTGCTCCTGTGGGCCTGAGAGTTGTGTGCAAGGAAGGCTAAGGAACGGGTGTGGAAGCAGCCTGTGGGTCACATCTATGGAGACCTCAGGCCAAGGAACACCTCCTGGGTTGTGAGTGTGTGATCTGCCCCACAGCGCAGTGCTCAGGGGATGGAGAGTCTGGGGGCCTGGAGAGTTTGACCCTGAGCTGGCACCCCTGTAGCATATGGTACAAAGGGTCGGGCACAGAAACGGAAAGACCTGGTGTGGGCTTCCAGCTCTGCTGACTAGCTGTGGGGCCTTGAATCCATCTGGTAACCTTTCTTCCTTTATCCACAAATCAGGAAAGGGTCTGTCCTCTGCATCTTATAGGGTTATAGTGTGGATCACGTCCATTCATCTGTCTTCCTTTCTCCACCCATCCCCTAAACCTGAATAAACCTCTATGCCACAAACTCTGCTGGTTCCTGGGGCCACAGAAGTGAAGGAGGACGCTGACCACTAGGAAGTCATCAGTATGGGTGGACGGGGCAGTCACACACCAGTGGAGTGTACATGTGGACAGTGTCTGACCCTGTGCCATGGAGAGTAGAGGAAGAGGCACTGCTGGTCAGCCTGGAACATGTGCTCTTGGGGGACATTCTGAGGCGCTCTGTGCACTGGAAGGCCCAGCACAGTGTGGGAGGAGGCTGTGGCAGGACCCCCCAGACAGAGCTGTGTCCTTGAACTTAAACTGCGCTCATTCAGATATTCAGACCCTGCCACATCTCTGGCGGGGGGCTGAGGCAACTGGGTGCTCAGGAAGATCATGCCAGAAGGTTCCAGAATGAACTCCACTAGGATTCTGGCAGCTGTGATGAAATCCCAGGATCATCTCTGGGGCACAGGAAGGAAGATTACGACCAATTCCTTAGAGAGAGGGCGGACATTGTCACTTTCGATGAATTATAGTCCCAACACTTCATTGGAGATGGTGACAAGGGACCCGGGCAAATGAGAGAGAAGGTCTGGAAAGGGGTCATCTGCCTTAGCCATCCCCAGAGGCCTCTCCTCTTACCTTCACGCCCCTCCTCCTTCAGTCCAGAGGGTCTCCAGCTTAAGTAGGGTGATTTTGCTTCAACACTTCAGAGACTTTCCCAGGAAGACCGGCAGACAGGACCACAGAAAACCGAGGCTGGACATTCATGTGACAAAAATTTAGAATCCTGGGATGGGCAAGGAATGGGAACAACTGTCTGAGAATTCCCAGGTCCTGTCCCAAAGTGGTGGCCCCATGGTTCCACATGCCACCAGCTATTTCAGACAGATTGTCTCTAAACTGAGGACTGGTCCATGGGCCTCACTGCTCCTAGGTCCCAGGCCGCACCACTGAGGGACCAACACCAGAGCTGCCTCTGTTGAAGAGAGTTATGAAGGTGAGAAGCCCCACAAATTCTGACGGCTCAGTGTCTGCTTTTAGGGAGCCCCAATCTATCAGGGATGACTGTCCCTGCCCTCGGGGATCCTTGGCTAGGGGAAGGGAGACAGCGTTTGTCTTCTGGGGACACCTGGTCTTACTGCAGATGTAGCTGCGGCCCTTGGAGTGGTGGAGGCAGGAGACACACACGCAATCCTAAGACAAAACATTCTAATCATGCAGTGACACGGAGAGGAGTTAGTGATGGCAGTTAGGCTGCAGGATGACTGATGGGAGAAGCAGCAGAGATTTAACCAGAGTAAGTCAGGGAAGACCCCATGTAATGAGGTGCCTGTACAGTTGGATGGGGGAGAGCCCTTTCCTACACACAGGTACCCCCCGATTACCTCTCCCTTTCCAGGGAGGGCTGTACTCATTGACCCTAAGATTCCTTCCAGCTCTGACATCCTGGCCCCACCATCACCCCGTTTCCTCTCCCTCAGTGCTTCCCCCACCCCTGCCCCTCCTCTCAGCCTTCCACTTGGTCTCTCCTGAGGCAGGTGGTCCAGCCAGCTGCTGGCCTGTGTGGATGGGATCCCACTCACAGTGTGGGTGGCGTTCGGTGGGGGGTGGGGGTGGGCTGTGACCTGAGGAGCTGACAGCTGAGTTTGGGGTTCCGTGGGTGGGGGGGTTTGAGGACATGGCTTTTGGCAGTTTTACCCGCTGCCCTCAGAAGGGGAGATTTGCGGTGAGGGAGAAAAGGGTTCAGGGATATTCTGGGTTTAGGCTGTGGTGGGTCTGGGTCCGTGGTGGAAGTCTGGGCGGGGCTGTCAGGGAAGAACAGGTTGAACTCCATTGCCCCTGAGCTCGGGGACATTGGAGCTGGATTTGGACGAGGCTGGGTGGTTACTGCAGCTGCTGGGTGTGCTTGTGGTGAGGGAGCTGGGGCGGAGGGGCAGGCGGTGTGGACTGGAAAGGACAGCTGGGTCTGCCAGGAAGCCCGGTCTGACACCCCTCCCGAGACACTTCCCCTCCCCCACAGGCACACAGCGCTCCGATGGGGGGGACTCTCCACCCACTCAGAGCAAGAGGCCAGACAGGGGGGCGGTGGGGATGAGAGAGGGAGCCATATTGTTGTCAACTCTTTCAGCAGAAAGGCTTACATGAAAGTGTGAGGGTCATATGACTAAGCCAGCAGTGTCTGAAGGTGGGTGGCTGACCGGAGGACTCAATTCCTATTTCCACAGATGCCGCCTCAAGCATTGCCCGCCCTCCTCCTGCCCTCTGCACTGCTGGTTCTCAGACGTGAGCAGTCCAAGAGTCACCTGGTGCATTTGTTAAGCTGTAACACCAAGAAGATTGCCTCACTTCACAGATTTTGATTCAGTAGGTCGAGGGTGGGGGCTGAGAATTTGCATTTCCAACAAGTTCCCAGGTGATATTTTTGTTCCTGGTCTCAAGTCACATTTTAGTGCACTCTCCTCTCCTCCCTATTCAGCCATCCCTTCCCCAGCCCCGGCTGCCACTGCCCCCCACCCGGCTGCCACTGCCCCCCACCCGCCAACCCAGCACAAGCCACCCAGCTGTTAGGGGCTAAGCATAAGGCTGGGGCAGCAGAGGGCCAGGGTCAGACTCTAGGGTAGGAGTGAGCTCAGCCTGGCTTCTTCCATGTAACCTGTGGCCTCCCTTCCTCTCTTGTCCACTGCGGTGCCTGTCCACCTGTGGGAGAGTCCTGGCCACTCTTCAGTGGACCACGACTCTTCTGTAAATTGCAAACGTCCCGTGGCTGCCAGGTCTGCGTGCTATTGTTTTTCAAAGAAGTGTCTGTGCTGTTGTGAACAATCATAAAGTATTTTAAAGTCTTAATAAATTTATATTTTATCTTAAAACATTAGAAAATACATCACCCTTATAAAGCACAGTGGCATTTTGTCACGATGAATGATCTTTAATACAGCCTGTGAGACAGAGCATGCACCAGCTATTCTCCAGCTTGTCTAAGCTCCCTCTCTCCTGACCACACAGGCCTCATTTCAATTATACAAATGGAGCTCACTACCTTGGGCCCCAGGGCCTTTGTACCTTCTGTCTACAACAATTTGCCTTGCCTAAACCCACCTCCTCCCTTGGTTTGCCTAATTAACTCTTACCTTTCCCTCAAACCTTAGCGAATCTTTCCCATCTGCCTGATCACATTATTTCTTCCATTAGAGGTTTCCATTATATGTATATGTATATATATATATATATATATATATATATATATATATATATATATATATATATACCTCTGCCTGTAGCACTTCATGTTTTAATTTTACATTTATGTGTGTGACTTTGATTAATTTCTGACTCTGTTATCAGTCTGAAATTTCCATGAGGCAAAATCTATTTGTTTCTCCTACTTACCACCTATGATCATAGCTCTAGAGCCAACCATAGTACCTGGCACCCACCAGGTGCTTAATAAACATGCGATAAATGATGCAGTCAATTAATCAGTCAACAAATTAAAGATCCCCTCCATAGCTGGAGGTGACCACCAGAGACTTGTGGCCAATCTGGCACGTTAAGGCAGAAGTTAAGGCAGCTGTTGGAGCAGTGGTTAGGCCAATCGTCTCTGAAGAAGCACAGGCCACATACCTCTGTGTTCTGTCTCAGGCCCAGGGAGCAGGGTGGGGGTGACAACCAGTGTGAACAACTAAAAAATAAAAATTAATAAAACAAAAAACAAGTGGAAAAGTAACCTGTATCCCTGTCCTGCTGCTTATCAGAATTTTCTTACCACCTGCTCTCATAGGGAGACCAAGGCTTTGATTCCTGCCATGGAGGTGAGAGAGAAGATAGTGGTGATAGGCAGTCAGCCAGAGAAGTAGGAGCAGTGGGGAAGAGAGGAAAATGGAAGGGAAAGGCAGAGCAGAAGAAATTGGGGAGAAAGAAGAGAGATGGAGAGAGAAGACAAAGCCCTCTTAGGACACAGTGAAAGGAAGAGAATTTCCAGAGATCAGGATGGGGTCATTTGGGTGGGGTCAAAGGGCTCCCCTTGGACTGCCTCGCTCTGTGCCCTCTGCTGCCACACTCAGCCCCCTTCTCTCTCTCCCCAGCTTCCTGTCCCCAGGTCCCCCAGGAGCTGGGTTAGTTTATTTTCCTTGGGAAGGCTTCCTGAAAGGGGAGCCTGGTTTTCCTGACACACGAAAAGTGTCTCAGAGGGTCGTCTGACCCTTCCTGCGGAGTCCCAGCTCCAGGGAGCTGGTTTGCCTGCAGTCACACACGTGGATGCAGGCACATACCCTGCACATGGCATGCACATGCCCCCAGGACTCCACCGTAAACAGGAGTGTGGGACTGCAGGCCTGCAGGCAGGCAGGCAGGCAGGCACAAGGCACCCCGTGCAGAGACAGGTGATGCACACACACCCGCAGGAGGGGCGCCAGACTCTGCACGGCAAACCCTGATGTGCCCATTTCCACTCCTCCTGCCTAATCACACAAAGGTTAGAGTGATAGACACATGTGTGAGTGCTGTGTGTGATCAGCTACAGCTTCTCCCTGAGTCAGAGGAGGAGCCCGCCCTGCCGAGAGAGACCACCTACAGCGCTGGGCTGGGTCCTCCCCCGACGCCTGTGCGTGGGAGGGGGTGTCTGTGTCCTCGGTGTCCCCTGACTTCAGGCTCTTCTGGAGTTAAGCATGCTGATCTGCACTTCCACAAAGGGCTCCTGGGAATCAGAAGGGAGGTTCCCCCCTACACACACACTTCCTCTGCCTGGCCTCATTATCTGGGATCCAAGCCCACACCACCAGGCCCTGTGCTCCCCCTCTGAGAGGAGCCTTGTCAGCAGGGACTGCTCTGCTCCCTGCCTGTTAGAGGACTGCGGGACAACTGTCTCAGTCTCTACTACCTACCACCTGTCACACAGTTTATATACAACATCTTATTGAATACATTTTTCTTTTTTTTAAGGAAAGGTGCAGGCAGGAATGAAGGTGAGCAGGCAGGCAGGAGGAGAGAAGGGGAAGAAGTGAAACATTTTACTTGTATTTAGTTGTTCACACTGGGTTTTCCCCACCCCACCCCACTCGGGGCTTGAACCCACGGGTTTGTGACTTGCTCCTTTGGAGGTGTTTGACCTAACTGCTGCTCCACAAGTGTACAGCCTTATTGAATACTTCTTAACAAAGCCTTAGAGCCTTTAGGGATGGGGAAACTGAAGCCCTGGAGAGTGAAGAAACTTGCCTATTCATACAGCGAGTGAGACAAAGGGCTGAAATTCACTCCCAGGTGTGTCTGTCTCCCAAGCTCCTAAGTCCCTGGTCTTGAATACTGTGCTCTACACCACGCACCCCACTGACATCAGCTGTAAAATCAAAAGCTTTCCAGGGAGGAACTAAACCGACTCCTGTAAAATGGCCCACGGTGACACATGGTACAAAGGAAAATCGTTCTCCCGTAGGTTCCCGTATGGAGAAAAGGGGGCTGCGCGGCCAGTGGAGGGGCTTCAGGAAGGAGTGAGGTGGACAGAGGAAGCAAAGAGGCAAAGGCAGAGGCCACGCTTCTCCTTGCCTCCCAAGTTCTGGAGCCTGGACCTCAGAGAAAGCCAAAGAAACCAGTGATCATCGTCCTGCACCCACAAACTCACCCTCGCCCACTGTCCTCGGGCGGGGCTGGAGAGGACAGGGAACTTCCCCAAACGATCCGCTGCAAGTCCTGCTTCTCTGACACCCCACGAAAGGAGGCATTCCCAGAACCCCAGACAGAAGCAGGAAGGGGAGGGGCTGGGGGCAGAGGAGGAGGAGGGGCCGACACACACTGAAGCCTTTGTGGGATTACCGAGCCTTGAGGCAGAAACACTTCATATATCAAGTGTGTTTGTGCCTCCCTGGGGAAGATGGGGGCTGGGGGGAGGAGGGAAACGGAGGCTGGGCCATCGGCAGGGTCTTAGAGCTTGAAATAGGAAGCACCAGTGTGGAACTCCGGTTGATAGGGAGGGGGCTACCAGAACCCTTCTGGGGTCACCGAACTGTTCTTGGCTTCTGGAGTCCCCACTTGGAGGCTGGATCCCCCTACTCCAGGCCCCTGCTCCCTGTGCTGAAACATACACCCGTCATTCCGTCCAGAGCCCATGTTCTTCCTGCCAGTCTCCTTAGTCCCCTTCCCTGGAGCCCTCTCCTGCTTGTTCCTGGTCTGCCCCATTGTCCTCCCTGCCAGCTCTATCCCTCCCTCCCTCCCATCATAAGCCTGCATTCTCTCCTGACGTCCAAACCCATTCTGCCTGAGACTCCGGGCCTCCACCTGTTCCTCCTGGAACTCACACTCTTCAACCACAGCCTTGCCTCCTTCTGTCCAAATTGTTCCAGGATCCTAGCTCAGTCTCCTCCAAGTCTTGACAGTTTCCCTGCCTCCGCTCTCGGATGCACAGCCCTGACGCAGGCAATGTGATAACAGGCGTGTTGCAGCTGCACGAGTGACAATACTGGTGATCTTGTAACGACTGTGACGGTGGTGATAATTTTGGATACGTTGGTGCCATTCATTTACTTTTTCAAGAAGTATTTATTGAGGGCCTACTAAATGCCAGCTTTTCTACTAGATGCTGGTTGCCTTCATGGAGCTCACAGTGAGTGCCACTCTCCAGGCAAGAAGGTCCTCTACCCTGGGAACTTCTGGTTGCTCCCACCCCACAGAGCGATGAGTCTATAGGCTGTGGCTCCAGAGGCCTACAAAGCCTCCTTCACTCTCCCTTGTGGACCAGGCTGTGGGCTTCTGGCCCGGTGCTGTGTGGAACCATATTGGAATTTGAGGCAAAGTCAGTGAGTCAGTCAATGATTGGGATCCTGTCTTTACTAAGAATTTTGATATTTTGTATTCATTTGGATTCTTTAAATATTGCACTAAAATGTTATTTTATCTTTATTACTGAATTCTGTTGTCCCTTAAACTTAGTACCCGAAAGGGGGAGCTCAATGATCCCCAATGTGACCCCACCTATTTCCCAGGCCTGCAGAGCTCTTGCTCAGGGCAGACCTGGGGCAGGTGTGCACACCCTGAGGGCTGAGGGCGTCAAGGGACGGCTGTCTGTGGCAGAGGGTGGGCTGGTACACAACGCCGGCGAGGTGTCCTCACCAGAGCGGCACCCAAGGGGAGCTGCTGGTGGGAAAGGAAGCGGATAAGTCCTGAGTGGGGTCAGTACTGCCCCTTCCGGTGCAGGACTCCAGTCATGAAAGTACAGTTGGTCAAGGGAAGAGGGTAGAGTCTACCTGACTTAACAGTGTGCTCACCTGATTTATAACTTCTGAATATCAATATTGTGGCCTTTGATTTGTGGTCTTGGCCCCAGTCTCGGAAACATTAAGGGCGGGTGACAAGGAAGGGCAGTGGAGGGATGCAGGTTATCAGTAGGGTGGACTCACAGCCACTGAGCGCCCATCTGGTTTCCTGCTCCCGCACCCTCCTTGCCCCCAACCCTCCCATCTTTTAAGTCCCTTTCCTCTTCAGTGATCCCTACCGCCTTCCATGGCCTGGTGGCCTCTCTGTCCTCACTGACACTCCCCTCACCTTCACCCACACTGCCTGCTGTCAGCCCAGCAAAAGCTGTTCTGTGCTGTCTTCTAACTTCAGTGTGTGTGCCATGTCGGGGGTGCTGGACCAGCAGCCTTTTAATAGCACTGACGATACTTTATTCTTCAAGTTCCCTACCACGTTAGGCTTGGAGAAGAGTGAGCTTAAAGTTAGGCAGAGACCCAGGGTTAATGCTGGCCCTGCCCCTTCTTAGCTATATGACCTTGAGCAGTGAAACTCTCCGAGTCTCAGGTTTCTGTATAAAACAGGATAATAAGGTCTGTTCGGCAGGGTGTTATGAACATAAAGAGGTAACATATAAGAGGCCTGACAAAGTGTGCAGTCAATAAAATGTTAACTATAATAATAATATTATTATACACAATATATTTATATATATTGTTCATGTAGTATGTGCCTGTGATGAAAGTGCTATCACAATTATAGTTATACTTTTAAAGGCATGGCGTAAATTAAATGACAATGGGACAGGAAGCCAGAGAAAGCCTGGGGATGGAAAGGGACCCCTTCTGACTTGAGCTTCTCCTCATCTGAAGGCTCTTCTCACCACCTCAGACGGGAACTGGAACCGGGCTGCTTGGGTAAGGGGATCCTTGGACCCTGCACTCCTTTCCTGAGCATTTGGCATAGGAGTGAATAATACAGGGCTCAGAATTAATCCTTCCACGTGTCTAAAGCCTCTTGACCCCGGGCCCTTCATGTAGCCACACAAGCCACACCCTTGGCACAGCCCTGTCCCTGCCCTGCTCGTAGAGGCAGCTGCGCACCAGGCACTGCCACCATCTGTTGCCGAGGTGGCCACGCTTCCCAAGTGGCTTTCCTTCCCCACATACTCCAGAGAGCCTGCCTAGGAGAAACCATGGGAATGAGGGCTGAGGGCACAGGAGACACTGCAGCCCAGCTCCCAGGACCACCCAGCCTGACCTCCTCCCCTACGGTTATTAAAAACATATTTCCAAGGGATTAGCAACTATGCCAGGGATGTTGATCACTAACCCTTCGTCCAACCAATGGTTTTAATCACTGGCTGCAGCCACAATTAACATTACTAACGAACGAGCAGTCTGCTCAGGCCTGGTGGGCATCAACTGAGGGTCGGGGTGGAGAGGAAGGCACCTGCTGATGACTCAGCCAAGTGGCCACCCTGGGAGACTGGCTCAATAACCCCCCCCCCCGACCCCCCCACATCAGGAGACCACTTCCTTAGGGGCATAAAGATGCTGTTCTGGAAATGGGAAGCCTGTGTCCGGGCATCCTGAATGACCACATCTTGGGGGAACCCTCAGTTAGGTTCCCTGGGGCACAGTCCACAGAGCAGGGAACTCTCCTGCTCCTGGACACAGTCTAGGTTTTTCTCACTAACTCGGACTGGGCTGTTACCCAGTCGAGGCCTGACTCTTGGCTGACAAGTGTGCACCAGAATGCAGGAGATTCAGACTGAGAGCCTTTCCCATTGTCCCGTGACAGGGATGGTAGCCAAGTCTCCCTCACCTTCCCCGAGTCTTACCTTCACCTCTCCCAGGTGAGCCCCCATTTTAGTAACTGTCAGGTCATATCCAGTGGGAGAGGCTATAAGGTGGCCATTGGTGAACTTGAGTTTCCTCTGAGAGCAAAGATGAGAAGTTAAGAAGGGAAGGATATAGCCCAGGAAGATGACAGGAGGAAAAACGGCAGATGAGGTGGTGGACGGGGAACAGAAAGGTGAGGAGGGTCTGAGACCCCTCTGGCTCCTAGAAGCCCCTCAGGAAAGAAGGAAGGTGGCCCAGAGAGGGCTCTCCTTGTAGATCATGGTTGAACAATTTTGTGCTCAATAACCGGTTACCAAAGACCTGGTCTCCCCTTTCTCTCCTCTCCCCTCTTGTCGCTTCCACTGTTCCTGCTCTAGTGAATAGCTAAGGCCTAGGGTTAGCGCCCTCTTCACTCAGTGAAGATATTTTCCCCAGAGACAGACTCCTAGGAGCTCTCTTCCACCCAGGCCACCTGCTCTGCATCCTTGCTCTCAGCCTCCATGAGTGTCCCCTCTTCCCGTTGCCCACACCCTGTGTCAGGCACTGGGAAACAGCCCTAGGAAGGAGGAGCCCTGCTAGACCCTGCAGGAGTTCAGGAGTAAGAAAGGTACAGATAACCAAATGTAAGTTCAAATACTTGAGTATACGTTCAGCCAGCCAGGTTGTCAAAGGGGGGCTCTTCAGAGGAGGGATGTGGAAGTGTAAGAGCTGGGGTCCAGGCCGCAGGAGAGAGGGACTAAGATGGCGAGGACAGTGGAGAGTTGTGTGCTTAGAGTGAGCCGTGGATGCTGAGGGAGAAGGAGACTGCAGAGTGCACTCTTGACCCCTGGAAGCCCAGAGAAAACGTCTGGCATGAAATTGAGGGGTGAGGGGAAGGAAGGCTCCTCTGTGGGGCCCTGGGAAGCCGGCCTTGCTCCTGTGCCCATGCACCAGGTGGAGGCACGCATGGTGGAGATAATGTCCTGGGGCAGTTGCCATGGAAACTGTCCAATCCCCTCCTCCCCAGGCCAACCTGATGCCTTCAAACCCAAGGGCCCCAGCAACCCGCCTGCTGCACCCGGCACAACCGGTGACGGCAGAACGTCTCTGAAATAAACACCATTGAAGATCAACAACCCCCTGAAACTCCAAAGGGGCTTTGATGTTAGGGCCAAGGATTTCAACTAAACAAACTGGAAGCGATTTAGGCCTAAGAATGCTGGCTGCGGCACTGAGGCGGCTGCACTGGGAAACTGAGTCAGGTTGCTAGGAGCCAGTAGGGGACTCAACCCTCCGTGCCCGCCCAGCCCGCCACCCTGGGGCTCCAGACAGCAGCCCAGGGCGATGAGGGTGTGCACATCTCACCTGCTTCCTCCTTCCTCCTGCCAAGGGGCTGGACCATCTGAGGACACCATGGCTACCCAATGGGTGCTGGGTGATGAAGCTGAAGGGTGGGCAGTCGGGCTGCGGCTTCCTCTTTCCTCCCCTGCGTCCACTGTCCTCCACTTCCACTACATCATCTCTGCAGCCAGTCCCTCTCACAAGTGTCTTTATAAGGAACTACTAGTTCTGGGAATAAATCTCACCCCAATCTGAAAAGTCCTGGGCCCTGTAGTGCCCTGGTCCGCCCCAGCGAGAGGATGTTCAACCTCTGGAGCATCAGCCAGCTGCCCTCCCTACAGGTGGCCTCCATGAGGGTGTCTTATTCGTTTCTGTGTCCCCCTCAATATCTAGCGTAGTGCCTGATGAAGACAGGTATTCAGTGTGTTTGGTGAATGAACAAATGAATGTTTACTTGGGGGAATCATGGAGGGTTAAAGTCTGTGCTATCTTAAGTCTCCTTTCTCTCTGCAAAAGGGTAATACCCAGCACATACACCCCCACATACACATGTGTGTACATTGTGACACAGGATGTATGTGAAGTGCCCACCCTGGGGTTGAAAATGAGCAGGTCCACACCGACTGGCTGTGTGTGCTGTGACTTAGGTGACCTACCAACTGGTCTGTGTCTCATTTGAAACAAATGGAACCTACATCTGTGAATGTGCACAGAGGGGCTTAGAAAAAAATGGGCTTCTTTCTCCTTCCAGGGCAAGTCAAGCAGGCAGGCAGTGGGAGCTCCCTCCCCTGCCCAGCCGTGGAAGTGTGGAGAAAGCTGAACCTCCCTGGAAGCCTGCGGAGCCTTTCTCCCTTCTAGAGATGGCGGAGGAGGCGGGACTTGATGTGTGCCCCTAAATAGGGACCCTCTGCCCCATAAGAAGTTTTCCCTTTATTCTCCCCTCTGACTATCCTCTGACAATTTTTATTATTCCTGTCCTCTCCCTGAAGGCCATCTGCCTTTCTGGCATTTAAAAAAAAATCTTAATTACTGTTTAACATGTAATCGCCAAGTCTGGAATAATAAGACTGAAAGAGTTCGTGAGGTCTCCTCCAGCTGGAGTACTTCACAAAGGAAAACAAAAACAGGGAGCCCCTCACAGAGACCCAGACACAAGCCTACATGTCTTCCACAGACACACACACGGGCTTACACACTAACAAAGAAGTGCAAGGAACACAGGTGTGCCACGCAAACTTGCACACAGACAGTACTGTCTTAAACACGGCATCTGCACACACACATTCAGCGCTGACAAAGAAACCCCAGCAAAGCCGCGTACATGTGTGCACACGTGAACGCGCGTGCACCCGCACAGACACAGACTCACAGGAGGCCCAGTGACTGTACTTTAGCTTCACCTCCCAAACCAGCCCAAAAATCTGTCTCCAATTAGCTGGCCTGTGTTGGGAGCAACAGGAAATCCAGAGCTGCCTCTGTCTTCTGGGGGCGATGCCAGGATTTCAGCCATTTCTCCATCACTGGAAAACAAAAGCCTTCTGGCCTTGCCTCCTTCTCCCTGCTTCCGAGTCAGCAGGGCTAGGAGGGTGTGCACTTCTAGTGGGGGATGGAGGGACTATAGAACCGAGCCTAAGAATAGCTTGAAGAGCCTGGGAAAGGAGCCAAGGGTCTCTGAGTCCTGAGAGGAGCCTTTCCAACCTCCCCGCAAACACTGAACAGGGTAGTTGCTTGGGTCAAGGATGGGGGCCTCTAGCCAGGATCTGAGAATCAGTGAAGACCCTTGACACTGGCTTCAAGAGGGTGATTACCCAGCACAGATGAAAAATCACCAGACTTACACTCAGATCTGGGACCTGGGCTTGGGTCCCACATCTTCAGTGAGTCAGGTGCCAGTGATTTCACTTCTCGGAACCTCACTTAGAAAAACGGGGGGTAGTAACTGCCAGAGGCCTTGTCGGATGACTGAGTAGCGAGTTGTTCAAATGCTTCCGTAGCTGGAAAAAACGGCCACCAGATGTCATCATTGACTGTGAGATGGTGTCCCAACCTGTGTGAGTGGCTGATCTCCCCCTAAATAGGAAGTTCTCCTTACTTCTTCCAGAGGCATTTGGTTATTCCTGCAGAAAAGCTAGTACTGTATCAAGAAATCTGGGTCTGCTCCCTCATCCCTTTGTCTGTATGAGAGGCTGCAGTTCTCATCATCTCACAGCTTTGACAGCATATACTGCCCCCTGCCCCCCTGCCCCATGTTCCTCACATCACCGGAGACAGTGGAAGTGGCTTGGAGGCAGTGGCAAGGCCACTGGATTTGGGGCCTTTCCTGCTCTTAAAAGACACCTATCGGCGCCCCCTGGTGGAGAAACGTTTAGGTCCATCGTTTCCAAAGGAGCACAGGCCACAGACAGCTGGGGGATGGTTACCTGCGTGAACAACTAAATGGGAATAAAATTAAGTGCTTCTTCCTTCTCTCTTTTCCTGCCTGACTGCCTTCTCGTCTTCATTCCCCTAATTCTGCTCAGTAGTAGCTCCCCTGGACTGTGAACACATTCATCCATTTCACTTTGTTGAAGAGAGTGTTAGGAATTGTGACCAAATTCATGTGATGGCTTCCACAAAAACTTTACGGAACGAGTTTTTGTAGGATTGGCAATTTTGAAAATCTTGCTCTGTGACAGTCTTTCATTGTTTGGGTATAAGCTCCTTCACCAAACGAAGTTCCCAGAGACCAAAGGCTGCGTCGGCATCAAGTGGGGAGTGCTGGGCCACCCTCTCAGTGCTGCAGTCCTGACACAGGAGCTCAAGACCGTGATGTGCTATGATTGGAAAGGGAGCTCTTTCAGCCCCTCCCTGGGCCTTTGGAGTGGGACAATTTTGTTTGAAATCCAGAATTTAATGGTCACTCCAAATAGAGGGAATTTGAAGCCAATGGAGTAGAGTAAGACGGAGACGGAATACCTACCCCTTTGCCCACACTGTGAAAGACCTAACAGTCTGATGTGGTGGATGGGACGTGGTAGAATGATGGGGAGAAGCCAGAGTGGGTAGGAGGAAAGGGGAGTGAGAAGAGAGAGGTATGCGAGTGCCACCAGGTCAAAGAACAGCCTTGAATAGAAGAGAATAAGGGCAGGATTGCTTAGGGGAGTCTGCTTGATTCTCACTAACTCCAGAGCTGGGGTTTGGGTCCCCACAGTCAATCAGTAGAACTCAAATCTCTGGTCAGGAGCAAAGCTTAGACAGTCCCCTCTTCTCTCTTAGAAAGCACAAAGAAGACACCTTTTCTTCCTCCTTTCAGGCTCCCAGCACATGACCTTTTAACCCACGGAATTGTCAATGTGGGGTCAAGGCTGTGAACAGTGCAGCTCAGGAATTAAGGGTCCAAATCTGCCTGCCCAACCTGGGCTGCTAGGGCTGCTCAGGGGGTCCACCCACAGTCCAAGCAGCCCTCCTCTGAAGGCCAAGCTGAGAGGTTCAGCCTTCCAGTCTGCGGTGGGGGTGAGTCACAGTCTGACAATGTCATCTGTCGAGTGCTGCTGCCCCGGCACAGCCCCTTGCTGCCTGGATGCTCCCTGGGCGTGCCTGTCTGCAAAGCCTGGGTCTCCTGCTGGCAGCGTCTCTGTGCACGCCCACCGCCCACTCCAGGTACTGCTGTCAATATCCTCCATCTAACAGGAGCCCAGCCAGAGACATGGACCAGGGGCGGAAATCCACAAACAGGGGTCAACTTTTCCAGAAGTTGAGGACAGAACTCTTAGGGAGCTGAGAATCAGGGTATTGGGGAGCAAAGGAAAGGGAACTAAGGAGGTCTGTGTGACAAAATCCAGATTGGGGTGATCTTTAGTATGAGAAGTTAAGAGTGTCTCTATACATGAAAAGCTGTTGAATGATACACTTTAAAAGGGTGAACTTTAGGTGGAATAAGGGTCGGGCAGTACATATACATCTCCAGGTCCCGGGTGCATGTCCAGGGACCTACAAGAATGACCAAGATGAACAACTAAATGAAAAATAAGATAAAAATGCTTCTGTCTCCTCTTTCTTCCTGCTTATCTGACTCTGCCAGACTTCATAACTGCCTGCACTGCTCCCTTAAAAAAGAAAAAAAAAAAAAGGAACTCACACACATATTATATCATACCAGTGTCTGATGACCCCAGAGGTAGGTAATGCTAGCTGTGTTGGGTGGGTGGGTGGGGGATGGATGAGATGGTTAGAAGAACCAGGCTGCTTTCAGGTTTAAGTGACTCTGGGTTGATCTAAACCAGTGGTATCTAGATAGGAAGTGATGTTGAGACCAGTTCCTGCTTCATAGAGACTCAAAGCCTGTCCAGAATTTGCCAGCATTGATATAAGCCTATAATTTTCATTCTGAATACCCTGAAATACCACCCAAAGACCCCTTTTCCTGATTCAAACAATACTTTACAGTTTGCCAACAACCTAGAGATTCGTCCATAGCAAACAAGGCATGCATTTAGTTTCATTTCCAGTTCATTATGCCCTCACTCTTTTTCCCTTTTATGCCCACTTTTAATTTATGATATCTTACATTTCATTTCTCTTTTTTTTTTCTTTTCTTTTAAAGGAAAGATACAGATAGGAATGAAGGTGAGTATACAGGCAGGCAGGGAGACAGAGGAGGAAGAAGCACTTTTTTTTTCATTTTTAGCTGTTCATCCTGGTTGTCCACCCCACCCCTGGGGTGTGAACCCGATGTAGTCGGACCATGCCAGCAGAAGGCAGTTGACCAAACCACTACTCCACCAGGGCACACTCATTTTATTTCTCTTTTAAGCCACTTGTATATCTATTGCACAAAAAAGGAAAATATAAATAATATTAAAATATAATTTGCAAAACACATTTATGTACATTTTCTCTGTTGTGTTCAGAACAGCTCACGTGGAATGTAGAGAAGCTACAGCGATTTCTATTTTTGATCAAGTCATCTGGCTACTGAATGGTGGAGTAGGAACTAAGACTCAGGTACCACTTTTCCTTTGCAGAAAGCGCCAGAAGGAAGCCCTGAAGAAGGACCAGGTTGCCTTCCTCTAGCCTTGCCAAGCATGCGCATTGTCACTAATAAAGCCGAAGGCCTTTTAACAGAGAAGTGTCTACACCCAACTGTCCAAGGTGGGGACACCAGGGCCAAAGGGCCAGAGAGAGATGGCTTTCCATCCCTCTTTCTTCGCTGGGTGTGTACATTCCAAGAACTCGAAGAAAACAAATGCTCCATTGAGAAGCATGACCATGGAGCCCTCCCTCAGAAAAAGGGCAAATGGGACAGTTTTCTCCCACACCTCAGGCGTCAGTGCCCATTGTTCTCTTCTGTAGCGGGATGCGGGGTGGGGTTTAGGGCTGCCATTACCTCCTGACTGGGGTGGGATGGTCTGAGTGGAGAGAAGATCCCTTTGAAGGGATGGCTGCAGTGGTCGAGGTGACAGGTCCCACACTCTTCCCGTTTCTCACACTCAAAGTGCCAACAAAGCTTCTGGCTCCAGAGGGCTTCGTTCAGTCTGGCCGACCGTAGGCAACACCAAGAGGGTTGTCTCTCTGCCTTCCTGAACTCTGCCTGAGGGGGGCAGGAATGGGGGTGCAAGATACCGTGGAGGTGTGGCGTGTGAGAAAAAGAAACAAAACCGACTGGAGAGCTAAGTGCCGGGCAAGTCTCTCCTGCTGGGGAATCGAACTGGAGTCCCTGGGGAAAACTTCTTTTGAGAAGGACCCAGAAGGAGATGCAAAATGGATTTTACTTCTTCTTTACAAAAACTTGTTACACTTACTTTTTAAATAAAGAGTTGGGTGGAGAGAGGGAGGGAAGGAGAGAGAGAGAAAGAAAGAACATGGTATCAGTGAGGGAAGGGCAGCGAGTGTGTGTGTGTGTGTGTGTGTGTGTGTGTGTGTGTGTGTAAAATGCAAGCACACTTAAGAAGCTTCTAGTAATTCCGTCTGATTGCCGTATGAGGTAGTGGAAAAAGGACTGGAAAGGTAGACCAGAGTCATATCACTGTGTAGGCCCTTAAATTCCAAGCTAAGGAATTTGCACTTCATTTAGTAGGCTACAGGGAACCTCCACAAGTGAATGGATTAGAAGTGCCCTTTTGGAGGAAAATTCCAGCAGCCATGCACAGGTTGAACTGTCCCACTAGGGAAGCTGCTAGAGAAGGACTGGGCCTCCACTGGGATGCTGCTCTTGGGAGCAGGAAGACAGGAAGATATTCATGCGCTGATTCCACCTTTACTCTGAGGAGAGATACGAAGATGAACACACAAGAGCCTCTAGCTGATTTGCCAGGTTTGTGGAGAAGGCAGGTTACCTGCAATGGGGTCAAGTGCTCGGGGACCATAAAGAGAGGCAGGGTCATGGTTTTCACAAACGGAGGAGAACATTGATCCTAACATCTTGTCTTTCCCCACTTTAAACAGTGCTGCCAGTGAACACGTTTTAAGCTTAGATGGCACCCAATCTGAGGAAGAGTCAACCAGCCAGCAATGAAGCAAACAACATCCAGTGAACACAGACAAGTGCCCGGATACTTGCTCTGTCTCCTTCCTTACACCAGAGAGCCATCAGGATGAGTGACTGGAAGAACTGACAGACCCATGCGGCTGGGTGGGTCCAGAAGTCTGAGGACTCAGGGCTGACTCTGACCTCAAGCTTTACTTAATTGGGTTATAGGAATTAGTTCTGAGAAACAGAGAAAAGGCAAGAAACCACATTCTCCTCACTCCTAAGCCTCTAAAGAAGGGGTCAAAGGAGGTGACCCATGCTTGACTTGGGGAAGATGATCAAGCAAGGAAAATGGATTCTTGGATGATATAATGCAGGCCAATGTGGGTGGGCGGGGGTGGAGGAGATCGTGAAAGTCGGACAAAGAACAGCCAGAGGGGGCTGGCCCAGCACAGTTCCTGGTACACAGGAGGTACCAACTAACTATTTGCATATTGCATGAATGAATCTCAGAGGTCAGGGGACACTCGTTTTAAGAGAAACACAATGAAAGCTGCAACGGGAAATCATCCTTCGCTTCTGGGGTAGACAAAGATTAGAAAGCTTGCTAAGACCCTGTGTTGGTGAGGGTGTCAGATGCAGACCCCTGCGTGCCGTGCTGATGCGGGGAAAATGGATAACTTCCATGAATGTGATTTAGCAACATCAACCCACAGGGCACGCAAGTTGCAGGGAAGCAATTTCACTTCTGGAATTTTGTTCTGCACTTATGCCCTCGTGCGAGTGGCCTGTGCACTAATGTATTTATTTGCAGCTTTGCTTGTGACTATGCACAATAGAAAAAGCAATAGGGGACTGGTAAAATGGATTTTGGTTTACCCATTCAATTAAATAGTATGATTTCCGATACCAACTGATCTGTGAGATAAACTACCTTGAAAAATTGGAGGAGAAAATCCTGTGTAGAGCGTGGCATTGTGTGGGAGCAATAAAAGAACAATGTGTGCTGTGCATACGCCATCATTTGTTTGAGGGGGGAAATACGTGCTGATCTAAGCATAGCATACTCTCCAGAATGAAACATTGGAAAAACTTCCTGGGTTTGCCCCCAAGATGGGGAACTGGGTGCCTCGGGGGCAGGTACCTTATACTCTCATGTTTGTACCTATGTACAAACAGTACTTTCTAAGAACATTTTTTAACATAAGCAAATTAAAAAGAAGAGAAGATCAGGGAGGCCCAGAGCTGTTTCCTCTAACCGGGGCTCAGGGGCAGCGCTGGCCTGTGTACTGGTCTACAGCGCCCCCTGCTGTTGGCTGTGAACGCGCACTGCGCAAAGTGGGTGCCGGTGACCGCAGGGGATTCTTTGAGTGAACACTGGGGTCTCTTTGGAAAAACAGGAGAGTAGTGTACTGTCTTGAAGCTGGAGATTTGGAAAGGACAGACTGTACCATGTGGCATTTGAGGTCTACCAGGAGCGACACCAGGAGCCTGCAGTTCTGGCTTTGAGTCCTGAGTGCCCTCACTGCTGTGAACCCTGGGACACATGACCTTATTAAGTCTAATTTCTGGCCCCATAAATTGGCCTAATAATGTCCACCCCTAGGGTTGTTGTGAAGATCAAATAGGGTAGGAATGTAAAGTGCTTTAGAATTGGGAGAATGCCATAAAAGTGCTAGGGGATTATTTTTAACTGGCCCCCCTCATTTTATGAGGTTATAAGATTTAGTATGTTAGTGGTTAAGACAGGGACTTCAGAGCCAGAACTTCTGAAATTTGAAGGCTACCTCCACTGCAGAAAAGCTGGGGTCATCTGTTAATTTGGAGGCCTCTGTTTTTTCATCAGTGAAATAGACTTAATGATAACATAAAGAGTTGTTAGGAGGATATATATGTATGTATGTATACACACACGTATAAAGCATTTGGTACAGCTGTCTGTCACACATTAAGTACTATGTAAGCAACTGCTATTATCGCCTTCTTGCAATATAGACAAAGCTTATGTACTTTACGTAGGTGATTGATAAATGTTAGCAAGTTGCTATTTTATAGGTGAAGAAATGGAGGCTTGCGGAACTCCCAACCAAAAATCAATAACACTTACTCTTCCAAAGAAGCCCAGACACCCCCCAGACAGAAGAGCTGGAGTTGAGAGGGAACTGACAGCCTGAAGTGAAGATGGATGAGATGGGGAGGGGGAAGGTATGGAGAAGAAAGGACAGTGAGGAGAATAAGGGGCATGCTATGCCAGAGTCTATGAGAACTTAGCAAAAAGCGTTGGCACTAACAGGAAACTGAGTGGGAATTAGGGGTAGAGGATACTATAACTTTGGGGGAGATGATCAAGAACAGGAGACCTTTCAGCCAAGCTCTCAGGAATAGAAGCTCTTGGGAGCAGTCAGCCTGAGTGCATATTTCATGAGAATGCCAATACGGTGCAATGGAAGGTGCTCCAACATGTATTCCCTGCACATCTACTACACGCCAGGCTATAAACCAAGCTGCAGAGAGTTAAAAAGATTGCTGTTTGCTGGCGCACCCCAGTGGAGCAGTGGTTGGGTCAGTCACCTCCAAAGGAGGAAGCCACACGCCCCTGGGTGTGTGACCCAGGCTTGGGGGGAAACGACCAGTGTGAACAACTAAATAAAAGTAAAATAAAGATGGTTTTACCTCCTCTCTCTCTCTTTTCCTGCCTGCCTACTTGCCTTCATTCCTGCTTGCACCTTTCATTAAAAAATAAAAATAAAAAAAGACTGCTATTTGTGAACTGGGTGCCCACAAGCAAATCACTAACCCTTCTGAGCCCATCTTTACCACAGGCATGGTAATACTTACCTGGCTAGAGTCTCAGGAAAAAAATTAAGTTAGGCAGTAATGAATGTGGAGGTCAAACACGGTGCCTGGGACCAGGGGCACCAACAAATGTTAGCTGGCTTTAACGTAGCTCTGTGCAGGGCACTGAGCCAGAGGCTGTGAGGTCTATAAGAAGTCTGAGGTGGCAGCCCTGTTGCCGGATGTCTTGGGGTCCAGTTGGAGAAACAGGACAGAGGTGTCAAAAATTTAAAAACAAACACAAACTTCCCTGCAGTGTACATCCCAGGACTGAAAATGGGCAGCTCATCCATTCGAGGAGCGAGCACCCACAAGGGCTGGGCTGCCCACCAGGCTTCCTGAAGACATGGGAGTGAGATCTTGAGGGGCCTGGTCCAGCTGAGAAAAGGAGGTGCCGCCGGGCGCAGTAGCGATGTCTACTGAGTGCCTGCTCTGTTAATCACCAGCGGGTTTCCTGCGCAACACTCTCACCAGGGCCTCGCAGTAACTTGTAAGGTTCTCTCCCCATATCTGTGTGTGTGTGTGTGTGTGTGTGTGTATGTATGTATGTACATATGCATGTATTTTTAAGGAAGGAAGAAAAGGAGAGTAGGAAGAAGTATTTTAAGGAAGGAAGGAAAGGAAAGAGGAAAGAAGCAACTTACTTTGTGATTGTTTTCCACCCTGGCCCAGCAACACAAACCTGAGCCCTTGGGCTTTACATGGTCCACAAGCCAGAATCTCAGTCTCCTGAGCCACAAGGGCGTATCCCTCTATCCCCACTTTATAAATGAGAAATGATGTCAATCACAGGGGTTAATGGTCACCCTTAGTATATGGAAGAATCAAAATTCAAACCCAGAACTCTAACCACAAAATCCATACAAAGGGACTAAAATTAGAAATATCAGGCTAAGGAAATCAATGTTTTACTCACACTCATTTGTTCATCAGTGAATATTTCTTGACTGTTTACTATGTATTAGGCATTGTGCGAAGTGCCGGCTGGGCTACTCTGAACAAAGAGACATGACTCCTGCCCTAATGGTGTCTAGGGCTTAAAACTCTGGATAGGTTCTAAATAAATCCAAATCCAAATCCCCTCAAAAATGCTAAGACAGAAACAAAAGAAAGGGGTCTGTAAGAGATCATCTATTTGCGGCAGTTCTCTTGTAACTGTTATGACTGGTTATGACTTTGTCCTAGAAAGGATGAAGGAAGAAACTCAAGATCATGTGAAAGAGTGCTGTGATGGCCAAAAAGGCAGAGGTGAGGCTGGAGAAGCAGCACAGGCCACACCGCGCAGACCCACACACACCATGTTAAGAACTTTGCATGGGAGCCTAAGTGCCATGAGAAACCACCGGAGAGTTTCAAACAGGGGAAGGACATGACCCAACTAAAATTGGAGAAAACAGCTTTTTGGCATACTCTGTGGAACAGGATTGACCTGGCTGAGAGTTGGGGGCAGCAGAAATGATATCATCTCAGAAGGCTGGTAATGGATGGCTTGGACTCAGGTGAAAGCATATCTTAGGAGTAGCAGTGGGAGATCTTGATGATGAATTGGATGTGAGGTAGAAAGGAGTTTTCCAGTCTGAGTCCAAAGTTAGGAAATGCCACTTCGAAATGGGAAAGACTGAAGGAGGAACAGATTCAGAGCAGTGGGTGGGAGAGGGAGTTTACAGATATGTGAGCAAAGAGATAGTTATTATTTAAAGATAAGTAAGTCTGTAGTTTGTAAAAGACAAGTGGAACATTTTAAGGTGCTTTATGTGTAGATTGTAGCTAGTAAGCAAACTTAGGCAGAAGTCCTAGGATATGCTAGAGAGTTAGCGAGTAGACGTGTGTGTTAAACGTAGATGTGAAAGACCAAAAGATGCCTAATTGTCACAAGACACCTGGGCACTAACTAATCATGGCACACTAAATGCACATGAGGTGCTAAATATTGTACTACCCTAAACAAACATAAGACACATGACACGCTAGCTGCACCAAAGGCACTAATATTCAGGATACATTAAACATACGCAATCTCTCAACATTCGTGAGGTTTCAACTCAACACTGGAGCGGATCTCCTGTGTACTCAGCCTAAGATACACACATACTCTGGCTAATCAGAGGACTAGAAAATTACAGCTAAGGCCCTGAAAAAGTATTCAGGAAAAGCCAGTGTGTGTTGTTGGCCCGGAATACTTACCATCTTGCATGAATGTCAGTTCTCATCAGGGAAGGTGGATACAGCAGATACAGAACAGGAATATTGCATACCTCAGATTCAGGAGGCCCGAGCCTTCCACCCTGCTTGCACCTTCCCTTAGGCTGGTGAAGTAGCCCATCTCTCGACCCTTATTTCTTGATGTGTATTTTAAATTGACTTATTAAATCATGTGATTGAAGCATTTTAACTTCATCTCTGATACTCTCTGTTCTGTGACCTCAGGGGATACATCATCTGGTCTACCACTGTGGCAAGATAATTTCTCACACAACAGAAGTTCTGGGCATGTCATTTTTGTAGTGAGGTGGCATATTTAAAGCGATGTTTTGAAAAGATTACACGATAGCTGGGTGTGGTATGGACTGCAGCAAGGGAGACTGAAGGCAGGACGCGGGAGCCCTGACCAGAAGCTCTGAGACCCTAAACCAGTGTGGGAGCACTAGGAATAAAAGGCTGGGGTGGATTTTAAGAAATATAAAGGAAACATCAGCAGGATTTAGTGACTTGTTGAATTTAAGAAAAATCTGTGGGTAGAATAAAAAAACTCAGTTTCAAATGTGAGTAACTGTGGGAGTGATAGAACTGTTGAATGAAATAGGGAGAAAAGTAGAAGAACTGACTTGGTAAAACAGGTAGAAATGGTTACATTTTAGATTAATTGGTTGCAGGTGCCCAGGGGCCATGTAGCTGGAAACATCTTAACCTGATTACTTCCAACAATGGCCTTGACATTAATTGATCCTTTTTCCCATTCCCATATCCATTTCATCTCCAAGTCCTGTTGCTTTCTTCATTAAAATATCTCTTATCTTTCTCTTACATCTTTACTGCCACCTCTTTGTCCAAGTTCTTGTCCTTACATCTCAGGTTATTACAATGGCCCTCTACCCACCCGACTTCTTGACGTTGAAACACTCTGGTTCTGCAGACAGGGGAAGTCATGGAAGGGGTGGTTTTATTAACTATTCCAAAATGTACAAAACGGTTTGTTACCACCTTTGCTCCGCTTGGTGCCATTGTGGATGACTAGGGAGAAGAATCACCTGGTTGTGTGTTCCCAAATGCCAATCACTGGGTCCAGAAGAATTGTGAAGTTGGAGGAGCTTTGTCACACTGACAATAACTGGTCTGAATTCCTGTTGGTTTGTTTTGTGAAGGGATACAGGCTAGGAGAGATGGGCAGTATACTGTAAGGCCAGCATCACATGACTCTTGGGGGTGATAATGAAGGCAAGATTTCTAGCATATGGTTCTGTCACCATCTTAATTTGTTAGGCTCCAGCTTAGGGGGTCAGGAATGTGAGATGAGGATGTAACAGGGTAGTGTCACTCCAGAAATGGGGTAATAATAAGAACATAGTGGTAAGAGTTGTCAGAGTTAAGGGCAGGAAGGTAGCTGAGTAAGTTGGGAGGACAAGAAGCCACATTCTGGAAAGAAAGTCAAAGACAGAAGGAGCTGACATAACTGAACCCTGTCTTAAGCAAATAAGAGGTCATTCCAGGGATGCACAGAAAAGAAAAAGAAAATAGCATAGTGTGGGCAGACAGATAGGTATAGTCGGGGAAATCAAGTGTCAGTGAGCAAGAATCCAGACTGGAAAACTGGAAAGTCACAGGTGATGCACGAAGCAGAGTTCAACATCAAGGGTCTGGAAATCCCCCAAACCTGGCGCCCCCTGGTGGCTAAGCGGATAAATCCGCAGGGCATACTCCCCAAGTACAGCCCAATGACCCCAGGTCCGGTCCCAGGGGCCGAGGGGAGGAGACAGGGGAGAACAACCGAGATAAGCAACTAAATAAAAATAAATAAATGCTTCTTCCTCCTTTCTCTTCCTGACTGCCTGTCTACTCAACTTAATTCTTGTCTATACCTTTCCTCAAAAAAATAAATAAATAAATAAAAAATCCCCAAAACAGATAGCAGCAGAAAGAACGGAGCCCAAAACTTGATAAGACATGGGGGTCTCAATTTCCCAGTTAGGACCAGTTGTCTCAGGATGTGGGTTCCTCATGACTTGACAATGATTTTACAAATATCTTTGTATCTTTTGCCTGGTCAGGGATGTTTTCCAGAAATAGCCCTAAGAACATATTTCTAGTATTTACCCGATGCTAGATGGAGCTGAAGAACCGCTGGGTCATCCCTCTAGGCAGGGACGCTGCCTGCACAGCCCCTAGAGCGAGGAACGGAGAGGAGGATCTGGACCAGACAGCATGTGGAGTCGTCAGGTCCGTGGGCTCAACGCAAGAGGTTCTAAATGACCAGTCAAAGCTCCTTCTTGACAAAGTTTGAGATCTGAGAAAAATACCTCCATGCAAGCAAAGCAGCTAGGGGTTTTAGAGGAGGTTGATAAGGATTTTGTGGGAGTGTGTTCCCTGACTTAGCAAGCAGGAATCTAGCTATCTCTGCATTCCCTGAGCACAGAAGAAAATGGGTATGAATTGACCGATTTTCTCATGCTTTCACAGGGTTCCCCAATTAGTTTCATATTCGTTTATTCTTTTATTGAATAGCTAGAGCATAAGAACCTGAGGGCAGAGTCCATGTCCCTTTATAATAGCCCTTTTCTAGACTTTTAAAAATCATAACATATAACAAGAAATACATGTTGCCAGTCACATACACTTATATAAATAAGTGAAACAAAAGTTTCTCGAAAGCACTATGCTTCCTAACAGCCGTGCACTCTGATCTTTTCGATTTCATTCTGTTCTTTTTTAAATGCTGGTTACATCTCTCTAATTGATTTCAAAGCTCACTAATGAGCTATAACTTGCAATTTGAAGCTGTGTTGCTTCAGGCAAATTACTTTGTCTCTCTGAACTTCATTTTTCTTATCTGGAAAATGAGGAAATTGGATTTAATGTTTCCTAAGCTTCCTTCCAGCACCGAGGTCTTTTAACTCACCACTACCCCCTAATGATGCACCCCCATCACACACACATGCACACGCACACACACACGCACAGAGTACACTCAGAACACTGGACTGGGCCCCTGGTATTATTGACTGAATGACTCTATCACCTAGGAGGTCAGACTGATAAAGGGTAACATAATCAAAATAGTTATGATGATAATGTTTATCTAACATTGCTTGAAGGCAAAGTCTTAACAGTTATTTTACAAATTGTCCATCTATTTGACAGAAGCTGGTCATTATCATCACTTACTACCTCTAAGTCATTATTATGCAGCTGATGATGATAATGGCTTGACAGTTTAGAGGAAACCGTAACCGCCGATGCCACAAAACCTTACAAGCAGGTAGGATATACGCTATCATTAAAACCACACCCTTCATTTTTAACAGATGAGGAAATTCACTAGGACTAATTAGGTCTTGTCTAGTCACAAAGGTCACAAGAGCTAAGTAGTGTGCCCAACAGATTAGGATTTGCTGAAACATTCCCACCCTGCCATGTCATACTTAAAAGCCCCTCTGGTCTTTATGCCACCCATTTCTCTCTCCCCTTTAAAATGTGAGCCCCTTCTGAGGGAAAGTCAATCAACCTGTTTCTGATTTGTTTACACTTAATTTCTCCAGATAGTTTCCTCTGACATCCCTGAGCTTCCAGAAGGGAGAAATAGGGAGAAGCACATTTTCTAGAAGAAAGAGGGAGAGGCTAAGTGTGGGCAGATTCGGAAGAGAGAATTCCCAGGAACCCACTAAGATTCTCCCCATCAGAAAATGATGTCTACTGTGGAGGCTGGACTGGTTTCAACTCCATATAGCAGCTCCGGCTCCAGCCAGAGTGGCAGTGATAACAACTGGCCCAGCCAGAATGGGACTCCTTGGAACAAAGATCATGATGAATCAAGGAATGAACTTGAACTTGACCCTCGATAGCTTCGTCCGGGCATGAAGTAAGGTCATGTGTGAGAGAAGCGATGATTCTTTGGTGCTTCTTGACAATCCTAATCATATACCCCAGCAGAAGGGCTTAGATAATCTGTCTAAGCAAACCTGACTATAATGATTAAAGTAAAAAAAAAAACGAACGAATTAGGAATTGGAATAGCATGGTGGAGAGACTATATGGAGTCAATATATATGGTAGGAAGTGCGGTGTAGTCAGTCAAGCAAAAGTGGGTTCAAAGCTTGGAGCTGATATTACTAGGAACTCTAAGCAAGTACCCTATGTGAATATCATCACCCCCACCCCAGAAGACTGACCTAAGAAACGAGAGCTTGGCGTGCCCTGGTGGAGTAGAGGTTTGGCGCAGTCCCTTATAGCCCAAGGTCTCTGGTTCAAGACCTGGGGTCATTGAGAACAGCCAATATGAATAACTAAATGAATTAAATGGAGTGCTTGGAGTGCTTCTTCCTCCTCTCACTTCCTACCCACTGCCTCTGCTCTCCTTCCTGCCTATACCTTTCCTTTCAAAAAAAAAAAAAGGAGATGCGTATGCCATGACAATTAGTAGGCCCTTTATAAAAGACAGCAAATACATCATGTTATCTGAAAATAAAATACTGATATTAAATTTCCTCTAACTTCCATTCAAGTCATGCTCCAGGCAGTCTCCTGGCACCCTGCTAAGTCCGATATGGAAGTTTTGATAAGAATCAACTAACAACACTTTAATGAAAATGTGCTAGTGCAAAGTCAAGGTCAGATGCTTGAAAGGATGAACTGAAGAAAAGGACAAAAGCTGCAGGTTTACAATATTGTTGAGAAGATATAATACAAGTTACAGATGCTGAAGAAAAATCACAAAGCACTTTAGCAGCAGATGAAACAGAATCTAAGTTGAGCCTTGAGTTTTGGGGGACACAGAGGCATGCTGAGGGATGGTTTTTATCAAGAAACCTTTCTCTACGATTCTGCGTTTGGACTTAATTTTAAGATTCCTTAATATCTGATGAACCTGAAACTTGAAATCTTGTAAGAAAAAGTTGAACTTTGTGTGTGTTAAAATTTTTTGGAGTGGGGGGATGGGGAAAACCGCTGAGGGGGCATAGGTTTTCCTTTTAAAATGAGGAAAATGTTGTGGAATGATGTAGGGTGGCTGCTGCACAGCACTGTGTTTCTACTAATACTACTGGGCTGTTCACTTTAAAATGGTTAATTTCCTATGACCTGGGTTCAGCTCAATTACAAAATTTGTGGGAATCAAAGTTAATATCTATAAATTAAAATGTTTGCATATATTGGCATGCCTTGGTGGAGTAGTGATTTGGTTAACGGCCTCAGGTCAAAGTGCAGTCCACATACATCCCAAGGACTCCAGGCTAATGTCCCAGGCCAGGAAGAACTACCAAGATGTACGACAAAATTTTAAAAAAGTGCTTCTTCCTCCTCTGTCTTCCTGCCTGCCTACTTGCCTTCATTCCTGCCTGCACCTTTCCTTTAAAATAAAAAAAAATTTTTTTCAAATATATTTAAATTACCAGATATTAACACATATGTTTAAGCTAACAGAAGTTAAAACAATTGGCACAGAAATAAAAGATCAAGGGAATGGAAGGGAGCCCAGAAATAGATGCAAGTATGTTTTGGAAATTGTCATATGCTACACGAGACAGTTAAAATTTGTGGGGGAAATACGGCTTGTTCAATAAATGCTTTTGGAACAACTTTTGGGGGAAAAATGAAGCTTGCCTCATATCTCATAGTTTATACCAAAATAAATTACAGATGGATTAATGAATTAAATGTAGAAGAATTGAACCATGAGAGTTCTGGAAGAAAATAGCACAGTCCTGAGTGGATGAGCTATTTTTATAGGCCTGAATGAAATGGGAGCCAAAAAAGGAAGAATGATAAATTTGACCACATACACAAAATGCACAAACAAAAACAACTTCTATATGTTCTGTATGGCAAAAATTACTATAAAAATATTAAAAGACAAATGATAAATTGAGAAAATATTTGCAACTTTTATGTTAGATAAGTAATTTCTCCAATGTACAATAAACTTTTACAAGTTAATAAAAGAAAGCCAACTGCTTCTATTGAAAATGAGCAGGTGCATCCTGGTGGTCTAGCAGCTTAAACCAAGTGCAGTCTACCTGCAGACCACATCACTACAATACCCTTAACTCCTTCCGAAGCTCACTTAACAGCTCTGATTAGAAGAGAATATAGCTTCCCACTAGGGCTATCCCTTCATCTTGATCATTTAATTTCTTCCTGTCTACTTGCCTTTATTCCTACCTTCATTACTTAAAAAAAAAATTAAATTTTTTAAAAGGAAAGGTATAGGCAGGAATGAAGGCAAGTTAGCAGATGGGTAGGAAGAGAGAGGAGGAAGAAGCACTTGATGTTATTCAGTTGTTCGCCTTTGTTGTTGCCCCCAGTCCGGGTCTTGAACCGTGAACCCTGAGATGTATGTGGACTAGATCACCAGGTCACTAGAGCACATCAAAAATAGATAAGTTATACAAAGAAATACTCCGAATGGTAAATACACATGAGAATAATATTTAACCTCATTAGTAATCAAATACATATAAATAAAACCAACAATATTGTATTTATTGCTTAACAAATTGATGAAGAAAAAAATTATGATATCCAGACAATGGATCATCTTTGCATCTCTACAACAAGTAGTGTTGTCTTTTTTCTTTTTTCTTTTTAACTCCTGTCCCAGGTCTTAAACCCAGGTCAGTGGTTTTTACATGAACCACACCTTAGCCTCCAGAGTCACAGGGGTGCACCAATGTTATCTTTGTAAACTGAAAAAAAATAAAAAGAGAAAATTAAGGCAAAAATGCATATAATTTTTAAGTTGACTTTTTCAGTAACTGCTCCCAGTATGGGAAATTCCTGAAAATATTTTTGAATAGTACACTGGCCAAAGAATATGTCAAAGTCATGACCCACAAAACGGTCCCTAAAGCCAGAAAGTTCAAACAACAAAAATTAAATAATCAAGATGGAGATGTGTGAGGCTGAGCGCTTAGTAAATAGAAGCAGTTGAACCCTCCAGCCAAGATGCAATCTTTTTTTTTTTTTTTAAAGAAAAGGTGCAGGCAGGAATGAAGGTGAGTAGACAGGCAGGAAGCAAGAGGAAGAGGAAGCACTTTATTTATTTTTATTTAATTGTTCACATTAGTTGTTTCCCTTGGCCCCAGTTCCCCACCCCAGGACCTCAGGTTACATGTGGAACTGCCCCCAGGGGATACTAGACCTCTAGGCCACCATGGCATGTCCAAGATGCAATCTTAATATCCAGTGGACCTGCAAACCACGTCACCATCCTTAACTCCTTCTGAAGATCGCTTAGCGCTTTAAGTAGAGAACATAGCTTCCCACCAGGGCTAATCAGATGGAGTCCTCCTTTCTTCTAAATTAGAACAGCGCAGTGATCACACAGATGGGCACACATGGGCACACATCACACATGGGCAAGTCCCATCCAACTGTTTCTTTGAGGATCTTATCTGTATGACACCAAAAATAGATCCATTTTAGAATTTACTGAGGAGACAAAAATAAACTTACAATAAACATTAAAAGGTAAAGCATTTTCTGGGAGTATGAAGGAGAGTAAGCTACTGGGAGGGAAAGAGAGAATGTTCCCCTTTAAAAAAAAGTGGAAAAAAAAACTTTAAAAAGAAAGGTGCAGGCAAGAATGAAGGCAAACAGGCAGGCAGGAAGAGAGGGAAGAAAGAGGCATCTTTATTTTACTTTCATTTAATTGTTCACACTGGTTATCTCCCAGACCCAGGACGACCCAGGGGTATGTGGCCTGTGCTCCTTCAGAGGCAACTGACCCAACCACTGTGCCACCAGGGTGCACAAAAACGTAGAAAATTTTGCTTCTATTGTCTTGGCATAATATTAAATTATTGGCTTTGATTTTCAGTTCAAGAGATATTTATTTTTCTTTTCTTCTAGTAAATCTAACAAAGTTTCCTAAATCAAATAGTTGTTTTAATACGGTATACACATAAATTTAGTGTGAAATATAGTCAATAGTTCCAAGGAAAAATTGTTATTTCAGAGTCATACTCATGGCTTATTGCTTCCAACTGGCTCTTGAGATCGATATAAGATTTTCACCAAGATCCACACTGCATTAGAAAGTATGATCTCTAGTAATATCTCCTACCCCATCCCCCCAAAAGTGAGAGACTGCTCTATTAACCAGTTTGTCTCCACAGATGAAGTCTTTGGGTCGACTTGCATCCCTAGGATACCCAATTCCACCCAGCCTCAAAGCTATCCTATTTATTTTTAGGAGCAGAATATTGCAGGGAAGACTGTTTAAAATTTTATTTCATAGCAAAGCTACTATGAATCAGTTACTTTTCTGGTTGCATAGTTTCCATAATTGCTCTGAGAAGAAAACACCTCTTAGCTGAGGAGGGATCCATCCTTCTTAGTTGAAAGGCTGTAAGAAGCCAGGTCTGTCTGTCTCTAAGGTGCACAGGCAGAAGAAATTCTTGTGATAGGCAGGAGGCCAAAAGGTCTCCTGTTTGGTTTCCAGTGAAGAATCTTGCTTTATAATTGGAGCTCAATTCTATGGGATCAAAATTTTTAAAGCTTCCACTACTAGATGAGCAAGTTCCAGTAGGATATTCCCTACCTTTTCATACCCAGACCAGAGGAATTAAAATTATGAAACGGTTTGCCTTTTGAATATGGTAATATTTAGTGAAAGATACTTACTTCTAAAAGTGTAAACTGCTTTGCACTGCAGTATTTACACACTTACATCTATTCACACTTTGAACAAATTTGAAAAATGGCTGGCCGGTGTTATGAAGACACATTGTGGCTCAAGAGCAGTGACAGGAATGGAAAGTTTAAGACCTCTGGAGCGCTCTGGTGGAGCAGCAGTTGGGTCAGTCACCAAAAAGGGATACAGCTCATGTGCCCCTGGTCAAGTCCCAGGTGGGGTGGGGGGGGAGGTAAACAATGAGAACCACCAAATAAAAATAAATAAAAGATGTTTCCTCCTCTTCTCTCTTCCTCTGCACCTTCTTTTCTTTAAAAAACAAAATCCTTTCTGCCAAATGACAACTGAAGAATATCCATCATTTGAAATCAGGTCAACATTTGCTGGAGAAGTTCTGAAAGCAAGGGGGAAGCAGTCACTATTAAACAAAGTTAATTTTGTCGTGCTAGAAAGCACTGGCAGGTCGGAGATAGAGGTTCTGGTCCTGACACAGCTTTTAAACAGCTGTGTGATCATGGACAGGCCAAGTCACCTTTTCTCTGAGCCTCTGAGTAAGAACCAAATAACTTTTCTGCACAAACACAGGTGCTGGAACAGATAACCTCAAACTTCCCTGTCAAAAACTTCAGGAATCCATGATCTCAGATGAGTTAGTTTACTAAGACAACAGGATAGTGAAATTGTTCTTGGTCTAGATTACAGGTAACAAAAATAGCAGCAAAGTTATTCCTGACACCTGCATCATTCACTAAATTCACCAGTCCATAGTCGCTCACAGCTTCTTGGCTGAAAGGCTTGAAATGCAGTCACCTAAAGATAGAGGCATCAGCAGTACTGGTTAAAAACTGGTTAAAAACGCAAATCTGGGGCCACATCCCAGATCTATTTAATTGGAAACTTTGGCAGTTGGGCTAATCTGTTTTGTTTTCTTTTGTTTATTTAGAAAGGTTTATTTCCATTCCTGTCCTCTGCTTCCTATTTTGCTTCTTTTCTTTTTCTTTTTCTTTTTTTTAGTATTTTATTGCAATAACTTTGTTTTACAAATTAAAATACTCACATGTAGGTTTCCCATATGTGCAGCTTCTCCATTCCTCATATATATATGTTAACACGCACTGCCCTCCACCCAATCATCCAGTGTTCTTCACCACTGTCTGGTGGGCTCTGCCACCACTTCCTGCCCCACCATCTCATTCCCTATTGGTCACCTCAGTTCTGTTGCAAGTGTTCAAGCGTTAGTTTTGTTTCATCTCTTCCTTTGTCTCTTCACATTCCACCAATGAGTGAGGTCATCTGGTATCTTCCTTCTTTTGACTTGTTTCACTTACATAATCCCCTCTAGTCCATCCATGTTGATTCAGATGACAGGATTTCATCTAAGAATTGTGTAGTATCCCATTATATATGTACCACATCTTCTTTATCTATTCATCTGACTTTGGGCACTTAGGTAATTTCCAGTTCTTAGCAATTGTAAATAGAGCTGCAATAAATATGGAGGTGCATAAATCTCTGCAAGTTAGTGTTTTTGTATCTTTCGGGTAAAAACCCAGAAGCAGATGGTCTCCATACTCTTTGCCATAGGGATTGCACCAATTTGCACTCCTACCAACATGTAAAAGTGTCCCCTTTTCGCTACATCTTCACCAGCATTTGTTGTTTCCTGACTTTTGGCTAATAGCCAGTCTCTCATTGTTGTTTTGATTTGCATTTCCCTGATAGCCACTGAGAAGGAACATCTTTTCATGTGCCTGTTGGCCACCTGTACATCCTCTTCGGAAAAATGTCTCTCCAATTCCTCTTCCCATTTTTTTTTTATTGGATTGCCTGTTTTTCTGTTAACGAGTTTTACGAGTTCTTTGTCTGTTTTAGATATTAAGCCCTCGACAGAAATGTGGAACACAAACATCTTCTCCCAGTTAGTAGGTTGTCTTTTTGTTTTGGTGATGTTTTCTTTTGCTGTGAAGCTCTTTAGCTTCATGTAGTCCCAGTTTTTCTTTTTGTTTCCTTTGATATTGCAGTTGGGTCTCCAAAGATCTCTCTCTAAAGTTGATGTCATGGAATATCGTTCCAATGTTGTCTTCCAAATATTTTATGGTGTCTGGTCTTGTGTCCAAGTCTCTTGTCCATTTTGAGTTAATGTTTGTGGATGGTGTTAGAGAGTTGTCTATAGTTTTATTCTTTTGTAGTGGCCATCCAGTTTTCCCAACACTATTTATTGAAGAGAATTTCCTTTCTCCATTGTATGCTTTTGGGTCCTTTGCCATAGTGCAAGTGGGTCAGTTTCTGGTGATTTGGTTCTATTACACTGATCTGTGCCTCTGTTATTATTCTGGTATCATACTGTTTTGATCATTATCACTTTGTAATATAGCTCAATATCTGGAGTGTAATACCTCCAGATTCATTCTTATTCTCATAATTGCTTTGGCTATTTGGGGTTTGGCTATTTTGGCTTTTGTGGTTCCATACAAATTTTAAGATGTTTTGTTCTATTTGCTTAAAATAAGTCTGTGAGATTTTCATGGGGATTGCATTAAATCTATATATTGCTTTAGATAAGATGACCATTTTAATATTGTTCATTCTTCCCAACCATGAGCAGGGGATGTTCTTTCCATTTCTTTGTGTCCTCCTTTATTTAAGGATTTGTAGTTTTCATTGTGCAGGTCTTTCACCTCCTCTGTCAAGTATATTCCAAGATATTTCATTCATTTTACTTCTATTTTAAACAGTGTGGTTTCCTCGATTTCATTTTCTTCTAAGTATTTTTAAGTTCTTCTTTGACTTTCTCTTTTAGCCAAGAATCATTCAAAAGCATATTGTTTGTTCTCCAATTAATTTGGTTTTTTTCAGCTGTCTTTTTGTGGTTGATTTCTAGTTTTAAGCTATTATTGGCAGAGATTAATCCTGAGGGTGGGCTTTCCAGTGGATGGGTTCTGCGACTCTAGCGTAATATGGTGGAAAGCAGAAACAGGAAGACAGAAAAAGAGAGGAGGAAGAAGCAATTTATTTTATTTAGTTGTATATCTCAGTTGCTCCCCTGTGACTCAGACTGGAGTCCTAGGGATGTATATGAACTGCGCCAGCTGAAGGTGGCTGACCAAACCACTACCCCACCAGGGCACACCCCCAAATTTATGATTCCTAAAATTTGTGTGGCTATGGCCACACATATAAAGTCAGCATCTTATTCCAAATTTCCTAGTATTTGTATATTGAGAAGCTACTTTGACTTGTCCTAGAGTCCTAGAATGTTCTAGTTATAAAGCTCTAGGGATGCACACATACCACACACACACAACCACACACACACACACACACACACACACACACACACACACACACACACACCACACAGAAAAAGAGAAAGGATAAAGGACAATGAGAAAAAGACTATTGTTTATAGTATATTCTTCCTATGAAAGAAATTGGCATAAACCCCGGATAACTGTTTCTAAATTAGGTGCTAGATACTAGGTTAGGGAGTCCAATCTTCAAGATGTCAAAACATATAGATAAAAAATGCAAATAAAATGTTTGTGTTACCTGGTGTTACCTTGGCCATTTCCTCAAAATGGTTAAACTAAAGTTAATATATGGCTCAGATGTGCTTATTTTTAGGAACCACAAGAACTGCATAACTGGCTAATTTTACAGAAGACAATGGAACTTATAAGTATAGGTTAGAACATGATGACTTCTTCTAGATGGTCTCAGCTTCAGAATTTGCACCAGGAATTGGACAATATGGATGTGGGGGATCAAGAAGAAAGACACATTAAATCCTGACCCATTCAGGTGAAGACAGTTCTGGTCCAAACCAAACTAGAACAGAAGGTAGGAGTGATCCCATTTCTGGAATGCTCTACTCCTCTTCTGGGGCCTGCTCCTCCCCTCCCCTTACTTTGAAAAAGCATAAAAACTTTACATACATGGTGTTCTGAAAGGACTTTAGTACATGGCCTCTCTTCTCCCTTTTTCTCAAAATACATTTCTTCCTTTTTTCTTTTTTTAAAGGAAAGATGCAGGCAGGAATGAAGGTGAGTATGTAGGCAGGCAGGCAAGCAGGGAGAGAGAGGCAGAAGAAACACTTTATTTAGCTGTTCATCCTGGTGGCTCCCCCTGGCCCCAGGATACAAATTCAGGTCCTTGGGTTGTATGTGAAATATGTTCTTGGTGGAAGGCGGTTGACCAAACCGCTACCCCATGAGGGCGCACCAGAACCTTAGGAGATACTGATATCTGGTGCCCTTTAAGCTTTAAAATTGACTTAAAAGTTTTTATTTCTTTAAAATAGCGGTTATTAAGCACGCCCTGGTGGAGTAGGGGTAGGGAGCAGTCCATATATATCCCAATATTCCAGGTTCATGTCCAAGATGAACAGCCAAGATAACAACTAAATAAAATAAATAAAATGCTTCTTCCTATTCTCTTCTTCCCTGCTTGCCTCTGCTCACTTCATTCCTGCCTGCACCTTTCCTTTCAAAATAATTCTTTTAAAAAAGCATTAATATATTTTGCCCAACATTTTGCATATTATTTCTAAAAAAATGGCAGCATTATGCTGAGTAGTGCAAAATTATCTCAATGATCACTGATTATGATGGTGATCACATGAGTAATTATGACATTATGATGCTTTACTTTAAACTAAGCATTAAAAACAAAAAGACTGTGATTTTATAAATATCCATTTTTCTAAGGTAATCTGTGTAGGAAACATGAGTTCTAAAATCAGCTCTGGCACCACTAACTTTGTGATTTGATTTTCTCTAAGCCTCATATTTCGAATCTGAACACTTGAGGATTGAGTCAAATAATCCCCAACAGCCCTTCCAGATCTAAAATTCTGTAATTCTGTGGCTCTAATGGGTTCAAATGGTCTATAGTCTAAGTTTGTATGAGAGAGAAACTATCAATTTCAGATGCAACTTTAGTTGTATATTGTTAACTTAATGATTATAAGAGCTCAAGATCTGGCATGTCCTGGTGGCCTAGTGGACAAGGTCACTGGATGCAGTCCACATACATCCCAACAGCACAGACTGGAGACCTGGGGATGGGGGTAACAACCAAGATGAACAACTAAATAAAATACATGCTTTTTTTCTCCTCTCTCTTCGTGCCTGCCAATCTGCTCACCTTCATCCCTGACTGCTGGAATAAAGCATATTTCCTTTACAGGAAAAAAAAAAAGCTCAGGATTCTATTTTTCTATTTAGGACACTATAAGAGGTTGAATCTAAAAGTTTTTTTGTTATGATGATCATAATTCTTCTGATGGGTATTATATTCTGTTCTAATTATACAAATATTCGCTAATGCATACATAATACTAAATTTCCATTAAACAACATATGGAATACATGGCATATTCCATTTCTTGCTCACTCTGATTAAGTGGGAATTCCGTGTATCTCTCTTCGGAGGAATTCAACAAGTGTTTATTTCTGGCAGCTTATTAACATTACTCAATCTTTGAGTGGCAAGGATAGAGATTATTGTTTCTAGGTTATAGATGGGGATGTGGAATCAGAATAATTTAGAGTTTGAAGGAACTTTAGAGTTTCACTAATCAGACACTTTATTACATAGATGAGAAAATGTGAAACCCAAAGAAAGTAAAGACCAGAAATTTGGAGATAACCTTTGGTTAAGAGCTGGAATGAAACACTAGGCCACTTGATTCCCAAATATATTTCCGAACAGAACTCCCCAACAGCTTCCTCTCTTGATGTCCAATATTTACAATGAGCTAGGTAGGAAAAGTTGGGTTTATTTAGGGTTTACCTGAAAGAAAGGTTCCTGCCTCTTCCCACCCCAGCCTAAATTCAATTCAACTATAGACTCGAAAGGCAAATGTCTAAAGGGAAGAGTTCTTAAATGACTAGAGATGAAAGAATCTTCCTGAACTTTGACAATAAAGTGTGGTTGAAATGGGAACAACACCTTCCAGTGAAGTTTCTTTTAATCACTAAAATCCACATCATTACAAGGTTCAGGAAGTTTGCTTACAAACTAGTTCTTATGAGAAAGCTAAACAACCCTAATCAGTAGAGATGGAAAAAAGGAATGAAGAATGAGTGTGTATGTGCATGAATGCATGAGTGAGTGTGTATGAGAGAGGGAGACAGAGAGAGACAGAGAGAGAACTGCTGCAGACTGGGCCCAATATATTAAGGAATGATATTGTTGGTGGAAGGAGGAGGTTAAGGAGGGAAAGCCAGGAAGAGCACTGTTGCCAAGAACTGTTATTAATTAACATTCTGGAAACCAAAGTCATACTTCTCTTTGGGGATTCTATAAAATGAGACCATAAAGATTCATTGAGTCAACAAAGCTTTAGTTGCATATTGGTGTGGGTGGTAGAGAATAAGGACAAAGAGGCTCACAAAAGGATCCAGACGTCTGCTTCACTAAAGTGGAAAAACCATTAAAACCATTTCTACGATATATATCTGGCAGGACAAGATGCCATAGAAGCCAAGTAAACTGGCAGAGAGTAGGCATAAAGTGCAGAGACAGCATGTGTGAGTTTTAATTCAAGAGGTGTTGCTGAGCTGTGGAAGACAGGGACTAGTCTTAAATCGTAGACTCACCTTGCAATCTGATGGAAACGTTAATCCTGGGTTCTTCTGAGAAGACCCTACCTTTGGAGAAAGAAGCCATGTAGCATGCCTCTAGTTATCTTTGCTGGGTTCATAATTTCCTTTTGCAGTTTCTGGAAAGCAAGAACATTTTTGTAGTGTAGGTCAGATATTATAGTCCTAATTGCCACTGAAATTTGGCCAGTTTCAGGTCAAGGAATTGGGGCTAAAAGTTAAACAAAGGTTGGAAACAAAGAATAAGAGCAAGTTAAAAGAAAGGTCGTCTCCCAGGGAGTATGTGGAAGCTAACAGTCTAAAACAGGGATTGGCAAACTTTCTGTAAAAGGCCAGATAGTAAATATTTTAGAATTGCAAGCTGGAGGATCCTTGTCCCAGCAGTTCTTCTGCTGTTGTAAAGCAAAAGTAACTATTGACAATACACAAATATGTGTTTCTGTGTTCCAATAAAACTTTATTTAGGGGCAATAAAATTTGAATTTTATATAATTTTCACATGTCATGGAATATTACTCTTTTGTAAAACTTATTTTCAACCATTTAAAACATTCTTGATACACCCTGGTGGATTAGTGGTTAGGGTAGCCACCTCTGCTGGAGTGCAGTCCACATATATCCCAAGGACTAGGGTTTGAATCCTGGTTTTTGAGCCAGGGGGAACAACCAAGATGAACAACTAAATAAAATTTTTAAACAATGTACCTCTCTTTTAAAAAAGTAAAACAAAAATTCTTAGCTCGTGGGCCAATACAGAAACAGGAAGTAGGTCCAAAGGCTGTACTTTGTAGACTCATGGTCTAGAATAATACTGCCAATAAAAATATGAGAGGTACACCCTGTGGATGAGGCAGCTAAGGCATCCAAGGTGCAGGCCAAGTAAAACCGATGGACCTGGGTTCAAGACCCAGGGCTAGAGTAAAAATTTTTAAAATATATATATATATATATATATATACATACGTATGTGTTATATCTATATATATATAAAATGAGAGCACATGTAACTTAAAAAGTAGCCCCATGTCAAAACTAAAAAGAAACACATGAAATTAATTTTAATATTTTATTTAACCCAATATATCCAAAATATTATAATTTCAATGTTAATATGAAAATTATCAGAGATATTTTACTTTGGTTTTTTTTCCATGCTATTTTCAAAGTCCAGAGTGTATTTGACACCTATAGCACATCTCAATTCATTCTAACTATATCTCAAGAGGCTAACATTTTGGACAATGCTGGTCTAGAACAATGTTTTCCAACTTCAGTCAGCATCAGAATCATGTGAAACACTGTTAAAAGACAGATTGCAGGACCCCATCTCCCGAGCTTCTTACTCAGCAGCCTTGGGCATGGCCCCAAACCTTGCATTTCTAACAAGTTCCTAGGTGGTGTTGATGCTAATGGTCTTTGGACCATGCTTTGAGAGTCACTTGTCCAGAAGCTGGAGCAGCAAAAAGTAGAGAAGTAATCAGGAGTCAGAAATATATAAAAGCAAATGGGGGGAAAAAAAGCACTAAACAATGACATAGCATCGCACATCTAACAGAATAACCAAAATTCAAACAATGACAATATTAAATGCTGGCAAGTATATGGAGCAACAGGAATCCTCATTTATTGCTGGTAAGAATGCAAATGATAAAGTCACTTTGGAAGATAATTTCATAGTTTCTTACAACACACTTTTACAATACCAGCAATCATGCTCCTTTTACCTAAATGAGTTGAAGAAATAGCTACATAAAAAGTGGCACCTGGGTTTTTACAATAGCTTTGTTCATAATTGTTAAAACTTAGAAAGAGCCAAGATGTCATTCAATCGGAGAATGGATAAATTAACTGGTACGTCCAGATGTGGAATATTATTCAGTGCTAAAAATGAGTTGTCAAGCCATGAAAAGACATGAAGGAAACTTAAATGCACATTACTAAGTGAAAGAAACCAATCTTAGAAGGTTAATATACTATATGATTCCAACTATATGACTTTCTGGAAAAGGCGAAATATGGAGAGAGTAAAAAGATCAGTGGTTACCAGGGATTAGGAGGGAGGGAGGGAGGAGTATGTGCAGCACAAAGAGTTTTTAAGGCAGCAAAATTATTCTGTATGATATTATAATGGTGGATATGTGTTATAATTTGTCAAAACTCATAGAATGTACACCATCAAGAGTGAATCCTAATGTGGACTATGAACTGTGGTTGATAATGATGTGTCAATAGAGATTCATCAATTTTAACAAATACACCGCTTTGGTGCAGGATGCTGATATTGGGGAAGCTGTGCATGTGTGGGAGCAGGGAATATATGGCAACTGTGCTTCCTATTGAATTTTGCTGTGAAACAGACAAGCAGTGGAACTCCACATCAGAGGTGAAGACCTTAAAACCAAGGTAGAGCCTTACAAGGGGAAACCTCCCTTACTCCATCCTCCAAAGCAGCTGTCAATGAGTAAAAGTAGCTTCTCCAGGTTTCAATTCTGTAAGTGTCCTGGAAAGGACAGGGTTGGAGGTCCCTGTCTAACTTTAGGGGCCAGCTTAGAACCTGAGCTGGTTTTAAAATCTTTTGCAAGGAACAACTATCTCCAGGCTCCAACAAATTTTGATAACAATGCCCAAACCTTACTATTTAACACAATGACTTACGAGACAACCCAACTTTCAGATCAAACCTATGTTCTCTCACAATTATCTTAGTCTGCTCAAATTGCTTAGACAGTAATGAGTAGGTGGGCTGTGCATTTTCAGGAAGATTCATTAAATCTAGAATCCATTTCCCACCCTCAAGGTATATAATTATCCAATTTGGAAACCACATCTTTCATGAATGCCCCTTTCATTTGATAGCCCTTTTGAAGGAAGCTAGCTTGCGCAGTGGATCACAACATACAATGGTTTAATGGACCTTAAAAAATGGATCCTCTGGTGCACCCTGGTGGAGTGGCGGTTTGATCCGCAGCCTCTGGCAGGCACAGTCTGCTTACACCCCAGGGAACAGGATTCCTGTTCCGAGACAGGGTGAACAACCAAGATGAACAGCGAAATAATGTTGCTTCCCCCTTTCTCTTACTGCCTGTCTGCCTGTGCTTGTCTTCATTCCTGCCTGCACCTTTTAAAAAATAAATAAATAAAATAAGTACGCCCTGGTGGAGAGACAGTTTGCTCAGCTGCCTTCTGACCAGGGCAGGCCTCACAACACATCTCAGGGATTCTGTTTCACTTCCTGAGGCAGGCCAGATGGGTACCTGGGACAGGTGGAGAACAACCAAGATGAACAACTAAATTAAAAACATAAAAATCAAAATGCTTCTACTGTTTCCTCCTCTTCCCACCTGCCAGCCTACTGATCTTCATTCTTGCTTGAATCTTCTCTTAAAAAAACAAAAATAAATAACAATGCTCAGTGAGTGCACCCTTGTGGTTCCGGTGCTGAAGCAGCTGAGGTGCAGACCATATAAAGCCCAAGGACTCAGGTTCAGAGACCCAGAGCCTGAGGAGTGGGGGGAATGGGAAAGGGGACAAAAAATTCTAGAGATCAAGAAAAACACTAATTTGACTATGGGAGAAGGTTCAAACAACTCTGATAAAAAGCATTTTGTAAGGCTTCCAATAAACTTTAGAAGTTGAGAAACCGTATCTGGCAGCCTAGTTCACTTCAAACAGTATAATCAAAGGAACTTAGTTCTTCAAATCAGAGAGCTGGGAAAGAATTGCATAGTTTCTATCACAGCAGTTTTCAGCCCATAAGCCATTGGACCACTAGCTGGAGAAACTTTATTTAATACAGCTGAGAATATATGGAATACTCTTGCAGCAATTTTAATTGTATATTGACCTGGAATTACATGATTGCTTTCTATGGAGGATTAATTCAGAGTTTCAGATTAATGCCAGAGTTTCTGGCATTTAGGTTGTACCACTAATAAAACTTTCAAAAATAAGTGCTTGGGATAATAATTAAATCCTATTTAATTTATTACTCAAATTATTTTTTTGGGGGGGAGACAAACTGACTTTTTAAAATAAAACCAGTACTTTTTTGTTACAAAACAAAATATTTAAGTATCTGTAAAAGTATAAAAATGGCTTCATTAATTTAACTGAAGAGTACCACCTTTAAGAATTGCAAAAAGAAAAAAAAAGGTAATCAACCTATATATATATATTTTGAAGGTGAAAGTTTGCATTCTGTACTAAGTTTTCAGGTGAGATAACTTTTAAAATTGTTCCCAGCTCTACTAAGGACTGTTCTTAAATATACTGTTGAAAATTCAAAAATAAATTCAGGTTCACTTTAAAAAATACCCAAAATATCAAGGGAAAAAATAATTCTCTTACTTGAATCAGAGTTGGATCAAGTTTACTGAAATATGTTCCATCTTATTTATATTTTTTTCATGGTTTCTCCTATATAGAAACATTCAGTAAAAGGGAAAAGAAGATCATCATTTCCCAAAAGTACTTTAAATTCAGATGAATGCAGAGAACACATAAAACAACTTGATTATTTCTAACTCCTTAATCTGACATTTGTATATATATTTGATTGACTATAAAACCAATTCTACCCACTCAACATATACATTCAGGATGAGATTTTCCAAAAAAGAAATACAATAGTTGAAAGAATTTCCTACATACTAAATATTTGCTCTGCTCCATAACCAAAATATTTCCTTTACTAGTGTATTCACTTCAGTTCAATGGAGTGTTAAATTTTCCTATAATCTTCACCTCCTAAACCACACCAGCACTCAACAAGACAATATATCTCAACAATGAGCAAAAGACTTGAGTAGATATTTTTCCAAAGATATACAAATGGTTACAAAGCACATGAAAAGATGCTCAAGATCATTAGTCATTAACGAAATGAAAATCAAAACCACATTTAGATACCAAATCACACTTTTAAAATGGCTAATCTATTATTATTTTTTTAATTTAAGGAAAATAACAAATGTGGGTGAGGAGGTGGAGAAATTGTAATCCTGGTGCATTGTTGGTGGGGATGTAAAATGGTAAAGCCCTTGAGGAAAAATTTGGTGTTCCTCAAGATGATAAACAGAATTACCACACAACTCAGTAATTCCACTCTTACATATACATGCAAAAGAACTGAAGAAAAAAAAGCAGACATTTGTATACTGATGTTTAAAGCAGCATTACTCAGAGTAGAGAAAGTGGAAACAATCCAGGTGTCATTAACTGATGGATAAACAAAATGAGGTATATGCATACAATGGAATAATATTCAGTTTTAATAGAAATAAAGTTCTGGCACATGCTACAAAATGGAGGAAACTTGACATTATGCTAAATGAAACAGACTATCACAAAAGGAAAAATGCTGTATGATTCATTATATGAGATATTTAGAATAGGCAAGTTCATAAAAACAGAAAGTAAAATAAAGGTTACTGGGGGGTGAGCAAAGGGAAAATGGAGAGTTATCTTTTATTGGGTACAGTTTGGGATGAAAATTTTCTGGATATGGCTATCCATATGGATATGGATAAACGTGATAGTTGTACAACATTGTGAATATATTTAATGCCACTGAATTGCACACTTGAAAATGGTTTAAATGGTAAACCTTATGTGTATCTCACCATAAAAAAAAAAAAAAAGGAAATTCATAGTTTTGTAAAATTCTGGGCACTATAAGGGAGAAAAGAGCTCCAAGTTAGCAACTATAAGGGTAAAGGAGGAAAAGAAATGTAATCGGTGCAGTCACATTATATGCTCAGTTTTCTTAAATCAAAACTGAGATCCGAAATAACTATAGGACTATATGAGCCAATAAAACCTGTCCCCCTATCCTATTTCCATTTATTGAACTTCCACTTAATTGAATTCCGCTGTCCGTTAATTGAACTTACAATTGATAGAACGTTCGTCAAGTTTTGGTTTCAAATAGAAACAACCTACAGGTGCTTACTTGCTTACTTTTCTCTTCTTTAATATTTAAACGCACACAAGTCATTTAAACATTACTTAGGGACAAAAGTTGCATTTATCTGAGACCATCACATCCCCAAATGGGACTACCGATGTGAAACGGCTTGTGCTGCGCAAGTCGGCACGAACTTTGTACAAGGGTTACATTAACACCAAAATGCCTTCACCCCCACTGAAGCCCGGTGCCAGGGCAAAGGGCAGCTCTCCCTCCGAAGAGGACCGTCCAACGACACCCAACTCCATCAGGGGTTCCTCACCCTCTGCAATCCCGCACAAGTCTGTTATTCTCTGGGCGGCTCCAAAGGATTCTGGGAGTGAGGGGAGGGACCAAGGGCAAAAAGAAAATGTTGGCACTAGGTGCGCAACGGATAAATCTAGCATTATCAGCCAGCTGTTGAGCGACTTCTCCAATCTCCCTACCACTTCCATCACTTCTCCCACCCGGTAGGTGCGCGCGCCTTCCCCGCCCCGCCCCTCCCCTGCTACTAGCCAATCATCGGGCAGGTGCTTAGCAATGCGGGCCAATCCTGAACACGTTAACTTTGAGCGGGAAAGGCCCCGAAGCTGTCGCAGAGCGAGGTCGGTCAACCGCAGGTTCCTCGCCCAGTCGGAGTAGAAGGCTGGTGGTAACAGGCCCTGGAGGTGGTTGCCCATTGGCTGGACAGCGGGCCAATCAGGGGGTGCGAAGCGCGGGGGCGGGCCTCACAGGAGGGGACCGAGCGGGGCGGGGCGGGACCCCGCTGGGTCGCGTGCCGGGTCGCAAGCCGCGCGGGGAGTGGGTTGTGTAACGGCCGCCCCTCCCTCCCGGCTCCGGCCCCCACCACCACAGACCCGCTCTTGGCAGCGCCTGGGGCGGCGGCAGCGGCGCGGCTGCGACCGGGTGCGGGCTGAGGGAGCCGGGCCTCGACGCCTTCCCTCGCCCCCGTTCCCCCGGAGCTGTACCTAGTCCGGAAGGGGCTGGGGGCCTCATGGAGGTGAGAGGCGGAGACACCTGCTTCCCCCCGGGCCTGAGGGAGGGACCTGAGGTAACCGGTGGGGACGGCCGGGGTCCGGGTGGCGGCGAGGCTCGGAGGATGGTGACTGAGGAGACGCTGAGGAGCGCGCGCGTGCCCGACGCGGTGCTCGGACCGGACCGGGCGGGAGAGGGCAGGTCGCCGGTGAGCGCCCCGACGGGGCCCCGGGCGGCGCCGCGGCGACTGGTCCGGCAGGGCTGGCGGTGGCGGCCGACCGACGGCGGGTCGGGACTGGGGTCGCCGCGACGCGGGAGCTGCCGCCGCCGCCTCCCTGTCGGGCCGCCACGGCGTTGAGGCGGCGGCCGCGGCGCGGGTCTGTCAGGGCCGCCGGGTGGTGGCGCAGAGCGCCCGGGGGAGACGGGGAGCCCCTGGGGCGGCCCCAGTGCGAGTGGGGCGGAGGGTTCCGAAGTGAGTTGAGGGCGCGATGCACGGAGGTGGCCCGGTCGTCCTGCCGCTCCAGGGCTGGCTTTGCACGGCGCGATGTCGCCTCCTGTCCCCTTTCCTGTTCTGTGCAGCCCAAGGTGGCGTTCCGCGGAGGTGCGAACCGCTGCTGGAACCTCGGCGCCGACAGCAGCCGATTAACAGACGTGTTCAGCAGCGTGATGCGGACGGGCTCCAAGTCCTTCTACGATTGCTGCAAAGCGCAGGTGGGTTCTGGAGCCCGCTCGGTGTGAGGGGGTTGTTCCCAAGTCGGACCAGTCCCCGCACCGCCACCGAAGTGTGCAAATGCTACACGGGGACTAGAAAGCTGGTAACGTTCTCTTGTTTTTCAATACGCAATTGACAGACCGCGGACTTGGAAAACAAGGAGTTGATTGTACGTGGACTCTGTCTTGTCCTTCTGCGCAACAGGATGCCAAAAATATCACAAAATCCATGTATATTTAGTAAGACCATAAAATGCCTTTTTTTTCAAGCATTATTGTTGCCAGTTGGAACAAACATAACTTAATCTTTTTTTTTTTTTTTTTTAGTTTTACTCCTTTATTCTCTGGTTTTAGCAAAGTCTTAGCTGACATACTACTTTTTACTCACCTAAAACATTCCGTTTTGTTACTCATACTCAATTAGACTAAGGGTAATGTAAGTGAAATTTCATTTGAAATTATTTAACTAAAACATCGATATTTTGAATTATAACAATATCCTGAAATAAATTATTTTTGTTAATCCACACTACAGCCTTATATAGTACACCCTGTACAGACGGAGAAACTGAGGCTTAGATAATTGATATGCGCCCTAACTGACAAAACCCAAGAGGAACCCAGCGTTTTAACTTCCAAGAGCAATATTCCTCTGCTCTATAATGTTTATATAGATACTAAAATTTACTTAGATTTACTATCAGTTGATTTAAATATATCTAGGACGAAAGAATACATTTTGCAGTTATCTTAGAATTAATATGCCAACCAGGCATTTGCATATTTAACTTCCAAAATGTTTTCATTGAAAAGGACCCAGATATTTACAGTATAATGGTTTGAATCAACCACATTACTTTAGTTTCTTGCTTTATCCTAGAATATGAAATTTAAATCAAATTTATAAAACGTCTTAATTTTTCAAATACTCAGAGCTTCTCTGAAAATATCAAATGTATACTTGAAAAAATACTCCCAATATATTTTTAGTTTTGAATACTATTTACCTCATTTGATTATCTAAAAATATACCTCCTTATGTTTAAGCAGCTATAAAAAGATGAATAATTATTTCACTTTGAATACTTCACACCTAAAAGAGTTAAGATGGTCCTATGATAAAAATTTCAGAACCAAAGGAAAAAAATTATGAAAGTTTCTAAAGATAAAAACCTTTGTAAAAGTTAACAAATTCTGGAAAGTCACTCTTAGCAAAATCCCTTCTATGCCTCAGTTTCCCCAGTTTCAGAATAGTCATCAAAATATTTGATATTGAAGATGAGTGATTGAAAGATTAATATTCATATTTTATTGGTATAAACTCAAACATTTAAATATTTTAAATGTTTTTATTTGTTTACAAAGAACATAGGAATAAATTGATATAAACATGCCTTTTCTATTTAAATTTCGATTAAAAGAATAAAACAGAAGATACTTTTAACCAGGATTCTATCTTTCATATTTACAGGTATAAGGAAATACTATTTCTATTGTGTTCATGTATAGATATTTATAGTTATTACATCTTAAGTTTTAGTAGTTCCTTTTGAGAGAATAGAAATATTGTGAATCTAAGATGTCTTTACAGAAGTACTTTCTAGAATAAAATACATCTAAATTAGATTAATATTTTTATTTGTTGGTTAAATTCATTCTACTATTTCAAGTATTTTCTGTTATTTTCATTGTACTTCAATCGCTTTTGGAGGGAGGCAGGATTTAAAATAATCCTTAAGATCTTAAAATTCACACTTTATACCTTATTTACATCATAGAAGCATTCACCACAAAAGAAAAAAGAGAAACTTGTATTTTTTCTTCTAATTGTAGTAGTAGTTTAAAAATATCTGAAGCCATATATTGTTCAATATTATCTTATTTTTACAATATTTCTTAGAAATAGAAACAAGACTAAAAATTAATGATACTATTATAAAGACCCTAGAGTAAGAGTTAAAAGGCCTTGAATTTTGGCTCAGTATCTTGTAGAGTTAGTTTCCTAGTTTTTTAAATAGATTACCCTTACCCATGTTACAAGGTTGACTGGATATAATAAATGTATTCTTTTTTTCATAGCCTGGCAAGAATAGACTGCTCTTATAGATGATTTATTAAAAATAACACTCCTGGCACACCCTGGTAGAGTAGGGGGTTGGGCATAGTTCACATACATCCCTAGGTCCTGGGTTTGTGTCCCAGGACTTCTGGGAACAACCAAGATAACAACTAAGTAAAATACTTCCTCCCCTCATTCCTACGTGTTTCTGCTCACCTCCATTCCTGCCTGCAACTTTCTTTAAAAAAAAAAAAAACAACAACAGCAAACTAGTGTTCACACATACTGAGCTGTTCAAAAATTTAAAACTACAAAATAGTAGATGTTTTATACCAGGGATAAGCAACAAGCGCCCACCCTGTTCCCAACAAGGCCAAATCTGCCTGTTTTAGTAAACAAAATTTTGTTGGAATATAGCCATGCCTTTTTGCTTATGTATTGTCTGTGTTTGACTGGGTGCTAGAAAAGCAGAGTTGAAGAGTTTCAACAGAGATCTTAGCAGCCAGAAAACCCTAAAATATTTATTATCTGACCCCTTATAGAAAAATTTGCCAATCCCTAGTGTAAAATAATCTTAAAAGGCTTAGTCTAGATTTGATTTTAAGTCTCCTAAATTTTATACCTGTTACTTCCTTTAATTATTTTGCTAATATTTTATAGTGTAGTTTTTATGTGTCTGATACACAAATATTTCCTTAAAATTTCAGAGTGAAGACAATGTTGACCTACGGCAGACCTATACTCCACTTTCTTCGTCAACCGAATATCCAAATTCTGTAGATTCTTCACTTTTCTATGCACCATGGTCTACTTATGGAGATGATATTAAACAACCTTCTAATTCTCAGATTACTGTAAAGAACAGGTAAATTAATGAATTAGAACTCTCAAGTTAGGTGAAGTTAGGTTTTAAGTTTGAAGATGTGAAAACCCATTTGTATTAGCTTTGATCTGTCTCAACATTTTAACATTGTGGCATTATAATTTTATGTTTATCCAACTTTTAGAAACCCTAACCTGGGTAGTTATATGTATATAATTTTTAGGTGATTACTTTAGAAAGTTCATTAGAGGCTATTCATAGTAAATCTTAAGTTTTTCTCTAAATTGTGGCTCAGGCAGCTGAGATGCTAGTGTACCAAATATGAAAACTCGAGGACCCAGATCCTCAACCTGGGACCGGAGTGAAGAACCCTTTCTTCCTCTTTGAAAAAATGATAGCTTAGATAAATGAGTAGTCTTTAGATCTATTTTTTTATCCAATTATAAATTTTCAGTAATTTTTTCCTTTACAAGTACACAATAAATAGGATTTTATCAAATATACTTTTAATTATTTTCTATTTAGTGCCACAAATGATAATGTCCTACCCTATGCCAGATTATCTCCTGGGATTTATAGAATTAGCATAGCAAACATTATCTTTGCCTTTGTACATCTTACAATGATGTAACATTGCCAGGTTGCAAGTATAGTGAGATTTAAAAGAAATATAGGATATTAAGGGGTGGGGAGATACAACCAAGATGATCAGCTAAATTAAATAAAGTGCTTCTTCCTCCTCTCATTACCTGTCTGCCTGCCTATTCACCTTCATTCCTTCCTGTACCTTTCCTTTAAAAAATTTTTTCCAACTGTGATAAATTCTCTAAAATAGGTTTATTAGAAAGACTATAATTCTTCAAAATATTTTTTAAGTTGCTACACATTCATTGTTAAATTCAAACTTTATAGACATATATAAAGGAACATGGAATTTCACTGTAACCCTGCCTCCCTACTTCACAGTAACAACTATTAATAGATTGATATGTATTACACTGAATATTTTTCTAGACCTATCCTGTTCATTTTTTATATTGACTCTTTATAAAATAGCATGATGTAGTGGAGAAGGCATTACACTTGTAGGCAGATCTTTTATTTGTTCATCAAGTGTGTAGTAAAAGTTTGGCAAGTCAAATACCCTTGCAAAATGGAAGTTTCCTAATATACAAAATGATCAACAGATAATAACTGAATGATTACTAATATCTGTATTTTTATGTTATAAAGATTCATGAAATATTAGAGTATTATGCAAAAAAGGTATTTTTATTTCTAAAATATCTTAATGCTATGAAATATTAGATTAATATATGAAAAACAAGAAGCTGTGCTTTAAAACAAACTATTCTTTTAGGAACAGATTACACAAAAACCTTAAAAATTGGTAAAAATACCAATTTTCCAACTTTTTGTAGTTATTGTATTTTGTATTATTTAGACAGTGTTACTCACCAGGCAGGATTTCCAGTACATGGTACTCTTGTCACTTACTTTGGCAAGGATTTAGAGATAGCCCATATTTAAGGGTCAACTATAATGTTGATAGTGTATCTAGATGACTATCACATTTCACTTTTTCACCCAGTATTTAGTGCTGAGTCAAAAAATAGAGCAGCAGATTTATATACTTTTCAAATACAAAGGGAAAAAGCTTACAAGTATAAATAGAATTATGTATAATGCTTTCAGGAGCAAACCATGTACCAATCAAGTCTATAACATCATAGGTCAGAGATTTATGTCTTAGTCACCTAAAATGAATAGCATGTCTGTAGAGAACTCATACGTTGTGAACTAGACACAGGATTTGATGTGAATGAATATTTATGTTGCATAGATATTATGCTAAATTGGAAAACTATGGAATTCCTGTTCCTCTTTATTTGAAATTATGTAGATTCAATCCAAATGTATAAAAATTGTAGATTATTCTGGAAATAAAAATAGATATATTGTATTTTAGTATGAATAAAATAATATGCATGTGATATTTATTTTTAGGATTCAAACAGAAAGACATGACTATGACAGTGAAACAGATTTATATGGACTTGTGTCTAACATTTTGGAAGAACAAGATAAGTCACAGACATATTTTGCTGAGGGGTTAGTACAATATATGTTATGTAATATGTATATATATAGTAAAGTTTGAATTCATATATACAAGATTGCCCTGTTAACTTTTATTTTTACCTAATAGAGAATCATTTGACAGTAGACAGCTTAGGTCAAATATTTTTAATTTCAAAGAGCCTCAGTTTTGCCTAAGTACTTGCCATATAATTGAAAGGTTTAGTTTAATGTTTTATTTACTATTAAGAACTCTCATTTGAAAAAATTTTTGAATAATTCAGCTGTTTCCCTTGTTCTTGAGCTAAAATTGGCTTAACAAATATAAATTCCAATGAACTTTATATATATATATATATATCTTCCCCAGAATAAAACTATCACTACTGCCATGTAGAAATACATAAAGATTTTATTTATGTGGTAAAATTTTTTTAAATATACTTTGTTTTATTTGGGTGTGAAAGCCATATTACTCAAATGCCTTGGCTCATAAATAGCAAAATATACACCCTACATGTAACCAATTAAAGTATTTTAATTTCAATAAAAGTTTAAACAAAGCACTCTTTTTATCATTAAAAAATTGTAGTCTGTAGTCAGCAACACTTCTGTATGGTATAAGAGCCTAATCAAAGGAAAAACTTACATAGTTTTCTGCTTACCAAGATAGATAAATCATGTAAGACCATGCATCACCAGCCTCAGGCCCTAGTTAATTACTCTTGGAAAAGTACAGTAAAGACATTAAAATTAAAATGCATGTTTATACAGTGTATAGAACATTTTTAAGTAACATTTGGAGATGATATATGACAAAATTTGGATAGGATAAGAGAGGGTGAGGTAGAGCAAGATGAAATTTTTTTCCTATCTTTTTCCACTAAGGAAATAAAAGTCTTTTAAAACCTGAATTGTAATTAAGTATATTTACTTGTTCTAGGACCTGCTCCTCCAATTTGAAGTCAGTTTGGCCAATGAACACAAGCAGATTTGCAGATCACCATGACCTCTTAGCAGAAAGCAAAAGGCCAATAGATACAGCCATCTCTCAGCAAGCTTTTTATAGTGGTGACTCTGTGTCAGCAGTGGAAAAGCAATACCTGAATAATACTAATCTCACACCACAACAAAAAATAGATGAACTTTATCATGGATTTACTGGTTTAGACCTTGAAGAACAATGGATGTACCCCTCACAAAGTGATCATTCTAACTGCTATAATATGCAGACAAATGATACAGCTAAGACAACATTCCAAGAATATCCATTTATCAAAAACTGTTTCACACCACAAACTGGTCTGTCTGATACCATGAAAGAATCGGGAGTTGATACTTACCCTTATGGAAGAGAGAAAATATGTACTAAAAATCTTGAAGCACCACTGCAGCAAAAAAGGGCAGAAATGTTTCTTTCCCAATTCAATAGATACAGTGAAAATGCAGATTATTGCAGATACCCAGAATATGTTCATCTGAATAAGGCTAAGCTTAATAAGTGTTCAAATTTTAGTGTCCAAGATAGTAAAAAATCAGCCAATGGCACACCTGAAACACCAACTGTAGAAGCAGACACCTACACAAAATTATTTCAGGTTAAACCAGCAAATCAGAAAAAAATGGAGGAGACAATATCTGACCAGCAGAGTTTCACATTTCCAAAAACTACACCACATCTGACAGAAAAACAGTTTGTAAAGGAAGCAGTATTCACTACTGATTTTGGCTTAAAATCAGAATATGGACTTAAATCTCACATAGCTTGTCCAGCTAATAATGATTTTGCAAATGTCACAGAAAAGCAACAGTTTGCTAAACCTGACCCCCCCAGTTCTGAGTACTTTAAATCACTGAATTTATTATCAAACTCAGTAACAGCTTCAGGAGGTATCAACTTAACCAGACCAACTTGGATGAATGTCCAAACGAAAAATAACACTCCTATTCCTTATAGAAATCAAGGTAACTTGATGAAATTAAATAGTCATTTAAGTGCAGCTTCAAAAGGTTCTAGTCATTCTTCAGATTTCCCCCAACTATCATCCACAAATTTAACTCCAAATAGCAATTTATTTCAGAAGTATTGCCAAGAAAACCCTTCAGCTTTTTCTAGTTTTGATTTCAGTTACAATGGCGCAGAAAGAATTCAGTCTGTTAATCACATGGAAGGACTGACAAAGACTGGAGAAGAAAATCTCTTTGAATCGGTTACTGATAAAAAAATGAAGCAGCCAAATGGATTTTGTGATAACTATTCAGCTCAGCAGTATGGGATCATTGAAAACATTAACAAACATAATTTTCAAGCTAAACCCCAAAGTGGACATTATGATCCTGAAGAAGGTCCAAAGCATTTAGATGGTATATCTCAAAATATGTATCAAGATCTATTGGAGTCACAGGGTCATTTTAATAGCCCACAACTTAGTTCAAATGGGTTTCCCCTAAGATCCACCCACCCATTTGGCCATTCTATTGTTCCACTGTTGGATTCCTATGATTTGTTTTCTTATGATGTTTTAAGCCATTTATATCCTTATTTTAATATGATGTATGGTGACAATTCCTTTTCTGGTTTCGTGCCAACTTTTGGGTTTCAAAGACCAATTAAAACCCGTAGTGGACCAGCCAGTGAACTTCATATTCGTCTAGAGGAGTGCTATGAACAATGGAGAGCATTAGAAAAGGAGAGAAAAAAGGTAACACAAAGATGTCCACTTAGGTATAACTTACTTAGTATATCCCCTCTGCTTATATTCATTTTGTTTAAATAATATTTGCCTTATTTCTAAGATGAACTCTACAATGTGAAGAATTTTAAGTATGTATTAGAAATTAATGGTGACATTTTAAGATTTTAAGATTTAAATGGTGACAAAGATTTAAAAGTTTTGAAGTTAAAAACTTATAATTTTAAAAAATTTGCCTGTGACATAGTAAATGCCATTATGTATATAAATTTTTTCCTATGAAATGCTTTTTTCCCCTTAATGGTTAAAACTATGTTATTTGAATTTTTATGAATTAAACTGTTGAGGCATTCAAGTATTTCACATGAATTATGATAGAAAAATCATGTGGTATTGTGATTTGTATTTACAGACTGAATTGGCCCTTGCCAAGAATTACCCAGGAAAAACGGTATCCAGTACTAACAATACTCCAATTCCAAGACTGACCTCCAACCCTTCTAGAGTTGATCGCCTTATTGTGGATGAACTTCGAGAACAAGCCCGAGTAAGCTGCAAAAACATCTAATAGTGGATTTTTTAATTACTTGAAAAAATTTTTAAATAATTCAGTAAGTTAGAGTTCTGAAGGATATTTAAGTCATGTGTGTAATTCTTAAATTATTCTTCCTGTTTGGTCCTAAAACTATGCTTAATATTTAGGAAGGGAAAAGTAGCCCCGCTCAATCACTTAATAAGTAGGTTTATAATTTAAATGGCTCCTTTTGAATCCTAAATTGCCAGTGGAGCTCAGCCTCCACTTTTAAACAACAACAAAAAAATTTAAAGCAAAAAAAGAAAACATTATTTATAAGGAAAATCCCATTTCTTGGTAACAAACATTTGTTTTCTAGCTTGATGAGCAAGCTGTGTTTGCATTATACAAGATGGTGAATTAACAGGGAATTAGCATATTTTTAGTATAATCCTGCACTCTTGAATTATTTAACAAACATAAGTATATCCAGAAATGTATTAAATATGTTTTTTTCATGGATCTGAACTGGCATAGACTTTTCCAAAGAAAGTTGATGTGTGAGGTTAGAGACATTCATTCAGGTACCTTTAGCGGCATTAAGAGGTATTTTCCTACTTTGTTGTCATTGAACACCAAGTTCTTATGAGAATTAAAATATTCAGCTCCCAAAGGCAATTATTGTATTCATTTGGTGTCCAAATCCTATTTATTCAAAAATTTCTCTTTATTTATGCCTTCCATGTTTAGAATTTGAAACAAGTTAAGCATATACAATTATAAATCATACTTCTTATATTATATCCAGTGTCCTTTTTGTTTTGTTCAGCTTTATGTTTTTTCTTCCCCCAGGTCTCAAACCCAGACCCTTGAGCTTTACATGGCCTGAATATTAGCCACTGACCCACAGGGACGTGCCTTCAGTGCCCTTCTTAAACTTAATTAGCCAGAAGATAGACATTCGAGTTTTCCTTGCAGTTGTGGCAAATATAGGATTTATTTTGTGTCACTGCAACCTAAATTTAAATCAATGTTTTCTGGATTATGGATCCCTTAAAACTACTGCTAGTATTATTCAAATATTACTGATTTCCAAAAGGAGAACTGTGGAGGCCCAGAAAATTCTTGATGAGGTCAGGATGAATCAATCTAGGGCATCTTTCTTTTAACGCAGGTTTTTTTTCCCCTTTAGATTACAATACTTCCAGAAATGTTCTATTGGGAGGCTATGCTTTTTTGCCAAAAACAGTATCAGATAGTACATTTCTACTTTCTGTTAATGACATGGAAATGTTTGAATATCTGACTTTTTAATTGTTTCTTATTCTCAGTAACTAATTACTTGAAGGCATTCAGAATTAATATATACAAGTAGATACAAAAGACTGATTTTCCATGTTTGTTTCTCCTAGAATGGTGTCAGGATAAAGTAAGCATTCAATTACTTATTGAATGAATATATTACTATTTTCATCTCTATTCTGCTTCATTGAAGATTTGTTTTTACTTAAATTAGTGACAATTTGGTTATATGCCTTTTCAAATTTTAAAATGTTTCCCTCAGGTTGTGACTTTACTAGGCAAAATGGAACGTCTTCGAAGCTCTCCTCTTCATGCGAGTATCTCTACTGCTCTTGATAGACACTTGGAGTCCATTCACATTGTTCAGTCACGTAGAAAAGATGAAATTGTTAATGCTTCAAATCGACAAAGACAAGGTGTTCCTAGATGCCAGGATGACAGAGGTACAAATAATAATGTATATATTTTATTTAAATGTGGCGTGGTCATTTGAATTTTGATGAGATCAGATTCTGAGGTTAAAAGGTTGGATTTCTAATATTTACACTTACCTAAACAATGAATTGTTACACAGTGTTTATATGATTTACTCCAAAATACTTTGATCTATTTTATTAATTTTATCCATTTAATTATAATACTTTTGCCAAAGTCTGTGTTTAAACCAAAGTATAGTCATTGTTGTACAAGTCAGAAGTAATGTTATCAATACTTTTAAATATTAAGTCAAGTACTTTAGTTATTAGCTAAATCAATAGCCATCCTTTTATAAAAATAATGTTTAATCATTTAGTTAGTAGGACAGCATTGGGCTTTTAATTTAAGAGTTAGGGAATACTTAAATGGTAGCTAATATGAACTGTCCCTGAATGTTTTTTACAGATGTTTTTGCCCTTGCTTCAGCAATTAAAGAGATGTGTGTGGCTACTCGGAAAGCACGCACTACTCTGTGGTGTGCATTGCAGATGACCTTACCCAAAACAGCCAGTACAGCTGGCCAAACAGATGTGGAAAAGGCTTTTACAAGATATAGTGAACTGTGAAGATAAAATCCATGAAAGTATAAATAGTAACAATCCAATGAACCAGAGAGGTGAAGCTAACAAACATTAAGGAAATGCCAGCACAGAAGAAGAATAAAATGCTGATGAGTAAATGTATCAAGACATGCTAAAAAAATTTAATGAGCTTGTCAAACTTGAAAATTTCAGTGCATTAATTTTCTTTCAGATTTAAAGTTACTACCTTAATGAAGTTTAACTTCTATTTAAAAGTCTTCTATTTTGAATGAATCAGATATAATTTAAAGTGAACTCAAAGGTGAAGTTGACTACTCTAGGAGTTCCAAATAGTCAATGATAACAAGTTTAAGAAAATTAAATATTTCTTAACAGCTAAAATATTGTTGAAACCCATTCTGCAGTGCAGGTAAATGCAAATGTGAATTCTAGAAGATGTTTCATTTAGGTCTGCCTTAGTATGATTCCAGATAATGAATATAAATGACTGTAACCCAGTTATGGCTACAGTCCAGTAAACAAGTTTTGATTGTTATATGAAATGTTTCCTTATAAAGATGGATAATACCTATGAAAACAAGGATAAACCCAATATTCATGTAAAAATGTAATATTTAAAATACTACCATATTTATAAATTTGAAATCTTAGTGCTTAAGTATGTGGAGGGAAATGCATCTGATTCTCCTAAATTAGTGATGAAAGTGCCAGTGTACAAACCAGGCAAGTTACTGAATATAAAACCTGTTCAAATCATTTGTGTATATTCTTTAAAATTTTATTCTACTATCAATTAAATATTTTCAATTTTAAAGTATTTAAATTGAATCAAACAAAACATTTCCTTTTTCTGGATCTTTTAGACTTGATGCACAGTAACTAAAATAATGACTTGTTTTAATACCCTTAGTTTGCTGCCTTTTATGAGGGTATCACGAAGTTCTAAAATGTATTTTTTTTAGGGTTAATCTTTAACTAGTTTAGTTTGCAATTAGTTAGTATATTTTGTGTAGTTGTGTTCATTAGTTTGCTTCTGTATTTTTTTTTAAAGAGCTCTTGAAAGCTTGGCTTTTTCTGTTTCTCATCACTTAATATCTTTGTATGGAACTGAGTAATTTATTCATTAATATGAAATGTTGGTATTATGTGACTCAGAAGATCTTGGGTTTTAACATTTCAGCATGAGTTAAACTATATTATAATGTACTGATGAAATTTAATTGAACTATCCTTGAATAGAAACACTGATGCTTTAAATGTTGGTGTTTTTCCTAGTTTTAGAAATCCTGGTTTAAAAAAAAAAAAAAAAGAGTGTAATCACACCACATAAATTTTCTTTAGATGATGTGCGGAAGAAACTGATTGAGAATGCAGGATTAACTGTAGGGAGAAACATTTTGATCACTGATATGCCTTATAACTACCCAAATGAATTACATTGAGGGTAATCAAATAAAATAGATCACCCCACCGCAGTCACTGCATTGAAAGTGGTTAAGTTTGACATAAGACATGTTGGATGTTATGAAAACAAATACTGTACTGAATTTAGTCTCTCAGAAAAAAAAATAAATTACTTTGTTGAAAACATTTGTCTTTTTTTTTTTTTTTTTTTAACATCTGTATGAGTTTCAACCTGAAGAATCATGTCAGAAAACCAAAATATTTTTGATTGATAGGAATAGGTGCTGCATTTTAATAATGTTGTAGATAAACCAGTGTTATTCAGATACTTGTACCTATGAATGAGAGATGAAAGCTTTTTTGCCTCTCCCTGGCTGTAGGTGTCAAACCCAAGTCCACAGTTTTCATAGTCTGTGTGTTAGCCCTGAGTCAGAGGGATGAAAGCAAGAGATGAAATTTTTTTGAGCCACAGTCCCAACTCTGCAACTCGGCATACACTTCCAGTCCTTTCCCATACCCTTTCTCCTTGACTTCCCCTACTATTCCTTGTAAAATCTGGAACAAATAAATCTTATTCTTAAGATTCACCAATTTTACTAGTTTCAGCCTTTTTGGTAGTAGGTCTGGGTTTTATTCTGTAAATAACTGGGGGTTATGACATTTGTGATGCAATAGGACACCCACCTATATTGAGGCAAGAGTAAATATTTTTTTTTGTTGAATATGTCTAGAGTTGCCAGCTGATGCTGATATTTGTAAAATAGTCCTTTTAAATTATATGTGTGAAATATTTTAAAAATAAATTGACATTTAATTACTGATTTTTTTTAAAGGATGAAATTTTTACTCTGCCTTTATACTAATCCAGGCAAATCAGAATAAACATTCTGGAAAAGCTTTTATTCATGACAGTGGTCAGAAATGAAACAATAGTCCATTAACAAAATACAAACATTTTTTGAAATCTTGTTAATCATGTTACCCAGTAATTTCTCAAAAAAGTTGGTTGTCTTTTCTTCCTGTGGTGTACCTTCTAATGAAAGCTTCTTATCTAATGTACTTCTGAATTACAACCTAATGAAAATGTTATAAAAATTAACATCACACAAGCTTTGTAACAAAAGTGATAAACCTTATGCCCTATCATTTTTTTTTCAAATTTTGAAACTTATTTTTTAGAACTTTATTGTAGTAACTTTGTTTCACAAATTAAAATGACTGTGTAGGTGTCCACTATGTGCAGTTTCCCCATTCCTCAGATATATGTCAACACACCCTGCCCTCCACCACATCAAGTGTTCTTCACCACTGTCCAGTGGCCTCCCCACCACTTGCTCTCCAGTCCTTATTGGTAAACTCAGTTCTATTGTAAGTGTCTAAGTGTTGGTTTTGTTTCATCTGTTCCTTTGTTTTGTCTATTCCCGTTCTACCTATGAATTAGTTCATCTGCTGTCTTCTTTTGACTTATTTCATTTAGCATAATCCCCTCTAAATTCACCCATATTGACTCAAATGACAGGATTTCATCTTTCCTAAGGGCTGTGTAGTGTTCCATTGTGTGTATGTGTATATATATGTACATATATATGTATACCACACACATCTATTTTATCCATTTATCTGATGTTGGGCATTTAGTTTCCAGTTTTTAGCTATTGTGAATAGGGCTGCAGTAAACATGGGGGTGCATAAATTTCTGTGAGTTTTTATATCTTTTGGGTAAATACTCAGAAATGGCTCCCATCATTTTTAACCCAAGAGAATTTGAGTGCTTTTTTTAATAGAAAAAATTTATATAAAGATTGAAAATTACCTTGAATTATATCAATGTCCTCCCGCTTAAATAATTTGTTACTATATGGTTTTAGAGGGTTTGGAATTAATGTTTTGACTAAAATCCCAAATTTGGCCCAAAATGTCAATCATACCATAGAAGATAAGGTTTTTAATTTTCCCATTGTAGTACTTTAAATGTAAAGGATGTATTAGCACCTGTGTTAAGTGGCTAATCTTACTCAAAACCTAATGAGCTGATCCTTTTTTTCTGTTTAAACATTAGTTCATGTGTACACTTATTTATAATATACATGATACAGTCCCAAAAGAAAAACAAGGGTTCTAACAGATTCTGCTTCAGAAACTGAAACCAAGGTGAGAACAAATCAAAATCCCAAATAAGGGTTAGATATTGAAACAGGCACTCTCACACACGATCTGTAGCTAAAGCCTGTTGCCACCACTACTTAAGGACTCCACCAGTACTTCAAAGGACTTCAAATCCAATTTACAGACTTCAAAAAACAAGGTGGTCATCTTTCTAATCTAATACTCGACTTCACAGAAAGGGAAACTAAGGCAGAGAAGTTATGATTCGAGGAAGAGATTCTACTAGTAAAATAGGGTTAATCAAAAAGAAGCATAAAGTAAAATTCAACCCACTAGCCATACAGAATTTATTTCATGGGTAGCTGGAAGGAATAATAAAAAATCAGAAGAGAGAGATTTAAATAGTTTATTTTTTAAAAAGTGTGTTTTCTTAACTTTTGCAGTATCATAAGACTATGGAAGTAACACATCTTTTCCCTAACCATGCTTCTTTTTACCTTCCATACAAAGGCAAACATTTAAAAAACATTTTTTTGTTAATCTTACAGTTAATGGTATAAAACAGAGGCCAGCACACTTTTCCCCAGAGGGCTAGGGGAATATGCTAGGCTTTACCATCTACATAAGGTCTCATACACTTTTGTGAAAAAAAACCACGCTGGTTTAGACCATACGGATACAGACTGGGGTAGATTTGCCTTTCAGGCCATCATCTGCTGACCCCTGGCATAAAATATCTTTCTCAGAGAAAACTGCTCTCTTCCGGCTTGATAGTCTGCTGCCTGAAGTATAGAAGGACCTAATCTACAATAATGTGATTTGTGACAAAAGTAGAAATGGAGAGTTCCGGCTCATCTTTGACTCCCCAAGCAGTTTCCCACTCTCTCACTAATTCAATAGGTCTTAAGTACCTACTATATATACTCTTAAATATCTTTGTGTTAGCAGAGATTTCCAGTGTTTCTTCCTTAGAAGGGCAATTCCTCCAGTTTCTTTAAACCTTTAATTATTAGGTCTTTATATTCCATGTAGGGCAAATCAAAATTCAAATCTCTACTAGCACTCGAGGACACATGATTTGAGGATTCAAAAAACGAATCTAGCGAACAATGATACCTTTGCACTCAATACTGACACATCCCCTTAAAAATCACAGCTTAGAGAGGAAAGATATCTAACTATCTCTACTTAAAAAGATACTTCTCCGATGGGCTGAAACTTAAAAAAAAAAAAACAATTAAAAAAAAAAAAACAATGTAGAACCGATATGTTGCCATGTAACATAAAATCTGGATTCAGAGAGGGCTCTTTCTAAGTTTCCTATCTCAGCCATTTACATTCCCCCAAATTTCATCTCAGGGAAGAAATGCCCGTTTTTGCTTCTTCAGGATGAAAACTGTAACTTGTCAGCTTTCTGAATATTCCTGCTACTTATCCATAATGATGGCAAACCTTTTACAGTAGTCAAGAGGAGCACAGAACATTAGTAGTAAAATATAAAAGTTGCCCCGTGCTGGGTCTTTGGTACACACATCAACTACAATAATCTGATTACTCACCCAACGGAGACATGGCACATTTTGTAATTAGACACATTTGTGATTTTAGTCTTGACTTTGTAAACAAAAGGGGAAATGTCTAAAGAAACCACCCTGCAGTGTGCTCTCACAGAAGCACACACGTGCACAACCAGGTCTCCCTTGGATCAAGTTCATGAAAAGAAGAGGGTGGACCAAGGTTATCGCTTTCGTTCTCCTCTTTGTGTCCTTTTCTTTTCCTTTTCCTTGCGCTCCTGCTTAGCTAGTTTCTCTCGCTCCCTCTGTAGCTTGTCCTGTTCCTTCTTCCTCTGGGACTCATCCCGAAGTGAGTCTCGCTCGAGTTTTCGAGCGTTGAGGACATCTTGCATGTTGGTGTTTCGGAACAGAGCTACAAGTGAGTCAAGGGTAGTGGACAGATCAAACAGGTGCCAGCTATTGCCTTCTTTCCTCATTCTCACCGTCCTCTCTACATGCCAGGTCTTATAAATATTCTCTACATATTCCTTGTCTTAAAGAAAAAAATCCTTATGTTTATTTATCTTTGGCTTAATGAGAAATGCTAAAACAGCCTTTTACCAAAGTTTAAAACTAATCCTCAGAATAAAAATCTCATTTAGATGTATCAAAATATAACTGTTAAACTATTTTATGAAAATAAAATGTCATTCTAGAATAAGTATTTATATTGTTCAATGGCAGAATATCATTAGAGTACCTAGGCTAGTTTTATGAATATTAATGTAACTGGCAAATATTTTATATACATGGAACCATTTTAACAGTAAAGAGTTTAATTGTAAAGTAAAGAGTTAAATGGGAGCACACTGCTGGCTTAGTGGTTAAGTCACAACCTCTGGCTGGTGTACTCCACATACATCCTAAGGACCTGGGTTCGAGACCTGGGGCCAAGGAGAAAAATCAAGATGAACAACTAGATAAAAATAAATGCTTCTTCCTCTTCCTGCCTGACTGCCTGCTTGCCTACTCATCTTCATTCCTGCCTGCACCCTTCCTTTAAAAAAAAGTTAAACTTTGCTAGGCCTATCAATTTGCTTTTTTTCTTAGACCACAAAAGTTTAAGGGAAAACCATGTTCTAATAAACACAAACTGAATTTATAAAAGATATGAAATAAGTTTAGCCATGGTTAAGAAACATCTAGCCTAAAACTTTATTTCTTATGTCTTCAAAAACATAACCTGTTACCACCAGACAAGCTCTTCTCTATTCTTAAAACATGACTTTTTTCCTGCTTTCGTGCTTTAAAATATTTCTCTGAAATATGCTCTCTTTCTCTGAGAATCCACCAAACTCCTCACCTTTCAACAGGTAGATTTCCAAACCCACCTTCTGTAGGAAGCATTCAAAAGTGACTCTATTGGTAGTGATTTTTCCTCAGTACATGTTTCAATATGTTCACATTTTTAGCTTAAAAATGTTTGGTGAGGCACACCCTGGTGGGCTAGCAGATAAGTCTGCCACCTCCGGCTGGCACAGTCCACACACATTCCAAGGACCCAGGGGCTGGATAGCAACCAAGATGAATAACTAAACCAGAGAAATAGAGCATTTCTTCCTCCTCTCTCTTCCTGCCTGCCTGCTCAACTTCATTCCTGCCTGCACCTTTCCTTTAAAAATATAAGCAAAATTGTTGGGTGTTTGTGATCTTTTCCCAATAAGTAAGGTTTTTGAGGACAAAGACCAAAACTTTCATTATTAATTTAACGGCTTCCACAGTGCTGGGAAACCCAGCTATACAGAGGAAGTACAGATTCTAATTTTCCTTTAGAAATGCTTCCTTCAAGCTAACCCCTTCACAGTATATGATAACTAGTTTTCTTTGGGGAAATTTCTTGCTAAATTGACTACTGACTATTTAGGGCTGTCTTAGCAATGGGGCTAGCAATGCTGAACTGATAGGAATTCCTGGAAGAAGAGAGTTCCCAGCAATGACAACAAAATAAAAGCTGTTTCTCAAGAGGATTCTATGGAGAAACACATGAGGATGGACACAAAGAAGGATACATTTGTCAGAACCAATGTCCATTGTGGTGACACCTGAATTATCCTTCTCATCTGCTTCAGTGAGTGATGTCAAGGAAAGTTGGATGGAAAACAAAGGTTAGCACATCCCAACCCAGTATCAGAAAATATTCAATAAAGTGATGGGTAGGAAAAGCACAATGAATGGAAGGACACTGTCAGGAATGTGGCGGCAAACCTAGGAGTCATCTTTAGAAGACTGAACGTTGGAGCAGACTGTCCATAGCCTCTTTTAAGAGTCTGATCTCTTAGAGGCTGAAAAGAACTTAAGCTGTGGTCTGACGGGAATGCCACAATACCTGGAAGCCAGGGTATGGAGAGATGACTTCCAAAACTGGTTCTCAACACTCCCTGGGAACAGGTTAGAAATGCACATTCTTGGCACCCTGGTGACTCAGGCAGTTAAGTCTGCACCTTTGGAGGCATAGTCCACATAAAGCCCAAGGACCCAGATTTGCAACCTTGGGCAGGAAAGAGTGGGGAGGAAATGGAAGGGAAGGGAGCGATGGACTACCATGCTGAACAACTAAATAAATAAGTGCTTCTTACAGATGAAACGAAACCCTTGGACACCTGCAACAGAACTGAGGTTACAACAGGGAATGGGTGGGGTGGGGATGGGGTGTGGAGAATAAAAAGAATTTTTAAAAAAGAGTAATTAGTAAAAAACAAACAAACAAATAAATGCTTCATGCTTCTTCCTCCTCTCTCCCTGCCTACCTGCTTGCCTGCTTACCTTCTTTCCTGCTATTTTTTAAGCAGTCTTGAGCCTCACTCTAGACTGACTAAATCAGAAACCGAAAGGCAGGATCCAGCAATCTGTATTTTAACAAACCCTCCAGAACAACCACTGCTTAAAACATCCTCTTAGCCTAAGAAATGAGATCCTGTCATTGGAAACATGGTACATTTTGTAATTAAATGTGCGTGAACGCTCTGCCAACTCCAACAAGAAAAATCATGAGGAAAAACTAGAAAAAATATTGGTCCCGAAAAGTCTAAGAATTCTTTCCTCAACAAGTGGATAGCTGCCGTTTCTGGTATGATGTCTATTCATTCAAGTGGGCTAAGTTCAGAATTTCCTAAACGAATTTCAAATTCACAGGGAACCAAACCTGCCCTACAGGCAACATGGTCCTCAAATTCCAGATTTATTCTTGTATTGCTTGTGGTGGGTGGGGGGGGTTCCCTTTATTTTCTTCCTTAAAGGACAGGTGCAGCAGGAATGAGGATGAGCAGGCAGGCAGACAGGAAAAGAGAGGAGGAAGAAGCACTTCACTGATTTTATTTAGTTGTTCACCCTGGTTGCTCCCCCCAAGCCCCAGGTAGCCAGCCCGGGTCCTTGGGACGTACGTGGACTGCACCCAGCGGACTTAGCTGCTAAGCCATCAGAGTGTGCCCCATTTACTGTTAATTATGTGGCCACTAAAATTTTTTTTAAAAGATTAAAATGCAACTGCTCCAAATTTGGGAACGCTTTACCAAAAATATTCATGTCCTAGTCCTAGTGTTAACATGAAGTCTCTGCATGGTTGTTGATCATTCATTTCTTACTACCTCAGTTTCTTTTAATTGGGAAAGACTATAAAGGTAGACTCTACCTATGGTCTATACTATAGAGAAAAGTATTACACAAACATAAGAAACTGCAGCTATATCATTTTCTGAAAATGCAGTATAAATGGCCCATTCTCAATTATCTTGCACTGAGATTTTCCAGAACATACTGATTATGTGTTGAAAAATCTAAGTCCAATATCAACCTTTCCAACATCATTTCTCATGCCCAGAAGAAGCCACAAATCACTGCCATTTTAGAGGGAAAATTAAGCTACTGAGGGGGACTAGCAACTTCCCAAATGTAAACCAGCAAACACATTAGACTGGGAACTCAGAACAAGACTCCACAAAGGATATTCCTCTTCGTCAGTCACATCAGCATACTGGGCCAGAACGGCAGCTTTGCTCTGCTTCTCCTCTTCCGACACCATCCGAGGTTTCACCACAATCTGCGCCTGCTTCTCAATTAGGGTGGCAATGGCCTGCACCTCATCTGGGAGGTGGTGGGAAGAAGAGAGGGGCAACAAAGGTGTATATGAGAGAAAACAAATTCACCAAACCACGAGTTCGCCCAGGCAGTGCCTGGAGCAAAGGCAGCGGCATCTGCTGACTCCTTAGAGCCCTGGGTTCAAAGGAAGTACCCCAAGACCAATGAGAAAGGCAAGGCCACGCAGGCCAGTCTTTACGTCTTGCATCCAGCTTCAACAAGACAGCCCTACTTCTACCTGTTTTATATAATGGAGTTCTGCTGTTTTGAAAAAAAAAAAGTTGAAAAGCACTGCATTAGAACCATAGAAAATTAAGCTCCCAAAGCCAGAAATCTAAGAAGGAATCTAGAATCAACTTAAGCCAGACCCTTTCATGTTGATAACTGAAATCCTTAGATTACGTTTAAAAAAACTGTTAAGTTCTCCCTTCCCAAAGAAAGGAGGCAATGGCAGAAAGCGGTTGCTCACACCTGTTGCACATTAAAATCATCTGCAGGAGATTTAAAAGAAATACTAATGCCTGGGTCCCAACCCCAAAGAGGTTTATAAACTAGTCCATGGTGTGGCCCCGGTACTGGCATTTTTTACATAATAGCAAGTGATATTAGTGGATTGTCAAGACTGAGAACCAACACTGTAGATAGTTTACAAGAGATTCTATTCAAGTTTGGTTTTTATGACTTGAGTTTTCTGCAGTGAATTTGTCATTCTGAAGGTGAATATATTAGCCCATGTCTCTTTCACTTTAAAGATGAAGGGTTTAGTCAAATAACACAAAAAACTAAGCATAATGTATGTTATGAAATGAGAATACAAAAAAGGTGGGAAGTGGGAAATACAGATGACCCTATACCTACGAAGCAAATATACAAGGAGCAGTAGAAAGAGGATGAAAAAGAAAAATGTAAAAACCACAGTGAAGACAACTGTGAGCAGTTGAAATGGGAAAATGCAAAAGGGGAAAAAGAAGCCAATGCTCAGTTTAAAAGTTAAAGCAAGGTGCAAGGTATTTGCTAGTTCAATTATCTTAGGAAAGATGAGTATCCAAAGGAGAAAACCAAAAACTGTCTCCCCAACATCTGCAGAGCAAAGGCTGCTGGAAAAGGTACTGAGATTAGACAAAGAAACTCCAACTCTACCTTCTTTTTTCACTTTGGTGACAACATTCTGAGTTTCCGACCATCGTTCCACAATCTCCTTGCAGATGTTAAGGAGGGAATCTTCTTCCTAGTTAGGAAAGTAAACCAATTAATTTCCTGAGTCATCGACCTGAACAAAATCTATGTGGAAGGCACAGAGCTCCCTGATGGTGATGAGAAGAAATCATGGAGAAGGTTCAAGAGTCACAGAATATGTTTCTCTTCTGAGGCTCTGAAGACAAAAGAAACCCTGTGCAGGCATCCTAGAATTCATATCTGCTAGGTCAAAAGCACACACTTTATCCTTCCGTGCTCTAGAAAAAGGATCGTGCCAACTCAGGGCACTCTTCCTTATTCTTTTGGAGCAACCAGTTGTTGCCTGAGTCAAAGCTCTCCTCTGTGAAAACCTTTCTTGGACAATATACTCAACTCAGTACATTCTCCAAAGTTAATCAACTTTCAGGGTGAACACTCAAGAGTTTGTTGACCCACGATAAAGAGAAGATGCATGAATAGATGGTCTCCTAAGCAAGCATCTCTCTCTACATTTTACACAAGCATACATATTCTGCATGCCAACTAATCTTCCTCCTCACCTTGGTATAACAAAAAAAGATGCTGGCTTTGGTGTCAGACATACAAATACTAGATCTATGAGCAAATTTCTTATCTTTCCGAGCTTCACCTCTTCTGAGGATTTTAGTGAGGATGGATGAGAATGTGTATAAACTATCTACCTTACTTGCTAAAGAACAGGCATTTCAACAAGCATGAGTATTTCCCTCCATCTTCATGAAGGCTACCTTCATATTTCCCACATGTACCTCTCATGGTAAAGTGTCAAAGTCCATATTCACTAAGTGCTTATCATATGTCAGGCACTCTTCTGAACATTTTATATAAAAACTCTCAATTCTTGAAACAACCCCATGAAGTACTATTACTACTCTCAATTTATAGATGAGCAAACACGGCACAGGGTACTGAGCAACTTGCCCAAGGTCACACAATTAAGAAGAAGCTTCAACAGGATGTGAACCCAAGAATTCTGACCCATGTTCTCTACCATTACACCACCTACAAAGCAAAGTGGATGAAGAGAGGCAAGAATGAATATACTGAGGGTATCCTTATTTTGTACCCATCAACGGATCTCGTTCTTTAGTTTGCATTCTTTTAAAACACATACCAGACACATTGGTCTAGGATTACTGGAGTTCAAGAACCCTCAGCAGGAAAAGGAAAGAGGAGGGGGAAAAAAAGGATGAGGAAAGGAATGGAGCAACAAAAAAGAGAAAGAGCTCTCTTGGAGAAGAAGGTGGCTATTACCCTAGTATTCACAACCAAACCATAGTAGTTCATTCACTTGTTCATTTACTTATCCAAACACTGCCTGCTGTGTTCAAGGCACTAAGGTGAGTGGTAAGACATGAATGAAATACAGTGCCTGGTTCATGACATTTACAATTTAGAAGACTGGAAACAGCTGCCATAAAATTTAATACCCTACTTAATGTAATGTAATGAACCTACTTAGAATTGCAACTCTGCTCTCCATTTCACTTCTGGTCCACTTACAATGCTCCTTTTAAACTAGCACTTACTACTTATAACACACTACAGAATTTACTGATTTTTCTTCCCCACTTCTAGAACATAACCCCTTGAGGGTAGAGATTTCTGTCTGTTTTGTTTCCTGAGAGTACCCTCAGCACTTAACTTAGGGCAGTGACTAACAGAGTACTTTTTTAAAACTTGATAAAATAATCAATATAAGTACTATTGGAGAGAATACTGTTACTTCTGATTCACACACATATACAGAGAGAGACATTTGTTTAAAAATTGTATCTAATTGTCACTGGCAAACTTCTTAATTCCTAATATTAAATCCCAACTGAAACTGGTGGTTGACTTGACTATGTCTTTTGTTTGTTCTAGAAAGGGATTTGGTACAATTGTTAGGGACTTCTACATGCAGCCCAGCAGACAGTAAACAGTCTGTTTATAAGCAGACAGACAGACAGTAGACAGCACTTTGGATTATGTGCTTAGTATATACAATATACATTGGCCCTTGCTGCTCTGGGAAGATGCTCCTCAGTTATTTCATGGACAGAATCCCTGTCTCACCATATAATTCTTCCTAAAGTCAAGCTTCACAAAGAAGATATTGAGAAAACTATGAGAAAATTAAGCATGGCATGTGAAGCGGGCAGGAAAGGGGGGAAGTCATCCTTAAAAATGTGGGGTTCTAATTAAAATGAACAACTAAATAAATTCTTTTCCTCCTCTCTCTTCCTGAATGCCTTCCCCTACTTGCCTTCATTCCTGCCTGCTTCCTTAAAAAAAAAGAAAAGAAAAATCTGCATTTTATGTGAACACGAGATAAATATAAAGAACCAAACCCGTTTCTAGGTAATTTTGTCTCTTCCATCAAGAGAGTGTTGATAGTCTAAGGCAAATTCATGTCTGCCTTTATCAGCAGACATACGGTTCTAAAAATGACACCATGAAAATAATTGGTGGAGGATTGGTACTAAAGGGAACCCAGGTTGTTTTGACTTCTTTTTCATGAAGTTGTTAGAAATTTCCCAGCTGGAAATAAAAAACAATTTAAATGGCTTAAATTGCCCCCTACTCTTTTCCCCTACAACTTGCAATGTGAAGGTCCAATAAAAGAATTTATTTCATTTTGTCTTATTTCTACTGAACTTATGAGCACATCACAAGTTCTGTTAAAGCTTCCTATTTATAGGTCTATCTCATCAGAACAGGCCCTGGGACTTAAAAGGGACCATTGCCAGAAGGACCTGGGACAGCTGCACTAGTATTATATTTCAACAGAGTCCCCAGTCATCCATCAATCAAGGTGCTTCCACCAAGTAAGTGTAAGCGGAGCTGAAGACAGCAGAAATGATCAGGTTGGAAAAGTGGACATCTTGGTGACTTACCTCTTAAACATAGATTAAAGTATACATTTTTGAATTATTTAGTTTGCTTCTAAGAGGTAAAGTACGAAATTTATCTCTCTTCTTTAAAATTCTTATCTCTCGTATTCCCTCAGCGCACACCACCGACTGCTGCATTTCTAAATACTGCAAAAGATCAAGCATAATATTTGCTTCAATTTTTACCTAGGCATGAAAAGACCTCTACTGGCTGACCTTTTTTGGACTCATCTCCACAACAGGACTAGAGAAGGTACTGCAGAATGCTTTTGTCTTAGGGCTGTCCTGGGCACTGCCTCTGAACGGGCATAGACATGCCAGAACACTTTATGACTCCCTCTAAACACCGTCAGTGGATAGGGATGAAATTGATCGTTAAGACATTTATGATAAAACTCTCATTTTGACATCTCAATGCCTTTAGAATACTTAGCTCATTCAAAGCCATCTCAAAGGGTCTTGTCCCCGGGAATAAGGGGAAACTGGTCCTCTCTACGCACCTGCAACCCGCCGGTTCCCCAAAACCCTGGTTGGGAGCAACCTTCTTCCCGTCGCCCAGATCAGAGGAGGTGTATTCCTCTCCCAGGTGATATCATCAACTTCCTGGACACCTGGGAGGGAAAGCGGGTGCGAAGTACTGACAGGGGCCAGACTGTGAGGATGAAGAAACGCGTTCGGGCTTCTCACCAGGAAAGCAGAGAGGATACCCTGCAGAGCGTCCAGCTTCTCTTCTTCCTCCTCCTCCTGCAGGACGCCCAGGATGTAGGCGCCGTAAACCGCTCGGTCCACTCCCAGCTCTTCCAACCGTCCGTCCAGCCACGATCCAAAGCAACTACCAGTGCTACCGTCTTCGCGGGAGGCGGCCGCAGCCGCCTCGCTGGGCGCCGCCATCTTGGGGTCAGGGTCCTGCCAGCCCCTAAAGGCGCCTACCGCAGTGCCTGACGGGCCGCGCCGCGGGTGCAAGGCGCATGCTCGGAGATGGAACCTACACCTCGGCGCGCCGGGCGTAGAGGCCAGTCGACCCGCGGTGACCCGCGTGGGCCTTTTGAGCCCTCTAAATGGAGCGCATCTTGGCTGATTCACTGTCACGTGGTCTCTGAAGAGCCCTGGCAGGTGAGTCTTCTCAACATACTTGGTTTTACAGTTGGGGAAGTTCAGAACTTCAGTAACGTGGCAGTGACACGTGCCTCATAACTGAACAGACTGGAACTGAGCTTTGATTCCAGCGTTTTTGCCCACCTCCGGGACCTGCCCTTCCTCACGCACTCGTGGCATGAGAAGCCAGCCACACCCACACAGCTTTTAAGCAGGAACCTGCTGACTGTCCTAAATACTTTCCGTCGTTGTTGGCTATTATCACCTTCCAACTCCCAAGTTTCTCCCCCTTCAAAACTCAAGTTCCAGAAAACTTCCCGACTCCCTGCAACCTGTGTGAAGTGTGTGCTTCTCTGCACTAAGCGTGCTGTACGTAACGCAGTGGAACCTTAAATCCTTTCATTCACTCATCCAACATTTACACAGGAATATCCTTCTTTACCTCCTGCGGGGCCAAGTGCTAAAAGCTTTTCATGCCTTATGGCTTGTAATCCTCCTAACTACGCTGTGAGGTGATGCTTTTATTGTCTCACGTTAAAGATCAGTAGAGACCCAGGATCCTAGATTAGAGGGAGGAGGTCATGCTCCATAACCAGAGCCGCAGCTGGTTCTGCAGAACATCAGCTCCAAACTGAAATGAATTACTCAAGAACATGAACTGCAGAGGGGTCTGGCAGGTCGCTGGCCTAACTCTTTCATTCACTAAATACTGGATATTTAAAGCATGGCTTTGCTGCTGGGCACTGAAAATACAAAGATGAACGTCACAAAATAAAACCTCTGCCCTCAAAGGGTCTCCCGTGCAGTGAGAAGACATATTTAAACCACTAATAGTATAGCGAGAAAGATCAATGTTTTAATGGAAACTTGACTATTGGAGGTTGCATTGGGATACCTAGAAAATTAGGTTAATATTGTCTGTGTGGGAGTTGGTAGCTGTGGAGATGAGGATCCAGAAAGGCTCCCCAGGGGAGGCAATGCTTGCTTTTGTTTTCTTTTAAAAATGAGTTCTTTAGTAAAAAACAAAACAAAAAAAACAAAACAAAAAAACCCCACAAAACTTGATAGATGCAGGGAACTGTGCATAAAGTTTGTTAGGGAGCCTCCAGAGACTCAGGTATGTCTTGAGCAATAGCGTTTTGATAGAAGACACTTGGGATGACAACAAAAAGAAACCTTGCCAAAAGTGTCTTAAGTGAATTCTCTCCCCTTATTATTGGGATAGTGTAAATAAATGGACATGAGACTCCGTAAAGCTCAGCAGACTTACAGGAGACGGTGAATATTAACTCCAGGGCTTCAGTGGGCTCATTGAACTGGAATGTGACACTAGTGGGCCCAGAGCCACAGCCGGCCCCCAAATCCCTGCCCCTTTTTCAGGTTCTCAGATGTGCTTTCTAACCCAGGGGCTGTCTTGCAGGTGTAGCTTGTCAGTTGACAAGTTTGGGAGACATTATAGCTCATGGATCAGAGTGGAAGATGAATGTAAAGCCCCCCACATCCAGAAAAGTAGCACAAATTTTTCATCAGTTTTTCTTTTTTAAACTTTTTATTTTGAAATACAGACTCAGAGGAAGTTGAAAAAATAGTACCTAGAGGCTTGTGTACCTTTAACTGGTTTCTCTCAATGTTCTCTCAGTGTAACGTTTTGCATAGCTGTAGTACAATCTCAAAATCAGAAAATTATCTTAGTACGATACACAAAGGATTTTTCGAAGACCGCACAAGCATCTCAGAAAACTGAAAGTTTTCCAAACCTTGAATTTGAAAAATCCTCCTTGGCTATTATGTCACAATTGCTCTTGTTTTCCATACAAGGAGGCAAATAACAGTTATAGAAAAAATCAGGGACGTGCCCTGGTGTAGTGGTTTCATTAGCCACCTTCAGCTGAGAGTGCAGTCCGCATATATCCCAAGGACCTTGGTTCAAGACCTGGAGCCAGGGTGAGCAACCAAGATGAACAACTAAATAGAATAAAGTGTTTCTTCCTCCTCTTTCTTCCTGCCTGCCTGCTCTGTTCCCCTTCATTCCTGCCTGCACCTTTCCTTTAAAAATTAAAAAGAGGTGCTTCCTGGTGGAGCAGCAGTTAGATCAATTGCCTCCGAAGGACAAAGGCCACATAAACCCATAACCCTGGGTTTGAGTCCTGTGTTTGAGTCCCAGGTCCAGGTGGAAAATAACCAGTGAACAATTGAAATGAAAATAAGATGCTTCCTTCTCTCTCTCCCTGTCTGTATCTTTTCTTAAAAAAAAAAAAAAAGTCAAAATACATTTTTACACTAAAAAAAGATGTTCAGTCACATTTATGATTTTAATACACAGATTAAACCTTCAATGAGCAGCCATATTTGTTTCTCAGATCAAAGAGTCTGATAATACACTGTTGCTCAGTGATGGGGTAACAGGCACTGGGAAATATTGGAAGAGGAAATAGAGCAGTACTAACCTATTGGAGAGAAATTTTAAAAGGCCCAGCATTTCTATTTCTGGGAACTTGGGAAAATACAGACATGTGCAGAATGGCATAAATATATTCTGGTGCAGTGATGCCAACTGGAGTAAAAGGACAGAAATAGTTTATTTTATAGAAGAGAGAGGCTAAAAAAAGCTACAGAAGTATGTGCCACTATCACATTGGAGGAGGCTCTTTATGTGCTGACAGAGATAAAATCAGACATACATTGTTAAAAAAAAAGTGAGGGTCAGAGCACTATGTAACATTTGTATCATTTGTATATAAAAAGAAAGTAGGGTAGAGGAAGTACTTGTATGTCCTTGCATGTGCATAAAATCTCTCTGGAAAGATAGATTCGTCATGTGAGGATGACTATCACTGAGAAAGAATTAAGAGAGACTAGTAGTAAAGTATCTTGTTTTAAAATTATGAACTATTTACCTTGCTTTTTTCTTTTTATAAATGAAGCCTACACCTGAAGCCCTTCCTTCAATCTCATTTTCTTCCCTCACTTCCCAAAGATAAATACTATTCCTGAACTTGGTATTTCTCTTCCTCTTGAGTGTTTTTAAACATAGTACACATTACTACATATGTAATACATGTTGCAACATGTATGTATCCATAAACAATATATTACATTGTTTTGCATGTTGGAATTTTCATTCTGTAGTGGTTTTTTTTCACTTATTATTACTTAAAATGTGTACCCATGGTGATATATATAGCACTTATCCATCATTTAAACATCTGTGTGGTGTTCCACTGCTCATAATAAGCCCCAGTTGATCTATTCCAATGTTAATGGACAGTTAGATTCTTTTCCAGTTTTCCAAACAGTACATTAGTTCACATCCTAATGGATATCATCTTGCCTACCTGGGGGGAGGTTTCTCTAGGTCAATGAGTATCAGACATTTTTGCCATATATTCTTACAGTAGTAAATCTGTTTTCACCATGCACCTCTAATGTATGAGTGCATGTATTTGTTTAGAAATGACGTATGTGAACCACTATACCAAATTAGTTTGTCTATCATAAGATAATACAAAAGGATAATTGTAAAAAGAGTGGTCAAAAGGTGAGGTAAATACTATATTACAAATATTTTCTTATTTGTACAAAGATCTTTAGTGAAAATAAGGGGGTTGGATAGGCTTCATTACTTTCCTCCCTTTTAAAAATATTTTTATTTTTATTTGTGGTAAAATGCATGTAACGAAATCTGCCACGAGCCTCTTTAAGTGTCCTGTTCAACAGAGTAGCATTAAAGATTCATTACTAATAAGAGTTTCTCTTACATACTTTGCAGTGGTTTTCTCACTCGTTGGCTAGCTGACTCCCTCTTCAATCTGATTGGATTTTCATGGAACCTGAAAGAGAGATTGTGTGTGTGTTGCATATGATCAGGATTATTTGTAAACTTAATCTTGCTTCTTACTAGGATTTATTTTTAAAGAGAGGAAGGAAGGGAAAAGAGGAAGAAGTACCCCTACACATTTGTTTGTTTTTAGCTGTTTACCCCTACACATTTGTTTGTTTTTAGCTGTTCACCCTGGCTTCAGGTCCTTGGGTTCTACTTGACCCATGCCTCACTGCTGGCCCAATGTCTAAGCCACCAGGATGTACCTAGATGTGTGGTTTAAAATGTCTACAGATGCATTTTATTTTAGTCTTTTTAAAAAAATCAATTTTTGTTACTGATTTTTAACTCAATCATATCGTAGTCATAGAGTATGTTCTGTTTGATGTTGATTCTTTGGTTGATACTTTAGTGATTTAGTATGTCAATTTTTATAATGTGCTATGTGTACTTCAAAATATTTATTTTCTAATATTTGTATATTAGGGCATGCCCTGATGCTCAGGGGCTGAGATGCTGATGCGCAGACCATGTAAAACCCAAGGACCTAGGTTCAAGACCTGGACCCAGAGTGAAAAACCAAAGAGGAACAACTAAATAAACAAAGATGTTTCCTCCTTCCTTCCTTCTTTCCTTCCATGCTGCTTCCTCCTCTTCCTTTAAAAAAGGTTTTTTAATATTTGTGTATTAAATTTTGTTAGTTATGCTGTTTAATCTTTTATATGTTATTAATTTTCTTGAATCGGGGATCTTGGGATGTATGTGGGACTGCTCCCAGGGTGTATTCAACTGCTAGGCCACCAGGGCATGCCCCACCCCCTTTTTTTTAAGGAGAGGTGCTGGCAGGAATGAATGTGAGTAGGCAGGCAGGAAGAGAGAGGAGGAAAAGAAGCACTTTCTTTTTATTTAATTGTTCTTATTGGTTGTCCCCTACCACCTGGTACTTGAACCCAGGTCCTTGCAAGACTGCTGACCTAACCGCTCCTCCACTAGGCCACACCACATACTATCATTTATTTAATCCTTTATCTGTTGTTGATTAATATTTAGGTTCTTTCAGTCTTTTGCTCTTACAAACACTGCTGCTGTAGGCACCTTTATTACATAAGGCATATAAGTGTGCATATATCTGTAGACAAACTCATAGAAATGGGATTTCTGGGTGGTAAGATATGTACATTTGTCATTTTGCTAGATAGTACCAAGTTGTCTTACATAGGGGTTGTACCAACCTCCTATGGAGAAAATCTGGCACAAGCTAACGAAATTGATCTGTGCCAATCTGTCAAGTGAAAAGTGGTACTTCAGTGCAGATTTAATTTGAATTTCTTATTTTAAGTGAGATTGAGCATATTTGAATGCTCTTTGTGTTTTTTTTTTTCTTTAAGGAAAGGTGCAGGCAGGCAGGAAGAGAGAGAAGCACTTTAATTTCTTAGTTGTTCATCTTGGTTTTTCCCACACACACATACCCTTCCTTGGGATATATGTGAACTGCATCAGCTGGAGACAGCTGACTAAACCACCCTACCCAGTGTCTCTTTTTCTATGCATGTTCCCTTAACCATTTTTAACTGGATTATTCATCTTTCTTGTATCTATTTGTATAAGTTTTTAGATATTGAGAAATCAGTCCTTGTTCTGTGATGTGACCTGAAATATACTTTTTTTTTGTTTTAAGCACATTCCCACTTAAGGAATCAAGAAAAACTATTAGGAAGAAATTATTGAGTTATGAACTAAAATACTTTCTGCCAGGTAGTAAAAGCTTCCATTTGTCTCCCTGTGAGCCTCTCTACAGGCATACCTGAGTGTCCTCATGTCATGACTGCTGGCTTCCCGTACTGCACACAATTGAGCAGATATACAGATGTCAAAATGTCTTTTATAACCTAGCCTTAGAAGTCACACACATTGTCATTTCCTCAACATTCTACTGGCATGTGGCCCTGTTTGATGTGGGCACAACTGCCAGGGATTGAAGATCATTGCAGGCCATCTTGAAGACTGACTATGACAGATGTTTTAAAATTTACATTTATAAATGTATATTTCATGTATGTATATATATATAAAGTAAAATACTTGACAGTTATAAATTAAAACTAAGACAATTTAAAAATATTAGTTTGTTCATCTAAAAACAAGCCCACTATTTGTTGACATAAATACTGCATTTTTAATGAAAATGCGTATTTTCCAAAACAAAAATAATGAGAAGAATGGCATTATTTTGAATTTCTGGAAAATCTCTTTAATATTTGGTTTAACAGAAGTGTGTTAGATTCTCCTTATTGCTTCTTTTGTTGCACTGAACATTCATGAGAGAATGAGAGTGAGATTAAAAATGACTTCGTAGTATCGCCAAATTGTTTTGACTCCATTTTCTGAAAGGGCTGAACTAGACTTTGAGAACCCTGAGCTACATTATAATGTGGTATCAAATGACTCCAATATATTTGTCGTTTACAACAAAGGTTTGTCTCTTGCTCATGTTACATATCCACGATGGGTTACCCTTGATTTTGTTTCATGTCATCTTAACTAAGGAGCCCTAGGTGAAGCTAGGACATTGCTAATCATTGTGATGCAAGAAGAGAGAACTTGGTAAAACATTCTGGCTCTTTAAAAAAGTGTACTTTGGGCACACCCTGGTGGGACAGAGGTTCTGCACAGTCCACATACATCCCAAGGTCCCCGGGACCTGGGGCCAAGGGGCACAACTAAGATGAACAACTAAATAAAATAGAGTGCTGCTTCCTCAGTCTCTTCCTGTCTGCTTTTGCTCTTCTTCATTCCTACTTGCACCTTAAAAAAAATAAAAATAAAAACCTTGTGCTTCGAAGTCTTGTCACTGCTTTTACTTTTTCATCAGCCAGAGCAAATCACAAGACCAAGCTTGAATTCATCAGAATTTAGACGTATAATCTGCTGAGAGAGCCCCACTGGAAGAGATGTCAATTCTATGTGGCATCTATAACCTCCACATGGTGTTTAAACAATAGCACTTTGGTTGCATTGGGAGAATGGATTATATCTGGGAGTGGTAGAAAGTTATTCATGAGTAGAAGTAATGTTAGGAATTGACTAATACTTTGGGTAAGAAATTACAGGGACTTGGTTGAGGGTGATAGCATTGATCTTATTCAAGATATATCCTGGACTCAGTAAGACTTGATTTTGAAGTGGGGCAGAGGTAAGGGAAAGCTTTGAAAGATAAAGGTTTTGTTGCTTTGTTCTTTAGACAGGAAGAAACCTTTTATTATTATTTTTATTTAGCTGTTTACACTGCTTATTCCCACTCCCTCACCCAGGGCTCAAACCCAGGGGTATGTGGTCTGTGCCCCTTTAGAAGCCATTGACCTAACTGCTACTCCACCAGGGCATGCCAACTTCAAGGTTTTGAAAAAAGAAGTGAATGATGTGGTATTTACTATGATTGGGGAAGATTGGGAGAAAAATAGGTGTGGGGAGGGGTGGAAGGTTAGAGCCTGCGTCAGAGATGCCTATTAGACATCCAAATGGAAATGTCTAGCAGACACTTGAATGTAAAAGTCTGGAGATGAGGGGAGAGGTCAGAACTAGTGATAGAAATTCTGCAGACATTAGCATAGCGCTGAATTGTAAGGCTATGGAAATGGATGAGATTTATTAGGTGGATTGTTAAAAGGGGAGAGAAGGGTTTAAAGCCTTGATGTACTCCAACCATAATAGCTCAACAGTGGCTTTGGATCGAGCAAAGAAGATTAAGGAGGAGTCATGGAGTTAAGGTTAAAAATTGGCAGAAACCGGAGGCAAAGAGAAAAAGTATTTCAAACAGAAAATAATTCGTCTCAGCATACTAGAAGTCAGATGTAAGTACGGCAAAGCGGCCTTTGGATTTGAACATGGGAAGTCCCAGCTGACCTGGACAAGTATGGTTTCAGTGGAGAGATGAAGATCAAAGCCTCCTTGGATAAGTTAAGATGGGAAATGGGGAATGAGATCTCTTTTGAGAAGCTTTTTGTTACATAGTTAAGTGAAGAAAAAGGGAAAGGGGGCAAAGATGTGAAATGCATGTGTTATGTGAAATTGTTAGGTGAACTGTAAATGTTCCGTGTTAGGCTAATTTTGCTATTTATTATGGAACTCTTAGGAATTTCAAACCAGTTCCACGTGGAGAATCTTTAAGATGCTACTAGCCCCAGTTTGTTTGCTATTAAGATGTGAAATATCTCCAGCCAATAAAAAGTTGAAAAATGAAGGCAAGTGAAAGAGAAGAAAAAAAAAAAAATTTAAAAATGGAGCGAGGGATTTTGTCCTCCCTCGGCCACCGTAGGATAGATCTTGAACCATTAAACTGTTTTAGGGGAGGAGCCTCTGGGAAATTTAAACTGAAGCCGCGGCGGAGAGCGACCAGGGATGCTGCAGCTGCGGAGCAACAGCCGGGACTGTGGAGTCTGGAAGAGCTGGAGCCCGCGAGAGTAACCTGGAGGCCTCGGGGAGACGAGGGAGGCGCTGGAGGATCCGAGAATTTGAGGAGGGAGCCGGGAGAGGGTACGGAGGCCGGGAAGGTGTTAGAGGAGCGCGGAAGAGATCCTAAGAATTGGATCCTGAGGATGCGGAGTTGAGGAGCGGACCTGGGGACTGGGGAGCGGATAGCTGTAGGCGCTAAGGAGGGTAGAGGGGCGGGAAGGGGGCACGGGAGTTAACGGGAGCCAGCGGGTCAGAGGATCGCGGGACAGGTCTACAGAGCGGGAGGGCTGGAGGGGACTGAGTCTTAAAGGGAATGGACGGACCGAGGGACACGAGCCTGGAGAGAGGCGCGGAACTCGACCTGGGAGGTGGGTTGGACGGACCCGATTCTTACTATTCCCAGGAGTCGCGATGGGAATGATGTGGGACTTGGGAGGCAGGATGGGGGCAGGGTAGCGGAAGGTTCTAGACTAGAGAATGTGGTTCAGCTGCTGTTCTGTCCATTCTCAGGCGACGACTGCCTTGATCTGGAGAGTTCCATGGCTGAGAGAAGACTCCAGGCTCCGGAGCTAGGTAGGTAACTGAGCCAAACTAGGGATGCAAGATCAAAGTTGCTGCTCCTGCCTAGAGCCTCTTGGGGGGACAAAGCCTTGAAATGTCAGCCCTATTGTGTGTATATGGAGGAGTGCCATGAAACATTTAGGAATTCGTAGTAATGATCAAACAAGGTCTTTCAGTCTGATATTATTAACAAGATTAGCAGACAGAGGGGGATGTCAGGATAGAGTAAATATTAAACCCAAATTCATGATTATTTTCACCATAGAACTTTTAAGTTATTGATAAACTTACAAGCCCCAACCAATCGGTAAGTATTTTAGCAGTTATTTCCCTCAATACCACACCCCCTCCCCCTTCTTTTAGTATCTAGTTTTAGTTCTGGATTTTTAGAGCTACACCATTTAAGTTGTTGTCCTTTTGACAGTAATATACTTTATTATATTATTTACCCTTCCTTCCCATGTCTTGTTGCTCTCTTGATTTCTTTCTTTCTTTCTTTTTTTTTGCTGGAAAACTTTCTCCAAGAGTGTGTTCAAAAGGGGACTATATGTGATAAATTTTCTGAAGTTTGTATGCCTAAGAATGTCTTTATTTCACTCACCTATTAAAATTCTTAAGTCAAAGTATTTTCCTTCAATACATTGAAAAGTTACAGTATTTTCTTCTTGCAAAAACTAGATGTTCTTAAGAATTATTATCAGTATGGTTCTTGTTCCTTTGTAAGTGACCTGCTTTTCTCTTCAGAAGGTTTTTTGTTTGTTTTAAGGTGTAGGCAGGAATGAAGGCAAGTAGGCAGACAGGCAGGAAGAGAGAGGAAGAAGAAGCATTTTTATTTTATTTCTATTTTAGTTGTTTACTCTTTACACTGTTTGTTTCCCTCCCATGACCCAGGACTGGAACACAGGGGTATATGTCTTGCATTCTTTGGAGACAATTGACCTAACAGCTGCTTGACCAGGGTGTGCTGAAGATTTCTTTTTTTAAGGGAAGCTGTAGGCAGGAATGAAGGTGGGTAGGCAGGCAGGCAGGAAGAGAAAGGAGGAAAAAGCATTTATTTCTTTAGTTGTTCCTCCAGGCCCTGAGTTGCAAACCCAGGTTCTTGGGATGTATGTGCAGTGTGCTGCCTGGCCAGAGGCAGCAGACTTAACCACTTAGCCACCAGGGCATGTCAGCCAAAATTGTATAGTATCTCTTGCCTGTTATCTTCTTGCCAGTGTCCTCCAAAAAATTTCATTTTGTTCTTCCTCTGTCATTTTTAAGTGGGATTTGAAGAAAGAATAAAATTGTATTACACTTCCACATTTATTCAGTAGCCTGAATTATTATTTCTTGAAATATTTTCTTCTCTCTACTTGTTTCCCATTGCAACTCCTCTAATATTGTTAACACTTCTTCCCCTATCCTCTGCATGTCTTAACTTCTCTGTTGTCCATCTTTTTATCTCCTCCTGACATCTGGAATTCTTCTCCAGCCTGATCTACCAGTTCACACAATGTTATGATAGTCTACTTTTCTGTTGAGGTGTATTGTTTTGTTTTCACTTTCCATTTTAAAATCATTTTAGACTTAACAAAAAACTTTTCAAAAGTAGTCCTGGGGTTCTTGTATACTCTTGCCATAGCTTCCTCCAAATAGTAACATCTTAGGTAACCACAGTACAATTAGAAAAATCAAAGCATTAATATTAATAAAAATGTTAACTAATCTACAAAACTTATTCAGATTTTATTAGTTGTCTCCAATGTGCTTTTTCTGGTTTTCAAGAGTGAATTTGGATGTGCCCTGGTGACTAGGCCTTAAGTCTGCCACTTCGGCATAGCCTGGGGACCTAGGCTCACAGCCTGAGCCTGGAGGAACAACCCAAATGAACAACTAACTAAATAAATACATGCATAAATGCCTCTTCCTCCTTTCTTCGTGCCTGCTGCCTTCTTCTTTAAAAAAAGAAAAGCTAATCCAGGATCACGCTTTGCTTTTAGTTGTCCTGTTTCCTTAGTCTGCTCCTGTTTAGGGGGAATGCACATTTTTTCTCTCTCTCATGACCTTTATAGTTTTGAATGTCTCTCAGTTTGAGTTTGTTTGATTGAATTCAGGTTGGGCATATTTGACACAGAAATAATGGCCTGGCCTTCTCAGTGTGTGGTGCCAGGAAGCACCGGATAAGGATAAGGCTCTTCGCTGGTCCCAGTCACTTTGATCACTTCATTCATTAAAGTGGTGGTGTGGTGTCTGCCAGGTTCCTCCACTAGAAAGTTACTATGTCACCATTTGTAATTAATAAGTATCTGTGGAGAAATACATCGAGACTCTGCAAATATTGAGGTTTAAAAATCTTTTTGTAGGCACATCATGGTGGCTCAGGTGTTAAGTCTGAGGCTGTGGTGTAGTCCATTTTGTAAAGCCCAAAGACCTGAGTTCACAACCTGGGGGCCTGGGGAACAACCGAAAATGAACAACTAACTAAATAAAATGCTGCTTTTCTCTCTTCCTGCCTAGCTGCCTGCCTGCTCGCCTTCATTCCTCTCTGTACCTTTCCTTTAAAACAAAATTTTTTTTTTCTGAGTGATCCGTTATTTATGATACACTGCATATACCTGAGAAAGCCTTGCTTTCTTTTGTCACTTTATGTTTTCTCATAAACTAATGCTCCATTGAGACTGTCAGCCACTCTAGTTGGTAATGTGCTCCTGAAAGAAAGGTGCAAAAGCTTAACTGTCTTGTGACCTCCACTAAGATTTCCGACTGGGAATTGGATAGGGGGTTAGATAGGTCCAAGGTGGAGAACTCCTCATTCGGTTGCTCCCCATTTGCAGCAACAGTCTGTGCCCCTTCAGGGCATGCATATCACTTTGTACTATTCATTTTCAAGAGCTGTCTCCTTGAGTCATAATTACCTAATTCACCATGTGGATAGGGGCAAGGGTGGGAAGTAGATTCAGCTGCCAGCCTGCGCACTGTGCCCTTGACCTTCAGTGGTGTTTCACACACACACCCACCCCAGGCTCGCTTCAGCCCTGCCCTGCTGTTACCTACTGCCTTTGGTTAATGCTGGGCCGCTTCCTTGGCACTGGCAGCAGGGAGGCAGTGCTCAGCTCAGCACAACTGGAAAGTATGCTCCAGTCTGTCACCCTCTATGAGTCACGGTCCTCTTCCACTTTAAGTTTGCTGTCCTTCCAGACCCCTAGTATCTGGCATCCATCTAATTCCTTCCTGCATCTGTGACTTCCCTAGGGTGAGGTTCCATGGAGAAAGTCAACAGATCCAGTGTGTTTATCATGTTTGGAACTGAAAGTTGAAAGGGCTCATCTTGAGAAAATGTAGAGAAGCTGGTTTGGGGGAGGAGTGCAAAATGACTACAATTATAGGAATACCTAGCGCTGACATTCAGTAGGTACTCTTGGACAGCTGCACCAGCTGTTTCTGTTCCGAGGGGTTGGTGCTGTTACATGTTTGAATATGCCCCAGTACCACTACCTAGCATAACTTATAATGTCTAATTTACTCTGTGTGAACTGCCTATGGGACTAGGTATTTGTTATTACCAGCATTTCAGAAGTGAGGAAATAGACATTCACTGACACTCAGTGAAATTGTGACTTGCCCAGGGTTACACAGCTAGAAGGAATCAGGGTTCGTAACAAAGACCTTGTTTGTGTAAAGCCAAGCTGACTGTCCAGGATTTCCGTCTCTGTAGCCAGGACTTTCAAGAGAAAGGGGACCCAGAATATAAGTGCTTCAGGGTCTACCAGCTGAGGATGGGAGAACAGACTCTGGTTTAAGCTTTACAGGGATGATGACTGTAAATCAAAATCTCTTCCCAGATGCACCCTGGTGGAGTGTGGTTTGGTCACCTGACTCTGGCCACAGTGTAGGTCCCTAGTTCACATCCTGGGCTTGGGGGAGCAACCAAGATGTAAAACTGAATAAAAATAAAGTGCTTCTTCCTCCTTTCTCCTCCTGCCTGCTTACTCACCTTCATTCTTGTCTGCACCTATCCTTTAAAAAAAAAACTTCCTGGTGCACCCTGGTGGAGTAGCAGTTGGAAGAAGTCCGCATACATCCCAGAGTCCCGGGTTCTCATCTTGGAGCCTGCTGGAATGACCACAATGAACAACTAAATAAAATCACTAAAGTGCTTCTTCCTCCTGTCTGCCTGTCTGCCTACCTTCATTCCTGCCTGCACTGCACCTTTCCCTTAAAAAATGAAATCTCTTCCCTAAGTAGATCCTAGTCTGATGGGGAGACCAGAGGTTTACCCCGAAAGAGTAAATAAGACCATGAAGCGAAAATAGTAACAGACCAGACAATAAGCAATATGAAAATCAGAAAAAGAAAATCGATATTCTCATTAGGACAAGCAGGGTTTAACTGAGGAGGTCAAATTTAAAGTCTTATTGGACACTGGGTAGGAAAGATTCAAGGGTCCATAGAGATAGAACCAGGGAGCTTTAGAACATTTAAAGATTTCCATTCCAAATCCTTCATTTCACTCTAACAGGTTTTTTTTTAAGGAAAGGTTCAGGCAGGAATGAAGGTGAGTAGGCAGGCAGGCAGGAAGAGAAATGAGGAAGTACTTTTATTTATTTATTTTTATTTGTTCACACTGGTTGTCCTCCCCCACCCAGGACTTGGATATGTGGCCTGCACTTCTTCAGAGGTGATTGACCCAACCACTACACCACCATGCATGCCTAGTCTAACAGTGTAGTAGACTCTACCCTGTTGTGATTGGCTATTTTGGATCAGTTATTTCAAGGATGTGACACGCCCATTCAATATGTTAGTTTCAAGTATATTTTAATTTCTGGAATGTTTTCTTAAATTATGTTTTTTAGTATTCTGGGGTGTTTTTTTGTTTGTTTGTTTTAGTTTTTGTCTTCAGGAACTCTTAGAACTATCTGCCTGTCTTTAATATTTCTCACTTTTTCTTGCATCTTTATCATTTCAAGTTTTAACATTTTGTTAACAAAAGTTTTCAAACCTGTGAAAAAAAAGTCAAAAGAATTTTAGTGAGCTGCCATAGGCATACCACTAGATTTTACCTTTGATACTTTGACATACTAGGTTGGTTGCTTGTTTGTTTTTGAAGCAAAGTTGCAGACAGGAATGAAGGCAAGCAGAGGCAAGCAGGCAGAAAGAGAGAGGAGGAAGAAGCACTTTATTTTATTTACTTGTTCATTTTGGTTGTTCCCTGCACATTCTCTGGGACATGAACAGGGATCCTTGGGATGTATGTGGACTGCGCCGGCCAAAGTGGGTGGACCTAACCTCTACCAAACCGCACCTTTGGCATGCTCGTTTTATCACATCTCTCCTCTCTATCTGTCTATCTGTCTTGTCTTAGACATTAATACCTTTCTCTTTTAATAGTTTCAGCTTGTATTTCATTGACCAGAATTCCATACTTGTTTATAGTTATTTCCTTTTGATATACTCAATGAAATATACACATCTTAAGGGTACATTTATTGCGGTGGTTTTTGTTGGGGTTGTTTTTTTTTTTTTTTAAACTTTGTTAAGGTGTCATTTATATGCTGTGAAATTTGTTGTACGTGTAAAACATTTTAATTTACAGAGTTGTACAGCTAACACTACAATCTACTTTAAAAATATTTGCTCTCTCTAAAAGGAACCTCAAGTTTATTTGCAATTAGTCCTTATTCCCACCCAAGCCTAAGAAGCCACTGGTCTAATTTCTATTTCTATACATTTGTTCCTTCTGGACTTTGCATATAAATGTGGTCATGCAACATGTGGTCTTTTGTGTCTGACTTTTCTCTCCGTGTTTTTGAGGGTCATCCTGGTCAGATGTATCAGTAATCCATTCCTTTTTATTGCCAAATAGTATTCCATTGCGTGATGGTCCCAGATTGTGCTCACCATATTTTTACATTGGAATTATTTTCACTTTTTGACTAAAATGAACCACACTGCTATGAACATCCTTGCACAAGTTTTCGTCGGGACATCTGCTCTCCTTTCTCCTGGGTATTAGCTTGGGAGTCGAGTTTCTGGCTCATCATTTTGAGAAACTGCCAAGCTGTTTTAAGTAGATGCACCATTTTCCATCCCACCAGCAATATATGTGGGTTCTGGACACTCCTCATCTGACCACTGGAGGGTAGGAGCGCTAGTCTCAACTCACCTGTGAGCACTGGGGCTTAGGCTGCTGCGGAGGATTGCTTGGCTTGCGGGACTCTCTCTTACCCCAGCTTCTCACTTTGTTCCTCTTTTTTGTTTTCTAGGGGCTCACCGTGGAGTTTCTAGTCGTCAAGGAAAATGCCAGAAGAGCTCACCAAATGCTGGAAGGCAGCCCTTTACTGGAAAGTCTTTTTACTTGGATCTGCCCACTGGCAAGAATCTCCAGTTCTTGACAGAGGCCATCCAGCATCTGGGTGGGGTGTGTAACCTGCGTCTCCTTTTAGATCATGTGCTTTTGCAGATTGTAGGGCAGGACCTGGAGAAGGATTATATGACTACATTTCTCAAATCCGTTAAGATATCTTTAAAGATATCTTATGGTATTTTCAGTAAAGGGGTGACCTGAGCATCTTGTGTTTAGAAAAGAAGGTAATGCTTGACCCAAAAGAGGCAGATAGCTGGGGACACTGGATGAATAGACTTGGAACACAGAGGCTCTTTGCTGTCAAATTAACAAGCTCAGAAGTCTAGAAACTCAGCAACAGGTAGAATGAGATTTATATACCCAAATTGGGCTAAAATTACATTTTGAAATTTTAGTTTATCATTTAGTCTTTGTGTGTAAAAAAGCCAGCCACCCTAGAACTTGGGCTTAAAACAACAATCCCTCCACCAGTCCCTGGTAGAGTCGCTGTTGGGATAGCTGCCTTCAGCCGCCACAGTCCACATACATCCCAAGGACCCAGGTTCATGTCCTGGGCCATGGGGAACAACCAGGATGAACAACTAAATAAAGTGCTGCTTCCTTTCTCGTCCTGCCTGCCTGCCTTTGCAACAGTCTCGTTTCTCACTATTCTGTGCTTGGCAGGTGGATCCATAGGTCACCTGGGTGGGAAGGACCACGTCTTCACTCAGACACCTGGCAGTTGGTGCCGGCTGCTACTCTGTGGCTTCTCAGTATATGAGAATCTTTTTTTTTTTTTTTTTTTTTTCTTAAAGCAAAGTGCGGGTAGGAATGAAGGGGAGCAGGCAGGCAGGCAGGAAGAGAGAGGAGGAAGAAGCATCCTTTAGTTGTTCACACTCACTGTTTCCCTCCAGACCCGGGACTTGAACCCAGGGATATGTGGCTTGCTCCTTTGGAGGCATTTGACCTAACCACTGTTCCACCAGGGTACATCCCTGTTTCATTCTTTTGGGTATATTCCTAAGAGTGGGCTTGCTGGGTTGTAATCTGTGTTTAGCTTTTTAAAAAAATCTTAATTTTTTTCACCTCAGTGCCAGGGTTCTCACCCAGTCCCTTTCAGAGACCTCCTCCTGCTCATTTTCAGTGTTGCGCTGGAGCGGGCTCCTGAGAGCCACTGTGGGCATCTCTTGCCACTTCCACAGTCAGTGACCTCATATTGTCTCTTGAAATCAGCCATAGTAGGAGTATTTATGCCACAGAAATTGGCAAATAAATACTACAAAGCAGAGGTTTTCCCTCCACCCAAAGAATTTTTAAAGTTTCCCCGAAGAGTTAAGCATTTGCCAGCTCCCCACAGCTTATTTCCATCTTCTTCCCACAAACATGAGTTAAGTGTCACTGTACTTCAGATCATTTGCTCGGGTTCACGAAATACAAAGTCGAGTCCGACTCACTCAGTGACATGAGGGATTTAAGGATGGGGCAGTAGATACCTCTGCAGTTGACTAGCAGCCAAACCGTTTCGTTCCATGTTTTAGGCCCCTTCTGATAGTGTGATCAAGAACACAGGTACAGTGTTTGGATGCCCCAGTGTATCTTCACAGAAGAATCACAGCATAGCCAGGTTGTTCTGAACCCTGAACCCAGCCCATTCCCTTCAGCACGCTCTTGCTCCAGACTCCAGCTGCTCAGATAGCTTCCAGCCTGTGACCTTCTACAGTGGGTCAGGAGCAGCACTTCTGGAGACAAGAGCTCTGTTAGCTGTATGAGCCTGATTATGTTTCAAGACGCTGTCTTCTTGGGGACTCAGTGCTGAACTGCATTTGATCTATTTAAAGACATTGATTCCAGAAAGCTGGCAGCCAAGATATCCTTCCCCAAACCTTGATAGTGATGATTTTACCTCTGCCTTTCAGCTTTCAGCCACCTCTGTCATCTGCTTTCAGGTAGTTGAGGGTTTTCTAAGCAAAGAAGTAAGTTACATCGTGTCCAGCCGCAGGGAGGCGAAGGCAGAGAGCTGTGGGACCAGCCGAGGAGACAGCGCCAACCCCGGCAAGGTCCAAGTGACAGCGCCATCACCCACAGCCAGCCCAAAAGGCGGCCCTGCTAGGCCTGCACTGAAGCCCGTAGACTCGGTAAGAACCTCTCAGGGAGGAAAGGCGTGTCTTGTAAGCACAGAACCTAACCCTTCCTGCACCCTGTTGGGTTGTCTCTGGTTTGACTTTATTAAAATGGGATGGCTTTGTCTTCACTCTTGTCCTATTTATAATCAGCCAGGGGCTGACACTTCTGTTTCATAGCGCTAGCTCTCAGCACCTCAGCACCATACTCTCCCTCCTATGCTGTGCGCTTACCTTTGTCATCAGAGCCCAGGACTCACCAGCGAGTGAGTTGGAATTGGCTCAGGCTTGTGCCAGAGGTCCCTGAGGCAACAGCTCTCCTCTCATTGGAGAGGGCCAGCAGCTTGACAGTACCTGTCGTATCTGATTTACAGCTTTCTGGTTTACATCCTTCTTGTTGCTTACCTCAGACTAATAGTTAAAATGTCTGTGAACACACGCTGTTGGCACCTCGATAAGAGATGGGCTTCCTAAGAGCAAAAAAAAGATTTTCTGTGGTGAAACGTTTGCTGTGCAGTGTCTGCTGGCAAGTGCAGATCTTTGTTTTTCTCACAAGGAGGGAAGCAGGCAGGAATGAAGGCGAGCAGGCAGGCGCGGGGAGAGGAGGAAGAAACAGTTAGTCGTCTGCCCCATTCCATGTTGCGAGCTGGGGTCTTTGGACTTTACGTGGACTGCACTGCAGCCACAGACTTAACGCCTGAGCCACCAGAGCACACCAGTGCAGAGACTCTGAAGCAGAGGGGTTTGTACCACTTTGACCTCCACTGGATTCAGAATGCCCTTCTCCGCCAGGGTCCAGGCTGCCCGGCTACCTGTGGGCGACCTGACTTGTGCGGCTTTCTCTTCATCACCAAAAGTTTCTCTAGGCTTTCATTTCTGCCACTCCTCCGCTGTCACGGCTCCCCTGTTTCCAAGGGACTGACTCCAAGACCTCTCCAGCTCCCGTGTCTGCCTCTGCACAGCTCATTGTCTTCTCTTTCTGTCAGGTGCCTCTGAGCAGAGGGAGGGAGCTGCTGCAGAAGGCCATCAGAAACCAGGTGAGCCCGGCGATGGGCCATTTGTCTGGCACAGGGAGCTCCAGGCTGCTTCTAAACACAGAAAAATCACCCATGGAATGTGTGGCAGCATCATGGTTCCTTTTCTTTTCTTTCTTTCTTTCTTTTTTAAAAGGAAAGGTGCAGGCAGGAATGAAGATGAGCAGGCAGGCAGGCAGAGAGAGGAGGAAGAAGCACTCACTTTTATTTAGCTGCTCACCTTGATTGTCCCTCCAGCCCTGGATTGCAAAGCCAGGTCTTCGGGGCATATATGGGCTGCCCTTCCGGCCAGAGGCGGCGGACATCCACTGCTCCACCGGGGCGCCGCGATTTCCTTCTTACAAGTGAGGAAGTAGATCTCAGAAGTAACTTGTCCACAGTCACCCAGAACACGTCAGACGTGAAGGATTTGATTCCTTCATCTTTCCAGCTGCAAGAACTAGGAGGGATGCATGGAGTGAGAACACTGCACACAAGTCACTTTGCAGACCTTTTACAATCGGCTGATTATCGCTTTTATGAGAATCCAGGGCTTTTAGGAAGTGGGGTGAAGGTGAATCCAGTGGGGTGCCCAGCTGTGATGAGGGAGGATGGTGTCGCCTGTCAGGCAGCAGCACAGTGTGCTGCTCAGTGGTGGCGATTGCGGCTGGCGTTTCCTGTGGGTTTACGGTGTGCTGCGCTGTCCTCGCGGAGGCCCTCCCGGCACTTGGCTGTCTTAAAAGCGCGTGTTCCTTCCTGGTCAGTTTGGCCAGAGCAGAGAGGCAGGTCAGCAGCAGCTCCTGCCCTCTGGAAGTGGTCGGCCCCTGTGGAGGACGGGGACCTCCCGGGGTATGTAGACTACCAGCCACTGTGCTCCCCACAAGCCCCCCGCATGAAAAGCAGGACAGCTTGTCCTCACGAGCCTTCAGGCCTCACTCTGCTCATCTTTCCAGGGCAGCAGCAACCAGGGAGGCAGCAGGAGCAGCAGCAGCATCCTGAGCAGCGCCCGCTCATGGGGAGTGAGGGTCCTGCATGTGGATGGTACCATTTCTGCCTGGGGCTCCTGTGGAGGGAAGGTTGGGGGCTTTGACTGGGAGGAGCGTTGGCTTTGGAGGAATCGTGGTTGAGTGAACTTCTTGTTACTAGAAGCCAGTTACCATGTTGATCCTCAAAGGTGGGAGGTTTGTGAGACCAGCAGTAACATAGCAGAGCATAGGTTCTAGACGGTACTGTTCCCTTGAACCTGCGAGATGGCTTTGTGTGTGTGTATTATTTATATACACGTGTGTGTGTGTATATATGTCTACATGGATATACACATATATACATACATATATGTGATGTCTTCTGTTCACAGTGCTACCCTCATTTTAGGATCTTGAAATTAGCATCTCAGTCTGCTTCGTACCACACCCAGCAGCAGACTTCCAGCGTCCTCCACCACCACCTCTGCCCTCATTCCCTCCCCTCCGTAGCCACAGTCCTGGTCCTTGTATACAGATTTGTATGTTCATTTGTTACATTTCATCACATTCCTCATATAAGTGAAACCATCCTGTAGTTCTTTTTCTTTCTGACTTACTTTACTTAACAAGATCCCCTCGAGTTCCATCCAGGTTGTTGCAAAACAGACAATTCCATCTTCCTTAATAGCAGCATAGAATTCCATTGAGTATAAGGAATTCAGTATATAGCTTCTTGATTCAGACACCTGGTGATAGATTTGTAGGTCGTTTCCATGTCTCAGCTGTTATGAACTGTGACATAGCTCTTCTTAAGCCGGTGTGACCATCCTCTCCCCACAGGCCTCTCCCCAGTATACAAAAGAGGAAATGAGCCTCAGAGGGATTAAGTCAGTTGTCCACCTTCTCACCAGGAAGGAGTCGTGTGGCCCACACTCTGGCCAGTTTGGCCTGACTGCATTTGTGTTCTTTCTGTTCTGTGGGCAGCCTCACACTAACCACCTTCTGGCAGGTTCTGGTCAGTGAACTCTGGAATAACTGTCCCAAGTTGGCTGGCAGTGACTGGCCCTTGTCACCAGCTCCACTTTGAGTCTGGGCTTTTTTCTTTGATGAGAGTCGATGCAGATGGTGCCACACCCCCTGGTGCTGAGTCTGCCTGGGTCATAGGACTATGTATGGGAAGGTCCTGGTCTGGGATGCAGGGGCCTCCATCAATGCTGGAAGATCAGCATCTCTCACTGAATCGAATTCCCTGCCTTCCTGTGTGGGAGAGAAATGCAAGCATGGTTAGCCCTCCTGGGTTTTTCACCCGAGGCTCGTCTTGAGTGGCTCCTGGTCGATCTCCCCCATAGGAGCGGCTCTTCTGCCCTCTGAGCCACAAAGCACCTCCTGTTCCAGCACTCCTTGCTACGAAAGAGCAGGAAAGAGCAGGAAGCTGGACGCAGCCCTTTCCTCTGTTATCAGCAGATGCAGAGGTGCCATGTAGCCAGAAGGTGGCAGGCAAGGCTGGAGTCATGGAAGGGGCCAGGCTGGGTCTGTGCTGGGTGATCACAGCATAGAAGCCTGCAGCCACAGCGCTCTGTTTCCTCCATAGAAATGATGATGCACATGCAGCAGCTGTTCGATGCTTCATGTGTGAAGAGACAGGGGCCGAAGATGCCAGAGGTAGGTCATCCTGCTGAAATGAAGGGAAGCAGTAAAGTTTGCGACAACTTTGGTGAATCCATGTCTGACATGAGCCATTTCTTCCTGGCCATTCTGGCAAAAGTGAGAGGCGTGCAGCCTCTCAGTGAGCTCTCCCTGGTGCCCACAGCCCTGTTTTTTCTCTTCCCCAAGTACCTGCACATCTGTGGGACACTGCGACCTTCACTGTGCCTGGGCCAGGGACTCCCCGTAGGTAGTCCTGACCTAGATAAAAGCCCTCAATGCTCAGGCCTGCTGGCCAGTCTACCATTCTGGGTCCTGAGGATGAGCCTGCAGGTGTTAGGGCAGGAGTTGGGGGTATTGTGGCTTAAAATAACTGCCATAGTCCACATTCTCACTTGGCTTTTCCTGCCTTTGCTGTGACGTGTACCACATCAAGAGAGCCCAAGCTGATTTAAAGCCACCATGCAACCTGAATCCAAAGGGTTAAGTCCCACCTGCCCCACAGAAGTAGCAAGCCCCGGCCTCTGCACCCCCTGCTCCACGCCCTCTGGTCTGAGAGCCTTAGAGTTTTCCTGCTGCTGCTAAATAAATTTATGTGTTGACAGTTCAGAAGAGTGTATAGTGAAAGTCATACCCCGTTCTAGCAATGTGAGCATTTTCTCAGGGTCCCCTCCAGTCCCCAGGCATATGCAAGCACATAGAAATATCCCCCTTTGTGCAAAGGTGCAGTACTGTTACTTTTCTTTGTTCAGTAGTACTCTGTGTTGTAGTTACCTGGGGGTCTTTTGGAGTGAGTTCTGACCACAGTCTGCTGGTATGGTGGGGACATGGCAGACTCTGGGTTGGTTCTGCCCCGGAGGTGTGACTGGAGATCCAGAATCTCCTGGGCCCAGAGGCACAGACAGTCCTGGGCCCTGGGTCTTGCGTTCTGCCCCCATTCGCCAACCTTTACCTGCCTTTTAAATTTGTGCATTTTGGTTTTAATGTTAGCTTTGTTCAACCTTGGACTAAATGTCAGTTTGACCAACAGAGTCAGGATAGGGCACAGAAGAGCAGATGGCTTTGTCTTCACTCTTGTCCTGTAGCTGACCTGGAATGGCAGCAGCCTTGAAAATACACACTGCCCTTTAGTGCCCTTTAGTGAGCGCCTGCGCTGCATCAGGTCAGCCACTGGCTTTAATTTCCTTTGCACCGGAGGCAAGGTCAGCTGGGGCTCCGGGTGTTACAGATGCCACAGCTCTGAGGCCCCTACAGAGTCAGCTGCCACTGAGTTTCACACAGTGCTCAGCACCCATCGTGTCCCTGGGGAAGCACAGGGCACAGGGGTCGCCATGCTCAGGTCTGCCCTGGCTCAGGACCCAGCCGACAACAGGAAGCAATGTGGGGCAGCCTGGCAGCAATGCATCTCATCAGCCTAATTCCTTGACCCCCTAGCTCCTTCTCCTCCTTAACCCATTTTCCCTTTCCATTCAGGGAACATGTCCAGCAGCGCGGTCAAGAACGCGGAAAGGTCAGTGTGGCAGTTTCCTCATCTAATTGCAGTCCCTCCCTCCCTAAACGCTGCCCATGACTCCCTCTGTGGTGGCATCTGCTCCTTTTTCTGTGGCAGGAAGAGAGGCCAGGTTGCATTGCCCTGTCCTGTTTCCAGCGCCTGAGCTCGGCGAGGAGAGCTCCGGAACGGGGTTCCATCAAGCCAAGGCCCCAGGCAGTCACTAGGCTCTCGCATCCCCTGGCTGTCCCTGGGCATCGACTGAGGCTCAATACCCTTCCCCTTCAGCAACAGGAGCAGTTTGCGGTGGGCCATCTGACAGCTGCCTTCTGTGTTCAGAAATGCCAGACTCCCTGAAACTGACAAGCGCGCAGATTGACGGCTCGGCTCCCGGCTCCTCCTGGGCAGCGGGAGAGCCCTCCCCAAGGTGCTCTTTAAGTGGCATTTATTCGTGCACAAGCAGGAGCTAAGAAAAGTCACTTGGCACCTCTCATGTTCGAAATTCAAGGAAATCTGTGGGAGAATTGATTTTAATCACTGTCAGTTAATTAGAAAGACAAGAAATCGCCCCCAAAAAGTAATTAACGAGAGCTGCTGCACAAAGAGAAAAGCTGCTTTTTAGGGGGCACTGGCGGCAGCCCTGAGGGGGTCTGGGAGCTCTGCGGCGCCACCTCCTCGCCACCTCTTTGGGAGCTTGGTGACTGTCCTGCCCAGGCTCCCAGCCTGCCTTGACTGCCCTTTTGACAGGACTTCTGGTCCCCATGGAGAGGTTCTTAATGCCTAAGAGACTGTATAAACTGCAAATAACTACCTCCAGACTTACTCTCCCAGCACCCCTTTGCCCTGTTTTTTCAGGAACCAGATTTCACCCTTGATGGTTTTTGGTGGTGGTTTGGGTTGTCGTGGTGTTTTTGTTCATTGGTTTGCTGTCCTTCTGCTAAGAAGGACACTCTAATTCTCTTCTTTTCTGCTCCTCCACCCACTCCCCCTAAAAACATCCCAGGGTCCTTATGGAGAATTCTGGTTAGGGACTATTCTCAGGCCCCTTGGGATTCTGAGGTCCCAGGAGTACAGGGCTGGGAAGGACATGAGGCTTTGAGCAGAAAACAATAGGGATCAGACAGTCCGGATCGGGTTTCTCTAATCAGCCAGGCTTCCAGAACCCTCCACAGGAGGGGAGCACGCTGAGGGCCCCAGGCATCCTGTCACCTCTTCCCCCAACAGCAGAACTCTGTCCCAGGGAAAGGCCTGAGGAGGTGGGAGTGGGTGCTCACCTCTGCCAGGTGGAAAGGCTTCCCTTGGGGCACCCTTTTTCCAGCACAAGAGGTTCTCAGGCTTTGGCAAAGCCTTCTGAGCATGTCCCATGTTTCACGGGCCCTGCGCTGGAGTAGGTGGCTAAAGTGTGCGCTCTTCTTTCCAGTGGCCAAGCTGAAGGCTCCCTTCCTCAAAATTGAAGATGAGAGCAGGTGAGTGGGCCCCCTCATCCTCCCCTCACCCCCACCGTGGGACCTCCTGTGTCCCTTCACCCCACCAAACTTGCACGAGAAGAAGCAGTGCTCAGGGACCCCAGGCTCACGTGGGCTGAGAGAGCCCTCGGCCCTGCACCCTCGTCTTCCTCATAAGCCACTTTGGCCCCTGTCTTGGAGAAAACTCACACAGACCAGGAGGAACCTCTGAAAGTGGCATCCCACTGTTGGCACTCCTCTTGGTCATGTTATTTAATTACTCTTTGTGTGAATTATCTCTTCTTTTTTAAGGAAAGGTGCAGGCAGGAATGAAGGCAAGTAGGCAAGTAGGCAGGCAGAAAGAGAGAGGAGGAAGTACTTTATTTTATTTAGTTCATCTTGGTTGTTCCCCCAACTATGGAACATGAACCCAGGTCCTTGGGATGTACGTGGACTTCATGGCTAGAGGTGGCGGGCCATATTATCTCCTTTTAATGCTCTACTTTTATGAGCTCGGGGCATCCCGTCCAAGCTCATTATCATTTCCCCTGACTGAATGCTGACTCTGCATACTGACCTGTGCTGGTCCCGATACACTGCTGTTGCTGCCTTCTGGCTGAGGTACTAGTCCTTGGGCGGGGCAGAAGGGTTAGATTCCCTGCCTCATTGCCATGAGCTTGCTGAAGCCCTTCTGTTTCACGGCACAAGACCCTTTCCTGGCACATGTTACTTGCTGTAAAATAGCATGAGAAGACTCCATCTTCTTTCTAGTGGGGAAATGAGGTCAGAGAAATGAAGGGCTAGATAGACAGCTACTCTGCTAATAGCTAGAGTTTAGGTGCCCTGACTGTTCCGCTGGCGCCCTCTCCTCTGCCCTCTCTGACCGCTGTGAGGACCCTTACCTAGAGCAGGAGGGTCACACTGATGCTAATCTGATGAGTCGTTAGCCTCTGGTTATTGTGGAACCTTCCATAAGCACTAAATCAAAAGTCCAGGTGAATCTATAATTATCTCAAAATGAAAAGTTTAGATAAAGTGAGAAAGCCCACATGTAGCCAGGAAAAAACTACTGGGACCAGAATCTTCTGTGTCCTTCAGCCTCAGGCAAGAAAAATAAAGACCCAGCTCCAGGAGCCTGGCCTGCCTGCCCACGTTCCAGATGGGCCTATATTTCCGCCTTGGCGCCTACGCACAGTACAGAGGTGACTTTGGCAACCCCAGAGGGAGTAGAAAGAACACAGGAATGTGGGGCTCTCTCCAGTTCCAGGGGACAGGGTATCTGTCCTCAGACCCCAGCCCCTTCACAGCTGGTTCACTCCAGGACACCATGACTCAGCTGAGAGACCCCCCTCCCATGCCTCGGTATCTTGCTGCATGTGACAGGCACAGGCGATATCACTGTCCCTGAAGCGGGGGCAGGTGCTTTTGTGCTCCAGCATCATAGGCCAGGGAGAAGATCCCTGCAGAGCTGAGGTTTCTGGTGATCCTGCTGCTTTGAAGCAGGTGCTCTTTAAAGCCCCTCAGTCTTCCCGTCCTCACCTTTCCAGCTACCTAAGTAGGAACATTGAGGAAGAACAGGGTGGTACCAGAGTTGTGAAAGGCACCTTCTTCTCAAGGACCCAAGAATTTGTTAGTTCACTCCTGAGGCCATGGGCTCTCATGCCACCCGGGAGTCCAGGGCCGGCCCTCTCACCTGCAGCATCGGCTGCTGTAACCAAACACACACACACCCAGCAGCTTTCTTCGGAGGGTTTGCTGAGTGTCCAGTCACCAGGTCTGGCTCAGAAAGTCTCTTAGATGAGCGACCTCAGACAAACAACCGAAAGCACTCAGTACGGATCTGACTGCCCAGAAACTTCTCCACGCTCTCTCTCCTGCTCAGAACACCACCCTCAGCTGGTGCAGAGGACCAGCCAAGGGCAAAAATGTCCCCCTGTTCTGGTTTCAATGTTCTTCCATTGTGATTCTGCCAGACAGGAGTCCTCCAAGGTCGTTTTAGAATCAGAAAACCAAATGGGGAGAAGCAGATCAGAAGTCAGAAGACGTGGCTTCTATTGGGCCTTACTAGTCATGAGCCCACAGGCCAGTACAGAAGTCTCTGGACTTCTGTTCTCTAGCCTGGGCTGCAGCCACTTGTTTCGCTCACTTAGAAGGTGGCTATCAGACTCAGATGAGGCAATGAGTGGGAACGGCCTTGAAAAGTAGCTCTAAGTGCTCATTTAACCTTGTAAGGCTGGCGAGAATTTGAAAGAAGTGGAGGTGAGAGCACTTTATCACAATCAGCTTTCTAGGGAGTTGGACTGGCCCCCCTTCCTTGTCCTTAACCTTTCCCACTGTGGTCAAAGTGGAAGTTTTCTTTGTTTCAGGAAGTTCCGTCCTTTCCACCATCAGTTTAAATCCTTTCCTGAAATTTCTTTTCTGGGACCCAAAGATGCAAGTCCCTTCGAGGCCCTGACGACCCCAGGCAGCTTGCATCCTACCAGGTAGGTCTTTCTGGTTCCTGAGACTCAAGGGCTGGTTACTGGCCAAAGTCCTTTCCCTGGTGGGGGGTGCTGGTCAAATTTGGAAATGACCATGTGTTAGCTCTTTAGGCGAAGTCTGTTCTGGGAACTTAGCCCAGAGAAGAAAGGTACTAGGGCTGTTCATCTGTTCTGTTCAATTCTCCATACCTACTGAAGAATTTGACTCGAGTGTGCAGAGAGAAGTAGGCTGAACTGGGAAACGCAGATCTCCGGCCACCATCATCACAGTCCCCTGGGTCCCATTAAAAATGCACATTCCTGAATTCCACCTCATACCTAGAGAATCATTCTCTGAGATGGGGCCCCACGCACTGCATTCTCACAGGTTCCCTGGAGAAACTGAGATCAGGCCCGTGTGCCCTTCATACCTCTCCCAGAGGGTAAGGGATCCCAGAGAGCCAGGAGGCGGGAAGCTGGGGCTGGTGGGCCATGCTAGGCTTGGGCTGGCTGTGGGACAGCAGAGGCCCAGGAGGTTCTAAGGGAATGTGATGGAGCAGTGACACTTTGGTGTCTGCTCGTGAGGGGCATAGAGGGGTGACTCAGGGTCCTGGGGCTGCCTGTGTGTAGAAAGTCTGTGTGGGAGGAAATGGCTGACTTTTTTCAATGATTATATTTTGGTTCAAAATTCAAGAGTTACAAAGGGCTTAAAGTGAAAGGTGTTCCACACCTGCCTCCATTTCTAGACCACTGGTTTATCTCTGGAGATGGTTGTGTGTACAGACGTCCCATCTGCTTGTTCCCGCTCATAATGAAGCACTTGCTGTTCTCTGTGCTGGAGCCTGTGTTTTCCGCGGACCGTGCTGCAGACTGGATCCCTGTCAGCACCTGCGGAGCGACCTCACTCCCTTGAATGTCTGCAGGGAATCTCACTGTCTGGATTTGCTTTTTTCTTCCTAGTGTACATTTCTTAAAAGTTGCATGTCATTGAACTTAGCAGTCTTGTCTGGGTTTTCTGAGTTTGGTAAAGTCCTTAAGGGGAAAGAATTTGGACTTGGGTTTTCTAGAACAGCCAAATAGCAGTGCCCTACAGGCCATTAGAAATATGGGGCTGACATTCCGACGAGCCAGGTGTGGAAAAGCAATCTGAAAGTCCTCAGTGAATGTGGCAGCCTGCAGGTCAGATGCGATTGGCTGCTGTCACATCGCTGGGTTGACCTTGGCACCAGCAGCACCTCCCACCTCCCCCCGGTGGTGGCTGGCAGTGTGAGTGAGGACAGTGTGCCCACGGCAGGTAGGGGGGTCATCTTCCTTGTTTCCACCCCTGCCACCATGGACAGATGGTGCCAAATATCAGCAGGCAGGGCTGTGCAGAAGTTCCCCCTCCCTGCACCCCGCCCTCCTCACCCTCCTCACCCTCCTCACCCTCCTCAGAGAACCCAGGGACCGAGAGCCAAGCCCGAGATCGGCTGCCCACACCGCGCCCAGGAGGAAGAAAGGGTACTGTGAATGCTGCCAGGAGGCCTTTGCGGAGCTCCGTGGGGTGAGCCTCTTCCCCACTAAGAGCTGCTCCCAGACTGTGCTGAGAGCCCCTCCTGTCTGCTCCATCCTGGTGTGGTGGTGTCCTCCAGGGCCAGGCCAGCTGGGAAGTCCCATGAGTCCCACTGGCCTGCCCTGACCCTTCTCTCCTCTCACCCTGGGCAGCATCTGCAGAGTGCCCAGCACCGGGCCTTTGCCCTGGAAGCCCGTCCATATGCAGAGGTTGATCGGCTCATCGCCCAGCTCAGCCACAGCTTTGCAGACGTGCCCCTCCGAGCCAGCCTCCACAGGTGAGCGTGGCGCGGCTGCCTTATCCTTGCTCACTCTTCTACTGCCCTTGGTGGGAAGGGCCCTCCCCACGTTAGCATTTTTTTCTCTCCTTATGTTTGGAAAGAAAAAAAAGACCACCTTTGGGGGACTTCAGCTGATGGGGACTATGCAGAGCAGAGCAAGGCCCCCTTCCATGTACAGACACACATGTAAATGCACGCACGCATTGCCTCAGTGGGGCAGGGACTGTGCTCAGAGGTGCCTAATTATAGCCTGTCTAGAAGTGGAGAGGATTCCTGGGGCCCTCCTGGAAAGAAGGATAGCAAGAGGGGTCTTCCCTGAGCCCAGCTTCCCCTGCGCCCACAAGGAGCTGTGGCTTCCCCTCTCCCCAGGTCCCCCTCGCAGGGTTCAGCTTGAGCAGTCAGGCTCTGCTGCTTTCTCCAGCCCTGAAGGGCGCAGCCTTCTCTGTGAAGTTATTAAATGGAACAGCCTCTAACCTGTTCCTCTGGTCAGCCCTGACCACAGGCCGCAGAGCCAAGAGAGGCGCAAATAGCGCCAGCCGCTCATGCAGGGTCAGACCCAAGGAGAAGGCCTTTCCCGGCCCTGGAGCGGCACGCCTCTCCAGCGCACCGAAACCCCACCCTGTCTTGACCCGCCAGAGGACCCCACCTGCTGCCTGCTCTGGAGTTGAGTCCTGTGGCCCACTGTATTGTTTCTGTCCCCACAGGCAGCCCAGTTCCCCGATTTCAGATTGTGACCCGGTGTATCCTGAGACTCTGCCGCCCAGCCAATGCTCCTACCCTGGGCTAGCCTCTCCCAAGATGAGGAAAGATGAGCAGCAGGCCCGGGGCACCCCAGAGCAAGATGGGGCATCAGACAGTGGGAAGGACCCAGACGAACCTCTGAGGTCCAGCAAGATACCTGGCGCAGTAGCAAGCGGCCTCAAACTGGGGGCGTCAGTGGATGTCTTTGTGGGTGCCCCAGGGACCCCGCCATGCAGGAGCCCTGATCACCAGCGCCTCCTAACCAGCTCCAGTGGGGCCGACTGCTCCCCTGACCCAGACCGGACACTGGTTGGCTACAAGCGAAAGGCTCAGTTCCCCGGGGGCAATGCCGAGAAGAGGCCAGGAGCCTCGTTCTTTGTCCCAAGAGCCCGCAACCCCTGTGGCACCAGGACAAGCAGTGGCAGGCGTCTCTCCCTCCCTTTCTTGGGCCATGAGCCCAGGCCTCTGACCCCCGTCCTGCCCTTGTGCCACTCACAGACTTGCCTCTCCTTCTCAGACCCCTTTCCCTGGCAGCCCACAGAGAGACCACCACGCTTCTGGGCCACACAGTACCCCTGGCCTGGGGGAGGATGGTCCCCAGGACTTGAAGATTCTGAGTGTGCAGCCCCTGACCTGGCCTCCCGGCAGGCTGACCACCCCCTCAGCTGCCCTGAGGCTCCAGGCCTCTGCCTGCACCCCGCTGCCAACACGCAGCCCCCAGAAGTGCCCTCTGTGGGCCAGTCTACCTCTGTCCCCCCACCCTGTGCCAGCCAGCAGGGGAACCAGCTGCTCCCCTTGGCTCTGGGTCCCCCAACCTCTCCCCATCACCCAGCCCCAGCCCAGCACCACCAGAACTGCTCTTGAGAGTCCCCGAGGACACAGCTCTTCGCAGGCAGCTCCAGACACACTGGGGCAGCTTGCACACCCAGCCGGGGCTGATCAGTCACAAGGGCAGGGGTGGCCCAGGGCCGCTCCACCTTCTTCCCGAGTAGAGTTCGCAGAAGCCTCAGGTACAACCTTTGAAGTTCCTGCTTTGGGGTCTTCAGGGACGACCAAGAGACCCTGGGCCGGGCCCTGTCCTCTCCTGCCCTGCTTCCAGCCATGTTCCTGGCCAGGTGGCAGTCTACGGGAGCCTGTCCAGCTGAGGCCAGCTGTCCTTGCCAGGAGGCAGCGGCAAGGTTGGCACAGGGAGGGACCAGGAGCAGCAGGAGCCCTGGCCTGGCTTCCTGTCCCTCCGCAGCAGTTGCCTCTGCAGAGCCCAGAAGGTTCCTTGTCGGTCCCCACCCCCACCTCAGCCTCCTTTCCCGCAGGCATGTGGCTCTCCTGCTCCAAACGCCTGTTTGTGTCCCCTCCCCCAGCCCCCCACGCTCCTGCACACAAGTGAGCTCAGGAACATACGAAGCAGAGGAGGGGCTGGGCTTCGTCTCCTACAGCGCTCCCTCCCCCCTGCACTTGCTGGGGGGCCAGGACTGGCCTCTCCCCTGAGCACCCCAGGGACCCCTGGACTCTCCCTTTCAGCTCTGCCTGCCCCAGAGTTTTGCTCCAGGGTCAGGCTCACCTGCCAACTTGTACATCACCCTCTTCCCTCCCTCCCTCCCTCCTTCCCCAAGGACCCCCCATTTCTCTCAGCCAAGCCATTAATCTGGAGACAGAGATGGGTTTGCTATCGATTCTTTGGCCATTTTTTTTATTACATTTTGTACTGTGGTTCTTCTCACCCTTCCCTGCATTTGTGTGCTTGTCTCTTTAAATGCTGAAGCTCCTCCGAAGCCTGGTGCTATTCTGCGCCTCACTTTGGAGGAAGAAGGGGGGCCTAGCTGCGGGTGAGGACCTGAGTTGTTAGTTTGGAAATAGAGCAACTCTGTACAACCCTCACAGAGGTCGTGTTTGGCCTTTTTATGCCATCTCTTTTAGATGTCACAATTAATCTTGGTCTAGGACATGTAAATAAATTGGTTAATAACCCAGCAAAGAGATGGGCTGGGGTGCAGCTTGTGGGGTTCTTCCCCACCTCCAGGGGCCCAAGGCCCCGTAGACCAGATGAGATAGACGGGGAGCCAGGATGGGAGCCCCCTGAGTGTGCTGCTTGTGGGGTGCCCCCTCCCAGGTCTGTCCCTGAGAGCTGAGGGGACACGGGGCTGTGTCTGCTCCCACACGCTTGGTTCTACCACCTGAGCAGTGCTCACCTGCAGAGGGTACACTCATGTCTGCCCTTGTGAGCATCCCTGTGGGGGTGGGGGGCGCCCCCAGGACCCAGTGCCGCCTTCTGGGCCCTAGTGGGTGCAGGATGTCTGATCCCCACTGCCCTTCCCATGACACACCTTTCCCAGACCTGATAGACCCTGACGTGCTGCTCACACTGGGTTCCAGTGCCCTCGTCATCTGCCCAGGGTCCCCGCTCCCATCTCAGCCAATTGTGACCTTGGACAGCACAGTTCTGCCAGGTCAAGCCCCAGGGCTCCAGGGCTCCAGAGTCATTGCTCTTTATAGCCCACACAATATAAATTTAGAGGAGAACCCAGAACACCTGAGCTGACCGGGGTCAGATGGGTACTACTTGACATACATTAAAGCCCACAGTGGCTGCCTGACATGGGACCTGCTCAAACCTTCCGTTTCTTCCCTCTCAGCCAATGACCTTGACTCAGACCCAGCAGGCACTGCCACACTTGCTCAATACCCCTTTGGCATCATCTGTCTGGTGCTCTTTGAAAGGAAACTGTCCTTTCTCCCCAGGTCACACTGTCCTTGTGCTCCAGCCCATCCCTCATCAATTTCTTCCCCAGATCTGCCACCTCTCCTTCCTTCTACCCGAGACGTGATGCCACTCCATCCTGGAAAACAATTGCGTTGATTCAGCAGCTTGATGGCGGCTTCCTCTGGCAACCTCCTTTGGTCTCAGCCACTGCTTCCAAGTCTTCCAAACCGCTGCCGCGGCTCTGCCTGGGGCACTCCACCAGGACTGTCCATTGCAAGGTCACCAGAAAGCCTGCTCATGACCCAAGTCAAGTTCCTTTTCTCCTTTCCCACTTCCTTAATGTGTGGCTCCCTCACTCCCAGTGACCCCACACTGGCCTGGCTCCACTCCCCGTGTGGCCTCTCCCCTCTACCTGTCTATTCAGCGCAGTCCTTGGTGTCTGCCCACGAGCTCTGCCTGCTCCCACCAGGAGCCGGGCCCCATTCTTCCTTCACACCGGTTCCTGCGCTTTATAGACGTGACCTGACTCCTACAGAATTCTGACCGCCGCCGCGCCGGGCGGGGTGGAGTCTGACTTGGAGACATCCCTTTGCCTCACTGGGCCTGGGTTCCCTGCTCGGTAAGTAAGGGGCTAAGATGAGATGATGTCAAGGGTCCTTCCACTTAAAAAACCACCCCGACCACCAGCAAACAAATCCCTGGTCTCCTGTCCCGCTACCACCACAGGCCGCCAACCCAGGATCGCACTCCTCTGCCTGGCCCAAGACTGGCACCCTCACCCCACTTTGTTGTCATGTCTGCCCCAGGATTCTTAAAAATCCTGTCCCCCCAGTCACTCCAGCCAGTCCTCATCTACTGCTCTCCTGTCCACTCCCTGCCGTCCTCCCTTCACCTGCCTTGTCCCTTCCACTACCACCGGCCCCACCCGTCTGCCTGACACACACACTTGTCTGAGCAGCGTGACCAGTCCGCCAGTCCCCGCTCCTCCAGGCACGGTTCTGTGTTCTCATGAACCCTGTCGTGTAAGACTGCAGGCCACACGGCCTAAGTTCAAATCCACTTAACTCTGAACTTGGCCAAACTCCTGAAACTCAGTTTTGTCACTCTGGAAAATGAAGGTCACCAGAAGTCACAGCTTTCAAAGCGACCTGCCTGAGGTGCTCAGCACATCAGCACTCAAAAGGCTTATCAATACATCACCCTGCCACCCCACACACAGTCACGGGCCCTTACAGAGAATTTACTTTGCCCTGATCTCCCGCCTTGTGACCCACATCCCTGTCTCCAGTGCGACTGGGGATCAGCACACCCTGGTGGAGCAGAAGGTGAACGCAGTCTACACACGTCCTAAGGACCCGGTTCACATCCCAGGACTGGAGGGGACAGCCAAGATGAGCAACTAAATAAAGTGCTTCTTCCTCCTCTCACCTCCTGTCTGCCTGCCTCTATTCCTGTCTGCACCTCCCCTTTTAAAGCAAACTGTGGGGTGAAGTTGCCAAGGGTTAGTGGAGACACGCTGTCCATAGAGCACCCCCCCTTTCCAAGGCCCTGCTCTCCTGACCCAGCAGGGTCCCGTGTGTGGGAGAGAAGGGTGCGGAGAGCCCTGTGGGCATGGCTACATCTGTACCCTACAAACCTCTCAAGGATGGATGTCTCCAGGTTCTGGTGCTCCAGGCGCCTCCAGCTCCTCCCTGAGACGAGGCCTCAGAGATTCCGAAATGAAAGGAGGGGGTCACTCAGACACTGAGAGGAGGGGCATGAGGCTTCATGAGGGATATTTGAATAAGGGCCCCAGGATCGGGGGAAGCAGAATGAACTTCCTGTCTGCTGCCCGCCCTTCATATGGGGGACAGAGAGGCCCCGAGGGTCCAGCCATATCAGGTGCTGGGCAAGGGCCTGGAAGTCAGTTTCCTCAGCACCGTCGGCATCATGGACTCGATGAGTCAGGCTAAGTGAGCCAGCAAGGCTCTGAGCAGAGGCTCGTCCCGCATTCATCCCTGGCAGGGCTGTAGGGGGCTTTCCTGACTCCCACTTCACAGATGAGAAAACCAATGTGTGGAGAGGCCAAGGGACTGGCTCAAGGTCACCAGCAGCTGGACGAGGGTGGGGGGGTGGGAAACGGATCCCAGCGGCCTGCAGTCCTGAGTCCTGCTCTGACCCAGCACCCCACCATGGCCCCTGGCCTGGCGTGGTCTCTGCTACAAGCCTCGCAGACTGGGCACAGGGCCTGGGCAGCCTCACTGGCAGACATTGCAGCTTGTCTAGCTGGCCTGGGGTGGGTGGGGGAGCAGCCCACACCCCTCTCTTACCTGTAGCTGCTAGGCTCGCCTTGGCCCTGCACCAGCCTGGCCCCCGTGCAGGAAAAGTTGAGGGAAGAATTGGCTGAGGGTAGGAAGACCTGCAGGGGCAAGGAGGCCCAGGCATCCTGATGTGGGGGCTCCTGAGGGAGGCTAGGGTGGGGACCACAGCCTAACAGCTCCCTCAGCAAGGGTGACTCTGAGGGCAGTATGACATCAAGACAGCAGGAACAGTGGCACCAGCCTCTGATTTCCAGAGTCCTCAGACCTCCTCCTGGAAGAAACAAGTGATGGGCAGATAGGACCAAAAGAGCCCGCCATAGCAGCGGGGAGCCCCCTCTAGGGAAGCCCCTGATTGACGGGGAGACACAGACACTGCCCTCAGGAACCCCAGTCTATCGGGCCAGATCTGAATGGGGCAACAATCCCTTCTCCTGTGAAGTCCCTGTCTGCTGGGAGATAGGAGGCACCATCTCAGGGAGCCCCCAGTTTGCTCTACAGGCCCCTCCTTGGGAGAGCAGGTGGCGAGGGACTTGAAGGAAGTTTCCTGCTGGGGGAGGTGAGAGGAGGGAGCTCAGATTGGGAAGTAGGGTGAGGCCAACGGAGAGTCAGATGTTTGATTGGACAGATGGGATAGGGACCCAGGGAGCTTGGGTTTATGGGGGCAGATGATTGAGCCCCTACTGGGGCTGGCCCAGAAGCTGCCCTAAAGGAGTCACTGTGGGGGCCAGAAAGTTTTCCCCAACAGAACCAGGGCCATAGCCTCCAGCAGGAGAGCTGTACATGAGCTTGGGTGTGTCAGGAAGAGGATCCAGATGCCCCAGGGCCCCCATGTCAGGTGACAAACCCTACCTTCCCTTTAAGGAGGCACTGGCTCTAGGCTCACTGACTTGGCCCTGGAACAAGGACAGGTTGGGCTGAGGGACTTTGGGGGAGGGAGCGGGATAAATGGACCAGCTGACTCTGTCCCCTCTAAGGCCCAGATAGAAGATGGAGGTGGTAACCGGGGTGCCCAGAGGGACCTGGGACCCTGGAGGTGGAGACGCACCACTCACTGACCTGCTGTGTGACTCCAGGACACTCAGATGTCTTCAGATGTTTCCCCATCTGAAAAATGAGGTGTACAAGCTCCCCCTGGGTAATTATGAGTTTCCAGGTACTATCACACAGTAGGCCCTCCTTCCTGGGAGCCCCGAACTCTTACCCCTGGGGGAGGCTTTCAAGATGACTCCAGAGTGAAGAAACAATTGGCTCAGCCATGCTGAGCATCTGGGTCTGGAGTGGCAGGTGGTTGGGGGGGAAAGTCCCCCCCATTCCCACATTGATGTCAGTGCCTCCTGGGAAATTGCCTTCTCACCTCTCCTGGGCCTAAAATAGAGCTGGGGGGGGGGGCTGTCACGAGCCAGAGGCAGCTCCCTCATCCCTGGCAGAGGCCCTGGGTCCCCAGGGAAGCAGAGAACCCAAGATGGGGTTCCCTGCCTCCACTCCTGCTCCTCAGTGGCCTGTGGTCTCTCAGTGAGACTGCCAGGATGCTCTGGTCTTGGGCACAAGGTCAGTTGGGGCCTAACAGCGGTGCCCTACCACTCCCCCACCCACATCTCGGGTCTCTGGCTCCCAAAATTCCTAAGAGGAGGCAGAAATTCCAGATCCTTAGTGTGGGGCTCCTCTTGCCCAGAAGCCCAGGAGCTGGACCCAGTGGAGACAGCTAGGGCTGGTGGTTTGGGAGATCCAGTGGTTTGCAGACAGGGTAAACCTAGCTTGGCCAGACAGGGGAAACTGGGGTGCCCCAAAGGTATCTTCTGCCTCTCAGAGATTTTGGGTGAAGGGAGAGAAAAAATGGGGCATGCTAACAATCTGTAAATGACCTGGCTAGTGTAGATGCGATATTTAGGGCAAGGACTGGAGTGCCACTTATGAGGGACTCTGTCCGGAGAGGGGAGACAGCAATCCCTGAAGCCCACCTGGAGGCAGGGGCATCTTTGACCAGGAGAAGGACGACTGCGGGATGGAAAGGGGTCCCAACTGAGGGTAGGCGAGAGGTCCCAGAGACGCTGCGGGAACCATAGCCAAACGACCTTCTGCCCTGGTCTGTCCATCCCTGCTCCAACAGCCTGCCACCCACCAAAGTCGAGTCGGGAAAGCCCCCTGCTGGGTACGACGCGGAGGAGAGAGAGCGGCGGGCAGCCACGCCCCCGCACCTGGAGCGCGCGGCGCCTGCCCTGGCGGTCTGCGGGTCGCAGCCCCGGGTCTGCGGGTCGGAGTCCGGGCGTCTGCGGGTCGCAGCCCCGGGTCTGCGGGTCGGAGCCCGGGGGTCTGCGGGTCGGAGCCCGTGCATCCGCGGTACCTGCCCTCCGTCCGCTACAAATGTACGGCCTCTGGAGCTCCCCACACCGCGGGTGGCCGCGCGACGGGCACGGGGTGCGGCCCGCCTGCACCTGCCGAGGGGACCCGCGGCGGCGCGAGAAGGCCGGCCCCCGGGCGGCGCCTCTTTTGTCCTCCCGGGGCGGCGGCGGCCCCGCCGGACAGGGGGGCCCGCGGGGGGCGGGGGCGGGCCCAGGGCTCACGTGCTCGCCGCCCGGCTCTTAACCCGACCGGCTCCCGCGGGTCTGGCCGCGGCCGTAGCGCGCTGAGTCGGGCGCCCCCCGCCGCCCTCGGCGGTCCGCGCCCCCCGCCAGGCCCGCGCCCCCGCCCGCGGCTCCCGCAGCCGGCGCCTCCCCGCCCGCTCGCTCCGCCCGCCGTCGCCGCGCCGTTCGCAGCCGCAGCCCCCGGGCTGGGAGGACTATGAGCGAGCCATGAGGCGGCTGCGGCGCTGGGCGTTCGCGGCGCTGCTGCTGCTGCCGCTGCTGCCCACGCCGGGTGAGTGACCCCTGCCGGCCCGGCACCCCCTCCGTGCCCCCGCCCCAGGTTTGCGGCGATTTCTGCTGCAGCCACGTTTTCCTGCGGTGCTCGGGGTGCCAGCGGGTCCAGCGCGCGGGAGGGCGGGGGGCCGGGGGGGGGCGGAGGAGGCGGAAGGGTGCGCGCACCCACCTGTCCCCGTCTCTCCGCCCCGCCGTGACTGTCCCCCTGCTGCCGGCCGGCGGGCTCTGCAGGTCTCTGCGGGTTTGGGGGGGCAGTCGTGACGGTCGGGCAGGAGTGAGGCTCCTGGCCCCCTCCCCATCCGGCTCATCCCTCTGCAGGGCAGCGCGTCCTCCCACCCACATCACCCCAGGGCTCCAAGAGCCACCTAGAGAGGGCCCTGGGCGCTCCCGGCTCTCCGCACTCCCAAGTCTCTTGCCCCACAGTGGGCATCTGCCTGCAACCATGGCCTTTTTCCGCAGGTCTTGGTACCCGGGGTCCAGTCGGAGCCCTGCGCTGGAGGGTCTCACCCCAGTTGGGGGGCCTGGAAGCCCCTGAGGTCACAGAGCCAAGTCGTCTGGTGGGGGAGAGCTCTGGGGGAGAGGTCCGAAAGCAGCAACTGGATACCAGGGTCCGGCAGGAGCCCCCTGGGGGCCCGGTGAGTGGGCTGGAGCAGGCCTTACAGCCCCAGGGTGACCAGTCTGGGGGCCTCTCCAGCAGCTGCTCTGAGCTTCCCCTCTGCACAGTGACAGGTCAGGTGGGTGCTGTAGCCCACTAGTGGGGACACCCACCTGCCCCTCTGCGGGCCCTTCTGTCATCCTGGGGTCGTGCGCTCAGCACAGGGTGGTGCCCAGGGCTCAGTCCAGCCTGGGTCAGCCTTTGGCCACCCCCACTCCCCTCCTGCCAAAGCAAGTGGTTTTACTCCAAATTGGGGTCCTGCAGGGCAGGCGGGCGGGGGGAAGAGACTGCAGTCTAGTCAGGGATTAGGGCTCCTGGTTCTCCCCACAGCCATCTTCAGTAGCCTTTCTTGGAACAACTTAGTGCTGGCTCCTGCCTCAGTTTCCCCCTGTGCACTGACGGGCGTGTTATTTTCCTTCCTGTTCTCCATGAGGGTAGAAAGTTGGAAGAAGGTTGGAGGCCATGAACTCACCCATAAATGCCATCTCTACCCACCCCCTGTCCCTTTTAGCTGCCAGGTCCCTTCTGCCTCCCAGAGGAAGGTTAGGAATGAAGGAGATTAATTGCAATTAATAATTAATTAATATCATGTGAATAATAATAACCCAGATGGAATACTCATTCAGCACACCTCAGCTCTCCGGGAGCTGGAAGCTGAAAGTTAGCCAGGCCCACTGGCCTGGGGGGGTGGCAGAGAGGGAGGTGTAGAGGGGAGACTCAGGAGGGCACCAGCTAGGTCTGGGGAAGTTTTGGCAACTGGGAGTGGTGGGCGGTAAATTGGGCTTGGCAGCTGGAGGAAGAGGGAAACGGAGGCTAACGTTACAGACATCTGTCAGACTGGCATCTGGCCCTGCCTAATGTACTTGGTTAAAAGCCTCAGGGGGGGTGGAGGGGGCTGTGGGGGGTGCAGGGGAGCTACTCGGGAAATGGAGTGGAGCAGGAAGACAGCATGCATAATAGATGGACCATCACTCAGGAGTGGGGAGAGGGGTGCTTAATGGTCTTGAGAGGCCGGCAGCGGTGAGGGAGGGAGGTGGGTGGAGGCGGCCTTTGGGGCCTGCCCAGACTCCCTGGAAGCTGATAGATGGGCAGTAGGAATGGTTCCAGGACCGGGGATGGGGTGTCCTGGCTAGGCATTTGGTCCTAATCTGACTTTCTTCAATGGTATCCCCCCACCTGTGCACCCTGCACCCCAAAGCTGTGTTAGCTGGGCGTTGACTGCAAGACCTGACTGCTGAGCCTGCTGGCTGGTGTTTTAGGAGATGTCAGATTGGAGGGGTAAGGTGATGCCACAGCAGGGCAGAAGAGAGCTGAGGGCAGCCTGGGGCTGGGTGTGGGTGAAGAGCGGGGTGCTTCTTCAGCTAGGTCTTTCCTAGAGAAAGAGAGAGTTTGAGGGGTCTGGGGCATGGGGGTGCCTTGACTGGACGAGAGGCTGGGATGGGAGCGTCTCGGGGTTTCCTCTGGGTGAGCGGGTAGTGTATGTAATGTGTTTGAGGGCCAGTCCGATGATGTCTAAGGGGAGCCTGAGGGGTGGGGTGGAGTGGAGGCTTCTGCGGATCTGTGGGGCAGCGGTCACCTCCAGTGAAGGCCTCTCTGGGGTTGAGCATTCCCAGGGACCTCTCTGCAACCTCCCCAGGGGACTTAGTCATAGTCCTGCTTTAAGTGTACCCCACTTTCCCCTCAAGTGGGATTTTCACAACTCTGTAAAGCAGGTAATTTTTGGCTGCCCATTTTGCGGATGAGCAAACTGTGGCTCAGAGAGGTTAAGTAACTTGTCCAAAGTCAATTATCTTAAGCAGTGGAATAATTTTCTTCAAGCTTGGGCACTTCCCACTGTGCCTTTCTGTACCCAGGAGCTCTCTGGATTTTGGCAACCCTGTCTCAAGATGGAAGAAAGTCAAGAGAAATGAAAGACACACCCAGATACTTCCCGCTGACAGGACACATTGGGGCCCTCTGTCACCCACCTGTGTGTCTCCCGGCAGCACTTCTGGTCTGGGGGCCAGGGGAAGCTGAGACCATGGAAGAACCAATGCCAAGTGAAATGGCATCCCGACAGGGAGGTCCCCACCCATGGCTGGGCTCTGACTGGAGTTCATGCAGTAGTTTGGGACCTTAGGCTGAGCAAGGGGTCAGGTCAGCAGCAAGATCTCCATCTGCTGTGGGTCATGCGTCAAGTCTGGGGAGACATGCTGACTGACAGGGCTAGGAGGGTGGCCCATGGGCGCTAACCTGCCTTGGCCTGCAGCTGTTCAGTCGCCTTTCTGAGCTCTAGCGTCCTGACTCTTAAGTCAGGATGATAACATTTATCTCTCCGGGAGGCGGTGATGGAAGGCAAGGTGTCATGTGTTGAGGATACCAGCTTTGTGAAGGGGAGGAGGGGCTAGGAAGGAACTGGAAGCTAGAGAAAGTACACAGTATAGGGCCTTTCCCGGAGCAGGCACTCTTCTGCCTTTATATGTCTGATTTAATGCTCATCACAACTCCAGGAGGTGGGGCTGTTATCCATTCCATTTCACAGATGGGGAAACAGGCACAGAGAAGTGAAGTAACTACTCCAGGTCACACAGCACTTAAGTAGCAGAGTTAAGATTAACACCCAGAGTAGCACTCTTAACCAGCACACTGCCTTATGGGGTGTAGTGAAAAGGGGCACAGGGGTCCTTTGCCCTCTTTCAGTGCTCTCAACGCTTCACTTTGGTCTAGTTTGGAAATAGTCAAGGCCTGAAGTCCAGAAATATGGAAGAGCTTCTGGAAGTTCAGAAACCTGTGGCCACAGGGAGTCTACATCAGAGGAGGCAGGAAGGAAGACCAGCAGGACCACTGCGTACGGTTGGGCTGGTTGTTCACTGCACAAGAATCCTTCAGACGAAATCGGTGGGCTAATGAGGCCTCATGTATTCTAACCCATACAAAGCTGACCTGTGAGTAATGCCTGCCTGCTGGAGAAACCCAGAGTCTTTGGGAACCAAGAAAAGGACAAGGTATAGGGAAGTGAACCAGGCAGAGGGGAGTGGGGGCCCCAGTCACTGGTCTGAGCCCCTGAGAGAACCCCAGACCAGCAGTGACTGGAAATGCCACCAGAAGAGCTGGCTGAGAGCATGAGAGCAGCACGTGTGTTTTCTCGCTGCAGAGGGCTGGGAGTTCATCCAGTCCTCTAGCTTTTTTCCTTTTTTTAAAGAGGAAGGGAGAGGAAGAAGCATTTAAGGGAAGAAGAAAACAGAAAAAGAAACATTCTTATTTAGGTGTTCATTCTTGGTTTTTCCACCCTGGACCTAGGTCTATGGTCTGCATGCCAGTGTCTCAGCCCTCTGAGCCACAAAGCTGTGTCTGGTTTCTGGCTCTTGTCAGACGGTCCTAGGGTCCGGAGCCCTAGGACCCTGCTAGGGCCAAGGCCATTCTAGGGTCTGTTGCAGACAAAGCTGCAGCTCTGTCCTGGGATCAGAGGCAAGAGGTGTTCCTGGGAGCATGACGAGGCGTCGGGCTGAGCAGCAAACTGAGCTCCACCGTGACCTTGGGTGGAGCGGGTGGTTGGGCATGAGGCTGAGCTTCCATCTGGAAGCTGCAAGGTGGCTGTGGGGCAGGACAGCCCTCCGAACCCTGCCTTCCCCATTCATAAAATGGGGGACCAGTCATCTCTGCTTGGGCCAGGCTGCCGTGAACATTAGAGGAGATGACAGATGTCAGATGTCCTGCTTGAGATCTGGCAGGGGCAGATGTTCAACATCTGGGAGGCCCTCCCCGCCCCAAATTGTGGGGGTGCTGTGGTACTGCTGTGCTGGCTGGGGCTGGGTGCCGGAAAGGGGAGCCAGGGTTTTGGGGCTTTGCCATGAGGCGCCAGGTGCTGGGTGGGGGGACAGCCTGGTCAGAGCTTCACTCTGCGGCCAGACTCTGGCCTGTGGGCTCGGCCTGACCTGAGGCCCCTCGGGGCCGCCCAGAGTCTGTCTCAAAGGGATGAATGACCCTGTAAGGAAGTGACTGTCGTCAATTTTTCAGTTAGATCCCATGATTGGAAATACACCCAACTGTCCTTATTAGCTGGGACTCCACTGTTGCGCTGATAAGTGGGGCCTTGGTGCCTTTGAGAGGCCGCCTGCTTTAGGGAGGGCATTTCTCCCTGATTCCCCAGCCCGTGAGGTCCACCTCTTGCTCAGAACTGTTCGCTGGAGAATTTTCACTTCCTTCTTCGTGAATGACTATTGTCACTAATCTCTGTGCCGGTAACAGGGTTTTGTCTCCTCCTCACCACCACCCCTTTTTACCAGCGAGGAAACTGAGGCTCAGAGAGGGCCAGTCGCTCGCTTAGGCCTTCTGATGCCTCTCCGTTCTGTGTGAGTTTTGAGCCCATGGCAGGGGTGCAGGGAGGGAGCCCATGCCCGAGGCCTACAGGGCACCCACCCGTGTGAGAACAAAAATCAGTACTCAGGCCAGTCTGACCGAGGGCCCTGTGGAGGCCCAGGAGGAGCGGGGCCAGAGCCCTGGGTGGGGTGCAGGCTTTATGGAAGAGGACAAAAGAAGGAGCGAGGGATTCAGGGCGACTGTTTGGCGGGCAGTGCCGGGGCGTCGCATTTTCTGGGGTGTTGGGTAATCCTAAAGATCTTTAGTCTCCCCCTTTCCTAAACTGTGATTCTGTAGTTCAGGGGGCACCCCTGGCATCGGTATTTATGATTCTGGGATTTCAGTGGGATCTTGCTTCCTCTGCCCCCATATCTGGTTGAACCTGGCACGGAGTACAGAGAGGATGAGTGAGGCCCAGTTCCCTGAAGCAGGTCACTACAGAATAGATAGGCCTTGGGAGGCCAGGGTCACCCCAACCAGGTGGTCACAGCGATCATGGCAGACGCCAGCTCCTACCCGAAGGGAGGACTTGACTCTGCACTGTCCCAGCATAGCCCTGGGCTGGTCACCTCCAAGTGTCCCTCCTTGAGCCTCCGCCTGGGTGACTGAGATCAAATGAGCTGGAGCATGTGAGACCGGATGGCCAGGAACAAGAGGCAAGTGCAGGGCACAGGGTCGAGGCTCGGCCGCGTCATGAGCACACGGCTCCCAAGGGAGTGACTGCGGGATCATGGGAGGGGTCAGGGCCAGGCCAGACAAGGAGCAGTTTGGCTTTGGTAGAACCTGGGCCTAAAGCTTGGTTGGGGCTTGTAGGGGCTCTGGTGCCCACAGGAGCCCTGCCTGTCACATGCGCCTGGGGTGCAGAGGTCCTGGGGACTCAGGGAAGTTTGCCTGATCTTTTGCTCCTTCGGATGGGCCGTCCCCTGCATTCCCACCATCAGGCCTGGCCAGGCAAACCTACCCAGCTGTCTTCTTCCCTCCTCTCTCCCCACTGCCTTTCAGTGGCTCCCCAGCAAGCCTGTGTCCTGCTGGGTGAGGAGGCCGCCTACCTGCAGTCTCACCAGATGGGAGGAAGCCTCAGCAGGCTGCAGGAAGTTGGGTGGGACAAAGGACCTGGTGTCTGCTTCCCCCTCGGACTGGGCTCTCCCTAGACGGGCGAGTCGGGGGAGGCCGGCTGGGTTAGCTTGCTGACTTCCTCCTGGGCAGACTGTGCCAGCAGCCAGGCTAAGTCCGCCAGAACCCTCCGGACCCCGGAGGACCCAATGACCCTTGACAACCTCACAGCCCCGCATCTGGGCTCGTTTTATGATTCTCGGTGGGAAAATTTGAGGCTCAGAGAGGTTGCTGGATCATCTCTGAGGCTGCACAGCATGAGAATGGAATCAGGGCAAGTGGCCTGAACAGGCTGCTCCTCCAGGCTGGCAGGGGCAGGGATGTCAGTGAGGGACAGTGACGGCAGAAAGACCAGGAACAGCCTGAGGGCAGAGGAAGGCAGGGATGGGTGGGAAAGACAGAGCTAGACCAAGCCCTGAAAAGAGAGGAAGGGAAGAGATGGTCCAGGCATGGAGCATGGAGATGGACCAGGCCAGGGGGCAGTGGGAAGCAGTGACTCCTTGTCCTTGACTTTCTATTTCAAGTCTGATTGATGCTCTAGGGGATCAGACAGAGCTTGGAGCCCCAGTCAGCCTGAGATGGGGTGAATCTGTCCTTGGAGCTCAAGGGCTGCCTTCCCAGGCTCCAGTCTCATCCCAGCTCCCAGGGCCTCTCAGGGACACTGGGCCGTTTCCATTGTGCCTCATCTTCTGGATGAACAGGCCCTCGAAGCTGATTTCATAGGCTTGAATCAGCTCTGACACTTTTTTTTTTTTTAAGGAAGGGTGCAGGCAGGAATGAAGGTGAGTAGCAGACAGGTAGGAAGAGAGAAAAGGAAGAAGCATCTTTATTGTATTTAGTTGTTCATCTTGGTTGTTCCCCTGGACCCAGGACACGAACCTAGGACCTTGGGATGTGTGCGGACTGTACCAGCCAGCCAGCTCTGCCACTTCTTAGCTGTGTGAAGGGCAAAATAGTCTCTGTACCATAGTTTCCCGCTCTGTCCAGCAGGAATAGCAGAGCATCTGTCTCACTGAGTTACGGTGAAGATGAAATCTGGTAAGACTGCGAAGTCTTTAGAACAGTACCAGATACATAATAACTGCTCAAGAAAGATTAGACATGACTTGGTGGCTGACAGGGAAGCTGACTGAGCAGCCAGCCGTCTGTGTCATGACACTGGGACTCCCTTCTGTCCTACAACCTCCTCCCCTCAAAGAAAGACAGAACACAGGTTCCTCACCTGCACAGCCCAGGCTGGGACCCTCATCTGGAGGTCTAGAATTCCGTCGTCAAGGGACAGGGGTGGCAAGAAGGCTCTGGCCTCTGAATCTGCTCAGGACTTTGCTGTGCTTCCAAATTTGTTGCGAGATCCGAGGTTTGGGGTGGAGACATGAGAGCCTCTGGGTGTGTCCCTGTGGTTGTGATTTAGGACTAAGATGGCCAACTCCTCCTTAGCCCAGACTGCCCTGCACCTTCTTCTCTTGGGGTCGCTTTGCTTCCAGGCACACTAGTGGCGGTCTGGAGTCTCCAGGGCGGCGGGGCGCCCCGGCCTGGGAGGGCAGCCACTTTGCGTAGGCCTGGTCCATTGCCATGACAACCTGGAGCCTCCCAGACCCACTGCAAAGGTCCCTCTGAAAAATTTATCAGGAAAACTTCCGTGCTTAAAAATTAACCATAGGATTGAAATATTAAAGATGAGCTGCTTTGGACAAGCCACAGAGCAATAGACTTGGGACTAGAGGAGCCAAGTTCTTTCCTCCCGTCACCCCAGCTTCCAGGAGCCTTGTGATCATGTCCAGCCCTCTCTGCTCCTCTGCAGCATTTGAGGCCTCCTCGGGCTTTCGAGGCTGGGACCAAGGTGGGGGGACAGGAATATTCTGTTGGCCCCTTTCCTATATACCTCTGGGGGCCTCCTTTGTTTCACCTGAGGGTGGGGCCACCCCTGCCCCCCAGAAGGGAACAGCTCTGAGAGGAAGAAGCTTTGCAAAGCCTTGCCCCCCCCCCCCACAAGTCAGGGGTCCTCACAGCCGCTGGGCTGGGCCACTCTCTTCCAGAGACCACTCTCTGTTCTGGGGTTTCCCCAATTTCCCCTTTCAGGTTAACTCCCCTTCTCTCCCCCTGCCCCCAGCCTGTCCACCTGGCCCAAGTGAGTTTCGTCATCCCAGCCTTCAACTCAGACTTCACTCTGGACCTGGAGCTGAACCAGTGAGTGTGGTCTTGAGACTGGGGGTGGAGTGGGGGGTGAGGCATGACCTGGACTTGGCTGGTTGGGGTGCTGGAGCGGGTGGGGACTAGGTCTGGGCAGGGGGACTCACGCCTGACCCAGCTTCCCCAGTGACGCCCTCCTCCCTCCTCTGTCTCAGTCATCTCCTCTCCTCGCAGTATGTGGAGCGCCATTTCAGCCCGGAGGGGACCACCCAGCGCAGCACCGTGAGTGCCTTTGGAAGGAGGGGGCCAGTGTGTACTCCACACTGGGGGTGGGCTTGGCCCCCAGGACGCTCCATCTCTCCCTCCTGGGGAGGATTGGGGCCTGTTGACTGACCCAGCTCTGGAGGACAAACTCCTGGCCTCTGCCTGGCAGGGGGACATTCGAGCACCCTCACCGGCCCAGACTCCTCTGAGGGGGCAGTTGGGGAAATGGACCTCTTGCTCAGCACCCAGGCCCTGGGGATTTCTGGCTGCCTGGGATACAGGGGTCCAAAAAAAAGATGAATGAGTGTCTATAAATAGCCTCCATACCCCCAGCCTGTCCAGTAACTGGGGCACAAGTAATTCTATAGGAAGCAGAGGGGGTGGCACTGCTCCCCCCGACTTGTGAGCTGGGCCAGGAGGAAGTGTGCTGCTCTCAGTTTGTCAGCCTTGGACCACAAGTCCGGGCCGAGGCGCCTGTGAACACACAGCTGGGCTGAGCGCATGGTGCACGTCTGGTTAGTGAGCGAATCTGTGGCCACGCTGCAGACAGTGCCTGCATACAGTAGGTGCCACATGAATGCTGCTTTCAAAGGCAAAAGGTGAGCCCTTCACCATCTCCATCCCAGGGTTGAGGATGAAGATGGAGTCCCATGTTCTCATTTCATAGGGGAGGTGGAGACCCAGACGGCCAGGAGCTTGCACAGGGTGAATCCACAGTCAGTGCACCCGAGTAGTGGCGCTGCAGACCCCAGCTGGGTGCGGGGCCGGGCGGGGGCCGGCACACCCCTCACTGCTGTGCTGCTTCCCCAGGGGGCCAGAGACCACTGCTACTACCAGGGCAAGCTCCGGGGGAACCCCCACTCCTTTGCCGCCCTCTCCACCTGCCAGGGGCTGCAGTGAGTACAGGAAGGGGCTGGGTGGCCGGGAAAACCTCTAGCTCAGCGTGGGGACTGAGGGGAGCTGCGCCTCTCTCTCTGCAGCGGGGTCTTCTCTGATGGGAACTTCACCTACATCGTGGAGCTCCAAGAGATGGCCAGGCCTCGGGAAGCCCCCCAGGTGAGCCTCTCACGGTACCCTCCGACGGCCCTGCCACGTTCATTGCCACGTTCTGTTGTCCCAGAGGCTGTCACTGCCACCTCCCCTCCTCCCTTGGTAACCTCAGCCTCTCTGCCCTCCCCGGTGACCCCAGCTCTGGTTCCCTCCCCTCTGTGCCTCCAGCTCCGATGTCCCCTCTGTCCCCCAAGTAACCTCCCATAGGGCTCCAGTGTCCTTTGCCCCTGTCTCTCAGGCTGCCCCCAGGTCTTGACCCCGGAATCTGAGCATCTGGGAGATCAGATCCCACATGGGAGCTCTGGCCAGTTCTGGGTCACCCTAGGGTGGGGTAGGAGAAGGGCTGGAGCTGTTCCCCCAGCTGGGCTCAGCAGACTTGCTCAGCACCTCCAAAGACTAACCCCCACCCCATTGCAGGGACCTCTTCCCCACCTCATTTACCGGACCCCTCTCCTCCCTGCCCCCAACGGATGCAGGGAACCAGGTAAGGGAAGAAATGCGGGACAGGGGAGGGGGCCGGTTGTGTCCCCCCTCACCTGCCCCTCCCCCCCCCCAGGCTGCCTGTTTGCTGCCCCAGCCCATTCTGATCCTCCAAACCGGCCAAGGCTAAGAAGGAAAAGGCAGGTACGGGGGCCCGCACAAGACCTCGAGTTACAACCAGAGCAGGAGGACCCACCCATCCATGACTGGGGCAGTGGGCTCGTTCTGACACGTTTGGGGGCCAGGGAGCCATCTCTGTGAGGAGACCCCCCAACCCATTTCCCAGCACCCATGTCTACACAGATCCCCAGTATGAGTGACCCGAGGCTGCCTGCCCTCGTGCCAAGCACCGAGACTGGGTGGGGATCTGGGACCCCTGCCAGTGAAGGGCTGGCACTGTCTGGACTGGAGTTCAGCCCCCTATCTATCCACGTCCTGGCCACAAAGCCAGGCGTGGAGAGGACTGATTCCAAGTGCCCACCCGCCCCTCCCAGGTCCGCCGGGGCCACCCTACTGTGCACAGTGAGACCAAGTACGTGGAGCTGATTGTCATCAACGACCACCAGCTGGTAAGTCCCAGATTTGGGTGCCCCTGGGGGAGGCGCCAGAGGCGCCCCGCCCACCCCTCTCTCTGCCAGTTTGAGCAGATGCGACAGTCGGTGGTCCTCACCAGCAACTTCGCCAAGTCCGTGGTGAACCTGGCAGACGTGGTGAGCAGCGTCCTTCTCTTCCTGCTTCCCCAAGCCCCGCCTTGGGCACTCAGCCTCTGGCCTGGGGGGACTGATAGAGACCCTCCTACAGTCCTGCCCCAACGCACCCCCCCTGCCCCTCCTCACTTCCCCGCTCTGGGCTCAGATGTATAAGGAGCAGCTCAACACGCGCATTGTGCTGGTCGCCATGGAAACGTGGGCAGATGGGGACAAGATCCAGGTACAAGATGACCTCTTGGAGACCCTATCCCGGCTCATGGTCTACCGGCGGGAGGGCCTGCCCGAGCCCAGTGATGCCACCCACCTCTTTTCGTGAGTCCCCCACCGCGTGCATCCCCCCAGCCTCTGTTGCTTGCTTGATGCATTGGCACCTGCCCCCAGCATGTGCAGCAGGAATCATCCCCTGTGTCTTAGACTGATGTCCCCTTCCCTACCTGTGTGGTCTTCTTTTCCCATTACCTCCCCTTCATACCTTCTTCCCCTTTCACAGGATCCCAGCATCCCTTCTTTAGGGACCGAGTGTCCTGGGAGGGTGAAAAGTGGTGAAGATGGTCCTTGCAATTAGGGATGACCTAATACAAACCTCTCGTTTCACTTCTGGGCCAGTGAACCCAGAGAGGATCACACAGGCCCGCGTGAAGGGCACTGCTTCCCTCCCAAGGGCGGTCCCTCTGTCCAGGGGGCTCCCCAGTCTCCGAATAGCCCAGGGGAGGCCAGGAGGGTTTCCTGACAACCCTCTCCCTCCAGGGGCAGGACTTTCCAGAGTACCAGCAGCGGGGCTGCCTATGTGGGAGGCGTCTGCTCGCTGTCCCGGGGAGGGGGTGTGAATGAGGTGAGCAGCCAGCTCTGTGGGGCATGTCTGGTGGGGGCTGGAGGGAGAGGGGCTGTGAAGGGCATGAGCCCTCTGCTTTTGGAGGACTGTAGACATCTTTCTGTCCATCTTCCTCACCCCAAGTATGACAACATGGGGGCCATGGCGGTGACCCTGGCCCAGACACTGGGGCAGAACCTGGGCATGATGTGGAATAAACACCGGAGCTCAGCAGGTACCCACAAAGACCTCATGGGGCCCCAAAGGGTGTCCGCGGGAGGGCGGCCCCCACCCCCTTACATCCACCTGGCTCGCCTCTCAGGGGACTGCAAGTGTCCGGACAGCTGGCTGGGCTGCATCATGGAGGACACTGGGTGAGTCCTTACGGACAAAACTGGGGGGAGGCTCTTGGGCCCCAGGAGCCCCAGAGTGCGCACTGGATGGCAGTCTAGACCCAGCGGCCTCAAGAGGCCCCGCTCTAGGTCACACTCGGGTACCAAAAAAGCCCCATTTTCTGCGGACACCGGCCGGCCAGGGAGACCCAGATCGCCCTGCTCTTCTCCCAAATTAGTCACTGTAGTGCGCCTTGTCGCCACTGGGCGCCGCCAAAGCCTCGTTTGGAGTTACCTTCCCTCCTTGTCTCCAATCGCCGCGGTAGAGTCCTGCGCTTCGGAGTGGAGACCCGAGCGATGGCCCCCGCCCCCTATTCTCATGTGGTGGGTAGGCGAGAGTTCCCGGGCAAATAGGAAGATCTTCAGCTTTCCTTAGAGGGTCACCGAGTCGCCCGCTGCACCCTTGTCAGGTTCTACCTGCCCCGCAAGTTTTCGCGCTGCAGCATCGAGGAGTACAACCAGTTTCTGCAGGAAGGCGGTGGGAGCTGCCTCTTCAACAAGCCGCTCAAGGTACCAGCCCCAGGGCAGGGAAAGTGGGAACCTGGCCGGGGCTGGGGCTGGCCAGACTCCGACGCTTCTTCCCCGTCCAGCTTCTTGACCCGCCTGAGTGCGGGAACGGCTACGTGGAGGCAGGGGAGGAGTGCGACTGTGGCTCGGTGCAGGTGAGCGCCTGGTGCCGGGGGCGGCGGGGCGGAGGGCAGTGCAAGGGATGACTCAGGTAGGGAGGGTCAGGACCCGCTGGCCTCCTTCTCCTTGTCCCTGCATCCCTCAGGAGTGCAGCCGCGCGGGCGGGAACTGTTGCAAGAAATGCACCTTAACTCACGACGCTATGTGCAGCGACGGGCTCTGCTGTCGCCGCTGCAAGGTGGGAGGGGGACCGCCGTCGGGGCGGGAGGAGGGAGGACCTGGAGGGACCTAGCTGTGGACGATTTGATAACTGTTTAGGGTTAGGGAGGAGGAACCGCCGAGGCTGAGCGACTCTAGAGGGGCGGGCTTGGCGAGAAGAACACGCCAATGGGGAGAAGAAGGCGGGGCTACGGGGAACCACACTATAAAGTGATTGGAAGGGTGTCCGGGGGGGCGGAGCCCGAGGCTGAGGCGGACGGGCGGGCGCGCGGTCCGCAGTTACTGAGAGTCGGGACTGTGTCCTTTCCCTAGTACGAGCCGCGCGGTGTGTCCTGTCGAGAGGCGGTGAACGAGTGCGACATCGCGGAGACCTGCACCGGGGACTCGAGCCAGGTCCGCCAGGCCGTTCAGAGAAGAACCGGGCGAAGCACTCCCGATCCCTAGCGCTTTGGCTCTGCCAGGGGACAGTTCACGCGCTCCCCTCCGCTGCTGGCGCCGCCGCTGATTAACTTCAGCTTCCTCGTCTGAGAAGGGGGTTCTTATTGCCCCCTTGACTTCATTACTTCAATTATTAAACCAGTATTTATAGTCTGGCTGGTGTGTGCGAGGAATCAAATGGTTTAATAATATTAGCTAACATCTTGTAAGTCTTTTTGACATAAGATCTCAAGTCCTTCTAATGCGCCCAGCATGTAGTTCTCCCAGCCCTGGGAAGGTGGTGCGGGAAACTGAGGGAGGCTAGGCCTGCTCTGCGTCTTGCCAATCCATATGGTCCAAGTTTTGAGCCAGACCTCTTGTCTTTATCATGGGAGAGCCTCGTGACATGAGATCCCACATGGGGGGTTGTCGGTACCACTTCACTTTCCCCTGGCAGTCTTCAGCTCTCAGCCCTGGGGCGGCCCTGCTCAGTCCATCTCCTCTGTCCACAGTGTCCCCCTAACTTGCACAAGCTGGACGGTTACTACTGTGATCATGAGCAGGTATGATGTGAGGGCACCTCACCCAGGCTTTCTGGTTCAGTGCAGTCTCTTGTCTCCACTCTGACCATTCCATGTCTGTCCCTTGTCCTCTGTTTGTCCCTCAGGGCCGCTGCTATGGAGGTCGCTGCAAAACCCGGGACCGGCAGTGTCAAGCCCTTTGGGGACATGGTGAGTCTATGATAGGAATGGGAGAGGTGACTCTGAAGAACCAGAATCAAGAGGTTGGAGAGAGAGTGGGCTCTGGATGAATATCCCTTCCACCAATGTGTTACTCCCCATAGTCACAGGGACCCAGCCACTCGGGGTCAGGCCAGAGTGTTGGAGGTGCAGGTCTGAGGCCCCAGTGGGTTCTGGAGTGGGTGAGGGGGTGCCTGGTCTCATCTCCATATAGCGGCTGCTGATCGCTTCTGCTATGAGAAGCTGAATGTGGAGGGGACGGAGCGTGGGAACTGTGGACGCAAAGGGTCAGGCTGGGTCCAGTGCAATAAACAGTGAGTAGCCAAGGCTCCGGGTTGGGCCTCCCCAGCTCTGGGATTAGGGAAGGTCTGTCCCGAGATGGAGCAGGAGGTTCTTCTAGGATGAGCCTGTGAGTTCTGCTGGGACAATATGAGTAAATCAGGGGGTGGGGAGAGGACAGATGGTGTCGAGTTCAGTGGTGGGGTCAGGTCAGATGGGCTCACTGTTTCCACACTGCCCCGGCAGGGATGTGCTCTGTGGCTTCCTCCTCTGCACCAACATATCTGGAGCGCCTCGACTGGGAGATCTAGGGGGGGACATCAGCAGTGTCACCTTCTACCACCAGGGCAAAGAGTTGGACTGCAGGTTGGCTGGGACCATGGCTGGGAGGGGAGGGCACAGCTGTGATGGGGGTGAGGGCTAGGGCTGAGGTTCACTATGCCACATCTCCAGGGGTGGCCATGTGCAGCTGGCCGATGGCTCAGACCTGAGCTATGTGGAGGACGGTACCGCCTGTGGGCCCAACATGCTGTGTCTGGATCATCGCTGCCTTCCCGCCTCTGCCTTCAACTTCAGCACCTGCCCCGGCAGTGGGGAGCGCCGCATCTGTTCCCACCATGGAGTGGGTGCCTGGAGGCCAGGGAGGGTGGGAGAGGCTTTTAAGAGGGATCAGGACTCTGCTCATCCTGCTGGCTGCCCCACACCTCTAGGTTTGCAGCAATGAAGGGAAATGCATCTGCCAGCCTGACTGGACAGGGAAAGACTGCAGCGTCCACAACCCCCTCCCCACCTCTCCGCCCACCGGGGAGACTGAGAGATATAAGGGTGAGGCTTCAGTCGGCAGGCAGATAAGGTTCTGGCTTTCCCATCTTCCGTGTCTGTTCCTCCAACCGAGCCGTCCCCTCCTCCCCAGGTCCCAGTGGCACCAACATCATCATCGGCTCCATCGCGGGGGCTGTTCTGGTTGCAGCCATCGTCCTGGGCGGCACGGGCTGGGGATTTAAGTAAGAGACACGCGCCTGTGTGCGCGCACATGCGCCCCTTTTACCCCCTTGCGGCCTCCAGGGTTATCTGCGTCCCAGACCATTGGTGCTGACGGGGCTTCCCTAAGAGGTTAACTGCACCAGAGTTCACAGCTCATGGTCCAAATCAGCCACAGGGTTTTGTTTTTAACACTTTTTGTTTTTTTTTTTAAGGAAAAGTTCAGGCAGGAATGAAGGCAGGTAGGCAGGCAGGCAGGAAGAGAGAGGAGAAAGCACATCTGTTTTATTTAGTTGTTCTTCTTGGTTGCTCTCTCAGCCCCGGGCCATGAACCCTGATCTTCAGGGTTCACGTGATGTGCTCAGTCAGGGGCAGTGGACCTCACTGCTACTCCACCACGAACTTCTGTTTTAATATTTACAAAATTTCATTGCTCGCATTTAAAAACTAGGAGTTTTTACATGAATAATTCTGATTTCCAGCTTCTCTTGAAAAAATGAGTTTCAGTGCATCCTAGCAATGCCACACAGTGAGCTGATCAGGTCCCTGAGTCCCACCCATCTGATGCTCTGTGGGGATTTTACACCCCCAGTGTGCAGGGAAGGGTCCTGAGGTCCAGGGTTAACAGGGTGAGTTAGCTGCAGAATCAGGACTCAAAACCAGGACTCAGCTTTGGTGGGTCTTCTCCGTATCTCTCCCTGGACTTGTTAGTGTCCAGGCCCCAGAGACCCTCAGCCATCTCTGGGCGGGGGTTCCTGTGAGTGGGAAGGACCCTCCCAAAAAGATAGGAATGTCACCCATTATTCCTTTTCCTTTCTCTCTGCCTGTCCTCACCTTGGCTCCTGAAGAAACATCCGCAGAGGAAGGTATGACCCGACCCAGCAGGGGGCAGTGTGACGTCGCCCTGTCATCCCTCTCGCTGTTCCTGTCTCCTCCATCTCATCCGTCACCTTGCATGCTGCCATGGATGGGAAGCTGGGGGTTGATTTCCCCACCCTTGTTGTCACTACAGGGGTGGGAGAACCAAGCTTCAGGAAGCAAGTCCTCTGCCCGCCCTTGTTCCTTCCTCTTGGTCACCTATACCCTTCAGCCTTGGTCCATTTCTCTTGCTCTGCCTATGGCCGGATCACCCCTGGTCAGGTAGACCCTGGAGCTGTGGCCCTACAGCCCCTGTCCCTGACGAAGGGAGCCCACCTCTGTGTCTCATCTGTTTTGTTTTTCATGTCACTGCTGTATGACGCCCGCCACATCCCCTGCCCGGCCAGCCTGTGACTCGCTGCCTCTAGGGCTCAGCCTTGATCTCGCAGGGTCCAGCTCGGGGCTCTGGGGCCTACCTCATACCCAACCCTGATTCCCCCTCTCCCTTCCAGGTCCGGAGGGGCCTAGTTCCACCCCGTCCCTCTGAGTCTGGCACCCACCGTCTCCACCCCGATCTGCAAGGCTGCCCCTGCCCAGCCACGGAGGGAGGCACCATCACATGTCTTCAGGCCCATGCCCTTCAACTCCTGGCCCCACAGGAGTTTGGATTGGGAGCTTAGTCCTGTCCTCACACCATCAGGGTGGAGCAGGCCTGAGGGGCCTCTTCCTCCTGGCCCCGCCCCACCTCATGCGGCTTTGGCCTTGCACACCCTTCTCCCTGTGTGAATGCAGCTCCCATCATCACAGATCGCCACAGCTCATTGCGGGCAGGCAGGCAGCCGCCAGTGGACATGGCCTGGGGTGGCCCCTCCTCAGAACCAGGCAGCCGGGACCAGCGGGTAGCTCTCTGGACCCTGGGGGCAGGGGACTGACATCTACATATTTTTTACTGAATCTTAACTGATGAATGTAACTTTAGGGGTGCTGAGGACAAGGCTGTCGTGGGGATGTTTTGATATTTTCGGGAGAGACTGGAGGAGAGGCGGCAGGGCCATCCCCCGGACCCTGCCCTAGGGTGGTTACACCCGGAATCCTCTCACTAACATGTGTCCCAAGCCAGGCAGGGGCTGGGCCACCCTGCTTGAACCCACTGCCCAGCCCTGCAGAGCTTGGAGGTAGTGAGAGAGCTGATTCAAACCAAAGCTGCCTGCTCTGTGCCCCAGGCCTCCGTCACAGCACGGACCACAAGTCCCTGATTGTCTTCAATTCCAAAATGACCGTCCTGCTGCCCTTGCCAGGACGCGTGTATTTGAAGGGATCTAGAAAATACAGTCCTGAAATAAAATGGCACCTTCCCCCTTTCAAGAAAGGTGATTCTGGGGCTGACTCAGGGTTCAGGTGCCCCCTGGTGTGGCCTCCAGTTCTCAGGCTGGGCCATCTTCCCAGGAAGGACGCTCCCATGTAAGGAAGGCCGGGAGCGGTAGCAGGGCTCTGCCTGTGATGAGCAAGAGGAGGTACGAAAAGGCCGATCTCATGTGTGTTCCTCAGCTTCTAGAAAAGTCCCCAAGGCCCTGTCAAACCCATTCTGCTCCTTACCCTTATTCCAGGGCTGAATAGTAAGTTTACAGGTGTTTTCCCCATCACATCCTTTGACTCTCATGGCAGCCAAGCCTGAGAGACAGGCTGAGGCAGAAGTCCTCGGTCTTCCCACAAATGCCATCCTGCCCGTGGCCTTCCCTCGTCACCCTCACTTGGGACAGAGGCACTCAGGCTCCTTTCCTGCTGAGAACCACTTGGGGGGCAAGACTAGGGTCAAGCTACCATATGGATGAAAGCCACAAATGACATGAAAGCCACAAATGACGGAAGCCCCTCTCCCCAGGGATACCCCACCCATACTCAGCAGGGACTCGTGAACACCCAGGGTCTTAGAGTTGCTGGCTTTAGTCTTTATTTCTGGGCATCTCCGAGAAGGGACCACGCTTATCTGCATCACCCTCAGGAGTTAACTGGGAACTAAGGCCCACTGACACCCTGTTGAGTGACCAGATGGCTTCTGGCTACAGTGGGGTCCTCAATGCTGAGCTCCAGCTGGCACTGCCCAAGCAAGGCGGGTAGGCAGGGTGCCCCCCAGCCAATCTTGCTCCACCGGCCCCATAAGCTGGCACCAGAGCAGCAGGGTAAGGGCTGGGTTTTACACTATCGCTGTGATACCTTAAGTTCTCTTTTGGTAGTTCACACATGTACACCAGTGACATGCATCTGGCACAAGCATTCGGAGCTGCACCTCTGCGCAGGTGTGAATACCTCTAGACACACAAGCGTGTCTGTGTGTGAGCATGTGCAAGGGGTGGAGGCAGGCGATTGAGAATGCAAAACTTTCTGTGACCAGTTCACCTGGCTCCCCGCTGTCTGCATCTTCCTGCCCAGCCTGGCAGTGTCCACACTGGCCACTGGTGGTGACCAGGGAGGAGTGGAGGCTGCAGGGACCTGGGCCTGGAACAGGCTCCACACAGCACCCTATAAATACATCACCTGGGGATGGGGAGGCAGGAATTGGAGCATCAATTAAAGATCATGTCCTGAGGCTCTGTGGAGCTCGCACCAGCCTGTGTCTCTCCTTTCTATAATGTCTCTGCTGTCCTCTCTGGCCCTGGAGGGGAGGTGATGGCCAGGGCACTGAGGAGGGGAGTGAGAACCCAGGGTGGGGGCTGGGAGGCAGGGGTGTAATTTTCCTAGCACAGCACCGGAAATTGGCTTGACTGAGTGGAGGGTGTGGCCCTTCCTCTTCCTTCTTTAATCTCCCAACAAAGAAAACTGCCTTCTCTGGCAAAGCAGTGAGGTGACTAAGAAAGCACTTTATCAAAAGTCACGAGACCCAACTTCCCTTTTTACAGTTGGAGCCGGAGAAGCCTCTCCCCACCCACCAACAGATTCCAGAAAGCCTTCAGACCACTCACCGCCTGGGCCCAAAGCACCCTGTTCCGGGTCACAGATTCCTGCCCTTTTCCCACCTCTGCTCCCTCCCCCCACCCCGGGATGGAGCCAGGGCGGTGCTGAGAGCACCTCCTTCAACTGGAGGTACAGTTTGGACCGAAAACCTCTTATTAGCCCCATCTTTCCCTAAAGAGTATCAGAAGGTATCAGACGCTGGAAGTCCCACTTGTTCAGGGGAAAGATAAGATGGAAGAGTCTAGGGTGGGGAATGAAGGAGATGTTGGGCGCTAGAAAGAGCCACAGTGTGGCGAGGGCCGGGGAGAAAGAACTAGACGCTCCAGCGTCACTGTCCCAAATGTGCTGGACTCTCAGGGGCACCTGGGCGCTGGGCCAGGTGTGAGCAGCACTGACCCCCACTGTTCAGGCACCTCAGTCTGCAGGATGCCTGGACCCCTGCCTCCAAGTGTCTTCCCTGTCTGCTCACATGCGCCCCAGGTCAAATCACTGACACACCTGAGGGGCAGCCTGACCTTGTCTCTGCTCCAGGCTAGAGAAACCAACACCCAGCTTTCTTCATTGTTCCTGGCTCTCCAGTTCTCCTCCCCCATGCGCACCCCTTCTCCTCCTCGTTGGTCCTGACGTCAACCTCGGTCTGAAGTGTCATGTAGCTGACCCTCTGGGTGGCCAGCAGTGAGACTCAGCACCCATGGCCCTTTGTTTTGTTTTGAAGAGAGGAAAGAAGGGAGAGGGTGGAGGAGGAAGCATTTAAGGAAGGAAGGAAGGAAGAGCTGAAATATGTTTATTTATTAGTTCTTCATTCTTGTTTTTTCACTCTAGTCTCAGGTCTTGAACCCAGGTCCTCAGGCTTTCCATGGTCTGCATGCCAGCGTCTCTGCCGCCTGAGCCACAAGTCCCGCACTTGTGCAGTCACTCATTCTTGTTTCTTCCCCTCACTCGCACCCCCGGACACACACACACACACACACACACACACACACACGCCAAGGGTCTTGAACCCGGGTCCCTGGACTTTACAAGTCCCGCACCCGCCACCTGAGCCACAAGGGTACCCTGGGCACTGTCGCTATTGACACCTGCCTCAGCCTCAGGCTGAACCTGGCGTGCAGGAGGCTGAAGAGCAGAGCAGACACGGCTGGCAAGGGAATACTGGAGAGGTACCCTGGGCCTCTGCCCACTGGGCTGCCCTCCGACACCTGCCTCCCACTGCTCAGAGGAACGTGTCTGTCGTCCACAGTTCACCAGAAAAGTACTTACTTTGGCTTCAGAATGTGTTCAGGTTCTGGCAGAGCCGTTCCTACAGCCTACATGCATTCTTACAGCGCACGCGGAGTGGACCAGACATTCGCTGGGAAAGTCCCTGTCGCCAGGCACTCCCAGGTATGTCTTTTTTCAAAAGTAGAAAGCTCTCTGGTAAGGTGATTACCCCAGGCTGTTCCTGGGTCACCCTCCCTAAGAAGGGTTCGCTGCCGAGGATTTCTGGGGGGCTCACAAGGGTTCACCCTTGTGGCTCAGGTACTCGAGGCAGCTACGGTGCATGTCATGTAAAGTCCAAGGACCTGAATTTGCAACCTGGGGCCAAGGGAGGAAAACAGTAAAGAAAAGAGGAAACAGGTAAAGTTAATATAAGATCTAATATAGTCAAAAAACAGTCTCATTTCAACATGTAATCAACATATAATAATCACTGAGCTGCTGCATTTACTTATGTGCTTGGGGTTGTGTATTGCGCTCAGCCTTTGGAATCAGGAGGGCGCTGCGCGCGGACAAGACATTCCAGCTTGGATGGGCTGCGTTTCAAGTGTGGAGCAGCTGCCTGTGGCTGGCGTCGCCGTGGCGGTCAGTGCAGGTCTAGGCAATTATTGGTGCTGTGAGACAGCAGTATCTAAACCCAGGAAACAGAAATAAGGCAAGGACAGACGAGAGGGGAAAACCACAGCAAGGAAGACTTGGATGGGCAATCCCTGGTGGAAGAGTGTTGGGTCCATCACCTCTGAAGGAGCACAAGGCCATTTGCCCCCCGGGGTTGAGTCCCTGGTTCAGGGAGAATCAACCAGTGTGAACAACTAAATAAAAATGAACACAGTGCTTCTTCCTCTTCTTCCTGCCTGCCTGCACCTGTCCTTTAAAAAACAAAGACTTGGATCAGCAGCAGAGGACAAAGCGTCATTAAAGTTCATAGGGAGCCTGTGTACACCTTTCTAGAAGGCAAGAGAGGAGGCAGGATGACTTTGGCAGATGGGGGGTTTTAACTTAACCTGCAGCAAAAGACTTAGATGTATCCTGGCCCCCCAGGAACTTGCTGTAGGTGAAGGTTTCGGTCAGCAGAGAGCGGCAGTCCCCACCCTCAGGCTTGGAATGAGGATGCCTTTTTCTGCCACAGGACATCAAGGACAAGGGCTGCCAGCAAGACCCAAGCTTCAAATTTTGGTCTTTAAAGGTGGAGATTCATTCTCAATTCTTTTTTGTCTTCTTCGAAGGAAAGGTGCAGGCAGGAATGAAGGCGAGCAGAGGCAGGCAGGCAGGAAGAGAGAGGAGGAAGAGGCGTTCTATTTGATCTTTATTTAGTTGTTCACACTGGTCATTGCCCCTAACCCGAGAAGCCTATCCCTGTCCTTGGGATGGATGCAAACTGTGCTCTTTCAGAGGCGGCTGACTTACCTGCTATTTCGCCAGGTGGCACCACATTCTTATTTCTTGAGAAGCTGCACGTGCATTTAAGGGCGTGAGACTTGCACGCCAACCTCACACAGTCCTACCAAACAGAGTCCTGGGTGGTCATCTGTCCTCAGCGCTGGATCCCTGGGCCTCCACAGACGTTAAACTGCTGAAAGCCAAGGTGGGAAACAAGGCCAAGGCGGGTCAGGGCCCAGCCTCCAGCTATTGCCATTGTGTCCCCTAAAGACCTGCACTGTTACACGCTGGTGCTAACTCCTGCCTGGTGGCCCTGGCCCCTGGGGAAGGTGGCGTCCTGGGGAGGGCCTGTCCTCTCGCCTGAACCTTGAGGAGAGACGAGGGTCCCTGCATGATGAGGATGATGAGGCTGCGAAGCCAGAACATCTTCCATCTGGAGTGCTGGCGAGAGCCTGCCATTCGCTGGCACGCTGACTTCCAGGTCAGCCATGTTGGGTCCTGGGATGCTGACAGGACCCCCTCGTACCTCACCGCCCTTTGCTCGTGCTCAGAGCTGTGCGCATGGTCCGTCTGAGCGCGAGCAGAGACGGAGCAGCGCTGCTGAGATATCCTCTGGCTCCAGGCTGCCTTGGGGCTGCCAGGAGGCTGGGCTCTGTCTTCAAGCTCCCACTGCTGTCTTCTTCCTTCTCCTCCTCTTCTTCCTCATCCTCCTCTTCTTTGAAAGGAAAGGGGCAGGCAGGAATGAAAGCACGCAGAGGCAGGCAGGGAGAGGAGGAAGAAGCGCTTTATTTTTTCACTTAGTGGTTCATCTTGGTTTTCCTCTACACCCCAGGTCCTGACCTGAGTCCTTGGGTCCTTGGGTTACACGGCCTGCGCTCTTGGCCAGAGGTAGCTGATTAACCCACTTCTCCACCGGGGCGCGCCTCGCCATCTTCCTGGGCTGCTCATTTGGGATCCACAGTGTTAACCGCTGCCGCCGACCCTCCTGTCCAGCCGTGGCCTGCGGCCGCCTGAACCCCAGCCCACTTGGCAGTTTACAGGCTTCCTGACAAGTATCTGCCAGCTGCCAGTCTCGATGTTCCCCAAGTGCCATCTGCTTCTCCCTGCCTGGCAGCTGCAGTGCCCACTGGGGTCATTTCTTCCAGGTTGAGGCTGATTCTGGCAGCCTCTGAAAATAAGATACCACCATAATCCAGAAGACACCCTGAGAAATATGATCCACTGAGAACAGGCCTGTGAGGCGCATCCCAGAAAACTCTGCTTTGTCATGGGCCACCTGTCACATCTCTAATCTGAGGGTCGATTCTGGGTTGAGGATTTTTTTCCCTTTTTTTTTTTCAGGAAAGATGCAGGCAGAAATGAAGGCGAGCAGCCAGGAAGAGGCATTTTTATTTTTAGTGGTATATGCCGGTTGCTCCTCCCAGCCCCAGGATGTGAACCTGGGACCTTCAGATATATGTGGACTGCACCCCAGCCATGAACTTAACACCTGAGTTACCAAGGTGCATCGGGGTTAAAGTCTTTGTGAAGGCAAGTAGGTGGAAGAGAGGAGGAAGAAGCATTTTATTTATTTTATTTTACTGCTTATCTTGGTTCCCCCTGTAAACCCCTGGATCTTGAACCTGGGTCCTCAGGATATAGTGGACGATGCCAGAGGCAGTCGACCAAACTGCTACTCCACCAGAGTGCACCGGGGTTGAGGATTTAAGCACATGGGTAGAGTGATGGAGGCAGGTTGACCTTAGGGGTACAGGGACCCCCAGGCTTGCTCAGACTGACGTCATTACAGAACCGTAGTCTCCCGCAGGTGCTCACAGCAACCACACACCTGGTTGGTATTCTTCCCTCTCCCATCATTTAATTTGCTTTCAGCAAAACTCACCTGATTCCACCCTGTCTCACCCAGATGACCTCTCTCCTCTGACGTCACCCTCAGTCTGAACCCCTACTTCCGGAGGCCCTGTTTACACATTTTATTTCTTTATATCTATTTAGTTGCACATCTTGGTTGTTTCCAGGGATGTTAACCCCCGTCCTTGGAATGCATGTAGATTGCGCTCAGCCAGAGGCAGCTGACCTAACCGCTACTCCACAGGGCACATCCTGCTTGCATTCTTACCAGGATTATTGGGGTCCACCCTCACCCCACTCCACCCCGTCAAGGGTTAATTCCTCCTCCTTACTTTGAACCCTCTTACGTTCTTAAGACACCATTCTGCCTCTTCCCAATCCTCTCTCCTGCTATATTTTACTTCTCTCCAAAACCCAGGACCTTTCCATTCTTAAAAACAAAGCCCAGTGGCGTGCCTGGTGGAGTGGCTGTTGGATGCAGTCCACACACATCCCAGGGTCCCAGTTTCCCGTCCGGGGGCCAGTGAGAGCAATCAAGATCAACAACTAAATAAAGTGCTTCTTCCTCTTCTCTCTTCCTGTCTGCCTACTTGCCTATGTTCCTGCCTGCACCTTTCCTATTAAAAAGAAAAAAGAACTAGACAAATCTATAGGAAAAAACAAAACAAAAACAAAACCATCCCCAGCACCAGTCCCGCATCATCATAGCCACGCTTCCTGCTGGAACTTCCTGTTCCCACAGTCATGTTTCTCCAAGTCCACGGAGCAATCACTGGGGACAGCCAAGCCCAGACCTGTCCTTCGTCCCACTGTCTGGGGCCTGGCGGCGTCTGCCCCACCCTTCCAGCCCGAGCTCTGGCTCACTGGTCTGCCCCTACCTGCCTTGCAGCTCACGTCAGGCCCATCTTCCCTTCTAGGCGCCAACGTGGAAATTTCTTTCGGTTTCTTTCTTTTTTTATAAAGATAGGTGCAGTCAAGAAGAGAGATTCAGTTTATTGAAGGTTCTTGAATTGGACACATGTATGGCTTCGTCCCCACTTTATCTGAATCACTCCTGTTAAAAATCATCTTTAGGAAACAAATAAAACAAAAATAAGCTTTCGTCTCTAAGACCAAATTAGTGGTGACCAGAAGCGAAGGAGAGAGGGGTCAGCTCTAGGGTGGAGAGAATTGGAATGTTAGCGGTGAACTTAATGCAGCACGTACAGAGGCTGATTTACAATGACACATACTTTCAGATGAAGTGTTGAATAATTCAATGCTACCTCAATAAAATTATGTTTTGTTTTGTTTTGTTTTGTTTTGTTTTGTTTTTTTAAAGGAAAGGGGCAGGCAGGGATGAAGGTGAGTAGACAGGTAGGCAAGAAGAGAGAGGAGGTAGAATAACATTATTTTCATCTTGGCTGTTTCCCCTGTCTGGACCTGGGTCTTGAACCAGGGACCTTGGGATGTATGTGGACTGCGCCCAGGGAACTAAACTGCTAAGCAACCAGGGTGTGCCAGTAAAAATGACCTTATAAAATGACCAACTCAATTTATATGCCACTTGCCAGCGTGGGAGAGATGTCTCTCCCTGGCACAGTCTGGTTCTGCTTCCCAGACCAGAGCCCTGGCACACTCGTTTGGGAGCCGTGTGCCCCCAGGGGCAGCCTCAGCTCTGTGCAGGGTGGACTGAGCTGCCTTCAGCGTCATGTCCCCAGCTTCTAGTCTGGCGCCTGCCAAGTGGAGGCTGCTTAAAAAGCTTGTGGAATGAAGAAAAGCAGTGCCGTCCAAAGACTAAAGCAGGCTGGATGATTGTGTGCTGGGCTAGGATTAAAGAGGAAAACAGAAAGGGATTGGAAATGCAGACGGTATCACAGCTGTCCTGTTTCCCTGGTGTTTAATCTGGATTATAAGTGCTCTGTGGGGCGTGGAGGCAAAACACTTTCACCCAAGACATGCCCCATGGCATGTGCTCAGTATGGAGATGTCTCTCCTAATGCACAATAGATAGACTAACCGGCGCGCCCTGGTGGAGCAGTGGTTGGGTCAATCGCCTCTGAAGGATGCAGACCACATGCTCCTGGGTTCAGGACCCGGGGCCGAGGGGGAATCAACCAGTGTGAACAGCTAAGTACAAATAAATAAAATGCTTCTTCCTCTTCTCTCTTCCTGCCTACTTGTCCACTCCCCTTCACTCCTACATTGTATGCATCTTTGCTTTAAAAAGAATAAAAGATGTTGGCCTGCTTTTTTGGCTAAAGGTGCTGAGGTGCTGACGACGTAAAGCCCAACGACTGGGGTTACAGACCCGGGGTTGGGGGGAAGTACCTTGCCCCCCCAAAAAAGAAAATGATGCCGTTATAAAGAAAAAATTGGAATTATATTCCAAGCCCCAACTCTTCTCTTAAGCTGGTTTTCCTGTTAGTTTTTTCAGATTTATCAGTGGCGGCATCATTCTTTCCAGCACCAGGCACCGCACCTATGAGGAACCTCAATGCTCTCTCACAGTGGGCTGGCACTGGCACAGCCTCTCGGGAGAGCCTCACAGTCACCAAGTGGGGTGGGGCCATAGCCGTCCCCTCTTCACAAGTCAGGAAACTCAGCCTTAGAGGGTGCACCCCTCGAACTCACTTTTATGCAAAGGTCCTAATTCCTGTGACTCTGAAGGAGCTGATGGAACCTGTTTGCGGCCCTTGGCCTGTACCCCAGAGTTTACGAAGGACCACCCAGCACGGCTGGGGGTGAGAATGGCTCCCTGCGCCCATCCTGCAACCCCAGTGGGGCCCTGCTGCTACAAAGCAAGGGCCCAGCACTCTCCCAGGGACTTTTATGGGCATCTCCCTTCCCGAGGATTTCATAAGTGTCAAAGATTTATGGTGTTTACTTAATAAGCACTTGCCCTGCATCTCCAGGTGATTAAGGGGAAAGAATAAAAGAGGTAGAGGCATGCCCTGGTGGAGCAGTGGTTTGGTCAGCTCCCTCTGGGAAGGCACAGACCACGTACATTCTAAGGGTTGGTGTCCCGGGACCGGGGAACAACCAAGATGAACAACTAAATAAAATAGATAAGTGCTTCTTCCTCCTCTCTTCCTGACTACCTGCCTCTGCTCGCCTTTATTTCTACCTGCACCTCTCCTTAAAAAAAAGAAAGAGGTAAAGAAAAATGTCTTAATAATATTGCTGGAAAGGGAATGGACCGAATACTCTTTATTCAGATAGAACCACAGAATCCGAAGAAGTGGGGGAGCTAAGAAAGTATCTCTCCAATTTGGCGCGGGATTCTTTCTGCAAAACGCCCAACTTGGCCTTTTGTAAATTCCTACCACGTTGGGACAGGTGCCACTCACCTGAAAAACATCCCAGGTGCGCCCTGTAGAGCAGTGGCTAAGTCAATCACTTCCAAAGGAGAGCAGGCCACACACCCCCCGGTTCGAGTCCTGGGCCCGGGGTGGGGAGAAACAACCAGTGTGAACAAGGAAATAATAATTTTTAAAAAGAGGCTTCTCCTCTCCTCTCTCTTCCTGCCTGCACCTTTCCTCTAACCTAAAACAGTTATCAGACAACTTAAATTGTAGACAAATTCTGTCTCCCTGTACTATCTGCCCACTGCAGTCTTCTCAGGACAGTCCCGCTTTCCCCCCGTGCAAGCCTTCTCCTTCTCAGGCTTCGAGTTTTGAATTCTTAAGTGCCCCCAAGGACACAGGCCCTGGCCCAGGACCCTGATCTGTCAGTCCCCTCTGCATATGCCCCAGCCTGCACACATTTGCCTCAAAATATCGAGAATCCACCAGTGGGTCATGTCCAACAGCGCCCAGGCCCAGCGGCCTGTTGAAAGGGAGTAACGTCACATCAGGGACGTGCATTATCGGCCTTCCTCTAACCATGGTTTGGCCTGTGTATAGATAATAAACCTGAGAAAGTTATTTAGACAAAGTTTAATACAGCTTTTATAAAACGAGCACAGGCAGGGAGAGGAGGAAGAAGCATTTATTTATTTTATTTAGTTGTTCATCTTGGTTGTTCCGCCAGCCCTTGGTCTCAAACCTGGGTCCTTGGGATGTGTGTGGACTGTGTCTGGTGGCCTTATCTGCTAGGCCACCAGAGTGTCTCTGGGCAATTATTGGTCTTTTGTTTTCTCTTTATTCTTTTCTTTTTCTAAGTTAAAAAATAAGGGTATAATACCAGAAAAAATGTCATTAAAATAGAATAACCAGACCCATCCCGGTGGAGTAGTGGTTTGGTCAGCTGCCTTCGGTGGACACAGTCCGCATACATCCTAAGGACCCAGGTTTGCATCCTGCGCCTGGGGAACTAAGATGAACAACTACAGTGCGTCTTTCTTCTCTCTCAGTACAAATGGTACTTTTATTATAACAACACAAAATTCATTACAGACTGAAAAAGGGCACATTTATTGTCTATAAATTATGCCCCTATAAAGTTTTTTTTTTGGTTTTTTTTTTTTAAGGAAACGTACAGGCAGGGATGAAGGTTAGCAGAGGCGGCCAGGCAAGAAGAGAGGAGGAAGAAGCACTTTATTTTTATCTAGTTGTTCATCTTGGTTGTTCTCTCTGGTCCACGACACAAGGCCAGGCCCTTGGAATGTATGTGGCCTGCACTTGACCAAACCACTCCTCCACCATGGCACACCTAACGTTACTTTTCAAAAGTTTAAAAAAGCTTTAGAGGTCTTTATATTGCATTTTAAACTGCATATTATAGTGCGTAAGTTATCATCTTTATGGAAAGTTAATTCGTGTTCCCTAGTAGGTGTTACTTTTAAGTCCCTAAATGTTCTCTTTCAAGACACTAAATTGAATTATTTTTCTCAGTGTGCCCTGATGTCTTAGCAGGTAAGTCTGCTGCCAGCAGTCCACGTACATCCTAAGGACCCTGCCGGGGGTAATAACCATGATAAACAACTAAATAAATAAATGTTTCTTCCTCTTCTCTTTTTGCCTGCCTGCACCTTTTCTTTTAAAAATTATTTTTCTCTCCCCGCAGCCCTGGAACTCAAAACCCAGGTCCTTGAGCTTTCCTTGGCCCACTCCCCAGCCAGAGCCACAGTGCTGTGCCTAAATTTAAGTCAATTCTCTCATTTTTGTGCCAACAACTTTGGATTTGGGATCCCGGAACCTGCAATAACCAAAGACAATTATAATTCCATGGGATAAACAGCTGCTAAGCAAAGAATAGACACATGTCTCTACTTAATGTGTAGAAACAACGTTTCTGGAAAGAAATGTTACACGGCTATCCCCTCTGAGGACTGGGAGTAGGAGGCATATGAGGAGGGCTTCTACTCTTTACATCTTTCAGTACTTATACAAATTCTTTCATCACCCTGTTAGTTTATAGTTTTCATTTTTAATTGTGGTGTAGCACAAATTATCTACAAGCCAGCCTGTGAACAGCTGATTTTCCAGTGCACAGTTCAGTCGTGTAAACTCTGATCTTGCTGTTGTGTAAAAGGGCTCTGGATCTGCTTCATCTCGCCAAGCGAAACTACATCTGACAACTCACTTCCCCAGCCATGGGCGATCCCCATTCTGTTATCTATTTCCATAATTTTGACTACTTTTAGGATCTCCTGCAAATGAAATCATCCAGTATTTGTCCTTTTGTGACTGCCTTATTTTATTTAGCATATCCTCAGGGCTCATTCATGTGACAGGAATTTTCTTTTTCTTTTTTAAAGGCTAGATGCTAGTTCATTATATGCACCTACCACAATTGATTTATCCATTTATTTGTTGAAGGACATTTGGGCCGCTTCTAAGGACTATTTTCCTTTAATACTACAATGAAATTGGTGCATAACCATCTCTTCAAGATTCTACTTTCAACTCCGAATATTGGATGAACAAAATTTTTTTAGAGAGGGGAAGGGGGGAGGGAGGGAGAGGGAGGGAGAAACATCTTTAGTTAGCTGTTCATTTTTGGTTTTTCACCCCGGCCCTGTTTCCTGAACCTGGGTCCATATGCCAGCGTCTCAGACCCCTAAGTCACAAAGGTGTGCCAAATAACTCCTTAAATATAAGAATGTCTCATGGAATATATAATTATTCACCACTGATCAGAAATTCATATTCAAGCAGCATCCTGTACTTTATCTGGCAACGCTATGCCAAGGACAATGGGCTCCTGCTCAGAACCTGTTTCCAGTCGCCAGTGCTGACCTAGTCACCTTCTCTGGCAGTCCTCACCCCGGACGAAGTCTCTTATAGGTCAACAAGCCCTCAAAAGCAGGCCACTGGAACCAAACAGCTTAATTACATCCCCATCTTCATGTCAAGTAAAGGCTCCAATGACAACTTGTACTTACTGTTTTCAGGACTTGCTCATCATTCAAATGCTGTAAGGAGCCCACATCCTCACGGGGGCTGCTCCCTGGTGAGAGGCTAAAGCTGGTCGCTGCCCTCTCCAGCGCCTGGTACAGGACCCGACCGCCTCCGACTGCTGGGCAGACGCCACAGCTGCAACGTGCATTCAGAAACTGAGCCGGGCCAAAGGACTCCCTGTATTTGTCCATGTTTCCAGAGCGCAGATTGCACTTTCAGAGGGCGGCACGACACAGAAATGAAATAGAAAAAGCTGTCTAGCTCTGTACCATTTCCCCCCATGGTCAGGTCCCATTCAGGTCCCATTTCCATGCACTGTAAGTGCATGGAAATCAGTTATGAACAGTGCTGTCAGCCAGCGCACGCTCGAGGGCCCCGGCCAGCAGAGCAGACAAGAATACTCGTGGGAGTTGGGTGGGGGACAGAGGGACTCCAGTCCGCTTTTCCTGAGGCACTCGCGGCAGGCTTCAGAGTCAAGGACGGGGCAAGGAAATGCTGTGCCATTTCCTCAGGATTGAGGGGGCAAGAGAGAAAACTGACAGTGAATACTCGTCACCACTCTCACCTCTTTTCTTGTGTTTCCAATCCTAAATCACTTATGTCTAGTGTCCTCAGAGATGTCAGTCAATGTGGGATGGAGACATTTCTAAGTAATGGTAACAGCTTTCCTTTACATAACAGGTGGGACGGTGGTTATCACATGGCCACCTCGGTCATAAACTAGATCTGAATCCAAATTGGGTATTTTGAAAATCGATGCTTAAACATCTCGTCAAGAATGGCCCATTCTTCCCAGGAATGCCCATCCTGCACATCGGTTATGGAGGACTCAGCTCCACTCCAGGCAGTCACCAGCCGTTCTGCGATGGCAGATGTGATGACACAGTCAGGTCTGTCTCCCTCGCCCCCTTTTATTTACTCACATTTGTTTCCAAAGTGGTTCAGTTCTCAAATTTTATCTTTTTTTTTTTTTTTAAGGAAAGGTGCAGGCAGGAAGGCAGGCAGAGAGAGGAAGCATTCACTTTGTTCTTTTTTAGTTTACATCTTCATTATTCTCACTGGACCAGGACCTGAACTCGCAAACACGGAGGCTGTTGACCAAACCACTATGCCACCAGGGAGCACCCAGTTTGCAAATCTTAGTTTTCGTTAAGAATTGCCTAGTGAAAAATTTGGGGCGGGGCAGCTATTCTGTATCTTCTGGGGATGACTCAGCTATATACACCAAAAAGGGTGAATTTAACCCCATGTAAATGGCCTTATTTGGTGATCTTTTTAAAAACTACCCAGAGAAGTTATTAGTTTCTGATCATGTAGGCCTGAGATGGGTTCAAAGAATCCACATTTTATTAGGCATTCCGTTATTTATTTTTTTAAAGTAAAGGTGCTGGTAGAAGTGAAGGCGAGTAGGCAGGCAGGCGAGCCAAAAAGGAAGCATTTTATTCATTTCTATTTAGTTGTTCATCTTGTTCCCTCCCTGGCCTGGGATGCTGGGATGCACCCAGGTCCTTGGCATGTACGTGGATTATACTTTGGCTCAAGGCAGCTGACCAAACAGCTCTTCCACCAGTGTTTACTTCTTACAGAGGAGACAACGGTCACATCTGGAAAACTCTGTAGACACAGCAAGGCCCACTAGGAAAAGATCCATCCTCCACGGCCCCGCACCCTCACAAGGAAGGCCACTAACAGCTACCTCTGCACCCTCGATGTGCAAGGGCTCCTGGGCTGCCCGAGTGGTCAGTGTGCATATCTGGACTCTCATCTTGGCTCTGCCCCCACCTCCGTATTCATGCCACTGTGTAACCTGCTCATTTGAGATAACTGGAAGATGCAAATCCTAAAAAGTATTACTCTGATTCATATTAGCCCTTACTTAAATCCTTATAATTTCAAACTCTCACATAGCAAAAAGATTTTAACTTTGATACTAAGACCTTTTCCAGGTATTAGTCTCTGTTCCGATGACAAGTCCACCAAAGAACCCGCTTTCAAAACTAAGTGTGACTTAATATCCTCCAACAGCTTTCAAAAGCTGACGTTTATTACCAAATATGGTTGGCTGATCACTTTACGATCTGTGATGCTGAGGGTTGGTTCTATGTGTGACCTACCAGTGAGCTATCCTGTGTCTGGGGGAACAGAGGGCATTGCTGCAATAAATGCTAATTTCTCCTGGGCTCTCCTATACTTTCCTCTTCTCAGGTGGTTTAGTCATACCTGGAATGGTCTACACGAAGTATTCTGCTCAGAAAGCACTCCTCTTGGAGAAAAGGCCTGGGGAACCAAAAGGGGATAAAGACGTATGTTCCCAGTTGCTGGGCTTAGACCTCACCCTCCCCCGTTTTCCCACACAAGGCCACCTGTCCTGATTACAAGGCCACAAATGTCAGTCCATTTAGACACAGCAGTCCCAGAGGTCTAATCCAGGTAGGAAAACTTCCTGCTCATGCGTTCCCACCAAGATCAGTTTACAGGGGAGTATCTGAGAAGAGATTTTCATATTAGGTTCTCCGTATAAACCATTAAGCTCTTGGGTACTACTTTATACAACAAATGGGGTAAGAACCTGAGTTTTCAAGTGTAGGGAAAAGATACACAGACTACAAACGATTCTTCTAAACTGTATTTGTAACTGACAAAACATTTGAAACTGACAAAATCTTCTTTAGAGACAGGCCCTGAGCACAGTCTGTCCCCATAATAAAGTTTAATATCAACTGTACAGAAAATCAGCAAAAAGCGATCTTTGGCACTGGTGTGGGTGATTCCTTAGCGTTCATACAACATCCAAACTGCATACCACATGACATTAGATTGCTGATTTACAGCTGAAGTTGATATTTCAATTATCTTTAAAAGTTGAAGCCCTCGCTAAGTGTTTCAGTATCGATGTTAACCGCATCTAACCCTTAGTGTCTGAGGTAGAGACTTCTGTACAGTTTATTAGTGAAGACACAACTGAGAGAACAAAAAGAAAAGAAAATCTGGAAGCAAATAAGTCAAATATCTTCGCGGATTCAAAAAGTCAACCCTGAAGTACAAAATTCTTGTTATTTTTTAGAGATTTTGCACAGAAGAACTTTTACTTGAACCTCTAAATTTTGGACTATGATGGACTGTTTAAGATGTTTGATTAACATGGAATGTGCATGAATCAAACTCAACATTAAAAACCACACAACTGTATTAATAACAACAAATAACATCTTTTAAACTCTCCATGATGTGTGGCCGGCATAAATGCCGACTAGACAATTGAACCTAATGATTCCAACATTTGATGGTAACTGTGAATCATTACAGAATTACATAGATGTGAGTTTAAATTTTATTTCCAAACTGCACTGCTAGGTGGCAGGGGCTTGATTATTTTCAGGTGACAGAACTCTTCTTGAGATTACATGATTTTATCCTTTTACTTTTTAGAGACAAGAGGAAGAAGCACTTTTAGCTGTTGATCCTGATTGTTTCCCTGGCCCCGGGGATGCAAACTGGGATCCTTTGGGTGTATGTGGACTGCGCCAGCAGAAGGCAGCTAAGCAAACCATTACTCTACCGGGGTGTACTAGATTACATGATTTTATAAAGATAAAATTAGTAGAATACTTGGAAGCTTCCAATCAAAATGACCAGCAACCATGAGTCTTTGACTTCAGGTACCTTTCTTCACAATGAGAAAAGACCTTTAATTTATAAAAACTCATTTCTGAAGTAGGTCCAGTACAATGTACTTGTCTTTTACCAAAAGCTGGCTGGCCAAAATGCATCGCAAACTACAGAGATTAGTTTTGGAAGTGGGCTGGCTCTTAAACGAGACAGCAAGCATAAAGCACTGGGTAAGCACAGGCGTGACTACCAGGAATAAGATCTGAGCCCATTGTTGGTATAAATTAGTTTTACACTGATTCCTGGGATGAAGAGCGTTTCGCATCTTCCTACCCTCACACAGTTCTTTCAAATGGTTCTTTCTTTCAAGGTCCAATTCAGATAAAGGACCAATGATAATAGCTAGTCTTTCTGCATCTTTCAATATTTCACAATACTCCTGAGATAAGTGTCTCCTGAAACTTGGAAAAGTAAAGTGATATGTCAATTCCGTACTATGAATAAATGACAGTTAAGGTACCTAAATAACTTCTTGTCTTTTTAAAGGTAAGTCTACGAAAGACAAAGATACGTGAGAATCCTAACCTGTAAGAACTAGTTTAGGCGGCAAAGTTCATTTTCATCAAAAGTAATTCAACAGACATTGGTCAAGAAATCCTCCCCAAAAACACCTAACTGTGAATGAAAAACAACGGTTGTGGTTTTAGATGAACAATGAACAAATATAGAAACAGGCAAAACTAAGTCATAAAGCAAAGAAAAAGCCACAAAAAGAACATTAACATTTCTTTAGGGGAAAGTGTTATCTAATTCTTTCCTTAAATTTGGAGGAAAAAAAAAATGCTGCTCATCTTACAATTTTCTTCTGAATAACAGACTTTAACAAAGATGAACAAAGGACACAGCACATCTGAATAAATTCAAAGTGTGTTAAGGAGCAGAGACGAGGCATTGATTATATCTTGATTCTAGTAAGCTTAAGACTTAGCATTCAGCTTCGAAGTAGAAAAGCAAATGTCAACGACAAGAACATGTCCTATATGGCAATTCAAAGGAAGATGATTTTGATAGGGAAACAAAAACCAAAAAACAGCTGACATGCTTTCTCTACAAATAACTGCAAATTCCAGAACAATCACTGGAATATTTTTAGCCACTGTCGACCCAGTTAATAGGTTAAAAGTTGGGGCCATTCTCTCCATGGAGGTCCATAGAACATGGAAAATGGCATTGGCAAACACGTTCAATGGCTCAAAGAAATGTACTGAAAAAGTAGTAAGAGTTGGAAAATTCCAGGCCATAATTAAAATGAGTGAGGGAATAAAAATAGATTTTATAAATGTGTGCACATGGGAGGTGACTTAGAATATATCTCCATATATGTCAAGAAGTTGAAGAATTATTAAGACACAAAAGATAACATTCTCATCAGAACGAGCCAAGATAAAACACCAGGGGCACTGCTTACAGAAGCTAAATGGCAGTTTCTGGCGCCAAATGTCTGCCTGGCATTTCAGCTTGAGTCCCTCCCTCTCCATCACTCTCAAATCTAACCTTTCTGCAGGCAAAGCACTGTTTTCCTTCAGGCTCTGAACAGATGGACATGAGTGTCTGTGGACTTATGGTCCTTCAATTAAGAAACAGACCTGAAGATCTAGCGACGTAAGAGCTGATAGTTCTTTATCTTTTCCAGGCTGAGGTGTTTTGACAATGCCTGCTTCTAGATCAATTATATTATCATCAAACATCTAGTTTGAAGGAAACTACATTTCTATTAATAATCCAGGATACACACATGTATCATTTTTTGAAAATTCCTTTGGTCTCGTCTTAAGATGTTTAAGAGCCTGAGGAGCTTCTTCAGGCTAAAATGCATATATTAAAAACAAGAAAAATAAAGGTAAATGCATGGTAACAAGAAAAGCTTAAATTTCTACTGATGGAGAAAGGGGTGAAATATAATGGAGAATAAAGTAAAGAAGAAAGAACTACACCAAGGGTACTGTTTTAGGATTCTTCTAAATAATGGAGAACTGGAATTTTTTAATTAAGATGAAAAAAAAACAAACAACCACACTTTCGGAATTTTAAAGTCCGAGGTGGCCTATAATAGCTTTTAGAAAAGAGACAGACAAAATGAAATGCTCCCTGGTAGAACAAAGGCTCCTTCATGTAAACCTTTAAAGTTCTTACTCAGAAGTTCACAAACTGTAAGACAAAGGATGTGTATGATAGGAGAGGGAAGCGCTCCCATACAACACAAAGTCACTAATGGCGATGAAACGCTGCATCAGAAATGTTACATGACCGGTAAGGGTTGTAGCACAAAGGTCAGCCTACAGGGAATAAATACTGAAATTCTTGTTGGTTCTATTTACAGACAGAATCCCAGGTCTGACTGGCCTTCCAGGCAGAAGCCTACACCGGAGAAATAGGTAAATTATATAAATTCCACAGTAAATTATTAAAAATAAGGGATCTGAGTTTAATCTTCTGCCGTATGCAATACAAGCAGCTTTGAGTGTTCTTAGCCTAGAAGGGAATGTATGTGTTTCTAATAGTAACATACAAAAATATTATTGGTTTCTTAAGAAGATAGATAGAGGCAGGTTTCTGGATAGAGTTTTAAGGCAAATCAAACAGGTTCACAACTAATCATTCTATTAGGGCTCATTTTTCAGGTGTGGTTTTGCTTTGTGATAGAAGAATCCTAGTCACAACTCTAGCAGTTGGAGGCCCAGGCCCAGATCAGAGATACCTGTCGATCAGGTTTTTGAAAGAATCAAAATCATATACCCTTAAAGCACATACTGGCAATCCTGGATAGTCAAAGGAATTCTACAATGAATCATTTAACTCCTTTGAAAATATAAATAGGTTTTCAAAGATGGGCTACTCATCTGGGCACGTGAAAGAGATTCAAAAATTTCTCAAGCAGACAGGATCTCAACCTCCTCCTATGTGGGCATTCTTTCTAAGACTGAAACCTGATTCCTCCTTCCTCATCTTCTTACATATGTGAAATCTTCCCTGCAATAGGAAAGGCACTTTTATTAAGTGTAGCATCTATTAAAACTTTAAACCCAGGCTGGAATTCGCTGAACAAAGTAATAACACTAGCCTAACAGGCATTACCGGTAAGGATTTTTCCCCCTTTAATATAAAAGTGTAACTACAGTGGTTCAATGTACAAATACAAAAAAAGTTCTCATACTAAAAAAAAAAAGTACCATAATACTGTACATACAAAAACTGTTCAACAAGAATGATTTAAATACATCTGTTCTTTTCCAGATCCGGAAGACACAAATGTAAAGTTCTCCGACTGTATTACTGCTGGAACACGTGCCCAGGAACACTGTGCTTCCCTTCTTTCCCAGGCCGGCCGTCAGAGTCCCCTGAGCGTGGATCATGAGCCAACAGCATCCCTGAAGATAACCAGAGCCAAATGTTTACTCAATGGAAGTCATTATTCAGTGAGCCGTTGCTTACCATAAACTAGGAAAAACACAAGTTTCAAGTCCAGTCAAGATTAAATCCAGACGGAGGTCTTCCCATCCCCTGACTTGCTACTAGCGCTGCTTTTGTTGGACCCAGCTTTGGCTTTCTTCCCCCGGGGACCGTGGGGGTTGTTTTGGTGATTATAGGCCTGGATTGCTAGATCCAAGCGTTCCTGAGCCATTCTAATCTCCCGCTGCAGAGTCTCCAGGTCGGCCGGGAGGCTCTCCTCATGGCTGCCGTACTGCTGCTCCTGGGCAATGTTGGCCTTGTTCTGCTTGTAGGCGATCTTAGCGTTGGAGAGTTCGGTGTACTGGATGTGATCCGGTTTGACAGCGATGTTATAGCCGGGGGGAGCAGATGGTGTATTCCAAGTGAAAGGATAATTATAAGCACCCGGATCTTCCAGTTCCCTCCTCTTACTGTTTAGTGAGTCTCGAATAGTTCCAAACCCTAAGTGAAGCATCTCCCAAATGTTAAGCAGTAGGCAGAGCCCTGAAACACCGTACATAATCAGAAGGAAGATGGTTTTTTCAGTGGGTCTAGAAATAAAGCAGTCTATCTTATGAGGGCAAGGAAGTCTGCTGCACACATAAAATGGGTGGACTTGGAAACCATAAAGAAAATACTGCCCTATCAGAAAACCCACCTCAAACACGGTCCTTGCAAGCAACTGCATCACATAGATTTTCATGAGCCCATCTTCCCGGATCCGTTGTCGGCCATCATGCTTGGGTTTAGGTTGGTTTTGCTCTTTATTTTCTTTTTCACTTTCTAATTCCATTTCTGGATACATCATGGGGTCCTCTTCATGGTCCTCTTCCGTTTCTTCCAGGGCCCGGTGCTGTTTCCAACGCATTGCGTAGGGCTTGCTCCGCGCGGACTTCTTATCGGCGTCACGGTGCTCCACCTTGGCAATCTTATGAATGGCGTAGCCCAGGTACATCACCGAGGGAGTTGCCACGAGGATGATCTGGAACACCCAGAAGCGCACGTGGGAGAGGGGCGCGAAGGCGTCATAGCAGACATTCTCGCAGCCCGGCTGCTCTGTGTTGCACACAAATTTGCTTTGTTCGTCGTAGTAGATGGACTCTCCTCCCACAGCTGTCAGCACAATCCGGAAGACGATCAGCGCCGTGAGCCAGATCTTTCCCACGAACGTCGAGTGGTTGTGGATCTCCTCCAGCAGGCGAGTCAGGAAGCTCCAACTCATGGTGGCTGAACTGGCTCGCTCTGATAACAATAGACAAGAACAAAGGAAAACTAACAAATATCAAAATCTGAACAATTTCATTTCTTATTGAAATTAGAAACAGAAATCTTTTCTCTGCATAACTGAAATCTAACTTCAGGGCTCACACTAGCAGGATCAAATAAAGAGCATCTCCCTTTCTACTACCCTCAGGTAGGACAATTGCCTATGAGTACTTGTTTGGGTCTACCAGACCCTAAAAAGTCTGGTTTGCTTTCAATTCTTCCAGGGTATAAAAGTGAAAACAAACAAACAAACAAAAAAAAACTAAAGGAAAGGAGCCATCAAGAACAAAGGTGCGTAGTAAGCAGGCAGGTTTAGGAAGAGAGAGGAGGAAGCAGCATGTTATTTACTTTTATTTAGTTGTTCACACTGGTTGCTCCCCAATGGCCCCAGGTCTTGAACCTGAGACCCTGGGACGCATATGGACTGTGCTCAGGATGTATAGACCAGTAGGCCACCAAGACATGCCTTAAAAGGTAAAATTTTGACTATTTTAACTACTGAGATATATTTTCCAGACACAATATACTGGATATACTTCATTTGTTATCCAGAACTTTATATATATGATAATTTCATGAGACCTTCACATGTTTATTAATTATGGATAAGAAAATAGCACAGAGAGATGGCTATTTGGTCCAGCAATGCTAAAACTACCATTGAGAACATAATGAGACCATTCCATTACGAAAAAGTAGCTTTTAAGAAAACTTACATACTGGCCTTGTTGATAAAGTGTTAAAAAGGAGCTAGGAAGACACTCCCAAACTAGACTGCATAGCATCGCATATTTTAGAATCTTTGTCTTATATTTCCATATTTTGTTTATGGTAGATGTTAAAGAACATTAATGCTAATCAATAGGCAAATCCATTTAAAATCGTATTTTGAAGGGCGCTGTATTCTGAGATGCTTAATCTATGTCCAGAATCCTGATGAGATAATATATGCAAAAATCCTTAATACTGGGCGCACCCTGGTGGCCTATCAGTTTTGGGTTTAGTTACCACTGGGCGTAGTTCATATACATGCCAAGGCCCCCAGTTTAAGGACAGGGTGGAGGAAGACAATGGATGGGACTAATATGGATGGGACCAAGAAGAATAACAAAATAAACACAGTGCTTCTTCCTCCTCTCTCTTCCTGCCTGCCTATTCACCTTCATTCCTGCCTGTGCCTTTCCTTTAAAAATGAAAATAAATAAAAAATAAAAACCAACAACTTAATACTGGGACAAAAAAATAAAATAGATAAATAATGCTTCTTTCTCCTCACTTTAAAAAACAAAAACCAAAAACTTTCTGGTCGAGTAGGGGTTGGGTATAGTTCACATATGTCCCAAGGTCATGGGTCCACATCCTGGAGCCTACAGGAAAAACCAAAAGGAACTAAAAAAAAAAAAAAATGCTTCCTCTTCCTCTCGTCCTGCCTGGCAGTCTGTGTGCACCTTAATTTCTGCCTGTACCTTTCCTTAAAACAATGAAAACAAAAGAAATCTGTTTCTTAAAAAAAAAAAAAAAATCCCTGATACAAAGTTCTCCTCCTTCTCATTCTCAGTTTACTTCTGTAGTTTACAGGTGATAAGAAGCATAAAAGAAGCTTACATATACCTTACCTGTTATTCAGAACTTCTGGTATCCAAAATTTTCTTAGAGAAATGATGTTTCGCTTGCAACTTTTCCAGATTCCCTCTAGAAAAGACAAGAGAGGTCATAAGCTCCTCCCACAGAAAATAATGAATCGCTGAGTGCCATTTTCAAGAAGAATCAAAGTTTTGCATGTACCACAAGAATTAAATGGCAATAGATGGAAACAGGCCTGAGTCTGAATACACCATGTTTTCCTCCAATTATACATGCAGTGGGAGGCGCTATGTAAGAGTGATTCACAGATTCTTAAGTCACTATAGCCTAAAAAACTATGTCAGAAAGATGAGTCATTTTTGAAAATCCAAAGCAGATGAACTCTGGCACATATAGGAAAAAGAAAAATCTCAGCAAATTTAAACCGGGTCATGAAAGGCCTTGAGAAAGTCTTCCCCTGTGTGCTCTATTCCCCGGAGCAGCCAATACCACTCACTGAGATGTGAGCAGCCAAGTAGGAGCAAGCTGTTTGAAACACCCAACAGCTGGCTCTCAGACACCCGTATCCACAGGAGGTGATTTACAGATTCATCTGCTCACAGAAAGAAAACACCTGCATCTTCTTTGTGGGGAAATTTTTTTTTTTAAATTCAGCATGCCCTGGTGGAGTAGTGGTTGGGTCAATCACCTCAAAAAGGAGCCAGCCACACATCCCTGGGTTCAAGTTCTGGACCCAGGAGAAGCAACCAAAGTGAACAACTAAAATGGAAATAAAATAAAGATGCTTCCTTTCTCTTCCTGCCTGCCTACTGACCTTCACTTCTACACACATCTTTCCTTTATAAAGCTATGGTCCAAGAGTCATCCAGGTGGGGCCGAGTTTGTTCATTTACTATCATTTAACTTAATAACTAAATTTAAAACAATCCCTGGGTGTTGCATGTTCATAGTAACTTAATACATTTTTTTTTTTTTTTTTAAGATACAGGAAAACAGCTCAGAATAATTTCCTAAAGGTCAATGAAGGAAAAAAAAGTTCAGGCATCTATATAACATGGAGGTATCAAGATTTATGTATATATTCTAACCAACGATCACCACAGGATTCCAGGGTTGAAAACTTATTTCTAGCCCCGATGTCCAGTGAGTTCACACACAAGTTATACTACATACAAGAAGTAAATAATATGTAATCTTGAAAAGGTGATCAGGTTTTCAACCCAGAACTCCATGATTCATATCCATAAATTCAGACTCAGATTTTCCTCCAAATACCACATGTAAAGCATTTTTCACAAAGCCTGAAATTCAATTTGTTCCAATAAGTCAAAACCACGAAAGCAAAAGTTTTCATTAGCTAGGATACTCATTGTCTACACCCAAACTCATACCAAAGACAAATGGATCTTTTTTTTTTTGGTTAAGAAAAGGCACATGTAGGAATGAAGGCGAGTAGGCAGATAAGCAGGAAGAGAGAGGAGGAAGAAGCGTTTTTATTTAGTTGTTCCCACTGGCTGTTTTCCCCCTCTGACCCGGGACTCAAACCCAGGGTTTTGTGGCCTGCTCCTTCAGAGGTGATAGACTTAACTGCTGCTCCACCAGGGTGTGCTAGAATTAACATTTTATAAGCAGAATGTGTCACTGCTAAGTGTGGTCTCCTGTTCTTGCTTCGCTGAAGTTCCATTTCTTCAGGACCATATTTTTTGCTCCGCTCTTAGAAGTGTAAGGGTCAGGGCAGTGTTCTCTGACTTTCCTGCCTCCGCAGACTTCGTTATAGAGCAGAAGTGAGAGCACGCAATTCACCTGCCAACAGCTCTCAAAAAAAAAAAAAAAAAAAAAGAATTTTGCCTAGCAGCTAAGGATAAGGTCACTGGATAAAGTCCACATATATCCCAAGGACCCAGGTTCAAGACCTGGGGTCGAGTGAGGGGTAGGGGAAACAAACAGGATGAAAAGCTAAATTAAATAAACAAATGTTTTGGTATACACTGGTGGAGTAGTGGTTAGGTCGATCGCCTCCAAAGAAGTACAGGCCACATGCCCCTGAGTTTGAGTCCAGGGGAGGAAACAACCAGTATGAAAAATTAAATAAAAACAAAATGCTCCTTCCTAACTCTCTTATCCTGCCTGCCTACTCACCTTCATTCCTGCCTGTACCTTTCCTTAAAAAAAAAAAAAAAAAAAAGAAAGAAAAAGAGAAGGAAACATCTTTATTTAGTTGTTCATCTGTGGTTTTTCACCCCGGGTCTGCATCTTGAACCTGGGTCCCTGGGCTTTATGTAGCTCACATGACAGCGTCTCAGTCCCTGAGCCACTAGGGCACAGCCCTGGTCTCACACTTCTCACCATAATGTCATACGTATAATCTTTTCTTCTCTTGGATTCTCACTACACCAGTCTGCTCAGAAAAGGAATAAGCAGCCTCACAAGGTAGTGCACCCTGGCTCACTGGAGAGTTAAACATAAAACAAATGATGTGTGGAGTCAGGTGTGAGGTGAAAAACTGAACAAGAAATCAACCATTCTCACTTAAAAGTTTTAGTGTCTAATCTCAGTCCAAAGTTTGTTTTTAAAGGAAAACTGCAGGAAGGAATGAAGGTGAGCAGGCAGGCAGGAAGAAAGAGGAGGAGGAAGCATTTATTTCTATTATTTAGTTGTCTATCTTGGCGTTCCCCCTTGGGAAGCATGTAGACTATGCCAGGATGGACTTGATCGCTAAGACACTGGAGCAAACCCCCCGCCCCATTCAATGCTTTCAAGGCATTGCTTTCCCCCCAGTTGTCTCCTTTTCTTATTTCTCACAATTTTATCCCCACCCCAAATATTTTAAATCCCCGGTCTCAGCCCATTTCCAAATTTTCAGATGCTCTTACATTCGTGAATGCCAACAGATGTAAATGCTCTCAACTTTCTTCCCTCTTCCTATTAAAGAATCAGACACAATTTATGGCACAAGTGATCAGACACTAGATGACACGCAGCATAAGACAAGGAACCTTGAGAGAAGGAAAACTAACAGATGAGACCTCTGATTGTCCAAACTTATTACATGGAGAGCGTTTCTAGGCTGTGGAGCAGAGAAGGGGAATACGAAGCCTGGCATTCACTGAACTGGGTGTGAAATCTGGAGGCCAGGTAGCTAGAATTCACAGGGTCAAGTAATAGAAACAAAAGAATTGAAGAAAGCAAGCTCAAAGGAGTTATAGACAGTTCCTTCCACTTAGTCTTTGCTGAGTACTTGCCAGTGAACTATGTGTGAGGAAACTACCTAAGGTTGGGATGAGAGCCAGAAGGGGACAGGCAGACACCTCCAGATATCACAGGAGTGACATGCTCCTACTCGACAGAATAGGAGTCTCCTAACAGCTGGGGCATCAAACAGAAACTCAGAAAGGTATTGTCCCAGAAGTGGGGTGAAATCAGTTCTACAGACCACAGGATGTTCAGTTACCCTATCTCCCCAACAAAGTTTAAAAGCAAACCTTAGTGTGCCCCAGTGGAGTAGCAATTAGGTCCCCATCTCTGAGTGAGCGCAGTCCACACACATCCCAAGGACCCAAGACGGTGTCCCAGGGCCTGAGAGAACCACCAAGATGAACAACTAAATAAAATTAAAAGGTTTCTTCCTCCCTCTCCCTGTCTGCTTACTTCCTGCCTTTATTCCTACCTGCACTTTTCCTTTAAAATAAACACATCTTCTTCTCCCTGCCTGTACCTTTCCCTGAGAAAAACAAAACAAAAAACTAACATGCATGTAATCAGTTACAGAAGGAGAAAAGAAGTAAGATGGGACTTATATATATTCAAAGTATTATATTCAAAGTATTCAAAGAAGTAATGGTTGGTGCGTCCTGGTGGAGTAGTGGTTTGGTCAACTGCCTCCGTCTAAAGCACACTTCACATACATCTCAAGAACCTGTACTCGTATCCTGGGCCAGGGAGATGTAAAACTAAATGAAAATTTCAAAAATGCTTCTTCTTCCTCTCCCTTCCTGCCTCTGTTTTAACTACTTGTCTTCATTCCTACCTGCACCTTTCCTTTAAAAGGATGAAAATTCCCCAAATTTGGTAAAAAAGAAAACAACTAACAGACTTAGCTGTGCCCTGGTAAAGAAGCTGTTGGGCCGGCTGCCTCCAGCTGGGCCATCCACACACATCCTGAGGCCTTGGTTTCATGTCCTGGGGCCAAGTGAACCACCAAGATAAATTCCTAAATAAAACTAAAATGCTGCGTCCTCTCTTCCTGCCTGCCTGACTATTCACCTTCATTCTTGACTACACTCCTTAAAAAAAAACAACAGAAAACAAAACAAAACAAAATCCCAACCCCACAGATTCAATAAGGGAGTAAATGTCAAATAGGATGAACCTAAATCAATTCAGGTTATGATAAAAAATAGCATGCCTTTGCGGCTCATGCAGCTGGTGTGTGGACCATACGCGGCCCAAGGACCTGGGACTGAGGTGAGAAACCAAATAAATAAAGGATGTTTCTTCCTTTTCTCCCTTCCTTCCTTCCTTGATGGTGCTTCTTTCCTTCTCTCTCTTAAACAAACAATAAAGTCATGAAAGTAGGGAGGAACCACATTTCACAAATAGAAAAAAAAATTGAAAGACAGGATTTTTTTCACTACTAGAAAGTAGTGGTACATTTCTGAAGAGCTCTAGGAAAAGAACTGTCAATTCAGAATTCTATCTCGTGAAAACAGCCCCCAGGAATTAAGGGAAAAAACCAAGATAATCTTTGATAAAGGGAAACAGCATTTTTGCTAAGGAATCTGAACATTAGGAAAGAAGAGTAAAAATATGGGTAAATACAATAGATTTCCCATCTGCCTGCATTTTTAAAATTATATTTGATGACAGAGGCAAACATTTAACACTATTTGATGTGGTTCTCAATGTATGCAGAGAAAATGTTTACATTACAGATGGGAAAGGTAAAGGACTGCTAAGGGAGTTTAGGTTTCTGTGTATCAGTGGACTCAGTGAAATGAGGTACAAGCAGACTGCTAGTTATTATGTATATACAGTACCTGAACAACCACTAAAAAATAGATAAATCAGAATGGAAATTTTTTTTTAATAAATGGAATGAAAGCAAGCAGAGACAGGCAGGCCGGAAGAGAGAGGAGGAAGAAGCATTTTATTTACTTAGCTGTTTATCTTTGCTGACCCCCCAGCCTGTCCAGACCACACGGGCAGGCCCCACGCACGGAGATTAACACCTGAGCCACCAGGGCACACCTCAAAATAGAATTCTAAAAAACGTTCCAGTAACCAGACAGCAGAAAAAAGAAAACAAACAAAAAATAGAATAAACTGAAAACCAAGAATATTATAACCAATCTATTTACCATGGTTAAAACTGCTGACGACATCCAGTGCTGGCAGGATGTGGAGAAACTGGAACTCTAGTTCACTACTGACGAGAATGTAAATTGCATAACCACTTTGGAAAATAATTTGATAAATTCTTAGACATTTAATGTAAGTTTAACTATTTTGTACGTTTATAGGAAATGTCTAAAATACGCAAATCCATAGATACAGAAGCAGATGAGGGACTGGGAAATGGCCATGACTAGCAGTGGGTAAGGAATTTCTTCTGGTAATGATGAAAATGTTCTGGGATCACACAGTGGTGATGGCTACACAACCTTGTTAAGATATAAAAAGTCACTTTAAAAGGATAAATTTTAAAGTATGTGGATTATAGCTCAATAATAAAGCCACTTACTTTGCATACATATCTTTTCTCATACTGGCAAAAATCCAAAAGCAGGGAGCGGCTGCAAAGAAACAGATGTTCTCATACACTGTTGCTGGGAAATGGCATCTTCTCTGATGCTAATTTGATAACAGCTAACAAAATTACAAAGGCATCTATCTATCCTTTGACCCAGTGACCTCACACTGGGGAACAACCATTATAACGCAGTTTCTAAACGATGTAAATGTCCACTGTCAGGTGAATGGTTAAATAATGCACCATGTTCCAGCTGCACATTAGCATACCATGTGGCTGTAAGTAATGATAAATGCTCTCTCTGTACAGAAGTATATTCAGGATATGTAAATAGTCAAAAAAAGCAAAGTACATAAGCATATAGGTATATAAACAAAGAATATATATCTTTTAAATATTAAAAAAAACCAATCTATGATTTATCTTGTGTTTTTATAAAGAAGCATAGGATACATTTAAAAATAAAAGTGGGGGGAAAAACTAAGGAGATTGGGATAAGATAAACACTTTGGATTAAATATCTTTGTACACTGTTTTTTGTTTTTTTAAAGGAAAGGTACATGCAGGAATGAAGGTGAGTGGGCAGGCAGGCAGGAAGACAGGAGGAAGAAGCAATTTCTTAAAAATTTTATTTAGTTGTTTACACTGGTTGCTTCCCCCAGGCCTGGAATTCTAACTCAGGTTATGTGACCTGCACCTTCGGAGGCGATTGCTCTAACCACTACTCCACCAGGGCGAGCCTATTTTGTTTTGTTTTTTAGCTAAATGAATATACTGCCTGTGTAAAGAAAATACCTCTAGACATTCCATGCCCTACAGGTAAAAGTTTACTTGAGACTAAAAACAATGTAAATTTTTTAAAAGCTAAATTTAAAAGATGCTAAATTCTTAAAAAACATTTTTCAAAAATTAAATATTTTATAAAAAGTGTTCCTCTGTGGCTCAATGACTAGAGTGTGAACCATGTAAAGCCCAAGGATGCATGTTCAAGATCCAGAGGTGGGGGCAAAGAAAAAATATTTTTAAAAAGTGTTCATCTTAATTTGTTTTACTTCGGAATATAAAGGATCATATTTACATTTTACATCAATTACTTTTTCGAAAGAGGAGGAAGAAGCACTTTACTTATTTTAGCTGTTCACCTTGGATGTCGCCCACCGCTGCCCCAGGTTGTGAACCCAGGTCCTTGGGATGTGTGTGGACTGTGCTTGGCCAGAGGCAGTGGACTTGTCTATTCAACTATTCGGTGCACCATTTATATTAATTTTCACATAGAAGTTTGCTGTTTCCTCCATTAAATCTACTTCCTCTGGACCCCTCATGGTTTGCGCCCTCACTCCAGCTGTGCTTCTGTGGTCACGTCTCCCCTGCCCACCTGCCCACAAAAATACCCCCTCCATCACTCTCTGTGCCATACTGTCCTTCCTACAGACACTTAACACTACCTAACACATTCTCCATTTGTTCAGTATTTGTCACCCCCAAGAGGATTTTTTCCTGCCGATCCTGGATAATGGACCTGGGTCCTTGGGTTTCACGTGGTCTGTACCACAGCCACCACCTCAAGCCGCCTGAGCTACAAGGGTGCACAAACCCCAAAATAATTTAAGCAAGGTTCTGTTATGGTGTCCCTGTCACTTAGAAGAGTGAGCACCTCAGCAGGTGCACAACAACTGGTCGCTGAATAATTAAATAAATCTGAATCTTTGCTCATTGTTTTTCCACAATGTCCTACCTGGAAAAATTGTCATCCCGAAGTTCCAGTTCAAAGGTCACTAAAGGTTTCCTTAGTGCATCTCCCCAGAAAGCCCACAGTAATTTTTCATTCCACTAATATCAAGACTTACTCTTACTACATCAAGGCTAATACCAGTTTCTTGTGGTGGGACATGAGTTCTTTGAGAGTAAAGCCTGGGTTTTTTAATTCTGAGCTACTACATCTATTAAGTTGTCCCGGACACAAAAAGCACTCAGCGAATGTGCACTACATTAAACTGAAGATTTGAATGAATTTGTAGGACGTGAAAAACATAAAGCATGTTTACTAACACGACTGTGTTTTAGGACAGCACAGTGAGTGGCATAAAAATACAAAATGTGAAAATATTCTGAGAGGGGAGAGACTAAATCCTATGAATTAAAAACTATAAGCTGTCAATTATACTGCAAACAACAGAGCTGGAGGGGCAGGGGGTCTACGCTTACTGTAGAAGGCAAGTCTCTGAAGGATGGGTATGATTTCACCAGGCAGAGCTGGGAGTTGGGGTGGGAAGCAGAGGCAAGGCAGATGGAGAAAATGGATTGAGTGAGAAGTCTCACAACAAGGCTCTTAGACTGGAACATGATGAAGGATGTTTGGGAAGTAGTTGCAGAGAAGGCTGAACAGAGAAGCAAGGACCAGTGTGCAGAGGGCCGTGAGCTGTTAGCTGTAACATCATGGAACCTGAAAGTAAAGCATGTAAGTAATAATGAGTGAATGTTCCTCAAATGAGACTCACAGACCACACCTTCATCAGAATGATCAGGGTGCATGTGGAAAGTGCTGATTCCCAGGTCCTACTTGCCCAACTCCCACTCCTCCCAGAACTAATGAATCCAAACTTAAACAATCGTCTATAGTCGGCCATTTAACTTTACTATGGTTTGCTGTAATACTTGTAGCTTTGTACATATCTCCAAATACAGATTTAGGATTAACTTCTAAAAGAAATGTTGTCTACAGTTGTAGGAAATATGAAAATATTTGTGTATTAATAAAAGGTCAACTTCTTTGTCTACTATCTCTCAAAAAAATTATAAAACTTTTGATATACGTTACCAAATTACCCTTCCAAAAAGCTGGTATCTACTTACCTTTCCACTACCAGAGTATGAAAATGCTCATGAGTGATTTTAATGTATTTTTTTTTTTTTAAGAAATAAGGTTTAGGCATGCCCTGGTAGAGCAGCAAAGTCAATCTCTCTGAGGGAGTAAGTCATGTACCCATAGGTTTGAATCTGAGTCCCAGGCTAGAGAGGAAGCAACCAGTGTGAACAACTAAAAATAAAATAGAAGATGCTTCTACTCCTCTCTCTTCTTGCCTACCTGCCTACTCACCTGCATTCCTGCTTGCACTTTCCTTAAAAAAAAAAAAAGCAAGCAAGCTTAGGTTAATAACCTGAGTTTAAACTATAAGAAGTTTAAAACTATCACTAGGGAAATGCAAGTGAAAATCAGAGATACCACTTCACACTCATAAGGATGGTTATTATAAAAGAAAGGAAGGAGAGGAGGGAAGAGAAGTGAGAGGTGGGGGCGGGGGAGGGGAGAAGAAAAGGGCTTGCCTTTGTGGTTCAGACAACTGAGAAAGCAGGAGTGTGGACCATAAAGTCCAAGGACCCAGGCTCAGGACCTGGGGTAAGGGGAACAACAAACAGACAAGGCACGCCCTGATGGGGCAGCAAATAGGTCACCTGCCTCTGAAGGAGCCAGGCCACACACCCCTGGGTTCGAGTCCCAGGTCCAGGAGAAGCAACCAGTGTGAACAACTAAATAAAAATAAAGATGCTTCTTTCTCCTCTCAATTCCTTTCTGCCTGTTACCTACTTGTCTTCATTCATGCCTGTAATTTTCCTTAAAAAAAAAAAAAGAAAGAAAAAAAGGTGGGGGGGGATGGGTCTTAAACCATCTATTAGTTTACAAGAAATTTATAAACACTTAAAAAAAACCATAGTTTGGCACACTCTGGTGGCCTAGCAGATAAGGACATAGTCCACATACATCCCAAGGACCCAGATTCAAAACCTGATGCAGCAGTGAACAACCAAGATGATAAAAAAATAAATAAATATTTCTTTCTCCTCTCTTCCTGACTGCACCTTTCCTTAAAAACACAAAGCCAAAAAAACTATAGTTTTATTCAGGAATTGTTTAAAATAGTAATAAATGCTATGCAACAGAGGACTAGAGAAGGTAACTGGAATCTCTGTTAAAGTTTAAACATTTTATATAGCACAGTAACTATAGGGAAATGCTTTACTTTCCAGTTTATCCATTTGTTTTCCATTACAATATCTATACTATAACGTTGACCACAAAAACAGTTAATTCAAAAATAATGCTTTTAAATATATTTGTAAGTTTCTCAAAAAGTCATGTATCAAAAGCTCCCAAGAATTATGGATCAACAATTAAAAAAAAAACATAACTTTTTGTCAATTTTAAATGTTTACTAAACTGCAACAGTCAGGAAACATTTAAAAATAAGTAGTTATATTTTAAATATTTTACAAATGCAACAAAGTCCAAATGAATCGGAACCAAGTTTTTATCTCCTAATTAAAATATACGAAACTCTAATAGGTAAAAATCTATAATAGGTAACCACGTTTCAAAATATCAATTTGTTTTCTAAACAAAAAAAATTTACTATTCTAGAAAAGTGATTCCTAACCATGAATTTTGTGGAACGGAAACAGTAAGCACTGAAGTAGGGAGGTAAGAGATTCTAACAGGCAATTCAGGGATAAGTATTTTTCCCATATTTTAATTTGTGAAATAGAGAATATCAGATTAGATGATTTTCTAAGGTCCCTTCAATTAACATTTGATGAAAATCACCTCAGGCAGAGCAAAATTCATGAAACAACCCACGAAATTATATGGAATTCAAAATTCTAGGGATAGGAAAGAAGCGACGTAACAGTACTGAAATTTAGCAAGATGCCAAATTTTCAAAAAGGCATTTCCCAACAGTCACTCAGAATTTTGTGACTGGACTAAAATGTTTCAACACTGACTCAGTATGACTCTATTACTATCTGGGCATCCCCAGATCATGAGCTGAGCAGCCACTAAGAATCATGCTAGTGACTCACACTTCTGAATGAGACTGCTGTTATGTGCAGAAACAAGGAATCAATTAAAGGGTTTACAATGGAGTTTTGTTTAACTGAAGGTTTTAAGTGGAAGTTAATTCTGCATGAGCGATAATAGATGTTTAATAACTAGCTAGTGACAATTTCTAAACAAAAGCATTATGGCAGCAAACTAGCAAACAGTAATCTATGTATTAAAAACATGAAAACAGCTTGTTTTCAAAAGAGCTCTTGGCTATGGAAAATATTTCAGAGACACACAATAAAATTTGTTGCAAATCAAATTATAAAACCTAATAGAGAGAAAGTAGTTTGAAATCTTGGCTCTATTAATCAAAAAGGAAACAAAACGCACACTGCGAGTTGAAGTGTCAATTTGTGCTGGCAAAAAGCCGTTCTACTGAATGTAAGAACCTTCAGGAACCAGCTGGAGAAGTATGGGGAACCTGGGATAATGCATTCATTCACAATGCACCCTAAGTAGTACTATCTTCATGAAAAATCAATCAGTCTTGGTACACTTCTACAAAACAGACTGAGCTTAAGTCAAACTAAATGTATGAACAACAGTCTAGGAAAATGAACATGTCTAAGATAAAATAAAAACACATGTATATCTATTGCCAATGTGACAAATTATGTAATACAAAACTTGCAAAAACATCATATACTGATGGAAAAGGTGGTCTGACACACCTTTCTGGAAGATATTGTGGCAATATTTATCAGAAACTTTAAATAAAGTTTATGTCCTTTGATCAGTAATTCCATATTTAGTAATTTATCCTAAATAGATGCCTAATAAAAGATTGCATATGTATTTATGACATAATCTCTATAATGAAATATTAGATAACTATCATTAAAAAAATTTAAAGGAAAGATGCAGGTAGAAATGAAGGCAAGTAGGCAAGCAGGAATAGAGAGGAGGAAGAAGTATCTTCATTTAATTTTAATTTTAGTTGTTCACACTGGTTGTTACCCCCCATCCCCCAGGATGTGAACTCAGGAGTGGTTTGCTCCTTCAGAGGTGAATGACCTAACTGCTGTTCCACCAGGGTGTGCCCATTATTAATCTTGTTTTAGAACAGAGAGCACAAAATTCAAATATCTACAACTATATAGAGACAAGAAGTAGATTAGTGGTTGGTTAGGCGTGAGCAGGATGGGGCAAGGGGACAGAGTAAGTACTGTTAATAGGTATGGGGTTTCTCTTGGGGAGAATGAAAATATTCTAACATTAGATTGTAGTGAGTTACACAACCCCGTTAATAAATGAAAATCATTGAACTGTATACTTTAAATAGGCGGATTTTGTGATACATGAATTATTTCTCTTTATTTTTCCTTCTCCCAGCCCCACTCTCAAACCAGGATCTTTACATGACCTGTACTTAGCTGCCTGGCAATAGGAGTATGCTGTGAATTATATCTCAGCAAAGTTGTTTAAAACATTTAAAAGTGTCTACATATCAGTAAAGTGATGTAAGTAATTGAAACAGGAAAATGGAACCTGAAGAACACAAGCCTACAATGGGGGAGGGTGCTAGTATTTATTAGCTACAGCTTGGAAGTTACCAGACTGCCATAAATTTCAAAAGCCTTCAAACCTGGATTTTTAGTAATCTTTCTTATTAAAGTATAAAGTACATAAGAAAGGTACACAAATGTAAGTATACTGAAACATAGTTTAATAAATGCTCACAACCGAACACATCCATGTAATCAGCATTGAAAACAAGAACAAAACGTTACCAGTTACCCAGAATCACAATCATGCCCCTTCCTTCCCAAGAGAAGCCATCATCCTCACCTCTAACAGCTTGCATTAGCTCAGCCCGGGACTGGTGCTGGCAAACTGACACTGCTATGAGAGGCTGTCCTGTGCATTGTAGGATTTTTTCTTTAAAGGAAAGGTACAAGCAGGAGTGAAGGCGAGAAGAAACAGAGGAAGCACTCCTACCCATTCAGCTGCTCATAATGGTTTTCACCCAGCTCTGGGTCATGAACCCAGGTCCCTGGGATGTACGTGGCTGGCGCTTTCGGCTGGCCAAACCGCCACCCCACCATACACACCCAACTGTAGGATGTTTAGTAACATCCCTACCTCTTCCAGTTTTGACAACAAAATATGTCTCCAAACAGTACCAAATGCCCTTTTGGTATAACAAAAACGTTAAGAACCATCTGTTCTTAAATTTTACATAAATGGAATCAGGTAGACTGGGCTCTCACATTGAAATTGTAACAAATATACTTTTTTTTTTTTTTAAGGAAAGGTGCAGGAAGACTTAGGGAGGAAGAGAGAAGTATTTTATTTTAATTTAGTTGTTTACACTGGTGGTTTCCTCTTGGACCCGGACTCAAACCCAGGAGTATGTGGCCTGCACTCCTTCAGGGGTGACTGACACAACTGCTTCTCCACCAGGGTGTGCCAACAAGTGTACTCCTTAGTATGTGACTTCTTTTTGTTCAGCATCTGTTGAGAGTCACCAAACTTGTTGCATTTAGGCCTAGTCAATTCATCCTCTTTATTATATTGCCATTGTGCAAATATATCACAATTTATTCATTTTACTGCTGATGAGCATTTGAACAGTTTGCAGTCTCAGGTTACTATGAATAATGATGCTATAAACATTCCAGAAATACCTTGCAGTGAATATATGTATGCATTTCTGATGACTACAGCAAAGTTGCTAATCACAGGGTACATATGTATCATCTTTAGTAGATTAAAACTTTTCCAGTCGTGTACTGCTAGCCTAGCTAAGTTTAAACTAAGCACAGTCTACATTAACACCCCAAGGTCCCCAGCGCGGGAAACAACCAACGATGAACAAATGAATACAATAAATAAAATGCTTTTTCTTCCTCTCTTCCTTCCTGTACCTTTCTTAAATAAAAACACTTTTCCCAAGGGGGACTGTATCAATCTATACTTGTCTCCTTTTTTCATGTTGATAATTGAAAGATAAAAACATTTAAATAATAGAGCCAGAATGTTATTGACTAAGTCAAGTCTACCAATTTGTGATTTAAAAGAGTATTATATAAGAAAATACTCAAATGTGGTAAAGACAGCACAGAGACAGCATCTCTGCCTGAATAAAAATGCACAAGTATTCACAGTGGTCTACAGATAACTTCTCTATTTGTTTCTCAGTATTTTCTACAACAAACATGTAATAATGGAATTGGCAAAGCTTTACTATATGAAACAAAGGGCAAGAGAAATTTAAAAAATGGGGGTACTAATTTCATAATATTGTATACACTCATAAATGTGTCAACTATTCACAGAATCTTTGATACTGTTAATATACTCTCTTGCATAGAGTCCAAGACAGAACTTATATAAAATTCCACTCCAGAGTACAATAGTATAGAAGTGAGTCTAGAGAATAATTCTTTATTTCTATATCAAAAAGTAGTATTATTGACATGGTGTCTTACAAAGCACTTAGTATCATAATGATACTCTTCTCATCCCTTTAGAGACATTACAAAATGGCCCAGAAGCAACACAGAAAATTAATACGTCCAATATTCTCTTGACGTACATTGTTGTTATTACTGCTACCTGCTGGTATTCTAATGTTGAGTATTTGGAATAACCTTTATTTGGGAAAACGATTATTAAAGCAGTCATCAAAATTTACCGGCCTCCATTATGAGTTTCTATTAAACGCTTACTTGACATGCGATGTCACAAAACTCCTGCACCCCTAGGTTCATAGCAGCACAGTTCAAAATAACCAACACATGGGGACAACCTAAATGTCCATCAACTGATGACTGGATGGAGAAGGTGTGGTGTATATACTAGTGAACTTTTATACCGTGACCTAAAAAAAAACAAAAACAAAATTGTGTCCTTTGCAACCATCTACATGGAACTGTAGGGGACCATGCTAAGTGAAACAAGTCAGAAAAAGAGAAACACGGGATGGACTCACTCATGTACAGAACATAATGAAATGAAACAGACAGACAAACCCCAGCAAAATTCGCAGGACACAAGATGATGGCTGCTGTAAGGAAGGAACAGGGAAGGGAAGGAGAAGGAACAGGTTGTGGTAAAGGATTCTAAAACTCTGGTGGTGAGTGCGATATGATAGCCATAGACTGAGAAGTGACTTCAATATCTTAAAATGAGTATGGCTTTGTAAACAAAATAAATCTTTTTTCAAACGTTACAAAACCTATGCTTTCTGTCCTAATCCCTCCACTGCATTCTCACTCCTTCTGCTGGGATAAGAAGAGGTCCATGAGAGAAGATATTTGTGTTCCATATTCTGACAAGGGCTTAGTATTCAAAATATACAAAGAACTTACAAAACTCAAAACAGAAAAAAAAAAAAAAAAGCAATCCCATCAAAACATGGAAAGAGGAATTGGAGGCATTTCTCTGAGAATATACAGATGGCTAATAAGCACATGAAATGATGTTTGCACTTCCTCGCTATGAGGGAAATGCAAATCAAAACAACGAAATATCACCCTAGAGCTGAGACTGGTTATTATCCAAAAGTCTGCAAACAATAAATGTTGGCAAGGATGTGGAGAAAAGGGAACAATTTTACACTACTGATAAGAGTGCGAACTGGTATAACCCCTTTGGAAAATAATATGGAGACTCTTCAAAAAGTTGAAGATGGAAATCCCATGTGATCCCACCACCCCACTTCTGGGTGTTTACCCAAAAGATAAAAAAAGCCACTAATTTGAAGAGAGTTATGCACCCCATGTTTATTGCAGCCCTACTCTGAATAGCTAAGAACTGGAAACTACTAAGTACCCAACATCAGATGAATGGATAAAAATGTGGTACATATGCATAATGGAATACTACACAGCCCTTAGAAGAGATGAAATCTTGTCATCTGAATCAACATGGATAGAATGAGAGGGGATTACGCTAGGTGAAATAAGACAAAAGAAGACAGATAGAAACCAGGTGACCTCACTCAAAGGTGGAACGCGAATAGACAAAACAAAGGAACAGATGAAACAAAATCAACCCTTAAACACTTGCAATAGAACTGAGGTTACCAAAATAGAGTACTGGACAGCGGGGTGGGGGTAGTGGTGGCGGAGACCACTGGACAATGGTGAAGAACACTTGGTAGTTTGGTGGAGGGAAGGGTGTGTTGACATATTTTAGAAACAGGGAAACTGCACATATGAGGAAACTACACATATGAGTTAAATGTGTAAAGTCAAAGTTACTGCAATAAAAAATTTAAAAATAGTGAAAAGAATGAGAGAGAGAAAAATTCTACAGGAGTGAAGAGGAAGAGGCAATGTGACACAAGTCAGTGATGCGGCCAAAAGTCAAGGAATGACAACAGTTACTAGAGGCCGAAAGAGATGAGACAATTTCCCTAGTATCTCTGGAGAGGATAAGGCCCTGTAGACACCTAGATTTTGGTCCAGTGGAATTGTTTTTGAATTTTGGCTTCTTGAACTGCGAGGAAATAAATATCTGTTGTTTCAAAAAATATATATATAAAATAATAAAGTTGTACCTCACATTTAAAAAAAAAAAAAAAGTTCAATGAGATTCAGTAAAAACCCAAGAAAAAATACTAAATGTTAATACACCATCCTAAATGGGGGTTTACTTATTTATTTATAAAGGAAAGGTGCAGGCAGAAGTGAAGAAAATCAGAGGAAGGCAGGAAAAGAGAGGAAATAAACACTTTATTTAGTTATTCATCATCTTGGTTGTCAGCCCTGGGACAGGAACCAGGGACCTTGGGATGTATGTGGACTGCGCCCAACCTATACTCCACCAGCGCTTGACTTTTTTCTTTCAAAAGAATGCAAGTAGAAATGAAGGTAAGCAGGCAGGTAATCAGGAAGAGAGAGGAGGAAGAAACATTTAGAAATTGTTCATCTTGGTTTTTTCCCCTGGCCCCCAGTTTGCAAACCTGAGTCCCTGGGATGTATATGGACTATGTCTGGTGGCCTTACCCACTGGGCTGCTAGGGCACACTCTATAGATGGGTTTTTTTTTAACTAAAATAACCTGTCACTTTGAGGCACTGATTACTAGCTAAAATGCAATCTAAAACCAATATTCTGAGCACTGATTTCATCTCAATTTCCCGATCTCAAGAAAATATACACTGATATGTAAGCAATTTCAAATCACGAAGGTAAAAAATTTTCTGAGGCAAAATAACTAAAAAGCAGTAAGAAATTAAGCTTCTAACTATTAAGAGCATTCTACCTAGGGTTCAAGTGCTGAGTTTGCTTTAAATTTTTCATCAGATTGGTAACCATAATTAACTGGTAATCAAAAGAAATCTATTCAGTAGAATGCTTTACAAATTATGTATGTATAATACCCCCCCAAGTATATGCCGCAAATTATAAGCCTATTTTTCAATCTTCTTTTCTGAGTTCTAGTAGTCTACAATAGTTTTAGATAAACAATTCAATAAAATAATTGACTCTAATTCCTAAGTATTTTTCCCAAATCCAAAGAAAGCTTTCCTTTCCAAAATGAAGACGGGAAGTGCATATCTGCTTGAATTGCTCAACCTACAATAAACACAAAGCTTTCACTCTGAACATGAATATCTACTACTGAATTGGAATGTGAGGTCAAAGCAAACTATTTGAACTAGACACACAGACAACAAATTCCCCTTCCAGAAAGCATACTATGGCTTCTCTCACTAAAACATTTTCTATATAAATCTAGATAGGCTAGTCTTTTATAAAAAGAGATGCCAAGAACCAACATGCCTGACATAAACTTAAAAATAATTATTCTAAACCCAAACACCTTTATCACCCAAATCTTGCAAAAGATACTTTCATAGGTTCACACACTATTAGTGGTAAACCACTAATTATGGTGAAACCATAATTAGTGGTTAGCGACTAGCTAGGCTAGTACCCAACTTTCTGAGTCTGAGGATCTTTATTCAAGATCCTGCAAAAGACTTCCCAGAGCCTTAGAAAATGGTGGTTATGAAATTATTTCCTATTTTTGAGAAAATACATCAAATTAAAATCGCACCATAAACTGAGAGAAAGTATTAAAGGAAATCTGTAGTTCATCATAACAGCATCAACATATATAGCTGAAAAGGTCAGACACATTTGTAAGACATTAGAGAGCTCAAAGATAATACTAGCTCTCCATGAGTGGCCCACTGTCTGACACAATTGTGAGGCTAATATCCTCACCTTACTGGAGATGCTAAAGATTGTGATGACTTGACTATGATCATACACTAATTAGCTGTAAGGCCTGGAAAACAGCTCAGGACCTAGCCTTTTTGCGAACCTATGTCCTTGAGACCCAGGTCCTTGGGATGTATATAAAATGCACCTATCGGAGGTGGCAGACCCAATTACTACTCCACCAGGGCACGCAGGCAATTAAAGATTTACAAATTAAAACTGAACTGATATACTACTTTTCATTTGTACTACTGGAAAAGATTTAAAACCTGATACTTGATCACTGTCAAGGAAGGATGCAGAGTAGTAAGTGGCACTCGGGTTTTATTGGAATTGGTAGGGTAAAGTGGTACAGTTTCTAGAAAAAATGTGAAAATATCCATCAAAATTGAAAATGCATATACTGTTTAAGCCAGCAACTCTTATCCTCGATATTCATCTGACAAATGTTCATATATATATATATATATATATACACACACACACACACACAAAATAATGAACAAAAATTTTTGATGCAGCACTCCTGACAGTGGGCTGGAAATCATTTAAGTGTCAATAAGGGGTTGGATAAAAGTATAACATATTTGGTTGTCAAAAAGAATGAAACGGTTTCTCTGTAATGATGATACAAATTAAGATATATTAGTAAAAACTGCAGGCTGAAGAACAGTGTGCTGTATGCTATCATTATGTGGATGTGGGAATATTAAATTTAAACTTATGGATATCACTAGAAGAATTCACCAAAAAAGGCAAATAGTAACTACTTCTTCAGGAAAAAAATGAATGTGCAGAGAATAAAGAAAGAATTTTCACTAGATATCCTTTTATACTGTTAGGATTTTATACTACAAAATACATTACCTATTCCAAGAAAAAATTTTTAGGTGTACCCAGGTGGCCAGGTGACTGAGATGGCAAAGGTGCAGACTATATAAAGTCCCAAAACAATTTTTAAAGGTCAGTGAAGTGAAAACTCAACTACAAAACCATCAAACACTTGATGTGGGTGCTTTAAAAAAATATTTTATGGAAGGAATGCTGCACTGTAATATTAAATTGGTTTAAGTATATATCATAACAAAGCCACTCCATATAATACAGTAAGTTCTACATTTTTCCTTTCACTGTATACTTAATCTCTTTACCCAATTTGCTCCCCCACTCTCCTGCCAAGGTCAATCTTTTTCTTTTTCTTTTAAGGAAAGGCGCAGAAAGAAATGAAAGCGAGTAGGAAGGCAGGCAGGAAGAGAGGAGGAAGAAGCACTTTATTTATTCCATACAGTTGTTTACCTCGTTATTTCGTCCCCGTCTCCGGTCTGGAATCTGGGTCCTTGGGATATATGTGAACTAGTCCCAAGTGACCTTATCTGCTAGGCCACCAAGGTGTGCCTAAGGTCAGTCTTAATGTATTCTTGTATAACATGTCCAAGTTTCTGGCGATACTATGTTGACCCTTGGCTCAGCAAATGGGAAGAAATTAAAATCAGAACTAGATATAGTATGTCAAACAAAATGCTTAATCTCCGATTTTATTCTGATAACCTACGTAAGTCCAGCTGTGAATATTTTCTTGAAAGGAATGAATCCCTATTATAAATACTATACCATGAATGATTATTATAGTTTTAGTCTATTAAAACTTGAAGACTGATCAAGTCATAGCTATTAGCAAGTTTACACCATCAAGTATTTACTAAGGAACCAGTATGCAGACCAATAATGCAAAAACCAAAATAAAATAGTGAGGTTTCTAGTTAGAACAAGGTGTCAAAAGGTGCTTCGCTGCAATCAGCAATTACATAAAAAAGAAATTAGTAACACTTGTTGAATACATAAATAAATTACGAGGTAGGTGGCTGGGGATACTGGCTTACCCAAGATAGCCTGATTTTATGGGTGGTTTCTCCACAGAAATCATATTTAAGCAGGTTCTGAAGCATGAGGAGATGCCTCCCAGGCGGAGGGATTAGCTAAAGGGGTCTTGGATGAGTTTTGAAACTTTAGGAAATAGAAAAAAGATCAGTAAGAACAGATGAGACAAAATAGTAAAATTCAAAGAAATGATGCTGAAGAAGGAGGCAAGACCACAACAAAGATGCATAAACCGGTATGGCCTGGTGGAGCAGCGGCTGGGCCAACAGCCTCTGAAGCAGAGAAGAACACAAACCGCGGGTCTGAGTCCAAGTTCCGGGTCTGCCAGGAAATGACCAGTGTGAACAACTAAACAAAAATAAGCTAAAATGTTTCCTTCTCTCTTCCTGCCTGCCTTACTCATCTTCATTCCTGTCTGTACTTTTCCTTTCAAAAATGTAAAGTGAAAAACAAAATAAAAAGACTTCAACTATAATGGTAATTTTACTTCTTAAGGTGCAAGGTAGGTATGCAAGTATTTACTGTAGCATTATTTAGTAATTATCTTAAACATCTCCTATTACTTTTTATTTTTAAAGAATGAAGGAAGAAAGACCATTCTGAAATTATTAAAATAATCTTAGGAAAAGATGGACTAAACTTAAATGAAAAAACAAGGTGGAGGGAAAGGGTCCAGTAAGTTGTTCATAGTGACTTAGTGAAATAAGGAACAGGGAAGAAGGTCTTGTTAGAGCCAAGATCAAGAGCTCTGTCTAGGCAACTTGATTCAAAGTACCAAGTATCTAGATGGAGATGTTAAGCAGGTAGCTGGGATCAGAATAGGAGTCTTGAGGTACAGAAACAAATTTGGGAGTATCCAAAATATATATGCGTAAATGCAGTCACAGAATAGGTAAGATTAGAGTGAGAAGGGAGGAAAACTAAGGACCAAGATTTGAGAAAGATCAATTAAAGATCTGGTAGAAGGAGCAAAAACCTGAAGGAATAGTGTATGAAGTGAAGATTAGAATCCAAGAGAGTATCTCAGGAAGTAAATTTTTGAATACAAAAAAAACCCCTACTCTGAACGGGTGGATCAGGTATTCAAGGTTCAAGAATGAGTCAAAGGGAGTTTCCTAAAAAGAATCCGGATCCAATTTTACTTGAACATTTCCAAGAGGAATGTGATAACTCAGTTAAACAATAAATTTGATCAAAACCAATAAATCCTACAAAGATATCAATGAAAATAATCTTTATCAGGTGGCTAAGGTGAAGACCCACGGTAGGCTGGGGTAGGGCAAAAAATAAATAAATATAAAGAAAGAAAATAATCTTTATGGCATGCTCTGGTGCTCACGCTCTATGCCTACGATTGGGTTATAGACCATGTAAAGTTAAGGACATGGAGTTGGTAACCTGGGGACAAGGAAACAAACAAAATGACAAATAAAAAAAATACCTCCTCCTCTATTCCTTCTTTTCTGCTTATTTTCCCCTTTAAAAAAGAAAATAATCTTTGTAACAACTTGAGACTTGAATAGTTCATAGAGATTAGAAGACTAAGGATGTATAAAATCTGTTTCATTCCTACAGAGGAAAAATATTCAAAACTTACACTGAAATCCTTGTTTCTATGATTTTAATTTCCCAACTGCATGTTAAACTGAAGCATTTTGAGAGCAAAAATCACTTAGTATACACCAGTGAAATCTTTAGCATCTAACTTAGTACCTAACATAAGTTTAGCTGGGAAAAAAAAAAAAGTTCACTGAATGAATGGGCACCAGAACACTTATTTATTCAAATTGTGCTGGGGTTACAGCAAGATAGCTGCAAAGAAAAAGCTTTAACTGAGGGTTCTACTCCTTCCACTTCATTTCTTTAGAAGTAAAATGCTACATGCAAAAAAAGTCAGTCCTGACTTAGGAAAACAAAGCCTTTGGACAGGAAATGATCAGAATGATAAACCCAAGCGCTATCAGATACTATGGCATTTGTAAAACTCAAGACTGCAGACCAGCCAGTATTGATGTGCTGTCATTCATTCCTGAGTTACTGAAAATAGCAAAGCTCCCACCTAACAGAATAAAACAAACAATACATTTGAATAGGTTCTTCCACACACTCATCAGTTGCAGTAGTATGTTTGAAAACAACTGCTAGCACTTGGTTGGTGCCAGATCAGAATGATTTTCTATGTCAATATCTAAATTTTGGGCTAATAACATCAGCTAACTCTATTATCTCATATGCATTCTCAAAGGAATAGTCTACAAAAACAAAAAGAGTAATTGCATCCTTTGTCTAAATTTTTATCAGGTATTTTGGAAGTTCCCACATAACAAGAAAAGCATGAATTCAGACATATTTCTACCCTTAGTGGCACTTAACTATCCAGATTTTTTTAAACCACACATTTATTTATTTTGAAATGTGAACAAACTTCAAAATAAAAAGTTTTTTTGGGAACACATTACTTTGAACTGAATTAGACATGGAACAAACACTATATATTTAAGAGAATGATACTCTAGATTTTAATTATATATTATATTCTAGGGTTTTAACTACTGAATAGATAGGTAAGCAGAAGCTGGTTGGGGAATGAAGGCTAATCAGAGGTCTTTGATTTATACAAATATGAAATAATAAAAACAATTGTTAAGAGATAAGAAGCACTTCTAAGTAAGACTGTTACCTGAAGATGTTTACTTCTTAAAATCTTTAGGATTAATACTCAATTCTATTTTTATGAATGGAACAGAAAGTTACTGAGTTCTTTACTCCTTGTTAAGAAAACTGGGGTTAAGGCAAGCAGAAGTCAATTCTAAAGCTAAAAAACCTAAACGGAAGCTAAAGGCGCTTTTGAAAAGAATGTCTGAAATGCTTTGGAAAAGTGCACAATGTTAAAGACATGTAGTAAAAACATTAAACAAAATTATTAAGTATTAAACCATACAGGCATGCCGTGGCAGAGCAGCGGTTGGGTCCCGTCCCTCTGGCGGAGAGCATAGTCCAGTATAGCCCAAGGACCCGAGTTTAAATCCCCGAGGTCAGGGGGAAAAGCCAAGACGGACAAGTAAATAAAAATAAAGTGCTTCTTTCTCTCTTCTTGCCTGCCTGCCTGCCTTCATTCCTGTCTACACACCTTTCTTTCTAAAAAAAATAAAAGTAAACCGTACAAATGAGGACAAATAATAGAACTTGCAACCTTCTCTATATTCTCTTCAAAATTGTCTTTTGCCTTCGACACTCTTAACTGGTGGAAACTGTTTACCAGAGCTTTTTACCTTTTAATCATGAGATATTCCATACTGCTTTAATTGTGCCATTAGGAAATCCAAAGCAATTGCAATATACACCTCTACCCTAAATTCCAAAATAATAAATAAATAAATAAAACAAAAAATAACCCCAGCAAAAGTAAACATAATCCATGATACTTTTAGTAAGAAGTTCTGGAATTAACCTTTCTGCATTCTTATTCTGAGTAATACCTAAATCCTCTTTAGGGAAAAAAGGACTCGAGCCCTAAAATTACATTATCATTATTTCCTTTTTCTACAGATATTCGCATATTCGAGATACGCTCTTTTCTCGCAATTATCAAGGAATTAAAATTCCTTTCATTCATAGTTGGATTCTACAGCATTTTCACAGACTCAAATGTATACCCAACGCAACCGTAGAATAACATTACGTATCAGACTATACACGATAACGCGTATCCGTATCTTATTTTAACTTGATTTGCTAGATTCCAGTCTGCATGCTGACAAACTAAAGCGTGAGCATAATGAAATCTGTATCACTGCCAGTTCTCAATGAACCAACATTCCTTCAAATAATAAAACCAAACTCGCCCATTCCGCAAGGAAACAGCATCTCAATCATAGCAACAATAGCAAAGACAGAGACTAGAAATTCTAAACCCTATTCAGAGAAACTTTCTCAACTCAAAGCTCCAAACGCTGCCGCCAACCCCACAACTGCTCACAATCACAGCATGAGCGCCTTCTTCCAATTTTCAATCTACAGATCGAAGGGGGGGAAGCCAAAACCACAACAAACATCCAAAGTTTCGCCAAGTGGGACCAAAAAATAATTTTAAGCAAACAAAACGTCTTAATCCAGATGTCTCTGGATTAGTACCCACCTCCGGGCTCCCACCTCCGGGCTCCCCCTTCCAGTCCCCGGACTAAAGCTTTCCTAAAACGTGCACGAGGCCGGAGTCCCGGCAGCGAGAGGTTACAGGGGAGTCAAACGAACCGCAGGCCGCCGGAGGTGTCAGCGGCCGAGCGTCGGGAGACAAAGACCAGCCCCAGAAGCTCCCCGGCGCCGCCCTGCGCCCCTAACCGCCCGGAGGAGAGGCGAGCTCGGCCGGGGCGCCACCGAAGTGCGCGCCCCGCTCCTCCGGGCTCCCCGCCCGCCCGGCGCGGCCGCCGCCGCCCGGGCCCACCCCCGAGCCGTTTCCCTCCCAAATTGGGTACCGCGCGCCCGGGGACAAAGAGGGCGGGTGCGTCGAGGGCAGCGGCGGGCGCGAGGCGCGACAGCCCTCTGCGCTGGGCGGGAACTCCTCGCTGCGCCCCTCTCCCGCCCCCGGCCAGCCCCTCTCTTCGCGGGACGCCCGTCCCCCTCCGGCCCTCTGCGGTCACCCCACAAGTTCTCCCGCCTCCCCCTCGGACCCCGCCCCTCACCCGCTCCCTGCGGCGGGCCCTGCGGCCACCCCTCACCCGGCGGCGGGGTCCCCCGGGGCCGCCTCCTCCGCCGGGCCTCGGCCCGTCCCGCCGGCCGCCGCCTCATGTGCCCCGCGTCGCCATCGCCTTCGCGGCCACCCGCGCCTCTCCTCCTCTTTCGCCGCCTTCGTCTCAGTCTTCAGCCCAAGCTGAAGCCGCTCCCGCCGCCCCGACCCACGGGGAGGCGCCTGCGCACTACGCGCCGAGGTGGGGGCGGAGGCGTCCCGCCGCGGCCAGGAAGCGGGGGGCGCGCGGCACGTGCGCCTGGGTGGGAGGGGGCGCCCCGGAGCGCGCGGACGGCGGCGCGAGCGTCCAACTTTCGGGTCAGCGCGCGCTCCCGGGCGGTCCCGGATGCTGCCGAGGCGCGGCGGGTTAGGACCCACGCTCTCGGAGTCTGGACCCGCAGTGCCGGCAGGTTTCTCCTCCTGGTCCGTTCTTCCCCGCAGCCTGATTCTCTGGACAACAGCCCCCCGTGGTCCACGCGTCACTTTGAAAGGACTAACGGCGCCGTGGGGACACGCCTTACCTGGGTATCCTGGGTTGCTCCCAGAGCCTCGCAGTTGACTTCTGTGCGGTCCGGCAAGGTCTTGTTCCCGTGCAACTTGCGACACTGATGCCCCGTTCTAGCTTCTGCTCTACAGTTAGTGGAGGCTCCTGAAGGCCCTCCCAGGGCCACCCTTCCTAAGTCCTTTGAGTTCTGGCTTTTTCAGTCGAGTTCTAGATACTTTTGAGGTCCTCCGTGACTTCTGGGACTGCAAGACCCTGATTGGTCATTTCCTCTTAACCCCTTGCATACCAGCAGGATCCTATTCAAGGGACTTTCTAAAAAATGTGTGTTTAGGAATTCTGAAAACTTCCTCCTAGAACTTGAAAACTCAAATGCTTCCAGTAAAGTGAGTCGTGCATTACAACAGAAGGCTACTAAGGAGATGGGAGAGTATTTTGTACTGGGTGACAACTCCCCTACTCCTGAATTCTCTCTTGACCATCACAATACAAAAGCATAGGCTTTCATTGGACCCGTTTCACCAGAGAAGACATCAAGCTCTCTAAGTGCAGTGATTTGTTACAGCTCAGCCCAGAAACAACCCCAAAGCCAGATCCTAATAGCTAAAGGTTGAAAACTTGAAGACTGGGCATTTGGCCCATTGACAAAGTTTTGTTTGGCCAGTAAAATGTTTTCCAAAAATAGGAGTTAATTGCCAAATGTTAAAAATATGGACTTCTGGCTTCTCTCTAAGAAGTACAATGCCCCCCCCCCCCGCCCCATTTGAGCCTCTATTTTCACGTGGCAGCTACTTCTGAGTACCATTTATTTATCCAGGACACTCTTCCCATTCAGCTGCTTGAATAACTTCCATTACCTGCTTGATCTCCCTTAACTTGCTATGCCCTCTTCCCCTCTTCCTCCCACCTCCCATTATCACATTACCTCTCTCTGTATTTAAAATGACAAGAGTGGAGAGAGTAAATATATAAAAACATGAGTAAAGAACATACTAGCTAAAATAACACAGGTGGCAACATCATCTATGCAGAGTAAAGTATTTGAACTCTCATAATCTGCAAGGGCAAGGGTAAATTGGTACAGATCCCTTGGGAAATGGTTTAGCAGTATCTACCAAAGCTGAACCTATGAGTGCAGTTCCATGGAAATTCGACAGAATCATTTACCAGAATACGTGTGTGTGCTCACCTATTGTAACAGACTATGTGTAATAGCCCCAAACAGGAAACTATCCCAAATTCCTATCAACAGTAGAACAAATAAATTGTTATATGACACAATGGTCAAAAAGAACAAACCATCTACAAATATACACACAACAGATTAATATCATAAAACTTTTCATTTATATAAAGTTTGAAACAGCCAAAATGGATCTGTTAAAAGTAAAATGTGCTTGCTGTTAGAAGTACGGATGGTGGTACCTTGGGTGAAGAGTAGTTACTGGAAGGCAGGATGAGGGAACTTCTGAAGGACTGGTTCCTGTTCTGTTCTTGAATCTGCATTGGAAATACCTGGGTGTGTTCAACGGACACATCCGGCTGTACATCTTTGGTAGTGTACTTTCTGTGGCATATTAAGACTTCAGTAAAAAACTTTAAAGATGGCGTTAAAATATTATATATAAATCAAAGCAAACGTGTTTTTCCCAAAATATTCTCCATCCTTTTCCTCATGGAGATTGGGACTAATATACTTTCTATATTTGTTTTCTTACTACCAAGTCTTCAGCCCTGTCTTCTGGGTAGAAAAATTTTATAAAGATGGAAGCAATGAGACACAAGGAAGCTAAGTTATTTTACCCACAGATATTTTAAGTAAAAGGCGAAAACAAATATAACCCAAGGCTCTGGTGTCCTAGTCAGGACTCATTTGTTTCTGCTCTCTATCATCTTGCCAGCAAGTGACATTGTTTACTCCAGGTATATGTGGGGAAACTGAGGCCAGAAACACAGGTCAGAGGACCTCTGGTCCTCACATTCCGCAAGGTCTGGAACAAACCATGGTGTCCATTAGAATGTGAACTCCTAGAGCAGAGGCCAGCACACCGTAGGTGCTTAGCAAGTGTATGCAAAGTGAATTTGTAAATGAAACAGAAAGAGAGGCTCCTGGAGGAAAATGGGGGGAAAGCCCAAGTTTCAAGCTAGGAAGTGAGTCTGGTTTCCAGCTTCTGGCAGGGAGTTGTGGAGCCGGTGCTGTGAGAACCACATCCCTGTTTATTCACTAGGGGCCTAGGCAGGAAAAGATCAAAACCTATCTGAGAACTTGAGAATCACCCTGGGGCCCTGTGGTTTGGGAACTCTAGGGTCAGTTTGAAAACTGCAGTGTGTCACTATTTCCATTACACATTTTCCAGGGTCCCCACTTGGCTAGTAAACTCAGAGCAGATTCCTCTGCCCTGGGAGATGGAAGCAGAGGCCAGAGAGGTAGGATTTGAGAAAACTCCCTGATGGCAACAGGGAGCAGCTCTGCTCCCAGACTGACTGGATAATAAAGAAGAAATGCTGATGTCTGGCACGGCCTGATGGCCTGGCAGTCTAGAACAGTCCACATACATTCCCAAGGTTCCTGGTTCAAGATCTGAGGGCAAGGGAGCAACCAATGTGAACAATTAAATAAAGATAAAGTGCTTCTTCCTCCTCTCTCTTCCTGTCTGCCTACCTACTCACCTTCATTCCTGCTGCACCTTTCCTTTAAAAAAAACATTTTTTTTGAAGTTCTTGGTTAGTCATGCTAATAGGAGGGGATGTATAATCCCTCTCCCTATAATCCCCAGAAATTTAATCTGTGGGACACATACTGCTTCTCAAAGTCACAGGGATGTTGGCTGAAGCAGATTTTGTTGTCAAAAATTTTTCAGCGCAACCCATTGGAGTAGCGATTGGGTTCATTTCCAAAGAAATACAGATCACATAGCCCTGGGTTCCAGTGTGTATGGTTCGGGGTGGGGCGGAGGGGGGACACAGACAACCAGTGTGAACAACTAAATAAAAATAAAGTGCTTCTTCCTCCTCTCCTTTCTTGTCTGCATGCCTACCTACTTGCCTTCATTCCTGACTGAAGCTTTCCTTTAAAAAAAAAAAATTAGAGCACTGCTTCCTTGCCAATAAAAACCCCTTTAACATGAAAAAAAAATCAAGTTAATACAAGCTATCTAGAAAGAACAATAGGAGGACACTCTACATCAGTATCCCTAAAGCACTATTTCTTTTGTATTAATACTGGATTTAAATTAAGGTCAATTTACTTGCAAAGAGGGCGGTGAAGTGTGTCCAGTTGTTGGGACTGGGAAAAGGGTGAGGGAGATGAAGAGACCTGCAGGGGTACCACCCACCAGGCAAGGACTTCTGGACACTCCCAGAAGGGCACCAGCTGAGGTGAGAAGCAGTGGGATAGGTGCACAGTCCTTGAGTGTCTGGAAGTTTGCTCTGTTTGCTCTTAGTTGTATTTCTTTTTCTTTTGTTTTAAGGAAAGACGCAGTCAGGAATGACAGCCAGTAGGCAGGTAGTCAGACAGAGAAGAAAGAAGCACTTTATTTAGTTGTTCATCTTTGTTGTACCTGTTCCACCACAACTCCTTCCCTCTCCCCCCACCGCCTACCGCCCACCCCCACTTTGGGATGTGTGTGGACTATGCCTGGTGGTGTACTAAACTGCTAGGCCTCTGGGCACACCTCTTGTATTTCCAAAATGGTATGAAAATGAGATGTAATGTATATGAAATCACATTACTGTTATGTGTCAATTTTCCCTAAGTGATCTATCGTGGTTATTATTGGTTGACTGTCTCAGTCATTTCCTTGCTGTGTGATCTGGGTACTTAGTTTCCTCTTCTAAATGTTTCCTCTGTACAATGGGGATAATCAGATCTATCTTTGGGGGCTGGTTTTGAAGATTAGGTAAAATATTTAAAGTGCCCAAAACTTGTGGGCTATCAGACATCAGTCACTTCCCACAGCATGTTTTAGAAGAAGCCAGGTGATTTGGGTATTCAAAACATCCAACACAAGGACCTTAGTAAAACATTTCAAATCTCCGAGATGGGTCTCTCTGAGTATCTTCTGCAGCTCACAAATATTCCTTCCTGAGATAGAATTTATGTCAGCATCACTATGGAATGATTCAATCTTCCAATCACCATTGTCTATACTCGTAGAACTTTTTAAATGTGAGCAATCTCCCAAGATTAGTGGGTACCAAAAGCACTCTCCTGGCCTCAGGCCTGTCACTCTTGGGGCTGCTCTTAGACAAATGCCACAAAGCTCTTGTGAAACAGATGAGAGGGAGTGCCCCGGTGGGTGGAGCAGCGGTTAGGTCAGTTGCCTCTGTGGGAGCAGGCCATATATCCCTGGGCTCAAGTCCCAGGCCAGGAGGAAGCAACCAGTATAAACAACTAAGTGGAAAAAAAAAATAAATAAATAAAAAATGCGTCTTCCTCTTTCTTCCTGCCTACTTGCCTTCATTCCTGCCTGCATCTTTCCTTAAAAAACAAAAACAAAAAACAAAAAACCCAAAGCAGATGGGGAACAGTACTGTGGGCTTTATTTTCTTGTCCCCAATGTGTGTCCAGCTATGCCTGACCCCTTCCTCATCTCAAGTTCACACGCATTACTGTAATTAAGGTCCATGCCTTAAAATTGTTTATCATAGACCTATTACCTTTAGCATACCAGCCCCAAGGAATTACTGCCCGACTCAGTACTCTAGTGACTTATGATCAACTACGTAGAAAGAGAAGGGGCATTGTGCAATGCAAGCATTTTGAGCCCCCCTAAGTATTTTCTGGACTCACCAAGGAGTCAGAATGACTGGATGCACAGTGTGCACGCCTCCTCAGAAACTGCTGCTCTAATCTGCCCTCTTAACTTAAAACCCCCAGAGCCCAGATGTGGAGCGTGTAGCAAATCCATGTTCTATCTTTCCTGCTGACAACGGCATGGGCCGAAGCTCTCTCTCACTTAGCTTATCTCTGATCTGAGAAATGCTTTGAACTCTGTGCAATTTCTTGCACCCGGAAGAGGCCACCAGATCCTTGGGGGTTGGAGACACTTGGAACCCAGTTGCTATTTTTAGGAGAGGGGGTGTAACACCCCACTCCCCATTCTTTCTAAAGTCCACCTCAACTAGACACACCATTTGGAAACTTCCACTGCTCCTGGCTATTCAGGTTACCCCACTCTATGTCCCTCAAGTCTCTTCCTTGAGACTCCCCCAACCCTTCATCCTGCTCCTTCCCATTCCAACCTCAAGTTAGAGCACCATTTCCTGTCCAGTTCACTCTTCATTATCCACACTTTCATGGTGCTCCTCAGATCAAGGCCAATGCTCCTGTCCCGGTCATTCAGCTCCCTGGGGCTATATATAGATCAGCTCTGTTTTAGATTGTGTAGAGCTTCAAGTTTTGACTCCCCTCCCCCAAACACAGTAGGGAGCATAGCCAGAAGATTCCAGTCAGGGTGGGGAAGTCCAACAAGGAGGAGTGGGGTTGGGCCTCGCTGAATTCTGGGACCACCCAGAACTAGGTAACCTTCCCATCTGTGGTCAGGGATTTTCCACTCCCCCCAGCCAGTTATCAGCTGGCTCTCTCAGGAGGAAGTCCTGCAGAAGCAAGCAGGGGAGTTCTAAGAATCATCTCTTTAACCCTTCCAGTGGCCCTATGGACACTTGCTCTCTCTTTTTATTGATTACACAGACTCAAAGAGACGGAAGACCAAATATTTAGAGAGTGGTCATTGGTCAAGCAGCTAATAGACTAGCTGGAGGGAGTTAGGCCTTGTAGGCCTGCCTATACACTGAAGCCACTAAGCCGGTCTGCATCATCCATTTAGCCCCCTCTAAATTAGAATTTCTATTCGTCTGACTGGTCTGGAAGACAATGAGATTTACCAAGCAAATGAATAATGCAGAAGTGCTCAAGTCAAAACAGTGATTAAAAACTTGGCCTATTAGGGTGTGCTGACATATCTGAGGGATGGGGAAACTGAATATATGAAGAACCTACACATACGAGTTTATTTTCATGTGTGGAATACGTTACTACAATAAAAACAAACAAACGTGACCTATCAACAAAAATGATGCTACCACAATTTTGTGTTTACTAAACCAAGACTCTACAGAAATCTATTTCTTGAAATTTTACAATATTTTCTCAAAAGCTTTAGAAATAAAAAGTAATTTCTTTTATTTCAAGATTCTCACTTCACATGCATTCTCCCAAGTGAATCCAGAGCAGGGAAATTTGATTTTAGGAATGGTTAGAAATCTGATCCTTTCTTTTCCTCACTTGCTGTGGGAAGTGACGTTTAACCCAAGCACTTTTTCACCTGTGAAATGGGAATACTAGCACCTTCTTCATAGTTATTTGTGAGAATTATACAATCTATTTAAAACAAGTAGTATATTTCTTGACCTAAAGTTGCTCTAGTAAATCATAGCAATTGGTTGTTTCAGAGTTAAGCTGAGATGCTGTTCACATATTTGCAACAGGGAGAAATTGAATTTCAATCTCCAGTTTGGCTACCATCTCCAAAAGGCTTGGAGTTGATCCTTTCTTGCCCAGCTCATCCAGACACTTCCATCCCTCCCACCTCTAGAATAATCATCTCTCTTGAGAATCCAGGCCACTGTTAGGACCAAGAGGGGAATGTGTGTGTGAATGGCTGGGAGGCGAGTTCCCATGGACACTGGGGACATGTGAAGGCCCTGGGGAGTTGCTGTGACCCTGGGTCTCTTGCTAGAGCAGTGAATGCTAGGGAGAGAAAAGAGAGACACCAGCTGCTGGACCTATTTCCAGGGTTGAAAAGACCTTTTAGGACAAACATGGGGCTAAGAGTAATCAAGGGAAGGAACAAAGGCCTGAGGAGAGGCATTCTCCATACAGCATCCTGATCTTTCTTCACTTGCTGAGCAAATGGAGGTACTTTGTTTTTCTTCTTAAGTCAAGGGTGCCACTGAGTGTTTCTAGACTTCGGTATCAACCTGGAAAGGTTTCAGCTTGGCCAACCCCCTGGGAAGCAGGTTAGAAGCACACTTTGGAGTCAGCCAGACTTGGGCTTAGACCAGGGCAGTGCCATTTGCTGTGCACCATAGGACAAGTCATTTAGCATCTCGGCAGCTGTTTCCTTGGTTATGAACAAAATGCTACTTACCTACCATATAATCCAGAGGACTGCAATGTAACGGGAGCAGAATTGATGCTAATGCTGACCACTGTGCTCTTTGTGACCTACCTGGAGGACATCAGCCCACAAGCAGTATAGAGCTCCGGAGATGAGGGAAGCCCCAGTTGTTCCAAGCTCCTGGACAAATCTCTTTGGTCCAGAAAACATCCTTCAAGACCAGAGTCTGCCTCCCACAGTTAGGGTATTTCGTTTACATCCCACATTTACAGTAGAAATATCTGAGGCAGCCTAACTTGGGAAGGGGGGCGGGGGGACGGACCTAGACCTCTCCCCATCCTTGCCTCCATATCCCCCAGTTCTCCGCCTCAAGTCCAGCTCTGATTCAGCCACTTATTATGTACATGGGAAGTAAAAGACTGAATCTAATGAAGGGCTCCCCTCCAACTGATCTTTCCAGTGTCTGGAGCTTGGCCTGGAATTCAGCAGATGTGGGGTTAAGACAGATGCCCTGTCCTATCTCCTCCCCTCTCCACTCCTGACTTCAAAGTCCCCAGAAAGTCTGTCAATGCTTCTCTGACCTCAGAGTGGCAGCTCCAACATCAACAACTCTGGTTCAAAACAGCAGATGTTGAGCCCTGGCCTGGCTGCCGGCACTCTACTTTCTAGAATCTCCTAGGTAAGTATGAGCATGCCGAGAGCTGTGGGGGGCCGATGTTTGCTAATCCAGGTGAGGAGCAGCAAGGTGGAGTGGAATTTACTTCCATCAGGGAGTTCGTCTCACAGGTGGAACCTCGGTGTAAGGACCAGGACTCCGGGACTCCATCTGCTGCACTCAGCCAACGTTTGCAGGAGTTGTAAGCAAAGTAATAGGACGAACCAGAGGAGGAGGCGGGGGTTGGTCTTGGTAACCAACCTGGAAAATGATGGACCTGGAAATAGGGATGCAGCTCAGGGTAGCCGAACTCATACTTGGACGGTCCAAAATCCATGCTAATTCATATGTAAATCTATGTCTAATCATTTAGGTCTCCGTCTCAGGCGGCTCAGTCTGGGATGGCTCCGGCTCCCTGGGGCTGAGCCCTGCGTTATACGTCCCATAGGAGCAACGGTCACTCAAGGCAAGCAGGGGCCTAAGGCTCAAGGTCTGTTCCTCCCAACCTCATCTGCGGATTTTTCCAGCTGCTTTCATTGGCTCAAGGATGACACCCAAAGGGATACAGATGGGAGGTGGGGGAAGCAGAGAAGACAGTGAAGTAAGGAGCTGGGGGCAGAGGCGGATGTTCGGGGGAAGACATGGCGCTCGTGGTCCAGCCATCGGAGAGGGGATACCTTTTCAAGTAGAGGCTTTTGGGGGCATGGAAGAGAGACTTTCAGCTGGTAACTCCCTCCTTTCCACCCTGGATTGTGAATCAGAGTTCTCACTGCAGGGTGCCTCCTTTTAGGGCTGGATTGAAACCTAGGAGTCCCAGCGGCTAACATCTGGGGGCAGGATCATGTCTGCTAACAAAGGCTGGTGGGCGCCACCTGAGGGCGAAGACAGCTTGTCTGAGAAGTTCCTGAAGAAGACCAGGGCATCTCCGCTCGTGCCTATAGGTGAGTGGGGGACGGAAGGGACACGAGAGGGGCCTTTCCAGAGACATCATGCCTTAGTCCTTTCAAAGGAAGCAGAAAATTCAAATGGTCCTGCCCACTGATCCACAGCTAGGTGTCAGGGAACAAAGGACACACCTCGACAATGAGATGAGGCAGTCTGGACGGGTGGAGCGGCAATCAACTGATACCGGACACTCGCAGCACCAGGGTGGATGGCAAGCAGTTCAGGGCCACCCAGGGTCTCCTTCCTCAAAACCCTGGGGAACAGGCACACAGCTGGAGGATGCAGCCGCTGCGGCGGCTCAAGAAGGGCCCAGAGCAGAGCTCACGGCGGGTGGGGGAGTCAGGATGAAGGGCCGCTTTGTATATAGGGGTGGGGTCCTTAGAGAGAGGCAGTCACTTTGAGAATGCCATTGACACCACTCAGTGTTCAAATGATGCCCCTTCAGCCCCCATAAAGTAGCTGTTTATCCAGATAAGCACCCTGCCCAGTGAGGCCTCTCATCAGGTGAGCACTGTGCTTCTGGCTGAGGGCCAGGGGTCATTTTCCCTGCTACAGGCTTAGGAGGCTGCCTGGTGGTGGCCGCATACAGGATTTACCGGCTGAAGGCCCGTGGTGCCACCAAGATGTCCATACACCTGATTCACACTCGAGTGGCAGCGCAGGCCTGCGCGGTGGGTGCAATCATGCTGGGTGAGTAGCTAGGTGGGGCCTCGGGAGGCTGAGGGCCAAACTGACAAGGCAGAACCTGGCTGGGAGTTCAGACCATTCAAGACCTGTGACTTCATCCCTGCTCCCCATACGAGGCTCCAGAGCAAGTCAAAGTGCTACAGGAAGATAACCAACCCTGGTCTGTCCATCTCATGGCTCTCAAGGGAAAGGCTAAAGCCAGACCCCTGGGGCTCTCCAGTTGTTAATGCTCCCTGGGACTCCTTGGAGAGCCAGAGGAAAAGGACTTGATGCCAAGGGGTGTTTTCCCTTCTCCCTCACTCAGGGGCTGTGTACACAATGTACAGAGACTACATCAAGAGAACAGCACAGGATGCTGGGGAGAAGTAGCACCTCCATGGCGCCTGGCAGTCAAACCCTCTTAAATCAGTCCCTGTAATGCTCTTAATAAAGTCATTTTGAGGAAAACCAAGTCTCCTCTTCACACGGCAGGGAGCAGAATATGAGGTTGGTAGTGGCTGGGGGGAAGACTTCAAGAAAAGGGTGCAAAACCAGTCCTGGCTCCCAACTCCACTGCTAGGGAGACCCTTCAGGGCAAAGGAGGAGGAGCAGACCTCTGATGCCAGAAACCCAACTCCCAAGCCACTTGAGGGCCTGCTCAGAAGCACGGGAGAGTGGACAGAATGCCGGGGTGGACGCAGAAGGGAGAGGGCAGTCAAGAGGCCTCAATACTCGCAGAGCACTGAATCGGAAGGCAGGTGTTCCGCCCACCACAGCTGCTTCCCCGGGGACCCGGGCAGGAAGGCGGCTGCAGCTGAGTAGGGACACTGAAGCCTCATGGGAGAGGATGCGGATCCAGAACTCAAGTGCCGGGAGGCAACTGTGCTGGAGGAAAGGGGATGGGGGCAGGGAGGAGGGGATGAAAGGAACAGACCAAGGCAGAGGTCAGAATGTTCTGTTCACTTAGAAACCATGTCTAAGGTCAAACTAGTAAAAAAAATAATTCTACGTAAATCCCGAGGACAGGCCCCTTGGGGTTAACACTTTGATTCCTGCTTCCTTCCCTGAGCCCAAGTTCCAGCCTGTTCCCTGGGAAGGGAGCCAGGCAGAAGCCATAGAAGGAACCAGGCCAAACATTCCTCCATCACTGGTGCCCTGCGATGGAGGCCTGCGGGTTGCTGCAGTCGTCCGTGGCCGCTTCCCGACGCTCTCTGACGGCGCGGGGTCCCAGTGGCACGAGGTCCCAGCGTCAGACCCAGGGCCAGAGCCCACTGCAGGGGCAGGAGCTGCCAGGGAGCGCTCACATGGGGTAATTGAGCACAACGTCCTGCTTGGCGAGCTCCAGCAACATCGGGTCGTCGAAGAACTTGCTGATGCTCACGTCTTCACTCAGGCCCTGCAGAGGGGGCAGATGCCAGAATGGCCCTGTTGGGTGGCTGGCTGAGTTGGGGGTCATCAGAGACCTTGCTTAAGTGGAGGCTGGTGGGGTGGGATGGTAGTCAAGCTGTTTTAAGAGCCCTTCCTTTAGGGTATCCTTACACGGGAGGAGAAGGCCCTCCCCGCACCAGACTGGGCCCCACGTCTGATAGCCTGAGGTCTGTGCAGATCACACTTCTCTATATTGTATAGTCAACTTCTCTCTGAACATGCAGAGGGCGGGTCTGAGAGATGGAAAGGGGCTTGAGGAACCATACCTTTCTTCGGCGAGTTTTGATCATGAATTCCCGGGCCAGGTGAGGAGCTGGCTGTGGCTCCAAGGGGCGGATGACAATGCTCTTGTCCAGGGGATCACCAGGTACAATCTGAAAGGCAAAGGGGTTTCAGCTGGTCCAGGCAGACCTCCCAGGGCATTTGGGTTGAGAAGCAGGGCTCTCCTCTAGGAGGTTGGAAATCTCTCTCATGAATTAGAAGGGCAAGAAGTTAGAGAGGTCTTATAGAGGTGGGAGGCCAGGTCGGCGACCTGTGCCACTTTCTCACCTGCCAATGATGGAAGACAGACAGGGAAAAGGCTTGTCCCTGGGTGTGAGTTCGCAGATCAGTCTCAAAGCCAAAAGAGTCAATGGCCGGGATGAAAGCTTTGATAGTATAGAGAGGGGAGCCTGGGATGGGTGCATCCTGAGTCACGTGTCCCCTGAGTCAGAAAAACAAAGACTGAGTTCCTAGTCCTGCAGAGGCCAAAAGAAGCAATCTAACCCCAAATGTACCCCAGCCCAGGGTTATCCTTAAAGAAATAACCACGACCATGCTAGTGGCCTTGAGGAACAGCATAATTCCTGTGGAAGTCAAGGGGCAATAACCTCTGGCAAGAGTGGGAACACTGATGGGACAAGGTACTACACGTGTTCCTACCACGAACAGGCAACAACACTTTCCCCAGGAGCTCTAGGTGGGTAAGGGTGAGGGCTCAAATTGTAACCTGCAAAAAGCTGGGGATTGCCCTGTTCCTATTGACTTCCCTCTGAAAAGGAAACCTCACAGGTTGCAGAAGTGCAGAGGTGGGAGGCCAGTCCCCCGACCCCCTGCCCGGGCAGGCTCAGAGTTCTTCTGGGCTCTGGGCTGGGGCTGCTCACCTGCGCCTGGCCAGCACAGTATAAACAGCAGAGACGCAATCTGCAGGGGCCTGCACCTCCACGAAGTAGTAAGGTTCCATCAGACGAGGAGTGGCCTGCAAGAGAGCAAGAAAGGCTCCTCAGCCTCACAGGCTGAGGAGTGACCACCTGGATAAAGGGAAGGCTGGGGGACTGCCGTCTCCAGGTCCCATCACCTGCCCCAGAGCACACAGCTGACCCACTCACCATAAGGAAGGCAGAATAGACAACTCTCCTGGCGGTCGGGATGATCTGGCCACCGCCCCGGTGCAGGGGTTCCTGGGCAACCACTGCATCTAGGATCTTAAACTTGACATTTCGAATCACTGAAAAAGAGAGGGTGGGGTGCTGACTGAGGTGGGTCTGGTGCTTGTGAAGGGTCCACAGGAGCAGTCTTACAGGCAAAAGATGTGGAAAAGATCATCCCGCTGCATCCCTGGCGGCCTAGCAGACAGGTCTGCTGCGGTGTGGTCCACATACATCCCAGGACCTGGGTTCAAGACCCAGGGCTGGGGGGAACAACCAAGGCGAACAACTAAATAAAATAAGATGCTTTTTCCTCCTCTCTCTTCCTTCCTGCCTGCTCCCCTTCATTTCTGTCTACATCTTTCCTTAAAAAAAAAAACAAAAAGCAAAATCTCCTGCTGTTGGACATTCAAAATCACCTGCTACAAGGCCCGGAGCAAGTGAAATGTACGTCCTTATTGTTTGCTTAAGGCCACGCTCAGATATTCCAGAGCTTCCTTAGGCGTTTACGTGCTATGCTTACAGATGTCTCATTATTTTTGGACGTAGAGTAAGTTCTAAGAATTGTCCATCTAGTCCCATTAAGCCAATCTTGTGTATAAACCACTCCACTCCCATCTTCCTATTGATACCTCTCCTCAAACACATTCTTTCTCACGAATGAGGAGCAAATGTCAGTCCAGATGGGACTTTGTTTCCAGGATGTCCCAAGTGGTAGCCTCAGGGGAGGGAGAAGGCAGCATTCTGGTCCAGGACACGGGATGGCTCTGTGTGCCCCAGCCTCAGCGCACCCCACCTTCGGCGCTGGTGGGACTTACACTCATCACAGAGGGGTCCCTCTCTGGTTCCCCACTGGAAACCTTGAACGATGCTGTCCTTCACTGAGCCAAGAAGAGCCTTGTCTACCTGCATGAAACATGAGGAAGGGCCCTTAGCAGTGACTCTGGCGATGGCTGAAGAGTTTAGAGGGAGGAGGAGTGTGTACACCAGTAAGGATATTCTCCTTCAGTAGAAGACACACAATAAACACTGCCGTTCCTTCCACTCAAGAGCTAAAAGACCACCACATGGCTCCCACCCACTCTCCTGTACCTCAGAGGGCAGGGTATCATCGACCAGAATGTTGGGGCCAGTGGCATCGGGGCCGAAAGCCCAGATGGATCGAGCAGCCAACAGATCCCAGTCGTACTTGGTCTGGAAGAACTCTCCCAGCTTCTTCCTGGGAAGGCGGAGAGAATGGGGTCGTCAGATAGTCAGACAGCTGAGTGCAAGCTCCTGGGGCCACGGGGCCTGCCTGTCTGGAGGGCAGTCACTGAAGCCCACCCACACTGTGCCCGGGACGACGAGGGACCTGGGGCGTTAGAGACTGGCAGGCAGGCTGTGGCTCCCGGCCTCCCTTCGGCCCTGGAATCAGAGTCCCAGCCCCACCTGTTCCACGTGATCTGGACCACCTCGTTCTCTATGTCCTCGGCGAGGCCCTTCTCCAAAGGCTCGGCAATCATGGTGATCTTGTTTCTAGTCAGAAAGGAAGTGGGTAATGAACGAGGGGGCCAGCAGGGCTAGCTGGAGGGACATTTCCGAGGAAAGGGTGACAAAGGGAACAACTGAGAGTAGCCCAGTGAAGGCCAGAGGGACAGAGAGGCACAAAGAGGGCTCACATGTCTTCTTTCATTTGAATCTACTGCTCTTGAAACATGAAAGGTTCGGGGAATCTTTTAGGACAGTCACGCAGAGACAGGAGAATTGGCAATTAGAATAGTCCTGGGAGGACCAAGGCAAAGAGCACCACAGTGCCATGTCCGAAAGGCAGATAAGTCGGGGTAAAACTCAAGCACCTGAGGCACCCCGCTCCCAAGACTAGGGGTTCCTATCTCCACATGCTGGTGCCCAGGGGCCGGCGGGGAGACACGGTGACCCCTCGGCTTACTTCTTATTGGGTGTTTCGGCAAAGCACTTGAGGGAGGACGTTTCCACCACCGTCTCACAAAACGTAACAACAGGGTCAGCCACCTGGAAAGAAAATCAAGTGTCAGGCAAGCTGTCTAATTGCTAGGACAACCTTCTACCACGGGGAATGCTGACTTGCCCAACACCGCCTCTAGAGGACACCGTCTTCACCAGCACGGGCGCCAGTGCAGCAGCAGGCGACAAGCCCACGTGCTGGTTAAAACGCCTGGGAACACTCAGTGTGGTGCAGAGACTAGCTCCTCAGTCGAATGTAAGCGGGGGATCGAATAAGGGCGTGAATTAGAGTCCGCAGAGCGTCTTTCAACATCCATTCAGCTGTCCCACAGCCATTCACTGAACAACTCCTGTGGGTCTGATGGAGATGGCCCTAGAGACCGACTGACAAGTGCCTGTTTCATTCTCAGCCCATAATGCCTGGGAACAGCGGCTCCTGACGGTACCACATGGCCCTTACCTGGGAGACCCGGTGCCTCCCACAAACCAGCCTGGGCACATCAGTACACCAGTCTATGAGGGCTTCTCGACGGCACTCGACCCCGCCCCCCGCCACAGGGCCTAGGTCAGGCAATGGCAGTTTTATCAGGGGTCTACGTCCAGACTTGACAACGAATCCTGAAGAGCCAGCCCCCACGCTCTCCTCGAATCCACCCTCCCTGAACCCTAATCATCCCAGCTGGGCTAACCGCACAGCTGTGTTCTTAGGAAAGATGGAAATAACTTTGTTTTGGGATCCCTGACTTTAAACATATGACACTGAGGTGCACTCAGGTGGCTTAGCGGGCAATTCCACATACATTCCAAGGATCCAGGCTCAAGGGGGGGCGTGACGGGAGAAGAAACACAACCAAGATGAACAACTAAAAAAAGTAAGTGGTGCTTCCTCCTCTCCTTGCCTGCTTGCTTACTCACCTTCATTCCTGCCTTCACCTCTCCTTAAAAAAATAAAAACAGGCGCACCCTGGTGGCCTAGAGGTTAGTTAAATTGGGCCCAGTTCACATACATCTCAAGGTCCCTGGTTCAAGACCTGGGATTGACTGGGAAACAACCAGTGATGAACGACGGAATAAAATGAAGAGCTGCCTCCTCCACTCTCTTCCTGCCTGTCTGCCTATTAGCCTTCATTTCTGCTGCGCCCTTCCTTCAAACATAAATAAATAAAAATCATGACAATGCGAATAATCCCCACAGGAGGCACAAACCAGATCTCAAATACCTTCCCACACAGGGTGCAACAGACCACTCTTCCCAAACCCATCTCCTCCCCAGAGCAGCCCCCTTCCCTCGGAGCTTCAGGGAACCAAAGGCTTGGTGGACTGCCGCCCTGGAGCCGCGAGCACAGCTGTGGCCAGGTGGCCCAGAGAGCGGCTGCTGCTTTACCTTGATGTCGATCTCCGAGTACATCTTGCGTAAGTCATGCATCACACAGTCCAGGTAGAGCTCCCCCGTCCCCAGAACCACGTGCTCGCCGGACTCCTCCACCTGAAACATGACAGCCCTGTGGTCGCAGCCTGGCTTCCTGTGCCAGCCGAACAGACAGGAAGAGTCAAGGCCAGCAGCCAGGAGGGACCCAGATCCACCGCTAGACACAGGCACTGGCCAGCAGAGGTTCCAGCCTCGTCAGGAGGTCAGTGCGGAGCAGCGGCCTGGAAGTCGCAGACTTGGGCCCACTCAGCACAATGCTCCTGCGTGTGAGCTCACTAACTTAATTTCTATCTTAGTCATTTGGACTTTGTCCTATGTCAGCGGACAAAAGTGACTCTCCAAGGCATGCGGGCAGGCTCCAGCACAGAAGGATTAGAGGGACCCACTTTTCCCTCTGGATTTGCTGGAAAATCAATTCAGAATGAACTCTCCAAGGAACACCTCCTTCCCATCTAAAGGCCCTTGTGAAAGACGCAGACGTGTCCCTGCACCAACATGGGCCAGGGCCTGCCTTCCAATGACAGCGACTGGCAGGGACTAGCTCCTGACACGGGGTGCCAGAGCCGCAGTGAGAAGCTGCGGGCCACGCACCACCGGGCAGCAGACTCACAGGCCCGCGGGCTCGGCCGCCATGGCACGCACCTTGGTGGTGAGGGACGGGTAACTCTTGTTGACCTTGCGCAGGCCGTCCAGCATCTTGGGTAGCTCTGAGGGGTTGACTGGCTCCACCGCAATCTTGATAACAGATGTGGTGTTGAACTTCAAGGGCCGGAAAATCTGAGCCTGAGAGACAACAAGCAGAGAGGTGAGGGCACCTGGCTTGCAGAGGCGCAAAGGTAAGAGGGGCGCGACCCCGCCGAGGAGCAGACTGCTCCCTGACCAGGTTGTGTGGAGGCAACCTGAAGGGCCCTTCACTCCACGTGAATCTGGCAGGACAGAGGAGGCAGAGAAGAGAAGGAACTCCTAATTCCTAGCATGGAGCTAACTGTCGGGAGACACGGGCAGGGTCAGATTCAGAAGGCAGAGGCCTGGAACCGGACGCGGTAGAGACTGTGAGCCCTGCTGCTCCCTGCCCACATGTGCTATGGTTCCTAATGACTCCCGAGTTTACGCCAATCCCATCGTCTCTTTAGAAACTCTACCTCCTCATTGCCTCGGGGTTCAGTTATGGTTGCCGTCTTCACAATTGGTTGATCAACACCTTCGATCAGAACCCAGTTGCCAGCAGGAACCCGGTTCACTTCGATGTGGTACCTGGAACGACATTCAGTAAGCAGCGATGGAACAGAGGCAGAGTATTCCTTCCTTCCGTATAAATCTACTGAGCACCTGCTTGCTCTATGCCAGGCAAGGAGCCAGAGCAGGGAGGAGTCAAACACTCGCAGGAGAGGGGTGCAATAAACAATCACACACACACACACACACACACACTTGCAGGAGAGGGGTGCAATAAACAATCACACACACACACACACACACACTTGCAGGAGAGGGGTGCAATAAACAATCACACACACACACACAGTGTGCTTACAAACCCATGTGTGCTGGAAGGCAAAGTGCAAAGCATTACAACAGGACCAAACAGGAAATCCTAATTCCAGGTGAAAGCTGGTGGTGAGCAAGAGACTGCTCAAAGGGTAGAATGAAACGAGGTGCCAAAAGCACCGCAGAAGACACTGCCACGCTCCTGACTCAATTTTCTCCTGCCTTCTAGGGAGTGGGATGGATCTGGAGGGAAAGGGGCCATGGGTCTGACGCAGAGGCTGTCAGGAACAGCACTGGCTCGGGTCAGCTTCCTAGCTGAGGTGCCAAACTGGCCAGCAGCCCTCAGGCTCAAGCTAAGTTTGATTTGATAGACCAGGATGAAACAAGAAAACATGCAAAGTCCTCTATCTTCATCAAAGAACAGTCAGGAATGGTGGGGTACAATTTCTTTTAGGAAGACATGAAGCTTTTGACACAAAACTTAGAAGAGGAAGAGAGGATTAAGATGAGTGAAAACAGAACTCCTGCTGCAAAAGTTCAAACAAGCCATCCAAAATGCCAAGGCAAAGGCTGTGGCACTGTCCCAAAAGAACTGGCGCTGGGCCCTGGCAACCTTGGGTGGTAAGACCTAGAAGTCAATAGATCTGTAGAGGAAGGTCACCATATCCTGTGTTGCAGGGAGCCAGGCAGCTAGTGTGTGTCCCAGCAAGATCATGCTTTCCAAGTCCTTGGGATGGTCCCAGAGTAGGGCAAAGGCATACCCATACAGGCCCCAGATGACTCGCGGCTCTCCTCCTGGTCACAGTACCTGGCCACAGAGATCCACAGGCGGCCCACAGTGCATATCTGGGAGTCCTCCTCGTCCTCCAGGGTGTAGTTCTCCCCCAGCACCTTCACAGGCTGCCCGGCGTGGATAGTGCCGCTGAGCACGCGGCCAAAGGCATGAAACTGAACGCCATCGTCTGTGCTGTACATCTTGGTGGTGTGGCACATCAGGGGACCCTAGCAGTGGGGACAGAGTGCAGACTAATTCACTTACACTCCCAGGGCAAGCACTGCTGCTTCTGCTTCCTTTCACAGCAATGGCATGAGCTCTTATGAGGAGGCAGTCCCAACTTAGAAGAATACGGGCGAGCTCCTGGAAAACTTCCAAATCATGCCCCTGCAGAGTTCCTAGATCTTACAGGCACAGCAAAAAAACTCTTCCTCTTTCCTGATGAGGGATGAGGGCAACGAGAAGAGAAGGTTTAGGATGGCAGATTGGCACTTTAACTTGTAAGATTAAAATGGCAAGATTAACTTGTCTCAAATCTCTTCCAGAGATGTAACTCATGATTCTTAATTGGCTGTATGTTTATGCTAGAAAGTAGATTGCCTAAGGAATGGCAAGATTTAAAAATAAAAACCAGGACTGACAAAATTAGCTACTATTCATTGAATCTTCACTGTCAGATACCATGCTAAACACAACTGTAACATTCTCTTAATCTTACTTAATTCTCATAAGCACCCTTACATATTATTGTGCTCACTTTATAAACAAACATCCAGACTCAGAAAGAATGAATAACGTTCCCAGTGAGAATGTTCACTGTGGCAACACAAGCTTTGACTTCAGGTGTGACTGTGCCCATCAGGAGGGGCAGGCAAGGAAGGGAAGAAGGCATTACTCTTGTGACCAGGAAAAAGCACCCCCAACCAGGAGCAGGGAAAGGCAGAGAACTGGGTCGGCACAGCCTTACATCAGGGTCACAGTCGCTCATGGCCTCGCCGAGGTCGGAGTCCACGCCGCCAGTGTAGGTGTGCTCAATCTTGGGCTTGGCGCCCACCTTTGGAGAGGGGATGTGCTGCACACACATGTCCACAAAGCCTGTGGCAGAGAAGAGGAAGAGGTCCTTTCCACTCACGGAGGGGAGCCGCAAGTCAGTGATCTGCTCACGATGGCCATTAAGTTTAGAGAGGGGCCTGGTTTTCAGCTCAAAGCTATGACACTTTGGAGGAGTGACAGCCTGTCTCTCCTGGGAACATGCAGCTAACAGATTTGGGAGTCACAGCAACAGGTCTCAGTGGTTCCCTGGAACTCTGCTAACCAAAATTTTAAAGTTTCTAAATCAATCCATGAGTTTTTATTCCTGAATTTACACTAGGTAAGTGCCCCATCTTTCCAATCGGGAATCGACTCTTACCCTTTGAGAAACACTGCATATGTTTCTGCTCAGTAAATTCACCTGTTTTGCTAACAGCCAATAAGCCACACAAGATCGCATGGAACCAGGCATGTCTGCTGTCGGCATCTTATATATTAGACTGATAGCCAGGCTAGAATGAACTACTGAAATGAAGCACTTTGGGCATTTAATCTCAGAACCAGAGATTGCTGGGATGGCACTTAGCCATGCTCTCCCTCCCTTATTTTATAGATGAGAAATCAAGTCACAGAAGACTTAGGTGGCTGGCCCAGGGTCACTGCATGGAAAAGCCAGAGCACAATCAAAATTCAGGCTTTTCTCAGCGAGTCTGGTATGCTTTTCACTCTATCACCTGCCTTCTCTGTAACCAACATACAGAAGAGGGGCACTCAGGGAAAGAGACATCTGAGTCTACACCCGGTCTCCTAAGTCCTAGCGTGGAGCTTGCCCCATGATTCTACACCACACACTCATCCACCTTCCTGACTGCTCCCTGGCAAAAATGTCAGAACCTCAGACTCCTATCTCCTTCACTTGGGAGCTCCTCCAGGAGGGCAAATAGCTTCTGCTTCCTAGGATAGAATTTTTGGTGCCTCTGCTAAAGCAGGAAGCTTGGAAAAACCCCAGGCGCTCTGTGTCCCCCATCTGCAGCTCATTTCAAAGAGCCTCCGATCTCTGACCACTGTGGGGAGGAAAAGCTCCTCGTGACACATGGGAGGGATGACGTGGGCAGTTAAGGGGCTGGGAGCTGCGTTACCTGTGAACTCGCCAAAGAACTTTTTGCACACCAGCCTGAGCAGGGGGCGTATGTTCAGCTTCAGCTCCTCCTTGGTCAGGTGGATACCAAGCTCGTCCAGGGTCCTTGGGAGGCTGGTGTCCACATCACCTACAACCTGTGATGGTACCAGATACCACATCAGCTCTAGTGATAGCCCAGGTGTGCTGTCACCTTGGATAAAAAAGGAAGGACAAAGTGCAACCTGAAGGGTCACGGCACTAGGTTCTCTTCTCTTCTCTTGGCAAAGACAATGGCTTGTCTTTGGCACCTACCCTTCAAACCAACCCTGGGTGAAGCAGGCTTGGTTAAATGCCCACATGGGCTTATTAGGCACTCTTGAGGGACTGTGGTCAGTGCTGTCCCCTGGTGTCTAAAATGCAGCATCTCGCCTCACTCAGGAAGCTCCTGATGCTTCCCTATTTAGAGACTTCTTGGATCGCTGAACTGGAAGGAACCAAAAAAGGTCACCTAGCAGTACATCCCTAGTCCGATCAGGGCCGAGCTACAGCATCCCCACAGACTTAAAGTCGCTACTGTGACAGATCATATTTCTTTGATGAATCTATTCCAGTTGACACAGATACTAAGTATTCTTTAGCACTAACACATTTTGCTCATGCTGTCTTACTAGCCTGCTTTGCCACGCTAGCAGCGGGAGTGGCCGCACGCACTGTGAACGCCTGTGTGTTCGCTGGGCACAGTGCTTGCATATTTTATAATTGTCTTGGAAGAGAAAGATCTGCAGGAACACTTCTGTAACAGTATCCTTTTAGTTCTGCCTTTTAGGTAGCACAAACTCATAAAAATGCAACGCTATATTCTTTTATTTGAAGCATCCCACAGTTTTAACTGTTCCCTATCACCGTCTGATAGTCTTTTTCTGATAAACATCACATAACATGTATATCCACAAGAGTAATTAAAACCAAGCGCATAGTCATTCTTATTCTTTTTTTTTAAGAGAAGAAAGAAAGGAGAGGAGAAAACACCTCTATTTATTTAGATTTATCCTAGCTTTTCACCCCGGATCCTTGCTGCAAATCCAGGTCTCTGGGCTTCATATAGTCAGCACACCAGTCTCAGCTGCTTGAGCTACAGAGCTTGCCCGAGCCAGTCTTCTAATGGCTATGAAATACTTCATTTTATGGGATGGGCTATAGCTAATCAGCTTCTCACTGATGAACATTTAACTTATTTCTAGTTTTTTTCTTTTTCTGCCATTATAAATAATACCAAAACATATATACATAAATTAACAATTATATCTGTCAGTTGAATCCCTATAACTAAAAGTATTAGTTTGCAAGAGTCCTAGTCTTTTGAGTAGTCAAAATCTTTGCACAAAATTTGAGGGTGCGCCTTTTCTTTCTTTCGTACCTTCCCTTTACTTATGTCAATGGCACTTAGTGGGCCAGTGTTCTCGGTCCAGAAGACTTCTTAACAAACATACTTAGTAATACAAAACCGAGGAGGCTTTAGGAGCAGGGGGAGTGTGAGCTCAGCAGCTTGCCACTGTGCTTACTAGAAGGCATGCCTGAGCCGGGGGCCCAACGCACTCACCTGAGCAAGGATCTTATAAAGGGGCTCCAGGATAAACTCCACAAAGCTCCTCTGGGAACTGCTGGTTGGGGCCTTCTTGGTGAACTTTCGCCTAACGAGGGAAAAAAGTTACAGGTGACCGAGGACGGAGAAGGCAATGTCACCGACCCCAAAGGTGTACTTCCTATGTTCTGAATCTGGGGAGGGCCAAGGGGAAGAAAGGTGGGTGGCGAAAGCCAAGCTGTGAGGACCTCAGGAGAAACAGCACCTCACCCGGTAGAGCTCCTGAGACAGCTTAAGAAGAGATGATAGTTTTATTTACACAAAAGTGGGTCTTCATCTCTGGAATTCTCTCCCTCACTGGGAAAATGAATCACCCCTTTAGAGTCACATTCCATCTACTTACGTCTTGGGGTTAAAGTAGATGTCACCCCAGAGTCTTTTTGCAAATTCCTGGTAGTTAATGTCACCTATAAGAGAAGCCATACAATTAAAATCTACCTAGGACTGTTCGGAATTCTGTTTTGGATGCCGCATGTGGTTTTTGGCTGAGGAATTCTAATACATTCCTCGCCAAGGTTCAGACATTTCCTTCTAAACAAACAGGCAGAGAAGTACACAAAGAACAGAACTTGCCCAAAGTTGACAGGGAGCCCCGAGTATCTCCATCCCCATCAAGCACTAAGACTGAGCTACGGACAAGGGTGGGGTTTATCCTTTCCTTTGTGGGAACAGGCTCAATGGCCGGGATACTACATCCATGTCTGCACCTAACCCTGCTCCTTCCTGCAGTGGAGCTTAGTGGTTCCCTTCCTTCCGTCCAGACATCCACTCTGCTGCCAGTTGGGCCACCTCCCAGCCACATGGTCACCCTAAGGCCCCGACTAGCCCCGTCACTGGAAGGCAGACATGTAGCCATCTGAGAGAAAATGCCAAAGCTACCCTCTGTCTCATCTTTACTGATGAATACTTTCAGTTTGACTCAACTGCTCACCCTGGACAGCCAGAACCAAGCAACTGTGATTTTTGAAATTCAAGGTCTCAGTGAAGCACTATGCAGTTCAGGAGGCTAAAACGCAGACCCAGAGGCCTGAGCTCCCTACCCCGTGTCTGGGGAGCGTGTGCACGGGGGCAGGGCGGGGGTGAATTCAAGGTCTTCTGAGTCAACAGCTCCTGTAACATTCAGTCATATCACCGATATCAGCAACTATCTCCTGGACACTTGTGCCCAGATGTCAGACTGCTTTCTGTCACTCCAGATAAACGGGATTCCCCAACTTCTTAGTCAAATTCCCTCCCTCCCTACCTCCCTCACTCCCTTCCTCTTCCTCTCTCTTTCTTTCTTTCTTTCTATAAGGCTATCATTGGCACTTCATCTTAATTAAAAATCTTTTGCTTCCCCATTCTGTTAATTACTAAATTCTTCCCTTCTTTCCTATATGATGTCACTAAAATTTCCCCTCTCTGCGAACCACTGTGCTTTTGACACACCTCTATCAGTGCCCCAAATACCTGCTCTATTAAAATACTGGACTGAGCTTGGGCACTTGCAAAAACTGGAAAACTAGTGGATAATAAAAGTTCAATATATGCTTTCTGAAAGAATGAGTAAACATCTCTCCTTTTCAGGGTCACAGATACCATTACTCCACTACTCACAGTACTGTATCTGGAAGTTAGAAAAATGCCTCAACAGGTGTGCCTTCCTGCATCTGTCTTGCAGGTCTCCCCATCCCAGTCTTCACTAGCTGCTGCCTACAGGAGAAAGCTGGATTCCTGGACCTGGAATTCCAAACCCTCCTCAGTGTGGTTCTGAACTAGTCTGCCAATGGTTTTATTTGAACCCTTCTTGGCAAAACAGTTCTCTGTCATGGAACAGGCCACGGGCCAACACCACCTTTCTTAGCACCTTCTCTCCCAACCCGACGAATTCCTGGCCCCGTTACTCTCCTCCTGTCTAAGTCCCACCTCCTTCACGCAGGCTTCCTAGATGCCTCGGTCCCTGGAACTAACTCCCCCTGTGCTCCTTTGCTAACAGTTAGGCCCACGCTACCTTACAATGCCATTCGCCATTCTGGGACTCCGTCTGCCCACTTGACGAAGTTCCTAGAAGTCATTCCTTGCAAGAGAAGATGGTATCACCTTGGGCAGTGTGAGAGAAAAGTCACCAAAGTGGATACTAGTCCAACCCCATCGACAGGTTCTGTGACAGTGGGCCAAGTGTTCCCACATGTGAGCTGCAGGGGAAGGACTCAATGTTTCTCGCCAGGGCTTCTAGTGGACTTTCCAGAGGCCCATAAACGGCTTTCCGTGATAATGATGCTGAAGCCTACTACTGGCTCCTTCATAAATGAACAGTGGGTTCCAAGGATGGATAATAATCTTTCCTGGGGAACAGGTCCATTTTCAACCAGAAACTCAATCACTTCTACACTGTAATTACAGAAAGGATCTGTATTTTTGCTTTATATGCCGATACAAAGAACATACAGAAACATAAATTTCTCCTGAAAGCCTGTTGAGATGAATCTTGTTAGTTTTTCTAAAACAAGAGCCATCTGGAAGCAACCAAAATACAATTCTACTGACGAGAAAATCATTAAGTTCTATAGAGCGGACTAAAGGTCAGTTACGTAAGGTAACTTTATAAATACATTTTAGTAAAACAGGCAAGTTCTTGTGAGCCAATGCCGAGTGAAGATACAGGATAAACTCTGCTATGTTTTTCTACGTTATATATATGAGACCTGGTTTATGCAAAACCCTAGAGAGAAAGAGGGAACTATAACAAATGTTTGCGGTGGTTATGATAGGATTTTGCTTTCTTAACTAGATTTTTACACCATTTTCCACTTTTCTACAATGAAGATGCATTTAAATATGTACCTTTAAGAAAGAAAGAAAGAAAAAAAAACAAAACCGAGCTGTATTGCCCTTTTTTCCACAAGAGCAAACATGCCCGCACTGACAGCGAAGACAACAGACACGCTGGCGTCCCGGAGCCTCACAGCTGTGAGAGCTCCCACGGAACCTGTCTCCTCAGCTCTGCAAACGGGGGTGACAGCCGCCCCTCTGAGGAAGAAAGTATTCGACACACATGACATCAGGACCTGGTTTCTATGGAATCTGAGTCAGTCAGGGCAGTGGAGCCTCTTGAGCTGGGAAGTTGGTCCCAGGGCTCTGGTATCAAGGATCCAGGGACCCATGAAGTCATTCATCGGGGCATCCCCAGCGGAGACTGCGTCGTGCTGACTGCAAATTCAACATGACTTCTCACCTAGGCCTACATAGCTTCTATGCGTCTAGAGAGGGTTGCAAAGAGTGCAGAGCACGTCTAGTGGGAGCCCCATCTTTAACGAGGCAGTCTGAGAGGGTCTGGTGGACATGGATCATTCTTTCTACAACACACTGGGAGCGACTATTTAAAAAATGAGCTCCCTCTTCTCCTGTATCTAGCCAGTCACCTTTAGTTTTCCATTGTTTAGAAACCACTGAACCTGAGGAAAGAGTCTAGAGGCCAGAAGGGCCCCAAATGTGACAGCAGCAGTTGACAAAACGATCCCCCCAACAGGGGAATCTGGCAAGAAACCCATTTCTCATCCACTCAGCAGGAAAGGCACATAGGACTCTGTGAGACGGACTGCCAGCCAGAGCTTACCAAAGGTGTCAGCGTAGATCTTGGCAAAGGAGCCCAGAGTGAAGCAGATGCTGTACTGCGAGCTGGAGAAGCAGACGTTGCCCAGGAGAGGGGAGAGGATCAGGTTCTCATCAGTGGAGTACATGCTAGAAGAGACACGGTCATGACCACAGAGCCAGGCTGAGCAGCAACTCGGACACAGCCCAGGGCAAAGGGCAGGGACTCAGTATCGGTCTCTCTCCAGCCCTCGCTCTCAGAAGGAGCTTGCTTAACACATCCAGCTCTGCCAGCAGCCTGATCCAAGAGAGCGACAGGATGGGGCAACAAGCCGATCTCCTAGAGCCGGGAGTACCCTGTACAATCTCAGACTTTAACTGCACAGGAGAGACATGGGGAAGCTTGGATGACAGGGACCATGGAACAGAGGAGACAAATCTAATGACATTGGAGAGGAATACATTTTAAAGCAATCTTACCTTTACAAATACAAACAATAAATACTTGTATAAATGAAAAAAAAAAAAAGAAAGAAAAAGGCAAATTTGCTCCCCATTACCACAGCCCTATTCTGTTTTATTGTTTTGTTGGCTTTGTTGTAGAAATTTATGTTAAAACTTTGAGTCTTAAAAAGCCCTGCAGAGGTGCACCATGGTGGAGCAGTGGTTGAGTCAATCACCTCCAAAGAAGCCCAAACCACATACCTCTGGGTTTGAGTACCAGGTCCGGGGGGAAACAACCAGTGTGAACAACTAAATAAAAATAAAATAAAATGCTTCTTTCTCCTCTCTCTTCCTGCCTATTACTGCCTTCACTTCTGCCTGCCCCTTTCCTTTAAAAAAAAAGGATGGGCTTATAAAGAGCAGGCCCTACTGGACTCTACCCCACTCCCGAGTTATGCTCCCCAGAGGCAACTGCTTTCAACAGCTTTAAAGCCACTTTAGAGCATTCACTGCCATATGCCTAAGTACTGTATTTATGGTACCATCTCTTGCTTAGAGGTTGAAACAGCCTTTCTGACTTCCTATTTTGGTACATCAGGATTTAGCACTACGCCACTTCTCCTCCCTTTAAAGAAATTTTAACATTTCATCTTTTGGGCTTTGGGTACTATTTGGGTTCTGGTCATTCTTAACCCTTTCAGAGACAGGGAGAAGAATACCCTGTTGAGAATTCCCCTGAAGGGAAATATGTCTCTAGCCATATAAGGTTCTGTCCCCAACCCTGACCTGGAGAGATTCTCTCAGGAGGCCGGTCCGCCTCTTGGGTCCACTAAGGAGTCATTCAGTACGTTCTTCAGCCTGCAGGTAAAATTCTCTTCATGTGTGTGTGTGTATGTCTGTACATACACACACATAGGTGTGCCCTGGTGTAGTAGCAGTTAAGTCTGCAGCCCCTGGCAGGTGTAGTCCACATAAATCCCAAGGACCTGGGTTCTTGACCCAAAGTGTGGGTAAGGATAATCAAGATAAACAACTATAATAAATAAATGTTTCTTCCTCTCTCTCCACACATACCCTGGTGGCTGGGGCGCAGACCAGGTACAGTCCAGGGATTCCCAGGTGTGAACAACCAAAAATGAACAAATAAATAAAAATGCTTCTTCCTCTTCACTCTTCCTGTCTGCCTTCCTCTTAAAAAAAATAAAAAATAAAAATAATACACACACACACACACACACACACACACACACACATTTTTCTTTTTATTTAGTTGTTCACATTCATCTCCCCCTTGACCCAGACTCGAACCCAGGGGTATGTGGCTTGGGCTTCTTTGGAGGTGACTGACTCAACCACTGCTCCACCAGGACACACTGGAAGAGGCATTTTTTTAAGGAAGACAAGAAGCACTTTTAGCTACTTTCGTTGTTCCCACCCACAGCCCCAGGTTGCAAGTCTGGGTCTCCTTGAGCTTTACAGTTTACACCTTGGCTGCTGGCTCAGCACTGAGCGGTCAGGATATGCTGTTTAAGAGATTTTTATTTAACATGTTCATCAAAGTCACCTTGACACTGTGTCCCAAGGTCTCCCAAGCGTCACTTATTAATGTGAATCTGATGTCCACTTTGTTGAGAAGCAGTTATTTCCACAAAAACAATAGCCAACAGTTCCTTTATTTACTGAGTGTGCTAATCCGATAATAGCAGTTAACGTTAACATTGTCAGTGCGTGCCAAGCACAGGGCTAAGTGTTTTACATCAAATATCTAATTTATTCTAACATGCTATTAGGTAATCGTCATCATCATCATCATTCCCTTTTCACAGAAGCAGAAACTGAGGTTCTGCAAACTTAAGTCATTAGGTCAACTTTATATGGTTAGTAGCGGGTGACGGTAAGACCACCTTTAAAGGCCAGTATTAAACGAAGATGCGCATTAAGCTGCACAACTCGCTAGGGTAATCAAGTAAGGCTGTGGGGTCAATCCTTGTAGACCCAGAAGCGTCTCTAGCCTTGGCCATCAAACTTAGCAATGCAAGCCAGGAAGTCAAAGTTACCCCCAGAGGTGTTCAAGACTAAGATTTATAAAATCCAGGGTTCCCAGGGACAGGCAGTCCACCCCAGGAGTCCTATACCTTATTAAGCCATTGACTTCATCTACAATGTGGCGTAGCTTGTAGTAAGCATCGGTTGGAGGCAGCTTCAGTTCTAGGATGAGCCGGTCAATCTTGTTGATGCACACGGTGACCGCCAGCCTCTCCTGCACCGCGTGCTTGATCAGCCGCTCTGTGTTCAGCATCACCTGAGAGACACAAGGCTCAGAGGTGGTTTAAGTGCAAAGAGGACAGAGAGGCCAAAGCAGAGACAAGAGGGTACTATTTCAGAACTTTAGCATAAGGGAAAGAGGGCCTGGGGAAATATTGTTGGGTAACAGCAGAGGAGATCTTGCCCAAAGGCAGGGGCATTAACTTTAAGTGGGCATCTTGCAGGATGGAGAAATAAGTAAATACGCTGGTGATGTGGGAGCCAGCTTTCTCAGTGCTAGAGAAGGAACACAGGAAGGCCAGGAAGAACCTGTGATGCTGAAATGGAACTGAGGATATTAAGATAAACCAATGAGTTCTAACATATATGTGTGTGTGGAAACAGATACACGTACATTTACGTTATCTGTGTTCAGGGAAAGGACCTAGAAGCAAGGCAGTTTCAAAGTAACTCTCATCTTGATTTCTAAATATTATTCCCCACTGGAGTTCCTTGGAAATGGTTGATGCCAGAATCAGAGCAGGAACAAGTACAAGATCAGTCTACAACATTTTTTGTGCCTAAAATTAAGCACTCAAAAAAAAAAAAGTCAGAAGGATAAAGGAGCCAGCCCAAGGAAAAGGTCACTGATTGAATCTGGGAAAACTAGAGTGCTAAACTATGTCAGAATACCTGCCAAGGAAAACAAAAATTCATGTATCCACACTGATAACAAGCAAATAGGGGACAAGGGAAAGCTCTTCCTTACAATAGAATTTTAAACAATAAATACAGAAGGAATAGCAAGAGAGAGAAAATCACCATTTGCAACTATCCTAGAAATACCTCTGGCACACCCTGGTGATATAGCAGTTTGGTCCACTACCTCCCCCTGAGCACAGTCCACCTACATCCAAAGGGCGGGGGTTTACATCCCAGGGCCAGGGAGAGCAACCAAGATGAACAACTAAATAAAAGAGTGTTTCTTTCTCCTCTCTTCCTTCCTGCTTACTGGACTTCATTCCTGTCTCAGGACCCAGGTTTGTGTCCCAGGGCCAGGGAGAGCAACCAAGATGAACTACCAAACAAAAATAAATTAAAGTGTTTCTTCCTATCTTTTCCTGCCAGCCTGCCTCTGTTTGCCTTTATTCCTGCCTGCACCTTTTCTTAAAAAAAAAAAAAAATTATTCTAACAGGGGAAACAGTAACTTTACACTGGAGAAATCTGGCTGTCCCACCTTAATTCAGTGATCAAATATCACTGATAATGGGGTAAGGTGACATCATGGACCTCCTGATGTGATGGACTAATAAGAACACAACTCAACTTCCGCTTGACAAAAGTAACTTGTACCTAATTACGAAGAAACAAACCCAAATTGAGACATTCTACCAAAAAAAAAAAAAAAGGCTTATACTCTTCAAAAAAAATGCCGTCATATAACACCAAGAAAGGCTACAGAACAGTTGTAATAAAAAGAGACTAACGAGACACTAAGTGTCATGCATCGTCCTGAGTTAAGAATGAACTTCTATAAAGGACATTATTGGGGCAATTAGTGACACTGAGTGAGGTCGTAGAAAAAGACTTGTACGACAGTATAGCAGCAATGCTAAAGTCCCTGATCTGGGGGAACGCACTGTGGTCATGCAAATGAATGTCTGCTCTTAGAAAACACATTCTGAGATATTTCACTTTCACATGGTTCTGGGGACAAAACGCACACATGTGCGTAGGTACAGAGAGAGAATTACAAAGCAAATGAGAGCAAGTTCTTGGCATTATTCTTGCAACTTTTCCCTAAGTTTGAAATTACTCCAAAACAAAGTTAATTTTAAAAAGGCAACTCTGGCTCCCTCTGCTGGCAATTTCACCAATGACTATGAATGAAGCTAATCATTCATAAAACCTAATCTTTTAATTTAGAAATATAAGACACTAGGTCTTTTAACTTCAATTTCTCTCTAGCTTAGAAAACTTGTCAATATTTTAAATCCTCTTAAATGAGTATATACTCTCCTCTCTCCCTTTCATTTGTATTTGTCATTTTTGTGTTTCCTGAATGCTAATGGGTACTAGCATTTTGAACTTCACTGGGCTGGGAGAGATGAAACGCATATTGAGAACTAATATGAACTTCATTTGTTGCCCTAATTTTAGAGCAAACATGACCCTTATTTCCACGGGCTTTCATCTCCCTGGCTCCCCGCTGGCTCAGTGCTCTGGGTGCTGTGAGAGGCTAACTTCACAGGGAGGAGACAAGAAAACAGAGTCAGACTCACGCCCTCAGCAGCGTCGATGAACAGGACCACTCCATCTGAGATGCGCAAGCCAGCTGTGACCTCATCAGAAAAATTCACATGTCCTGAAAGGCAAACATCAAGAAGTTGCCACTTTTGCAGTGGCAGGATGAGGCACAACAAATGTGCAGGGGGCCTGGAGGGGCACAGCAAAGTATGTGAACCCCCATAAATCCTTGCTCCTTCTCTCCACAGCAACCCACAATGCATAAAACTCTACCATGAGTCACATTTTTGGATTAAGCTGTTATACAGGGGTCCCCCAAACATAAAAAGGACGTGTTTTATCTATGAGAATGCAAAGCCTTCAGATTCAAACCCCAGCCCAGTCTAATCAGCCAGAAGCAGAGCATGGGACAGAAGATAATCCAGAGGTAGCAAATGGGCAAAGGAGGGCTGGGGCATAGAGATAGTTCCTGGTAAGGTGCTGCCAACAGGGTGAGAGACTGAGGGCACTGAGTGCTTGATAGGGCATAAAATGCCAATTTGTCAGAACCCAAATTTCTAGCAGCTGGAATAGTGTTCTCAGCGTCTCCTTCAAAACTCTGAGTGTCTTAGGCCATGGGCCATGTCTGACCCTTTGTTTCCCCAGCATCAAACATGGGGCCCAACACAGGCTGAAATAAATCAAGAATCTCTAAAACTTAAACATTACAAGGTAAAGACAGGAGCAAAATAAAAGCCTGGAGCACACTGCTTGCTAATTAACTAGCCAGAAGGAAATCAGGTCATAAAATGAAAACTCTCTCAATGAAGGTAAAAGGAAGGTTGTTCTGGAACGAGTGCAAGCACAAAAACAGACAATACTTTGAGAATAAGGAGCAGCTATGTCCTACCTGGAGTGTCCATGACATTGAAGAGGTAAGATTTCCCTTTGGTGTCCGGCAAGACCACCGTCACAGGAGTGCTCTTGATGCCAACACCTCTCTGCAAATGACCAGGAAAGTGGTCAAGGCTCCTTCCTATGCAAGAGAGACTCTCTGCTTTGGGGCTCGTTGAATTGCTAGTAAATTTCACTGATTTCTCTCTAGGTCTCCAAGCAGAATAAACTTGAAGATAAAATACTTTGGTGTCAAATATCAATGGGGTGTGGGGGTGGGTGGGGGTCGTTCAAATGCAATATCGTGAAAATCAAAATGAACAGGCAATGCTTCGTTTAAAGCAGAGATCAACCTTTAATAGAGAATCCAGGGTCCTAAAATCTTATCTTCCTCATACATTGGAAACAAAGACAATAACTAAGCATCATATAAGTAAAAAGAAACCACCTGGGGCATTTCAGGGCTTCAAAGACTGTCTTATAAAAACTATAACAGAAAATAAGTATTAAAAAAAATCCCAAACAGCCATATTAGAAACAATAGGTAACATTTGTCAATGCTTACCACAAAGCCAGCACCATTCAAAGTTTCTTTAGTTAACATATCTGTGTGTTTGAGCTTTCCACGTATCATTTAAGAAAAAGAACAGTAGGGAAAAGAGGAAAGAGAAGTGTTTGAAGGGAGGGATAAAGATCCAGATGGAAAGAAAGAAGTAGCTAAAAGAAGACACACGTGTACTTTTTTATACAGAGAGGAGCACAATGACCGAAAAGCCTATTTTTGAAGAAAAGCTATTCCTAGAAAGAGAACATCATGTGGATGGAGTCTTCTTATAGATTTTAAGGATGACGCCATCCTTAAAAATCATGTTGGGTCCTGTCTAACTTGCAGCATAAATGCAGACATCACCTCCTAGTATTTGCCCTATTGCTGAATTAAATTCAGTCAAAGAAAGACAGGAGGGCTGGTCCCCCCAAGCCCCCCGTCCCCCATCCACACACACCAATAGTTGCCTACTCAGTTTTCATTCAAGTTAGAGATCATGAAATGACTTGCTGGAGCAGGAAGATAAAGAGGTACAGGGTGGGGGTGGGGGGGTGGGGGGCTAGAGCATGGACCAAAGTGTTAGAAAGGTGGGTTCTGTGTGGGGTACAATCAGGTTTCCCAAGGCACACTTACCTCTTGCTCTGTGAAGAGGATGTCAGTGTAGCAAAGCTGAAAAAAGGGAACTATCATTACCACCTGAATTCAGAGTCTTCTCCCACACAAATCATCAATCACTTTCCCTCACTACCTCCCAACTCAGGGTTTCCCCCTCAGGAGGAGAACAGGTTGAAGGCAACACAGTGTCCCCAAAGAAATTCCAAACAATGAGCCCAGTGCCCTCCCAGATTGGAAAGTACTCCTGGCTGAGTATTTTCTGCAGCACAGGGTGGCCACTGAAGACCAGGTATGGCTGGAGAGCTAAATAATATCAAATGCGCTGAATTCTTAAGAGTGGTGAAGGGAGACACATCCAGCCTCCAGGGAACTCCCACATCCAAACAGTCAGTCTGACAGAGATTGAACATTTATTGCATTGAGACCTGCAGCCACGCTTGGCCTCATTCATAGGCATTTAAATTTATCATGAAAACAACAAGGTCCAATTGTATTCATATTTATAGAGCATGCTATTAATACCATGACAGCAAAGAATAGGCTCTAAAAGTCTGGATCTAGTAGAAGAGAGGAGGAATCCCAAGTGCAGAACAGATCATCCCAAAATACTGCAGGTTAATTTTCTCTCTGCCCCTGAGAAAGCGGAAATTCTTTTCTTAAAGGCTATTAACAGAGAATACAAAGAGAAAGCAGCACTTTGGAGGTGTCATTGTTTAGAGTCAGAGTGGGAGGGTTCCAGGAAGAGGAAGGAGAGACACTGTGTATTCTGAATGGTTCATCCCAAACCCTCAACAGGGTTTCTACTTACATCTTGGTCATAGCGCTTTCGGATTTCCGGGTGGGTCTGCTCTATTAAACAATCTACAAAACATGTCTGAAGGGAAAAAAGGTTACGACCTGTCAACCACAAGAAAATCCATGCTACCCTTCCCCCAGCTCCCCGTACAGCACATAATAGGGCTAAGGTGAGGAAGAGGAGAGCAAGGAGGATTATGGGACAGCAAAGGATAAACACTGAAGCCTCAGGATTATTTTCAAATGAAAGATGAAATCTTTCTTGGACAAGCATCTCCCAGGAAACGAAAACTTATCAAATTAGAGCAAGGCTCAACTTTCCCACTTCTGCCAGGATGTAGACACAAGGCTCAGGCATGCAAGCGACTCAGGAACAGGCTCGATCTGCTGCTCAGGGAAAGCTGGCATTTCACAGCACGGCTGGTCTGGAGGTCCCCGAGTCAGCAGGTCCAGGCTTATGGCCTCAAACCTCAACCTGCAACTCCGAAGGCTGAAAAAACGAGCAGGAACGAAGAGAAGCCCTGTGCTGGTAGCCCAGTTCTCTCACCTTGCCGTGGTGGAGGTGGCCACAAAGGGTGACATTTCTGATGAGCTCTGAGTTATCCATCAGATCTGCCAAGAAACTGAAAGGAAAAGGAAAAGAGAAAAGGGACTTTGGCAAAGGTTTTCAAAGGCAGATTGGTGCAAAGCTGTTTCAGGCATCTGTGGTGAGGACTAGCTTTCACAGCAACTACAGGCTGCTCAGAGGCGCACGTGAATTTCTATGCCTCCACAGTGCTGGCTCTGGGAAGGGAGCAGACTTATCCCTGAGGTGACACAACTGTGAGATGTCACGGGGATCTCAACAGTGAAGTGACGAGCTATAAAAAGCCAGCAGGGCGCGCCCTGGTGGTGGAGGGATTGGGCGCAGTCCACATGCATGTCGAGGTCCTGGGTTTGCATGCCAGGACAGGTGGACACAACCAAGATGAACAACTACATAAAGTAACTGAAGTGCTTCCTCTTCTCTCTTCCTGTCTGTCTGCTCATCTTCATTAATACCTGCACCTTTCCTTTAAAAAAGGCAAGAAGAAAAATAAAAGCAAATACTAACATACATACAGAAGGACCATCCCCTTCGAAATCTTCAGAGAAACTATACATTCATTCCATTGATGTCATGGGGACACAAAGTCACTTTGGGAGCGTCTCTTTTGAACTTGTCATAAGGCTCTCACGAAAACCCCATCTCACTCCTTAGTCATGTTGAGCAGACACCTCCATTTGATTAAAGCCAGAGGTGCTGTCTTACTTACCACTCACATTACTTAGGCAAGTAGCATGCAGGTGGCTCGAGTTCTGCTTTGTTTTAATGTATCTTTTTTCTTAAAAAAAAGATACAGGCAGGAATGAAGGCGGTAGGTGGCAAGCAGGAAGAGAGAGGAGGAAGAAGCACTTTGTCATTTCGTTGTTCACACTGACTTTTTTCCCCCTGGACTCAGGGCTCAAATGCAGGGGTATGTGGCTTGCATCTTTGGAGGCGACTGCCCTAACCTCTACTCCGCCAGGGTGTGACAACATGTTTTAAAAACAAAACAATATCATTATCTAATAAGAAGCCACCACTACTTCAATATATTAAGGCCTTACAAGTGTATTTCATTGATAAAAACATTTTCATAAAGAGTTTGCAGTATGCAGAGCCTAAATTATGCCATACATATATCTACCAACTGGGGCCCTCCTCAAAATAAACAACTGTTAAGTTCCCTATGCACTTAGCAATATTACTGAGTCAAAATAGGCTCCCTGGCCCCAAAAGGGATCATCAGAATACCCAGTTCACTCTTAAAGGCTAGCGTGGAAGACGAGAAAGCAGGGAGATCTGACTGAAGGACAAGAAGAAAGTTAAGACTGAACCAAAACACTCCAGCAACCATAAAAGCTGAAGGAAAAATTTAGCAAATTATAGTGAGAGATTTTTTTTTTTGCTTTCAGAATTCCCCAGCCTATTTGAACCACAAACCATCTTCTACTTCTAGAAAAATGAACCCACCTATTCATGCAGAGAGGCTAAGAGACCTTATAACTTACTCCATTTCATATACCGTGACAGGTAATGTCTGCTCCATCAGAGTGAATTTCTTGGTTTTCACTGGTTTAATAATGGGTTCTAGGAGAGGAAAAACAGGAGTGATGTGCAAGCAGGCATAAAACAAAAATATAAAGCCCCATTCCATTACACTGAGCTTTCAGAATATATGATTTATAACACCAATTTACGTTATTCTCAAAGATCACTCATAAGTTGGGAAAGTTCTGATCCTGAATTGTGGACCGAGGAGCTTGGGTCTCATTTTGTGGAAGGAAGGGAGAGAAGCTGACTACAGGGTAAGATCACTGTCAGCTCAAAATCTCTCCCAGCATTTATAAGATGCAACTATTTTCCAGAAGATCAATGAAAAATTTTTAAGTGGGAAATAAACACTGTGAGACTTGGTTAAAGGAGATGGGATTATTTCGATGGAAAATGGGAGAACTTAAAAAGTCTTCAAATACCTAAAAAGATATTCAATAAATCTATAACCCTTATTTGCTTAATAACAAACTATGAAGTTTTACTGACTATGAAAACCAAACCCTCTACCCAGAAACAATACCTAAAAGTAGTAAATAAAAACTAATCAATTCACTGAACTTTCAAGATTGGTGATGGCTAGTTCCAAGTTCACCTCTCAGAACCCAGGGTCCCCTGGCTTACCTGTGAGAGGCTGGGTGTCTTCCTCTTGAACTATGGTCTCCACCTCGGGCCCGTACACCTCCTCAGCTGTGGGGTAGTACTTCTTGTCCTCATGCAGCACCACCTCCATCCCAGGATGATCGTCATCGTGATCGCCTACGTCGTCGTCATCACCGTCGTCATCCATCTAAAAGCAGGTGAGGGAAGGTTGTGAGAGGCATGTGCTTGTGCTGCTCACAACAAAAACTACATGAGGTAGCAGTGTGATATCACACGCCTGAGCTTCGCACTCTGAGTTCTGTGCTAACACGTCAGGTTCTACCACTGCCTGGTCGTCCAGGGTGGTCGTCCACAAAGAGAAGGCTGTCATGGCTCTCTTAAACTAGCTTTCAAAGTGTGAGCCACAGATGAGGCTGGAGAAAACAAATGGCTCTCACAACACACCCCTGTAAAGGGAAAAATCATTTCCTACAAAGGCACAAACCAGGAACCAGAGGTAGGAACTGGGCAAGGTCTGTATCTTTAACATTTTCATTTAGAGTCCCTTTAGGACCGTTTTTGAAATATATCTTTGTAACAGATAAGTAATAGGTATTGGAGCGGATCTGGACAAACTAGACCATTTCATAAGCTGCTGGTAGGAATGTGGTGCTTTGGAAAACAGTTTGGTAAACACAGTTACCATATAACTCAGTAATTAGACTCCTAAGAGAGAGAGAGAGAGAGAGAGAGAGAGAGAGAGTGTGTGTGTGTGTACCCAAGTAAATGAAAATTCGCATCCACACAAAAATTTATAAACAAATGTTCACAGCAGTGTTATTGATAATAGTTAAATAGAAACAATCTAAATGTTAATCAACTGATGGATAAATAAAAATGCTGTAGATCCATAAAACAGAATATTATTTAGCAACTGAAAATGAAATACTTATGCTATAACATAGATGAAACTTGAAAACACTGTGCTAGCCAAAGAAACCTGACATAAAAGGTCACATGTAGATTTGCATATTTTGAACATTTTAAATCTATCGAGACAGAAAACAGACCAGTGGCTGCCTAGGGCTGGGGGCGGCGATGGTAAGCGGCTGGGAAAGTATCTGAAGTTGGTTGTGATGACAGTCACACAACGCTGAATACCCTGAAAGTCAGTGAAGTGAATCCAGCAGACATATGAACAGTATGGTATGCAGTATGTATCACAATAAAGCTGTTAAAAATAACTTTATAATCTGCTTTTTTCAAATACACAGGCAATTAGAAAACAGACAAGAAAAAAAGAAATCAACCATATTTATATTCTACATTTTTAGGTGACTGTGGGTCTAACATATCCCACAACTGAATTAACAAATCCGGTTTTGTAACAGAGGTGGTTTCTCATTCCTAACATTGTAAACATCACTGCTTTCTGTACACTCATCTTTCTGAACATCACTCATTTCTTCAGGATAAATCCCAGAAGCGAAACTGCTGGGTCAAAAGGAATGCATACTTCCAGGCTTTGATGTGTATTTTTTTCTTTTTTCTTTTTTTTTCAAGGAAAGGTGGAGGTAGGAATGAAAGCAAGCAAGCAGGTGGAAGACAGAGGAGGAAGAAGTTTTGTTTTTATGTCATTTGCTCATCTTGGATATCTCCTTGGTCCCAGGACATGAACCTGGGTCCTTGGATGCATATAGACCTCACTTGGTCCAGAGGCAGCGGACCTAACCACTACTCCACTAGGGTGCACCTGAGATATATATATCTTTCCTGCAGAAATAAACGCCTCATCAGTGTCCCATATGTCACTATCACTCAGCCCCATTCCAGGGATTCTGAGCACAGCAATGGTATCAGACCTTTGTTTTCAAAGAGCTGCTCTGGTTCCCACATTGAGAACAGACTGGAAGGAGGGAGATGAGTGAGGAGACTGCTACAGTATTTCAGGGAAGAGATGGCAGTGGTGGTGCTCTGGGTCAGAGTGGTAGCTGTGAAGGCAATGAGAAGTTGGACTTTGGATATATTTTGACGGTAGAATAAAAAACGCTTTTTAATGAACTGAAAGTACGTGTGGGGCACCCTGGTGGAGTAGCGGGTAAATTAATCTCCTCCAAACGGGCTGCAAGCCACATACCCCTGGGTTCAATTCTTGGGTCTAGAGGAAAACAATCAGTGTGAACAACTAAATAAAAATAAAAGGCTTCTTCCTTCTCTCTCTTCCTGCCTGCACCTTTCCTTAAAAAAAAAAAGTAGGTGTGAAGAATCAGAAAAAAACAAGGTTTTTAACCTGAGCAAGTGGAGAATGGTGTAGTCTTCCTGAAGATGAGGCAGGCTGGCAGAACAGGCTGGAGGGCAGGGGCAGGACTGGGGAAGCTCAGTGTCTATGTCTTAGATGTGTGAAGATTGCCCCATAACACATGGAGTAGAGATGCCAAAAGGAAGCTGGACATACAAACCTGAGTTTGAAAAGAAAGGTCCAGATTGGAAATATAAATTTGAGAGTCCTCATAAGAAGGCATTTGCTAGACAGGAGATCACCAGGGGAGTGAGTGCCGATAGAGAACAGGTGTAAGAATAGAACCTTGGGGTTCGTTAACCTTTAGGTCAAGAAGATGAGGAGGAACCCCCAACCAAGACTGAGAAGGAACAGCCAGTGAGGAGAAGGAAAGCTGGGGCGGGGGGGGCGGCGCCTCGAGTCAAGAGACGAGGGCGCTTTAAGGAGGGAGTGATCAGCTGGGTCTGATGCTGCAGACAGGTCACACAAGGTGAGGATGGGGTTTGGGGCAGAGGCCACTGGGGATGCTGACAGGAGCAGTCTCTAGGGAACAGGAGAGGGAAAAGGGCAGAAGACGGCTTGAGGGAAAATGGGGAGATCTGGAGATAGCAAGTATCAAAAACTCTTGTGAAGAGTTGCATTTAGAAGCAGGGAAATGGGAGGTAAGTGAAAGTGGTCAAGAGAGGACTTTACAATGAAATAATGGTGTATCTATACGCTGCTGGGTTCATCTAGCAGCAAGGGAAAACCAATGACGCAGTGGGCAGAAAGAAGGGAGACGTGCTGGGGTGAATGTCTCAAGCAAAGAAATGGATGGGATCTAATTTCTGGTAGGGTAGCTAGAACAAAACCATCCATACAATGGAGGGGAAGCATCTAGCACATATGCAGAGAGGTGGGCAGATAAGGTGGTGCGAGCTTGTTTTCCTCCACACAAATTCCCACATCAACCTCTTTCTGGAAAAGAGCACAAACCCTCCATAGGCTACCTGCCGACTGCTACCTCCTGCCGTCTTTACACTCCACTTCTGTAAATGAGGCCTAAGACTACATCACTCTCTCGGCAGCCCCACAGACCCTGCTGGCGGTGGCCTCAGAGCAGCTATCAAGCCAGGTTCCTCCCGCCTCATACAGCTGAATGCATTTGCATCTAATTGCAGGAGTTTATGTAGTAATTTCCAACTACCTGTAATTATTCCGACCTGAGTGTCCTGACAGTAGTTCAAACTCAGTTAAGTCTAAAAATAAAACAAAGCACCTTTTTTCATTTTCTTTTTGTCTGTTAATAACCAGTGTTCATCTGGTCATACCGTTCTTTTTCTCTCACCCTCCACCCTGGTCCATCCCAACAGGGGCCCAACTCTACATCGCTGCGGCTTCCACCCCGATCAACTCCTGGCTGGTCTCCAGGCGTCCGTACCCACCCTTCACAGAGGAAGGGGCCCAGCATTTTGCTTTGATCACACCACCCCGCACTCCCAGTCCCCACTTCAGGGCCTCCTACAGTCTAGCTCCATCTCCTTTGTTTCACTCCCCATACAGTGGCAATTACAAGAGAAAATCATTTCCTCCCAACAGACCACCTTTGGGCCTTGCTTACTGCTCTCCTTTCTAGAATGCCTTTTCTTCATTATAAAAATCCTGTGCATGTCTTTACTGATAGATACCGTAATCAGAACTGTTTTTAAAGACCTCTAAGCATTCCATGCAGACTGGGAGGCTAGAGGAGCTCTCATTCTGATGAAAGGAATATGGACCGGCGCTGCCATGCAGAAGAGTAACCTGATGGTACTAAGTATAAACACACTGATTAAGTATAAGCACATTAAGTGTACACACGAGCCTTCCAGCAGCAGCTCTGCTTTTTGGGAATATACCCAAATACATTTTCACATGGTGCATAAAGAAACCTCTCTGAGAATGTGCACTGTAATTATTTGTGGTGGGGGAAGATTTGTGGCAGGAAAGCTGTGTGTCCATCAGTAAGAGGGTATGCACGGTGTGCCCTGGTGGAGTAGCGGTTGGGTCGTTACCCTCTGAAGGAGCACTGGCCATATAAGGCTGGGTTTAAGTCCCAGGTCTGGGGAGAAACAGCCAGTGTGAACAATGAAATAAAAATTAAAAATAAGATGCTTCTTCCTCCTCTTTCTAAAAAAAAAAAAAGGCGGGGGGTGCCCTCTGGTATGCACAGTAGGGAGAACCGAACTAAGCAGCAGCAATCAGTTGTTCCAGATTAGATGTACACATAGCAAGACGGTCGCTAAAATGCACTGCTCACGACAATACTGAGCGGTAAAAGAAATCTGGTGAAACAGAAAATGCCATTATCATTTACTTCAATTAAAAGTACACCCACACAATGCCACTGTATATATTTTGCCAAACAAAAGGAGACAGCTACATTAGGACAATGACTTCGGCAGCAGGTATGAGAATGCGATAAAAAGGAGAGCAGAGCTGTGCATAAATAACACCGAGGAGCTGGACTGGAGTGTGACTAATGCAGGTCTCTGCACTGAGGGTAAACATTTACCTCTCACCTCAGCAAGCTTGCTTTCTAGCTTTTTCAGTTGCTGTGCAAAGCTTTAGTGAGACAGAATTTACATTCCACACAATTCGCCCATTTAAATGCACAATCCAATGGTTTTCAGTATTTTCAGAGCTGTGTAACCGTTACCACAATCAGTTTTAGATCATTCTCATCACTCCGAAAGCTTAGTCATCACGCCCCAATACTATGCCCCCAAGCTAAGGCAGCCACCAGCCATTTTCTGGCTCTCCAGGGGTCTATGAGTCTCCGGACCACTTGGAATGTCACCTCCCCAGGTATCTTCCTGCACTTTTACTGCGGTGCTAAGCTACTATCACTTGAATGCACTTGCCCTCTTCTGCTTAAAATGATAAATATTTCGTATTTCACCTCCGCTGAAGTGCTACGATCCTGGAGGGTAGGGAGAGTGCCTCAGCTTTGCATGGTTCTCTGCTAACAGTCAGTGCCTGATAAACACTGAATGAATTTTTGGGCTTTATTTAGCTTGAAAATCGAGTTTGTTTCAATCACTTGAATTTAGAGTCTATTATCCAATATATTAGCTTATGTTGTGTGCAAATTTTATAAATCTCCCTCCTCTATCTTCACCTAAGTCACTGCTAAAAGGCTGAAAAGGACAGGACCAAGCATGGATGCCCAGGGCATGACACAAGAACTCTGGCAGTGACCACTGTTTGGGTCCCAACGTTCAATCAGCTGTGACCTCTCCTAATTGCTTCAAGGCCCGCCCATACGCTTTTTCCACAAGGACTCATGAGTTACAGTGGTTATCTTGGGAAGGGAAGTGAAATAGAACGATGACTAAGGAAGATCTCTCTGTATATGGTTAGAATGAGAACATATTCAAGAATTACGTGTATAATGAAATCCCTTTAAAATATTTTTAAGAAAAAAATGGATGAAAAAAAACCAACTTAAAATGTCTTATCCAAATCAAGACATGTCATGTTCACAGCATACCACTGAACTTACCTCAATCTAGCAACCGTATCAACAGAAAATTACCTATAAAACTCCTACTAGCTTCCTAAGTGTTCTAAAGTCATCACATAATTTTTACCATGGATGCATAACACTCTCTGTGGTTTCTGACAGGTAGAGGCTTATCTCCTTTGAAAAGTAGGACAGCTGCCTGATTCACTTTCCAGCACCCACGTCACTCTCCAGTTCTTAAAGATGACTGCAGTGGCTCTCAGCTTACCTCTCAGTCTCCCTTACCACCCCACCCGGGATATAATTCCTCTGGGCTGGAGACTTGAATGCTGCGAAGCTACAAGATGCTCTCTTTTCATCTCACCTACATGGCTTTTTCTTTTCCTAGTGTTTATCTTTTTGAGTTTGGAGGAAATTTTCCCTAATGGAGAAGACAGATTGCAGCCAGAAATTCTGTTTTGTTTTCCTGCTGTCCCATTAATATCACACTTTCATCAATAAGCAGTGAACCGATCTACCTCTGGTTCATCTCCTTATGATCATTGTGAAAGCAAAAAAGCCACCTTTGGTGTCTTCTGTAAGTCTCAGAGCATTCCGGACTTCATCCTCCATCGCTCTACTGTGAGGAGTCAGGAATGTGCATTTTTCCTTTCTACTGGTTTTAGGTATCTTTCAACACTTGAGCTTATGAGGAAGCTCCTAATGAGGTGCCACCGCTTTATTATTATTATCTTTATTTCTTTTAAAAATTTCTATTTTTTTGTTTGAAAGGAAAGATGCAGGCAGGAATGAAGACAAATAGAAAAGCAGGGAGGAAGAGACACTTTTATTTTTATTTAGTTTTTCACACTGGTTGTCCCCCAACCCCGCCCCACCTGGGACTCAAATCCAGGGTCAGGTGGCCTATGCTCCCTTGGAGCAGGCAGGTAGGAAGAGGGGGAAGAAGCACTCACTTATTTTATTTACTTGTTCATCTTAGTTGTTCCCCAAACCCAAGAACATGAACCCGGATCCTAAGGATGTATGTAAACTAAACCAGCTGAAGGCCGCAGACTTGAACTGCTAAACCACCAGGGTGTGCTGGCTAAGGCAGAATTATTTGTGACTGTCAAAAGGCACTTCAGGGAAACAGAATAAGGTACTATCAGATAAACCCCAGTTCGGATTATAAAATCACCCACCAGTGAACTACCTCGTATTCCCTGGTGAACTTCAGCAGCTAGCTTTCTTAGTGGTAGTAAAGACCCCAGTAAGTCATTTTATAAAAGGACAATGTGGTGTGCCCTGGAGTAGTGACTTGGTCAACTGCCTCCGACCTAAGCATATAACCCAGGACGTGGGTTTGCGCCCTAGGCTAGGAAGAACAACGAAGATGTAGGACTAAATAAAAGTAAAAAAAATGCTGCTTCTCTCTTCTGGTCTGCTTGCCTGCTCACCTTCATTCCTACCTGCACTTTTCCTTTAAAAAAAAAGGTGGGGGGACAATGCTAAAGATGTACACTGGGTATTATGGGAGACAGAAAATTCTGGGTATTATGGGAGTACAAAGAATTCTTTATTGCCACTTTAACAGATGAAAAAATTCATACATTTGCTTTACCTCATCAAGATCTTTGGTCTCTCTGCCCAATTCATCATCATCTTCATCAGAATCAAGCTCTGGTCCAATGTAATTGCCAAATTCATCATACAAGTCAGTATCCATGATGCTACAACCCAAGGAGAAGACAAGTTAGGTTCCAGCAAGGTGATCAAGGGTTATGACAAGGCCCCACCTTTTTTGGCTTAGGACTAACCATATCCCTGCCTACAATCTCCTCTCCAGCTACATCCACCTACTGACTGCTCCCTAAGTCCTGTATTTTCCCTTCATGCTGTTCTGCTGGCTATCTCTTCTCCCACTTCCTTTTGTAATGCTAAAAAAAATAACGTCTTATCACCTCCTAGCATTTTAGTGTAGGAGATGATCAAATCTGGCCTGCTCGTTTTCATATAGCCCCCAAGTTAAAATGACTTCTACATTTTTAAATAGTTGAAAAAAAAAAAAAATCAAAAAAACTTTGAGATACATGAAAATTACATGAAGTTCAAATTTGTGTCTATATAAACAGCTTTATTGGAACACAGTCATGCTCATCCATTTATATTGTCTGTAGCTGCTATCAAACTATCAAAGCAGACTGGAGTAGTTGCAACTGAGCATATATGGCCCACAAAGCCTAATAAATTACTCAAATATGGGTCCCTTAGTAGAAAGAGTTTGCCAATCCCTGCTTTAGTAAGTGTGATTCCTACCAACACGGACATGCCCCTACATAACCACAATATAACCATGAAAATCAGAAAATACTGGCCAATCTTTACCCAATCTACAGACTCCTTTTCAAGGTGCATAAACTGTCCCAAAAACGTCCTGCACAGCAAAGGATGCGATCTAGGATTATGTGCCTGCACTCAGTTGTCAATCTCGATCAGTTCTTCAGTCTTTCTTTGACTTTTACAACTTGCCACTTTCGAAGATTATAGGCTGGTGAGTTCATAGAATGGCCTTTAATTTGGGTGCATTTGATATTTTCCCATGATTAGATTCAGGTTAAGCATTGTGGGCAGGAAAATCACACAAGTGATGTTGTGTCTTTTCAGTGTGCCCCCTGCCAGGTGGTACATGATTCAACTTGCCCCATTAATTTAACTTAATCATTCAGTTATGGTGGGGTCTTCAAGTCTTTTCCATTGTGAAGTTATTTGCTTTCTGTGTAAATTAATAAGTATTTTCTCCATTTCAATGATTGAAATTCTACTCAAAGTCACAGCTCACATTCTACCTCCATCAAGCTATCCTCCATTTCTCACTCCCCTACACTGCTATAGCCTTTTGCACCTTTATCAGCATTTAATTTTTTCTTAAATGTCAGTTAACTGCACTAATTACTCCCACCACTAACTCTACAGCTTACAAGTAGCAGGCAACAGACCAGATCATGGGTTAAGGGTTAGGGATCTACAGTTGAAAGACCTAGATTTGAATCCTACCTTTGTCACTAAATAATGATATAAAGTCAGGTGAGTCGCTCTGTTTCCAAACCTGTTTCTTCAACTGGAAAATGAAGTTGATTAATTCACATTGCATAAAAGCTTATGAACATTAAACAAAATAGCATTTGGAAAGAATTTATCACAGTTCCAGGCTCAATAAATGTCAGCTTGCATTATTTTTGGCCATTTTGAATACAAGAACCCTGTGTCTCTATGCCCACTTGCCAATGTCCAAGACAGCACTTTGCCTAAGAAGGAACTGGATAGTGACCGACTGCAATGTTTTAATTTTGAGACACCGATATTTCATGCACAGGCTACCCCTTCCACCTCCTTCCATGCCAGCTGTAGAATGCTGACTGTATGGAAGAGCTCCAAGGACTAGTAACTAAATGTTGAATATTATGGAAAATCTCATATGCACTGAGGTTCTTTTTATCTCTAATGAGTTCTCTCATTTGTGCTTATTTCATTCTCCCAAGACCCCACGAAGTGATCACAGACATCTTTATAGAAGGGACAAGGAGGGACAAGCCAAGTTCACTTGCTTCAGGGTCATTACATTCGTTAATAGCTTCTGAAATACTCGTCCCATGGATAGTACTCTGTTCCTTCATTTCACTCGGTTTCTACTAAAATGTCACCTCTGAAAAATCTCCCTTGTAAGTCTTAAGAAAAAAGTCCCTCCACAACACCCTCCAACCATCACGTTCACCGTTTTATTATTAATGTCCATGGCTAGCTGACATATCTACCCTCATGCGATCTCCCTAATTAGAATTTAAGCAACTTAATTTTATTCACTTAGAATGGTGCCTGGCACCAAACTGGACCTCGATAACTATTTGTTGAATGAGTTAATGAATGACCCTGGCGAGGCACAGAAAAGATAAACTGACCTGCCCACACTAGCACAGAACTACTGATTTTAGGTACCAAACCTCACTGAACGTTCCCCCTGGAACACAGGCTCCTGCAGGAAAGAAGAGGAAGGACGCAGGGAGTCTGTCGGAGAAGTGACGACCCAGGCCCAGGGAAGGGGTTTTACAGGTGGCGATCGAGGGAACCCCAGAATCGGGGTGCGGGGCGGTCATTCCTTTTCCCGCCCCACGCCTCGATTACCATAAAGCGAAACAGGCAAGGAATATGTAAAGTTTCTTCCAGCTCTGACTTTTAAAGTTCTCATGCCAGCCGGAGCAATCTTCCCGTGCGGACGACCCGCGCCAACTCACCTGCCGCCTGCTCAACCAAAAGCTCCGAGTCGGCCGCGCGAGACCGCGCTTCCGTCCCACACCGCGCCACCGTGTGCGCCGGCTGTCCGGAAGGACCCCGCAGACGCCGCGGTCACGTTTCGGCCGCAGAGGACAGCTCTCTGCCTGAGGACCAGCCAGGAGGAATGCCGACGGCAGACACAGAAAGCGACAAGGTGGAGTTGAGTGACCCCCAACATCGGACCTTGAGCGCCTCCGAAGCTAGTAAAGTTTAAGGACGCTTAAATCTGATCAGGCGCCTCGGGACTACCCTGAAAGGGGAGGGGGGGCCTTCGAGACGATCACGTGAGCGGGCTTGGCAGTGTTGCTGGGCAACCACAGCTTGGTCTGCGTTGAACTGTCTGGAGTTTTAGGGAGCTTTCTCCCCCAAAAGCAAGTGAACAAAGGCCGGGCCTACTAGGGTAAAGGTCAGGGGGTGAAGATCATGGTGTCTGCGGGTCGTTTTGGTTATTTACTGGCTGAGGAGAATTCAGAACTGACCGCGACCCAGGAAATCTGAATTCAGTTCCTAAGTAACCTAACCCTCTTCTGGGCGTTCTGCTTTTCCACACGTTGGGGTAGGCGGGGAGGGCTATGAGGTCGGTTACAGACCTTCTGTGTGCCTGTCTTGGGGCTGTGGATGATGACTCCCACAAAATCTGGCTTTACACACCAGGAGTCTGAAGTTCAAGACTAGAACTCAGGTGATCTCACTGTAGAACAAATCATGTCTCAGATACATGGAGGCATCCCAAGTACACTGGTAGAAGTAAAGAGATTGCCCAGGTGCCTAAGGACCTGTACCCCAGCCCTGGGCTAGACAGAAGGACTTGAGACAAGGATCATTGAGCCCTTCCTCTGCCACTTCCACTTGATTTCCTGCTCAGTCATTGCATCTGGTTTGAGCGAAAAGTACAGTTCCTAGTAAAGACTTTTTGTGATGGCTGACATCGCATCCCTGGACTCAGGAGAGGCTAGGAAAAGTTCTGCTTTTGTGTGAGGGCTTCTATCACTAACAACTCTCTAAGGTGCAGAATAAGCCCACGCGGAAGAGTGAAGGGACTGAATCCTGTAATCTAAATACCTCCTCAGTCAAAAAGCACCACTTTTAAAATATTTTTAGAGGCAGGGAACAAAATTAAGACAGGGCTCCAAAATGAAAGACAGGAATCTTGATTTTCAGTGCCAATAGCCCTAAGCAAGGTTCTACTGTGCAACTCAGCCTCTTGCTACAGAGAGCCAGATTTTTATAACATCCCTTCAAGATAAGTGACAAGCTAATCAGAGAGCTCTGGGGTCATTTTTTTGTGGACTGGCAATAAATCGACATGTGTCCTCCTCCCTAATATTGACCCTTCACTTATGTCCACTTATGTTCCCTTGACCTTCCCAGACACAGACCATGAAGAGGAATGACATCATTGACTTCAAGGCTTTGGAGAAGGAGTTGCAGGCTGCAGTCTCTGCTGATGAGAAGTACAAGCGGGAGAATGCTGCCAAGTTACGGGCAGTGGAACAGAGGGTGGCTTCCTATGAGGAGTTCAGGTTAGCTTAATGCCATTTTCAGATCTTCCTGTTACAGTAGATAAGAACTTGTGCTCTGAAGTTGGACCATTCTGGGCTCACTTTTGGTCCTAACCTCTGCTAACCTGTGTGATCGTGTGCAAGTTAATGAACTTCTCTGAGCCTCTATTCCTCACCTGTAAAAAAAAAAAGAAAAAGTAACCAATATGATGGTTAAATGAGTTATTACAAAAAGAAAGAGAAAAAGAAAAAAACCACCATGGAACAATTGAGTTAGTCCATGCTGAGCACAATGTCTGACACCTGGGAAGTGCTCAGAAGTTGTCAGCTATCATTGTTCTTATTGTCATATTGACCTGATAAGTCCAGCCAATGTCACTTGGAGTCCAGCCACCTCACACCCACAGACAGCATACAGTTCATCCCCCGATCTCTTGCCTTTGCCCACAGGAATATTGTCTGTGCTTCACATTTGAAGCCACTGGAGCACAAAGACAAGACAGGAGGAAAGTGGCCCGTGCCCTGGAATAGTCACGCTGCCCAGCAGAGGAACTTCCAGGATGAGACCACTGAAATTCCCGAGGTAGGTGAGGCCCCTCCCAGGCGGATTCTCTGTCCTGTCTCTGACAGGACCTCCAATTCTGTCTTTTTACATACCTCTTCCTTATTTCTTATGTTCACCCACAATTCAGAAAGCAAAAACCAAAACCAAACAAACAAAAATGATGGCCACCAGAGGATGATGAGGCGTGTGTTAAACTGGGCAAAACAAATCAGAAAGGTGCCCAACAGCAGGTCTCGTCAGCCAGTCCTTTGACTTGCAATCCCAGACGGAGTGTGGGTTGCTGTGCTCTGGGATATGTGGTATATAGAATAATGATCCTATGGCAGTGTTGCAAGGGAAACCCAGCCTGTCCAATCCTCAGAGCTCACCTGGAGTCCTTTTCTCTCTTCCTGAGTTTTCCAGTCATCGCCTCTGCCCTATTCAGGGTAAACCCTAATTTATTCCCAAAGAGCAAGGCTATGCCCACATTCATCAGTGGGAAAGTCCTGCTAAAACTGAGACTCTCAAATCTGGCCTGTGTTCCTTCGAACCCTCCTTCCATGTCCCCTCACCAGTTCCCTCATGTGAAAATGAGGGTCTCAGAGAGAAGTACCAGTTCTAAGATGAAGACCTACAGGGCCCTTCACATTGACTGCCACAGCAACTGGAAGAGCTCTGGACCCCCTTTCCTTCCTTTGTGATCTAGGAGAAAACATGCTTCCAGCCTAAGACCTCAGCTGAGTTCTACCGCCATTGGCGGCGACAGTTGCAGAATGGACCAGAGCGCTACCAGGCCCTGCTGCAACTCGGGGGACCCAAACTGGGGCACCTCTTCCAGACAGATGTTGGGTTTGGACTTCTAGGGGAGCTTCTGGTGGCATTGGCTGACCATGTGAGGCCAGCCGATCGGTGGGAAGTGTTGAGGATCCTCCACAGCCTGGCCGGCACAGGGCGCTTCACCCTGAACCTGAGTCTGCTGAGCCACAGAGAGAGAGAGAGCTGCAGTGGCCTGTTTCAGAAGCTGCAGGCCATGAGTGTCCCCAGGCCTAAGGGGGAGGAACTCAGTCAGGAGGAGAAGGAGTTGCAGGAGGAGCAGCCTTGTGGGCTCCAGGAGGAGGAGAGGCTCCTTCGAGAGCTGCGAGCACGGTACCAGGTGGACTGAGAGGACCAGCTACCCTCAGTGCCTTGAGTGGTCACAGGAGGCATTTTTCGTTTGCTGTCTTAGGGTCTCTGCAGGACTGTAATGAGAAGCCCACACCTATTCCTTTCTCAATTTGCAATTTTCAGAGCAAAAGCAGGAATCAAATCTCCATCCCAGATTTACAACATGTCCCAAGAAACTGAATTTTGCTTCCTACCCTTAGAGTCTGCCAAACCTCTATCCCGCAGCCCTGAGACAAGTTTGCATCCAGCTAAATGCTGGCTACCCCAGTTACAGCCTCTACTCAAAGAAGGAAAAAAAACCAAACTTGGTAACATTCCCTAATACAGACTGATCTCCACAGCTCTTAATAAAAATATTTATAAACCCAAATTAATGAGTGGACGTGTGGTCAACAAATGGTCAATTGCTATGTTATTTGAGGTGCAATTTTCCCCCAGGGGTGGTGTAGATGGGGCTGGGAGGGCCCCACGCTGTCAATTCAGATCCGGTCAGCCTCCAGAATTCTTCATTCTTGGGTGAGTGCCAGTGTTCTAGAAAGAGGAGAAAGGGCTAGGTTCTAGAATGGTTTTCCCTCCGGAGCCTGTCTGGAACATTAGAAGGGCATCTGGTATATCAACTGGGACTAAATTCCCTTGCCTTTGGCTGATTCATCTGCAGATTGTTGCTTTTTATTTTTTTCTCTGGCCAATTAATCCTTTCCTCACATAGCTGGCTCTGGCAGTGACTTCTAGAAACTCATAGGCCTTTAGTGCCTTGGTTTTGTCCCACCCGCTCTGACCTGTCCCTCCGGCAGTATGAACCTGGCCCATGCCACTGTGATTCTGTGGGTGTGGGGGAGTCTCCAGGCCTTTGAGATTGTGGAGAAGGAGAACATTTTTCAGAGGACCCCCTGCCCAGCGTTCCTGATGTTTGACAATGCGGCCTACCTGGCCGACATGAACGTTGAGCTTCCCTGCCACTGCAAGCCCGAGGCGGTGTTAGCTGTCACCTGGTATTACCAAGAGCGCCTAGGTGGCAGCCACACCAAAGTGCTGACAGACTTCGACGGGCGGGTGCTGACGGGGGCGGCCCAGGTGCGCGCGGGCAGCGACATACTGGCTCGCTTCAGCATCCGCATGTTCAGCCTGTTGGTTCTCCGGGCCCAGCCCGAGGAGTCGGGCCTGTACTTCTGCGGCACCCGCGAGGGAGACTACTTTTATGCCTACGACGTGGACGTGCAGAGCAGTGAGGGAATGGTGGCCACCTTCCGGGACCAGGGCCAGGTGCCCTTCGCAGATGAGTATTACGGGAGCCTGCACATCTTCACCACCTTCTGGGAGTGGACCCCCTGTGACCGCTGCGGGGTGCGCGGGGAGCAGTGGCGCATTGGCCTCTGCTATCTGAGGAGCCCAGACCTCTCCCCACGCTACCGCGAGACCCTGCCTGACGTGGTGTCCTGTGGCTCTCGGGCCGTGCCGAGGAAGCTGCAGGCCAAGGCGCAGGCCCACACCCCCGAGCTGCTAGTTCAGAGCTGCCTGGCATCCTGCGCGAAGACGACGACCATCCGGGAGGGCGTGATGGCCCTCTTCAACTACGTGTCCAGAGTGGGCAGTCGGCCCTGGGTGCCCCAGGTCCCCATTCAGTTCCACCAGCAGAGACTGGGCCACGGACTCATCCTCTCCTGTCCTGGGGCCCGGCCAGAGCACGCCGTGGCCTGGGACAAGGACCACCAGCACTTGTACCGCACACAGTACCTGAAGGGAGTCAATAGGTCCATGAGGGTGTTTATCGACCATGGCGGCCATCTCCACATCCGCTTCACCCAGCTGTCTGACCGGGGCATCTACTACTGCTGGCGGCAGGGGGTGCGGGTCGCAGGGTTCCGACTGGGTGTGACAGCTCGAGGCCACTACCAGGCCTCACTCTCTGACCCTGAGACTCGCTCGGCCCTGGCACTCACCCTGACAGGCTACCTTCTCATCACAGCAGTCTTTGTCACCATTCACCTCTGTCGTGGCTGCTGTTACTTATTTCACTTGTGTCCTAACTTCTCCCCGTATGCTTTCTCACCCCAGCTTTGAAGACCAATTGCACTGAAACGTGTGTGTGTGAAGTGATACCAGATGCCTCGGACTGGGCGTCCTGGGCTGGGACCTGTGGCGAGGGGGTGTGCACAAGTCTGTTAGTTACAACCTGCTTTCCCGGGCATCTGCGATCTGATCTGGGAGGGGGACAGTCGGAGGCAGGTGGGAGGCAGGGACTGAGGTCAGGGTGGAAGTCTCCAAGGCACATGTGTCTTCTGACTTTGGAACAGTGAAGGGACATGTATTTATCAAATGACCTATTTGGTGTTGAACAGTGAGGGGTTTCGTTTTTTCTTTTCAAAAAAATCTTTTAAAGGAATGAAGGTAGTTAAGCAGGAAGGGTTTTTATTTTTATTTAGTTGTTCACACTGGTCGTTCCCCACACATACACCTGGGACTCAAACCCAGGGGTATGGTAGCTGTGTACCTTGGAGGCGATTGACTGAACCGCTGTTCCACCAACACGTGCCAAGGGAATTTATTTTCTTACCTTCAAGGTTGGCCAAATGGGCTCTGGTTGAATTGGGGGTAAAAGGGAGAGGAAGAAAAGAGTTAGGGGTCGGGGCTAGTCTATGTCCTCCCTAGCCCCCTCTGGGACTGCTAGGTAGAAATGGCACTTTTGGGGACAAAGGTAAAACCTCTAGCAGGGAAATGGGGAAGGGAGGTGGAGATCCATTCAAGGCTTTCCTGAGAGACTGTGCCCAGGCTGGGGACTGGGGTGAGGAGGGCTTGGGAGCAAAGGCCAGTGGGGTGGGGGCACCAGAGCTGCCACAGCCGAGCAGGGTGGAGGGGGCTCCAAGATGATGAGTAATAAGAAGCAAGTTGGTTGCCATCCAGCTGCTTCCTGTCGCCTTGTCCCAGCCCCAGCCTCTCCCGAACAGATCAGAGTCCACTCTGGGGAAGCCTGAGCAGTTGGCTTTATTTTTCCTGTGGCTAAAGGCAGTAGTCATGTCTGGCAGGTGAACGGCGGTGGGAGGCGGGAGGGAGGTGGGTGTGGGGTAAGGGTACCATGTCTTGGAAAGAGGGAAGGGCTCCCACTTCTCCCTCCCTCTGACCTTTCTGCATCCTCTCAGCCACACTCTGGGCACTGAGGACCACGCCCCGAAGTCTGCCAGGGAAAGAATGTGCCCTGACGCCAGGCTGCAGGGACACAAACCAGTGTCTTCACTCTGCCTGTGCCCTTTCCTGAATTATAGGGTAGGATACTACCTAAAATACTGGCTACATTTGCATTTGAGTACGAGGGGACCTGGGCTCAGGGAGAGTAGGGGATCACCGCTGGGGCTGGGGACGGGCTCTGAGAGCTAGGTGGGTAGCAAGGAAGGGGCCTTTAAAACTGTGACAGCGTGCGCCCTGCTCCACTGGACAGCAGTCCCTTTCTCTCTTGTTCAGCATCTTCAAGAGGATAAGTCACTTTCTTGATTCCTATCACCCAGAGGCCAAGGGTAACCAGTCAGCCACAGCCACACACTCTGATGCCTAGTGTCATCTCCCCTGCCTGTCACCATCTCTACCTGCCCCCTCACCTACAGCCTGCATGGGGGGCATCTTCCTGGGCCTGACCTCTCTGTACCCTAAACTAGGGGCCAAGAAGTCCCCCTCTATTCCCTCCCAGCACCCCCACCCTCTCCACTTACACGGCAGATCCCCCAAGTGCTGAGAATCAAGCTCCCACCTGCCTCCAGCATTCCACAGAGCAGCTCGGCAGGAGGCCCCTGCAGGGTCTGGGCAGGCCAGGAATTCTGGTGGTGATTATTCTAGGTGGCAGGAGATCCCACCACTCAGACTGGTCAGGGTTAGTCTAGAAGAAGATGCCTCTGGCCAGGAGAGCCTTGCCTTCACCTTCCTGTCTTAGAATCTCAGTTTTCCTCCAGCAGCCAGAGGAAACTCAGAGGCCCACCTCTCAGATACCCCAGAGCCCTCCAACTCTAGCAACAGTTGCCATGACAACAGGGATGGGAGGGGTAGGGAGATGATTTGTCAGATTCCCTCCCCAACTTCTTTCCTCTCTCCCAATTCTCACCCAAGCTGCTAGCCATGCCCCTCCAGGCTGCCCCTTTGGGGTGAGTGAGTGACCTGTTAGTTGGAGCTATGGATGCAGGCTGTCTGGCAGGCCTAATGCTGACGGATCCTAGGGTGGCAAGCTGGCATAGAGATGAGGGAGGAACGGAGCAGCTGGGGTGGTGGGAACTCAGATGAGGGAAATTAGCTATCAGAAAAGGGGTGACAATCTCGGCTTCTGCTTCAGGGCGAAGACCACTAGGTGGGTCCTGTCTCACATCACATCCTTGTGTTCCTGCTTGGACTCCTTAATGACCTGCAGGAGACAGAGAAGCTGCACAGTGGAACAGCTTGGGGCTCTCCCAAACCCCGGGTGCAACATCGCCACGTGACCTTGGGCAAGTCCCCAGCCTTTCGGAGTCTCCTTTCTGTGGCAGTAGCTGGAAGCCCCATGCAGCAGACAGGGGAGAGGAGATAGCCTCTGTGGCGCGATCAGCACCACAGAGTCCCGTGCCCGGTGAGCCGAGGGTGTAAGATTAGCTATACTGTTGCCAGGGTGATGGGGATGGGGAATGCAGTTTCCTTTCACCCAGCGGAAAACTGGAAGATGAGACTGAAAGCTGCTGACTTTAATTTTCTTCTTCTCTCCCCCAGGTGCTAAGGGCACCTGAGCCAGAGGTGAGAAGGGGTAAAGCCCGAGTCAGGACTGCATTCAGTGGTCTGGACACTTGGGCTCCCCAGCAGAGGGGCTAGGGAATTGAGTTGCCTCCCCCTCCTCTTTCTGAGCTTCCCTGGGGAGCCCCAGTGGGCTATCCAGAGCCCAGTGCTCTAGTCTGCTTCCCTCACCTCTCCATCCCTCATCTCCACCGTCTTCACCACGATGTTCCTCTTCAGGTGGCCTTCTGACACGGACTTGGTGTCCAGGCTGGTTTCTGCAGGCATGAGGAGAGGGCCTCTGGTGGGCTCTCAGGGGGCTACGTGTCCTCTCCCCACACACAACCCAGTTGTGGGTTTGAAAGCTTATTTTTCCAAAGGGACTTGGAGACCCTCCAAATCCCCATGGTGCTGGACAAGTCCTGCTCTGTCCAGTGCCCTGCTCACTCTCCTGACTTGACTATCTTTGCCCCACTGCAAGCCCTTGCCTGGCACCTGGCTTTCTGGAAACCCAGGCCTGTGCAGAGGAAGGGGCATGAGGGCTTTGAAGTCAGCCAGAGCTCAAGCCCACTAACCAGCCACATGACTTTGGGCAAGTTAGTTTACCACTCTCAGCCTCAGTTTCCTCATCTGTAAAATGGGAATGCTGGTGCCTACTTCTCTGGATGAGAGTAAGAGGTCAGTTAACTGAAATAATGTATATTGAGTGACTGTTACATATTAGTGCCCAAGAGAAGAGGTCCCTTTTCTATCCCCTTTCCCCTTTCCTTTTTCTGTCTGCCACTTCTCTGAGCCCTAGATCCTTTGTTCTCAAGCACTTGGTAGTGTTACTTCTACGTAATCCACCTGATTACCCCTTCTGATGTTCAGCTAAGCCCTGGGATAGGCATATCTAAATTTTCTAGCCCAGAAATATTTTTCCCCATAGTTAAGAATCATTTGCGGGCCACATACAAGTAAAAAGTAATTTAGCTCCGCCCCCCAACCCCCAAGAGAAAAATATAGCCTGTCACACTCACTACTATTTAAGAGCAGAGAGCATAAAACTTTATTCATTACAAAGAGCAGCAGTCCAGGGTAAATAGTCCTCTGGGCTGAATCAGTCAGTGCTGAGCCTTGGGACAGATGACTCTAGCAGAGAGCCTGGCCCTGGGCAGAGGGAGACCCACGGGGCCTCCCAGCTGAGGAAGATGAGATTCGGAGGCTGTCATTTGCTCAGAGGTCCCAGAGGACATGTCACCTTTAACCCCACTAGCTCTGCCAGTTAGACCTACGTTTACCCTGTGCCAGGACCTGAGCTGGATGCCAAGGTTGCTGGGGAAATGACAGCATTGACCTTTTAGAGAAAACCTGGGAGGAGGGAGTGCAGGAGACAGGACAGTGGACTTGGGCAGGCTCACTCCCTGTCAAGCTGGGAAAAGCTCCATGTTTGAGAGGCAGGCAGCTAACTGAGAGCCGGTGGGGCTCCATTTACAATCTGGTGAGCCTGTATGGGTATAACTTGTACTGTGAAGCTTTTGAGATGTCTTGTGACCTTGTAACCTTCCCCTTCTTTGGTGCTTTTGCCCCCTGTAGTGACAAGCAGTTAAAAACAAAACAAAACAAAAAAACATAAAACACTCAGATGGGCAGAGCTTGCTCAGGGATCAAGGATAAGACAGCTTTTAAGACCCTCACCCAGTTCTGCAGTGGAATGGGGTACTGGGGTGGGGAGCAGGACACAGGGCAGAACAGGACAGGAGTGACCGCAGAGCCACCTGGAATGCCGTGGGATGGTGTGTTCTAGGTAGACGCTCTGTAGTGAATCCCAAAGTCCCCAAGGAGAGTTCCAGAACCCCCTGCTCTGGTCCTCGGCCCTAGGCCAAAGCAGCAGCTCACAGCCCTGGGGGGAGGGGCAGGGCACCAACACCCTTCTCAGAGGCCCTGATCTACTGACCTCGGATCTGCAGGTTGGAGAAGGTCTGCACAGGAATGGTGATGCTGAAAGACAGCAGAGGGATGGGGTGACCAGGCTGCACAGGGGCATCCTCAGGCCAGGTCCTCATCTAGGGTGGTCATGATGGCCTGAGGTCCTTTGCTTGCCAGGAAGGACCTCATCAGTGAGCATGCGCTCTGGAGCTCTACAAGTCTGCAGGGGGCTTGAATGTTCTCTGTGAGGGGAACATCTCAACCTCAAGCACAGTGGAGGGAAAGCGGTGAAGAAAGTTCCCAGGAGGCAGAAAATCAGTGAGGGGAAAAAGTCCAATCTTTGTTGGGGGGGGAGGGGGGGGGCGTGTCTCAGTTTGGGACCTGACCCAAGTCCTCCACCAGGGACCTAATCAACACTGAATTGAATCCATTCGGGCACCAGACGTTTATCGAATTCCACCTAGGTGTTAGACACGCAGTGTGCTGGGGAATGGGGCGCAGAAGGCCTGGACACAAGGCTGATTAGGGTGCATCCCCTTGAAGGGAGCAAAGTGACTCTGGAGAGAGTCGGTGGGAGGATTCCAGGGCTCACCGGTTCTCCTCGCCTTCCAGCAGCTTCCTGTAAGTAGCGATCTCAATGTCCAGGGCCAGCTTGACATTGAGCAGGTCCTGGTACTCTTGCAGGTGGCGGGCCATCTCATCCTTGAGACTCTGCCCCTCCTCCTCCAGTCGGGTCAAAGCCTCCTGGTAACTCGCGGCCTCCCGCGCCTGGCGCTCCTCCTGCTCGCGCATCTGCCTCTCCAGGGACTCGTTCTGTGGGGTGGAGCCGCTGATCCCTCCAGGCACCTTCACGCGGCCCCTCCCACGGAGACCCCAGGCCCTACCTCCCTCCAACTGCTCCCCGCAACGAGGAACTTTCCAGAGCCCCGCCCTCAGCCCTTGTCCTCCTCCTAGTCTAGCCTCTGCTGAGGTTGCAGGTCCTCTCCTCAGGTCCTCGGCCAGCCTCAGCGGGCGCCACCCCGCTCCCGCCCAGACGTCACTCACCGTGCCGCGCAAGGACTCCAGGTCGCAGGTTAAGACCTGCAGCTGGCGCCGGTAGTCGTTGGCCTCATGCTTGGCCTGACGGAGCAGTTCTGCGTTGCGGGCTGCAGCATCGGTCAGGTCCGAAAACTGGAGGGGGAAGCGACCCTGTGCTGAGGGGCAGGCTGCAGCCACATCTGGGGACATGTGTGGGCCCGTGGGAGAAATCAGGGCGATGAGCAGGACCTCAGATTGCTGTTCGTCACTCTCAGGACATTGGCCCTTGGTGGGATCATTCCCTGTGGTCCACGGACTGAGGGCACAGAAGCCACTGCGCCATCTCTGGCACCTAGCTCAATGCCTAGCCAGTGAGTGAAGGACCTGTGCTTGCCCCCAAGTGCAGAGCCTTGCCCTGGCAACTGCGTCCACAGGACTGAACCCTGTTCACCAGTGTGAACGACTCAGTAAAAATAAAGTCTTTCCTCCTCCTCTCCCTACCTGCTACTCACTGTCACTCCTACTGGCACCTTTCCTTTAAAATGAGTGAATAATAAATAAAAGACAATACTTATTTCATAGACAATTTGTGCAAAGGGTCTAATAATAAGAGTAAGGGTAGTAATAATAACATTAATGGCAAAAATACTGATTAGAATTTACAGTGCCTGTGTGACTCAGCAAGTCACATCACTTCCCTGGGGAAGGTCATTCACTCGAAGAGGATCCTCTATCAGCTTCCTCCATCCGCTCCCCTGATTCTTCAACAGAAGCAGGCATGCAGCGGGAGGAGGGGGCCGCCCCCACTCAGGGCTACCTTGGACCGGTACCACTCCTCCGCCTCATGCATGTTGCTGGATGCCACCGCCTCATACTGCATGCGGATTTCTCTCAGCGCTGAGGTGAGGTCTGGCTTGGCCACATCCAGTTCCACGTGGACCTGCTGCCGGGCCAGCTGCTCCTGGAGCTCCCGTATCTCCTGGCCAGGGTAAGAGAAGGGGCATAGGGCTCAGTGCCCGGGCTGCAGCCGCCCCACACAGCAGGCCCTCTGCTGTCTGCTGTCTGCCCCTCAGACTCACAGGTTGGCGGAGGGACGTGGGGCCATCCAGTGGGAGGAAGTAGCGTGGCCCAGTCTAGAGAGTGGGGATAGTGGGGGGCCTCATGATGCCCTCCTGCCAGGCAAGGACAGGAGCATTGAAAGCGTGCCTGTGTTCCCGTGGGCGATGACTGAGTCCCTGTGGGTGGGTGTGCCTGTGGGCTCCATGGGATCATGGATTCTAGGTCCATAATCTGAGAGCAGCGCTCTCATTTCAACAGAGATAGGTGGCAGAGGGTGTGGCCTTAGCATGTCCTTTAACGTCTCTTAACCTTGTGTCCTCTGTGAAAAGGAGCTAATACAGGAAGGTTCCTATCCCCCAGGGTTGTCATAAAGAGCAAAAATGAGGTAACCAGTTCCCTTGTAATCTCGGTCTGCATTTTCCTGGGCGTGGGGAATGCTCTCTCGTCTGTCTCTCTCTGTCTCCCTCAGTCTGTCTGTCTCGATAGCACTCATTTTCTTTCTCTGTCTCAGTGTGTCAAACTGTCTGTCTCTCTCTCAGTTCAGTCTGTGTTGACTTCTCCTTCCTCTGCCCAGCCTCACCTCCTCATGAATCTTCCTCAGGAACCGGATCTCCTCCTCTAGAGACTCAATCTTCCTCTCCTGATCCAGGCGAGCCAGGGTGGCTTCATCTGCTTCCTGAAGTAGGAAGGGAGCACAGGGCCTCTCTGACCCGAGACTCCTCTCCCTGTTCCCCAGCCCTCCTTCTGGGGTTGCGGGGAGCAGCACATTGGTCTCAGGGACTGGACATGGGGGCTGTGTTTGGGTGGGCTCCCTCCTCCCTGCCCCTCTGCTTCATCCTCCTGACCTGTCGGTAGGCAGCCAGGTTGTTCTCAGCCTCCAGCCTCAGGTTGGTTTCATCCTGGAGCCTAGGGTGGTGAGATACATTCTCGGGTCCAGGCTCTTCCGAGGACTCTGGGACCCCTGCCCCAATCTCCTGGAGATCCCTCCGCCCTCCAGGACTGGTGGAGTGGCAGGAGGCGGATCGGGGATCCTAGACAGATTCCTTGGCCGGGAGGGTGAGCAGACAAGGGCCTTTGCTTTAGCTCATTACCAAGATGCCTTATCAGGGTTGGCACACCTGCTCCTGCTCAGGCTGGCGCTTCCACCGAGCATGCGCTGCTGCTGCACAAACGTGCTCCTGGACGCAGAGCCTGGACTGGCAGGCTCAGCAGGCACATATCCCTGAGCTTCTCACTGACCTCTGGTAACGGGTTTTATTAAGATCTCCAATTCACAGCTGTGCATATTGAAGTGCCTTGACAAGGGTCATAATCTGGTGACAGGCAGTCACCTGTGCTCTGAAGCCAGGCCTGCCTGCTCTTTCTCCCACTTCCTTCACCCAGAGTCCAGTTTTCCGAGTGCTGTAAGGCCCAGGCTCAGAGTAGATAGCTCCCTACCCTCGGTCACACAAGATCTGCAGTGACGGAAGGCACAGACCCTGCCCGCTGGGTCCCTGGCTGCTCCTGCTTTCCCCTAGGGAGGTGCTAATTCCCTAGGGAGGTGGAATAAGGTCTTTGAGAATCAGATGCTGGAGGCTCTGGGCTTCTTCTCCATCCCTCCCCTCATTTTGCTGAACAAAGACAGCCCTCCCCTCCCAGAGGTGGGGAAACTGGGGAACCTGGAGGCAGAGCCCCCTGTCTGAGGCCCTGCAGGTCTCCTGAGGGCTCAGTCCAACCTGCTCTTAAGGCCCCCTCCCCCAGCCGGTCCTCACTTCTGCCTCAGGGTGCCCAGGTCCTGCGCCAGATTGTCCCTCTCCACCTCGAGCCGGGCGCTGTTGGCTGTGAGCTGATCAAGCCGCAGCCGCAGCTCTCGCAGCTCAGCCTGGTAGACGTCAGCCAGCTTGGTGGGCTCCTTGGCCCGCAGCTGGTTCAGCTCGGCAGCCAGCGCCTTGTTCTGCTGCTCCAGGAAGCGCACCTTCTCGATGTAGCTGGCAAAGCGATCATTGAGCTCCATCATCTCGGCCCGCTCACTGGTTCGCGTCTCCTTGAAGCTGGCATTGAGTGCCCCGGCCAGGGAGAAGTCCACCCGGGCTGGGAGTGGAGGTGGCATTCGAGCCAAGGAGAGGCGGGGGCCAGGTCCCAGGCGGCGGCCCAGGCCCCCCACCAGCATCTCTGAGGAGGAGACATAGGGGCGAGCAGCTGAGGTGATCCGTCTCCTCTCCATGGTGGCCGGGTTCTGCTGGCTCCGGGGATGTGAGGGCTTTATGGAGGAGTGGGCCGGCCTGGCACTGGCTGGGCTACCTCTGGCAACACCCCTTGGCATAGCCTGAGGGGGTGGAGCTGGGCTGCAGTCCAGCTGTGGGAGAGCACCTCTCAACCCTGCCCCCCAGGTCACAGTGCCCAGATCAACTCCCAAGGGCCACAGACAGAGCTACTGACAGGCCTGCCTCGGGCTGGATACTGGGTCTGGAGCCCTGACCACTGGGTGAGGAGACTTTCCCTGGGATAGTGGGTCAAGAATGAGTTGGACCAGATGACTTCTGACCTGCTCCCAACTCTTAGACCCCATAACCAGGCCATGGCTCACTCAGCACTGAGCCTTCGGGTGCCTGTAGATGCTGGGAACTGGACGAAGGACAAGTGTGCCCCATCCCCTAAGGGAAGCCGAGGTTACAGTTTCCTAGAGTCCTCCCCTCTGAGTACAGACAGCTCACATTCCTGCTTTCTCCCCATTCTCTGGAGCTCGGTGGCTGTGGGCTGGAATTGGGCCCCAGCGCTTTGTCTGGAGGGTCTACTGAAGCCTCTGTCTAGCAATGGAGTGGTGGGGGGCATGTATGTGATAGAAGGAGCACAGAGACTCTGAGAGGGCAGGAGGGGGCAGCCCTGTCCTTGGACCTCACTCCCCCTGGGTCCACCCCTCCCTTTTCCCGCCTCCCTGTACCTCTTCCCAGAGCCCCGAGCCTTGACAGCTCCACAAAACAGCTAAGAATGAGCTGGCTGTTCCCGCTCTCATCTTTGTTCCTGCAATGCCCTGTTTCCCTGGTCACCCTCACCTCATCTCACACTGGAGATTTATCTCCTTCGAGTTCCCACACATCAGGTTGAGACATGGTAGCGGCCTGTGGGGATACACGTGTTTGGGAACTCGGGGGCCACTGGTCCAAACTGGTGGCCAGGGGGCCTGGGCCCCACAGGCCATAAGACTTCAGAGGCATTTATCCCACCTACTCGAGTCCTACAGGATGAGAGCCCCACCCAGGCCCCTCACCCCTCTGTGTCCTTGGATTTCTGGGCAGCCTTCCTTTCCACCTCCCCCCACCCCCCTACTGCCCATGCCTGGGCCTCTGATCCCTTTTCCCGGGCACTTGCTGAATGGAGCCTTGTTCTCCACCACCGGTGAGGGCGCCACATGGTGAAGGCAGCCCCCAGGGGGCTGTGCTGTCTTTATCCCAAGATGTCAGGCTATTAAGCGGGGTGCAGCCCAAGCCCCCAGCTCAAAGAGCTTCTCGGAAAGCATGTGAGTGGAACTGGGGTTCAGTAGGGAGCAGGCTCTGTGCCCACCTCCGATCATTGTGTCTGTGCCAATATGAGTCATTCAGTGGGCACAGGAGAGGCCCTGGGGGCGGCCAGCCCAGGACTGCCTGGTCTCAGCTCTGCAGAGGAGGTCTGGATGCTCCCCACTCCCAGCTCGCAGAGCCAGCTCGGACCCTGAGCTCCACCCTGGGCCATGCCCCCACCCCCACGTTTTTTCTGCCCTTTGAGTCCCAGCACACAGAGAGGAGACATGAGTTTCTAATCTCTAGCTATACCTCACCCTGGGCTCTGAGCCACAGTCTGCCCATGGGGAGGGAAATCTTAAGGAGGGGGACCCAGAGACTTGATCCTGCTGTGGGTTGGAGAGCTGGAGGAGGACAGGGGAAGAGCAGGATTGAAGAGCAACTCTCGTCCCAACTCTTCTCTCTGCGGTGGGAAGTGGCCTGCCCTCCCAGCTTCCCTGGCAAGTCAGTGTGAATCCACCTTTCTTCATTCAAGTGAAATCTAGTTGAAATGAGTGCAAAGCAGTCCTAGAGGGAAAAGATGTAACAAGAGCAGGAAGGGCTTGTCAGCGAGATTCCGCGGATTGTACCTGTGTGTGAGACAGGCTTGTTTCCACAGCAGCAGATGAAGCCCTCAGCCGCCTCTTGTTCCATCTTCAACCCCCATTTGATCCTTAGACCCAGGCCCACACTCAGCCCTAAGCTCTCTAAAGATGTCCACAGAATGCAAGTTGGTGCTACCCCTATGGAAACAGTTTGGAGATTCCTCAAAATTTGAAGATGGAAATCCCATCCGATCTGGTCATCCCACTTCTGGGTGTTTACCCAAAAGATACAAAAACACCCATCCACAGAGATGTATGTATCTCCATATTTATTGCAGCCCTATTCACAATAGCTAAGAACTGGAAATTACCTAAGTGCCCAATACCAGATGAATGGATAAAGAAGATGTGGTCCATATATACAATGGAACACTACACAGCCCTTGAAAGAAATGAATCTTGTCATTTGAATCAATCTGGATGGAGCTAGAGGGGATGATGCTAAGTGAAACAAGTCAGAAGAAGGAAGATACCAGATGACCTCTCACAGGTGGGATGTGAATAGACAAAATAAAGGAACAGATGAACAAAACCAATCCTTGGACACTTACTACAGAACCGAGGTGACCAATAGGGACTGGGACAGAAGGGTGGGGGATGGGGCGAGAAATAGTGGCAGAGCCCACTGGACAATGATGAACATTTGGTGAAGGGGTGGAGGGTAGGGTGTGTGGAGATATATAGATAGATAGATAGATAGATATGTCTATCTATCTATACATATATGGGGAATGGGGAACCTTTACATGTGAGTTTATTTCAATGTGTAAAAAAAAAAAAAAGATGCCCACATGGAGAACCAGAGGTAGACAGACTTGGTCGTGACTGCTTGCCCAACTTTCATTATTTTTTATTACACATCATTGTAGAAAAATCAGCAAAGGCAGATAAATAAAACAAACACATTTAATTAGCCATAATTTTGCCACCTGGAGATAAACACTACCAGATTTTTTCCACACATATAAATTCATTTTTTAAAGTGGGCTTATGCTGTACAAATTATTTTGTAATTTGCCGTTTTCACTCAACAATATGTTGTGAACATCTTTCCAGATCAATAAATATTTATCTACATCATCATTGTAACAGCTGCATGGTTTGCCACTATATGCATGTTCATCTAACCAAGCCCTCTTGTGGGACAGTTATTCTCCCCCCCACCACACTATGACACTATAATGCACATCTGACTCAGGCAGACACTGATCCCAACCTCGTGGTTCAGGGCCCGACTCTCCATGATACTTCCTCTCCTGCTTCCCCAAGCTCAGAGCCTCAACCTCCAGAGCCCCAGGCACGTCCCTAGACTGACTGCTGGACTAACAGTAGAAGCTGTGGGCCTTACAGAGAGGTTGCCTGGACACGGTCCACAGTTCTTTAGCCAAGCTTCACTCTGCTTCTGCTGAGGTGGGGACAAATGACCTCCACCCCCGGGAGTCAGAATCCCCCGGAGTCAGAATCTGCCAGGATGCCCTCCGGCCTATGGGCTCAGCCAACACCACCCCTGGTCTCAACCCACATATAGGGTGTCCATGTTTTCCAAAATTGCCAGCTTCTAATTCAAGCCGCCACATTGCCACTCGACTGCTGCCTGTGGACTCTGCTGCGCCCCTGGCCCTCTCCCGGTGTGGGACACAGGATGGTGTCACAAACGTGGATGGGATGAGGGAATGTGGCTCTTTCTGAGATTCCCTCGGGATAACTGCTGGCCCAGTCCTTCCATTCCAAGGTTCATCCCTGAGGAAGGGGACCCGGCCCTGGTGGCCACTAGATGGCGGTGCTCAGCTGCCCAGCTCCCGGTGGCCCAGCGGCCCCAGCTGCTTAGTGAGGGAGGAAGGCTTTCTAAAAGCCAATTTTGTTTCCCCACCCCATTCTCTAGAGTTAATTCTGCCTTCCCTGGCAGTGCCCTTGAGGAGAGAGAGCTTGCTGTGGCCACTTTCTTGGAGTCTGCGTTTCCACGTCCGTAAAATGGGAAGTGGCCGCTCTTACTTCCTAGATGTGAGAGTAAAACCAGTAAAAACTGGACACAGAAGATGCTAGACATCCGTTTTAGAAGACCTACCAGGTACTTTCTGACATGTCAGCACCGTGATGGGGTGAGCCTGGAGGGACAGCAAGGCGGCTGCCATGTTCTGTTGATTCCACGGGGCGGAGGGCCACCCCGCCGTGTTACCCGCAGTGTGGACAGGACACATGGTGGCGGGGAGTGGGCGCAGCAACCAGTGAAGAGAGAGAGAGGGAGGCAGCATCGTTTGGCCCCAGTCTGCCAGCTGTTCTGGGCTTTGGGCTTCAGGGGACAGCTATCTCTGAGTGCTGAGACAGTTTCCCATCCTGCTTTCTTACCTCCCCGGCTATCCCGTGGGCTCTGCTCCCCAATTCTGAACCTCCCCAGCCCTCGACTTGAGGTTGGTGGCTCCGTTCGGTTTGAGAACGTATCAGTGTGTCATTAACCTCCTGAGGCTGTCGTGGGTGTGGGACTCTTCTGCCCCCTCAGTCTCCCATCTCCCCATGTAAGAACCATGGGTCCCTGTCATGTGGGGACCCTTGAGGTCAGGGTGGTCCTCCCTATCAGTTGGAGGGGGGCTGCCTCAGCAGGCTGCTTTGGCCCGCAGCCTATGCCCATCAGCCTCAGCTGTGTGGAGTGCCTGACTCCTGTGGCTGAGAGGGCTCCTGGCTGAACTCCCAACTCCTTTTCCTCCCTCTTCATCAGCTCCCTCACCTTCACAGACCCAGGGGCCAGGCTGCTGGGCTGGGTTAATAAGCTCAGGCCCTTTCTTTCCCCTTTTCCATTCCTGCTCTGCATCAAGGGCCCTTCCCAGTCTGCCCCCCACCTTCCAGACCTAACCCTGAGATCAGCCTTTTAATTGCTTTTCAGCTCCCCTCCACCTCCCTGCCTGCTGTCCCTAGGGGAGGACCAGAGGCAGGGACCAGATGTGGCCCTGGTGGGAGGAGAGGGCTGGCGAGAGGCCTGTTATTTCCAGCCCAGTCGTCCTCCAAATGGGCAGGGAACAGGCGTGGGTGGGCCAAGGGAAGCCCGTGGGGTGAGCTGGAAAACAGTCACTGTGTTCAGGCCCCGGGCGGTGGCTCTGGCCCCTGCAATCCCCAAAACCTCCATTCCCAAGTCCTCATGGGTCCCTCTGCCCAAAAGAACCCTGGAGGAGAGGAAGACAACCATGAACGAGCTTTTGTTGGGAACCATTCTCCCCAACTAAGCCAAGAATGAAAGGGACATTTCTGGGAGGATCTGGGATGGACAAGCAGGGGTCTGAGAAGCACGACTCCAAAGCCAGTAACTTCCAAGGAGGCTCCCCATGTGGTGACAAAGTCCCTTGTGGAGACTGAGCCAATGGTGACCTGTGGGGGACCCAGAGGAGTCTAGTTCCTTCCCCCGGACTGGTGCCAATAATGGTGGAGGTTTTGGTTTACACTCAGGTGACAGGGACAGTGCCATCCTGACTTCCTGCTGGGAGGTAACTTGTCCTCTTCTGTGTGATTGCAGCTCCTGGCACTGGGCCTGCTTCTCTGAACCAGGCGGGAACTTGAAGAATCTAAACATGCACTTTGGGGCCTGAGGTGACAAGGAGGTGGGTGTAAAGGGCCTGGGAAGACAGTGCTTCTAAACTCCCAGAAGCGGAATGAAGGGCCCCGAGGGAGAAGGCCAGGGGGCCTTAGATCAGGCTGGACACCGAGGGGAGCCATTGATCACTCCCTTTATGTGAGAACAATCCAATCTCAGAGCCTCATTGCTGCCCACAGAGGTCAGCTGGGAGCTGGCTGTCAGCTCAATGACCCCGAGCCCCTGCCTGCTCCCTGCCAGGCTGGGAACAATCGGGCTACCTCCTGGTGAGCAGGACAGCATGCCAACAGCACTGTCAGTACGACCTCCCGTGATTGAGGGCAGGAATCATGCATGCCTAACTCCATCGGCAGAGTCTTCGTACATTTAATGGGTCACCCGAGAGCACATTTTGCAGCATGGAGTCACAAATGTTTGCTGAGCCAATGGTCGGCTGTAGAACATGCTTGTCAAGAGTAACCTCTTCCACTAGCCAGCTGCCCCCAGCCCAGGCAAATTCTGCTTTGTGCCATGGAGCCTTTGGCGCAGAGCTTGCCCTCCTGGCCTTGGTTACCAGCTGCCTTGCCCCATGTCTGCCGCCTCTGTATTGCCGGGGTGATGACGGTGATGATCAAATGAGAGAATGTATGCGAGGGCCCCAGGAAACAGAGAAGTTATTCATTTTGAATCCACCCAGCACTCAGCAAGGCCTCCCAAGGGCAAGGCACCATGCTGGCCTGCTGGGGGCTACAGATGGGAGCTGTGACTGCTTCTGTGGGAATCAGGGTACAGGGGGAAAACTCATTAAGGCTAATTGGAGAGGAGGGAACCCCAGGCACAGGGAAAGAAATGATGTCTGTTCATTTCTGCGGGGAAGCAGTCTGATGTCAGGCCAACACCAGACCCGGGTTTGAATCCTAGAGCTGCTGCTGTTGTCAGACACCAGGCACTTTTTGTTAACCTTTGTGAGTCCATTTCTTCATTTTCCCTCCTAAGGTCGTGCGGTTCTGTGAGAATGCCTGCAGCCAGGAGGGACTCAGGACGGCCCCCCACGTTCTCCCCTCATCTGAAAGATGGAGTCAGAACAGGGGGGCGGCTCATCAGGTGGGGGGGAATGCTGCTCCCGCAGACAATGCAAACTCTCTTGAATTAGCAGCATTATTTACACACTGCTCGCAATGTGCTAAATACCCTTATCGTGCTTGTTTTCAGAAGCAAGTTCAACAGACTCCTGTAGTTTTGTTTACACTGCTCATTCATTCAGTCAGCCATGTCTTCCTGGAGAGACAGTGAACTTGTGTTGAGTGCAGAGAAAAGTCATGAATGGGGGTGGGGAGTGGGCTTCCGGAGCCCCTGGGGGAAGAGTGCATGGATTCCAGCTGGCGGGGCTCAGCTTGGAGCCTCACTGAAGATCTGGAGACCACAGAGACACTGTCCCCATGGCAAGACTCCTAGCAACACACCCATGGCGGCAGGAGGCCAGAAAGGCCTCTGGGTGAAACTGCTTCTTCACCTGCTCAGGTGCAGGGTTGGCTCCTGGGCTCAGAGCTAAGGCTGCGGGAGGCAGAGGGAATGTTTTCTCTCCTCAGAAGTTTCCTGAAGTCTTGAGTGGGAAGGTAAGAAAGGGAAAGGGTTGCTATTGCTGTCCTGCCTGGGTGTACAGAGAGAACACACACCAAGGATGGAGATGGTTTATTAATCACTACGGTAAAAAAAAATACATCTGTATCTACAGGTACATATATACATATAGATGCAGAAACAAATTAAAGATATAAATCTAGACTTAAGTGGTTTATGAAGGTGGGGTTTCTCTTTAGATTTCTCTTCTTTTTTTTAAAGGCAAGGCAGGCAGGCAGAAAGGCAGTTAGTTATGAGTCATAGCTGTTCACGCCATCTCCGCCACCCCCCCGGCCCAGGACGCAAACCCAGGGCTATGTGACCTGCTCCCTCAGAGGAGACCAAGCCAACCACTGCTCCACCAGGGCAGACCCACATTTCTTTTCATACTGACTGTATTGTTTAAAATAGTGTAAAATCAAGCAATCTTCATTTGGAGATCAAATCACCGCCATTATCTGTATCATCACCAGGACCGGGCCCCTGGAGCTGAGATGTCCCTTTCTCCCAAAGCAGGAAGAGCCAAGCTGGGACCCCGCATGTCCATGCCCCGCTTACCCCTCCTCCAATGCACAGCGGCCAAGCCTGGTTAGACTTTGGGGGCAGGGGGACGAAAAAGCTGGCTGCATGAGGGCATTCTAACCTAGGGGGGTAATGGCAGCACCCTTTAAAATAGCAACATATTAACCCTGGCAAATGAATATAACATGCTGAGAAGCCCAGCATCACAGGGACTAGCAGAGGGGGGCAGCAGAAGGAAAGGCCGGGGGAGAGTGATAATAAAGAAAGAAGGCGCTGACATTAATCGCTCTGAACTGAGGAAGGCGGGTCAGGTTCTGGTGGCGCCAGGATTTGAGGGGACAGCTGACTGAGGGGCGGTGGGTGATGGGTCAGGACTCCTTGGCGATGCAGCTCCCCGCTGACAGTTCCTTCTGACTCCTCAGGTTGCCAGGGCAGTGGGGACAGGTGCTGCTGGCCGGGTGGATGGGGAGACGGTGAGAAGGAAGAGTGAGGCCCTTTCACAGGGCTCCGCTCCCCCACCCATCCTCCCACCGCTCATCAGGGTCCCTGAGATGCCTGAAGTCCCCCAGGTCCCCTCTCACCTGGGCCTCAGCCCACCCCATCCCCTCCTACTTCCAATCTTCAGTTGTCACAGTGGCCCCAACCATCCTGACCCCAATGCCTGTCACCTGGCATTGCAAGGGGCCCACTTGGCCTCTGCGAGGTGCTCCTGGAGAGGCGGGCGATGCGGCTGTGGCCCCTGGTGACTCCCAGCGAGCGGGAAACGGAGGCACTGAGGGAGGGAGGGAAGAAGAGAGGGAAGGCCACAGTCAGGCCTCTGGACAGCAGGGCAGGCTGGGTGGGGTAGTGAGGCATGAAGCCTTGCGATCAGGGGCAGGCTGAGCACCAAAGTCAGGTCTGAGGGCGGAGAGGCAGAGAACTAAGTGGGGCTCAGGAGCGATGCAGAGGTGAGGGGTGGGTCATCCATGCTCGGGATTAAGCAGTGGACACAGAATGTCCCCCTTGCGGAGAAGGGACTTGTGGTCTTTCACCAAAGAAGGGCGATGCCCGTCATGCCTAGTCTAACCCTGTGATAGCAAAGGCTGAGGGATCCTCAGTCAGAGAACCAGACCTGGTCCTGCTCACGAGGCCCCCGCTACTGGCTCCAAGGGGTCCGGAGACACACTGGAGCCTGCAGTTGACCAGGCGGCTACTGCCTGGTGAAAGCTTTCACCTCCTGACCTTACCTCACAATGCGCCTCTTCTTGCGGGCTGAGGTCCCAGGAAAGGAAGACGCTGGCTGGGGGCCCTTCATGGTGAACAGCGGCATGGGCCCGCTGGGGAGGGCAGGAGGTGAAAGGAGACGATTAGGAGACCCAGAAAGTGTGCCCGCAGCCTCCTCCCTCCAGCCCCCAGCTTAGGAGGAAGGGCGGACAGTTATGATGGCCTCTGAGGTTTCTTCCTACTAAGAGGTGGATTCCTTGCCCTGCCTCACTCAGCCCAGGCTGACAGCTGAGTGACAGGCCTGTGCAGGGAGAGCATCCAGATGTCAGTTTCTGGCACGTCCAGGGAACTTAAGTTCAAACAATTTCACCCTTCCACCTGCCCGGCTCTGAGCTTGTGATTGGGGGTGCTTCAGGCGGTGGGGGACGGGGCAGCCAGCTGCCCTTGCAAGTCCAGGTCAGTCTGCCGCCTATTCTGGGCCTCGGACTGCTCTGGACGGGTGCTATTTCTCCTGCGCTGCTGTGCGATTGAAGTGCGGTGGTGCGGGGAAGATTCATCTTCCCACTGAAAAATGCTGAATAAAGTTTTCCGGGCACACCCTGGTGGCCTAGCAGATAAGGCCACTGGAGTGGTCCACATGCATCCCAAAGACCCAGGTTCGAGATGTGAGGCCGGGGCAACAATCAGGATAAACAACTAAATAAAAAAAAAAAAAAAATGCTTCCTGCTTGCCTGCTTGCCTTCATTCCAGCCTGCACCATTCCTTAAAAAACAACGAAATAGGCGCACTCTGGTGGCCTAGCAGTTTAGCACACTGGGCGTAGCCCACATACATCCCAAGGTCACTGGTTCAAGGCAGGGTGGGATGGGGTGCGCAGTGACAGGGACTCACACAACCAAAGGGAACAATTAAACACAATAAATAAAGCACGTCTTCCTCTTCTCGCTTCCTGTCTGCTTATTCACCTTCATTCCTGCCTATACTTTTCTCTTAAAAATAAATAAATCACTTTTTTTTTTTATTTAAAAAATTAAAGTTTTCTGAGGATCCCTTCCCAGCTCAGTGCAGGACTGGAGGGTAAAATCTGGGGACGTAAGTGGCCAAAATAGGGATTTTTCAAGGGGACACGAAATCAAACAGGGCGAAAGGCCCAAGTCATGCTGGTTCCCCTGGTTAATTCCTGTTCCCTGCTGACCCTCCCCAGGTTTGGGGTCCTGTTAGCTACTCCTGGGCATGCCACAAACCAGCACTGAGCTGGTGGTTTTGAAGCACAGACAAGGTGGAGCTCTAAGTGAGGCCTCTATGGGACTCTATTCTGCCCATCCTAGCCCCGGGAGGCAAAGCTGATCAGCGAAAGAGATGGCAAAGTTCAGCTCCAAGAGTTGGGGTGTCCTCCACTCCTCTTGGCAGCACCACGTCTCTCTCTAGCCCTTGACCCCTGCTGGGTGGGTCAGCAGAGACTAGAAGACTCACCTGGGAATGAAGGGCTGACCCAGCCTGTTCAGCTCCTGTGGGGCATTCTCCCAGCCAGTGCATTCAGGGAAAACCAGCTTTGAGTGGGGCTCCTCAGAGAGGTCAAAGGTGACATTGAGGTCCCGGGCAGGCAGCGCCAGAGGGGTGGAGCAGTTCCGCAGAGCAGAAAGGCCCAGGGGCACCCGGCTTTTGATGACGGTAGTTGGGCAGAAGCGGGGGCAGTGGTAGGGGGAGGCCCTTCCCTCTTTGGGGGTGGTGGGCCTCAAGGAAGGCTGAGCCTCAGGCAGGGACCCCCTTCTTAGACAGGGCAGGAAGGACTGGTGCTGGCACTTGGTCCCCGGCTGCAGGGGTGGTGGGCTGCCTGGCTCCGAGGGGTTTGGTCTCTTCCTCCTCTTCTTTTCCGGGGGCCTCTGGGATGGCTGGACTATGGTGTGGTCAGGCCCAGGTGGGACCCCCAGAGTGTGCAGGAGGCCACTCAGCTGCCTAGCCTTGGTCCGGGTCACAGGGCCAGAGTATCCTGGAGATGCTGGGCACAGAGAAGGAGGTGTTGAGGGAAGGTCAGGGACTGGCCAGCAGTGAGGACAGTTCTAGAATTTGGGGAGACACTGAGGTCTGCCGGGACTCCTACAGCCTCTTTGCGTGCACGAATTCACAGCCCCCAGGGTCCAGCCTCTAGCCAAAGCATAATCCAGCACCTGGGCGCTGACAGGCAGAAGCAGAGCATGGGTGATACTCACTTGATTCAGAACACAGCTCCTTAGCCAGAGGGACGCCCCCGGCTGGGCCAGGTGCCCCCTTGGCCTCTGTTCCAGGCTCTGATTTTCCCTCTTGCATGAGTTGCTGCAGCGTTTCAAACTCGGTGATCATGTCAGGAGTTAGGAGGCTGGCTGCTTGGAGCAGGGAGTACTGGCGCTGGGCCAGGCACAGCACCCTCAGGGCCAACCTGGAGCAGAGGGCAGGGATTCCCATCTTGTCTCAGGTCTGGCTCATACAGGGTCCTCTCTGCCATGCACCCGTCCCCATCACGCCTGGTGTGGTGAGGTGCTTGAGGGTTGGTCCTCTGGCTCCTTCCTGCCTCCCCCACTGAATGACTGCCACACCACCCCCCAGCTCTGGCTTCTGCTTGGCCACACACTTGCTGAAGACTGAGGATGGTGGAGATGGCCACAGGTAATAGAAGGAGGCTTCACCCACTAAACATGCCTCACAACAAGGACAGTGATGTGAGAAGTGGGGGAAAGGTGCTAAGTGGTGTTGAACTCAGAAGGTCTGAGTTTCTGTTCAGTCCCACCACTTACTAGTGCCGAGATCTTGAGTTTGCTTACCCAAACGGTCTTGTAATATAGCAGTTAAAAGTCAGATTCAAGTCAGACTGCCAGCTTAAATCCCCCCTCCAACACTTCCCAGCTGTGTAACCTTGGGTACACTGTTTAACCTCAGTCTCCACATCTTTAAAATGGGGATAACAAATGGACCCGCCTCATAGGGTTATTGGGAAATTAAATGACTTATTTTATATGTAAAGTGTTTAAGAGGCCCTGGCACATATAAGCACTCTAAGGTTAGCTAACTATTGTTTACTGTATCATGGAAATCATGCCATCTACCCTGTTAGGAAAAGAGGAGATTAAATAAGATTGATCTTGGTTTTAAAAAGACCCTCAAAAAATGCATTCTATCTTCACTTTCTGTTTCATGGTCGGGTCACGAAAAATGTGTGTGTGAATCGATGCAAAGTCCACATGCACGGAGGGGCTATTTAAAGGAAATTATGAGGGTAATGGGATTATCGATGCTGTAAATTTAGATTCTAATAAAGCAAATTTTCTTCCTGTAAGGTACACCTACGATAAAAGAATAAACACAATTATCTCAGTGGGGATTATTCACGGCAAATAATTTATCCTCAGGCAGCACTACCTGCCTTGGACACCTGAGGCCCCTCCTCTGCCATCAGTGTGTGCGCAGGGAACCCAAATTCATTTTACAAAGCAGCCTCAAGGCCTTTTTGCATGAAGGCAAGATGTAAATTAAAAAGGACACAGCAAAGCCCACTGTATAGCCGCCCGAGCCACACATTGAGACTCTGAGAAGAATGGGGTGAGGGGACGAATGCGCAGGCTTGGATGTCAGATGACCCCGGTCTGGCCCTGTCTCTCTATGTGGCTGTGAGCAAACACCTTAGTACCCTGTCTGACAAGTGGGGAGTAGATCTGTATTAGAGGTTTTCCAATTAGGTTTCCAGAAACCTATCAGAGCACATTTTAAATGCAGGAGATCTGCATTATCTATGCATTAGACTTCAGACGATTTATTTAAAGAAAGGACTTCGTAGCCAAAAAAAAAAAATTCTGAAAAAGCATGGAATTGGAAAATCTAAGACCTAGTCAGTGCCCTGGTGGCCTAAGATTCTAAATTCTAAAGTCAAAGAGAAACATTTTTGATTATCTAGTTGGGGCATTTGTAAGAATGCAGGGCTCTAGGATGTCCCGGAGCCCCCAACACATTTTATTAGCACTTCAGCTCTAGAAGTAGAGAGAAGAAGGGCTACAGTTCTCGAATCACAGCCATGCCTGCAGCCAGCCACCTGTCAGAGACCTCCAAACCAGAGGCACAGCAAAAGTGAGAACCCTTTCCTCACCACAGGGGACACCAGGCTGAGAGACCCTGAGTCATCAGAGGCAGATCGGGGGTTGTCCCCTGGGGGCCGAAGGGACACCCCGCCAGGCATCCTTGCCACTTCAGGACCCCGGGGAGTCAGCAGCAGGAGACAGATAATGAACCGCTGAGTATTCAGGCTGCAGCATTTTTGCTGAGTCGGGAACAGACACTCCCCAACAAGAAATAAAATTAAACAGGCCCTTCTGTCCAGAAGCTTTAAATACACTGCCTGGCGTGAAGAGCGCTGGGCAAAGAGGGATGGGGCTGGCAGCGGCAAAGCTAAGTGACAGGGAATTTATGTTCTGGGGACCAAGGGAGAACATATTAGTGGCGCCTCTCTATTAATGCAGAAAGAATGGGCTTTGGGTGGTGGTCTGCATCTACTCCTGAGACGACAGAGCCACAGTGGATGCGTGGATGGAGGCTGTCCCTTCCTCTCTTGCTATTGCGGTCCGTCCTCGCGAAGGATGGGTAGTGTGGCCCTCGGCTGGAGGCCACACTCTTGACGAGGCAGCCCTTTCCTAGCTCATTGCTTCTAGCTGTCTGAATGGATTCAGTGTTTTGTTTCCCTCTCCTGTCAGGCTGCCAACTACTTGGAGGGAAATATAGCCAAGTAAATAGATGATGATAATATCAAGTTGTTGAAAGCAGATAAGGGACAGTACTGTTGTAAAAAGACCCTTAACTAGAGCAGCACCAGAACTTTTATGACAGAATTTTACCAACTCCCCCCCCGAGGGGGCTGGAAACCCACCACACCCCACCTTAGACCCCAGAGAAGAGCAAGATACCTACTGTTTATGGTCCTTGCTCAGGGTCAGTGGTGAGAGGTGGCTCACAACTGGCTGGGGCTGCAGGGTCAGGTCAGGGGACCCTGGTGGTGGGTATCTGAGCCTCTGCTCTGTCACCTGGATTGAGATCGGAGGAAGGAGAGTCACACAGAGGTAGAGCGTCCAGGATGGCTCCTCCCTTATATAAGCAGCATCCAAATTTCTCCTTCTTCTAAGAGTGGGAATGACAGTTCCTGAAAGCACTAGGAGGCTTCTCTCTCCCACTCCCAACACACAGGCTCTCCACTTACAGGCGAACAGGACCTGAAAGTCTCGAAATGACTAAGATGTCAGCCAGCCAGGGGAGAGCCCGGGCCTGAGGGGACTCTGTCTACTGGGGAGAAGCATTTCTTCCAATAGTCCATCCATTCCCAGCTATACCTCTTCGGTTGGACTTTTGTCCTCCTTTAGGGGTGGCTCCTGGTCCGAAGAGTCCCTTTCCAGGCTCTTCTCCATGAGGGCCTCTGTCCCCAGGCTCTCCCCTTGAAGGACTGCAGCCCCTGGGTGGAGCTCTGGGGTGCAGGGTTTACTGGGAAGGCAGGATGGTGATGGGGAGCTAGGAAGGCTAAGGGGAGAATAAGGAGCTTGAGATGCAGGAGGGACAGGTGGGGAATGTAGGGATGGGGTGGGGCAGGGTCTGTAGTGGAGACTAGAGGGGTAGTTTGGGTAACAAGAGGCAGCAGCTGAGGGTGGGGGGAGTCAGGGATTTTTTGGCTGAGGAAACAGTGAGGCCCACCCTTAACTGCACCACCTTTCCTTTTTCTTTCTTTCTTTTTTTTTAAAAAAAGGAAAGGTGCAGGCAGGAATGAAGGTGAGTGGGCAGGCAGGAAGAGAGAGGCAGAAGACACACTTTTCATTTAGTTGTTCATCTTGATTGCTCCCCAGCACGTGAACCCGGGACCTTGGGATGTGTGTGGCTGGCACTCAACTGCTACTCCACCAGGGCGTACCAACTGTACCTTCTTTTGAATAGCAGATACCAATGATCTGTGCCCACCTGGCCTCCTGCACTGCTGGGGTATTGCTTACTCATTTGACACAGAGCACTCAGTGTGCAGGACACTGGGTGGGAACCTCTGATCCTAGGTGTCAAACAGCAGCCGGGGCGCGCCCTGGTGGCTCAGTAGTTAAGTCTGCAGCTCTGGCTGGTCCACATACAGCCCGGGGAACGGGGTTTAAGACCTGGAACTGGCGAAGGAAGGGGTGGAAATGAACCAAGATGAACAACTAAGTAAATAAATAAGTGCTTCTTCCTCTTTCTGCCTGCCTGTCTACTTGCCTTCATTCTTGCCTGCTTCCTATTGAAGAATTAAAAAAAAAAAAAAAAAAAGAATAGAGGCAAGGAACCCTAGCCCTCCAGAAACTGGAGATGGGGGGCCTACCATATGACCAGAACACCAGGGGCAGGGATGGGAAGCAAAACTCACGGCTCTTGTGGAAGGCCTGACGTGGGGGATTGCGGGACGCCCTGCTGGGGAGGCGGGGCTCCTGTCTCGTACTCTCGGAGCTTCTTCCTCAGAGCAGCCACCTGGAACCAAAGCAGCCCAGTCCTGTGAAGCTCCAATGAGCGCAGGAGGCAAGCATGGGCACAGAGCCTGGCTGCACCCCAGTGCTCCTGTCTTCTACTGTCGCCCGGGTCAGGGGCCTGGCCTCCCGGCCCAGCACGCAGGCAGGCTCCTCACCTCTGCCTGGAGCTGCTGGCAGATGGTGGCGTATTGGCTGAAGTGACAGTCCAGGCTGATCACGTTGCTCTTCAACTGTGATGGAGGCAAAGGGGAGAGAGGTTTATATGCTCATTCAAAGCAGCTTTCAGCGACCACTCCCAACAGCCAGGCACTGCACCGGGCACCACACTCACACTCCCCGTCTTGCCCTCATACCAGGGAAGCAGCAGGGTAAGTCTGCGGTTTGCCTGAGCCCACAGCAACAGGCAGAGGTTGCCTTCGAAAGCAAGACCCCTGACTTCCTGACCAGTGCTCTCATCGGTCATTTTTTCAGCAGAAGCTCTGGGCCCCCTGGAGGAGACCCGGGAAACCGAAGCATTTGTGTGTTATAGTTCCCTTCCTCCTCAAGCCCCTGGCCTTTGTTTATATTGCTTTGCTGACATTAGGGTCCCCTGCTAAAAACAAGTGAAAAAGGTCACTGGCCACACCCTCCTGTGGCTTCCCTCTTGAGATGATTCAGCCTGCCATCCCAGAGCTGTGATAGTTTACTGTTTCCAAGTCCTGGAGACAGTCCTGCCTCTACCGCATTGAAGTCTTCCCAAGGATCGGGGCTGTGTCGTTTCTATCAAAGAATTTCCCCAGAGACAGAGGCTAGGGAACATCTTCCTTCTTTCTCTCTGCCTCTGGGAATACCTGCTCCAGGTACAAAGGGAGCTGGTGGGTCCTGTCCTGTCCCCTCCCAGCTGGCAGCTCCCCACACGCAGGCCAGCACGCACCGAGAGTTTGATCTCCTTGGCCCGGTCGGCGTACTTGAGGGTGTTGTAAGTGTCCTCATAGGTCAGGCTGGAGGGGCTGATGGCAGCGATCATCACCGTGTGGCAGTTACCCCCGATGGAATCCTTGAGCAGGCGGGTCAGTTTGCTGTCCCGGTAAGGCACGTGAGACTTGCGGCCCTGGGGATGGCAGGAGTGGGGTCAGGTGGCTGAAGTACGTAGACTCAGGTGGGCGGCCTTTGGCCAAGGGCTGGAGCAGGGACACTTGTCTCCAGGCGCTGGGCAGGAGGACCCTGGGTCTGTGACCTGTACCTTAGCGTCGGCCAGAGCGTTGAGGACATTGATGAGGGCCAGCAGAGAACGGTTGATGTTGGCGCCCTCCCGCAGCCGTGCCCCCTTGGCGTGGGTGCTGGATGCCCGCTCGGAGCCAGCCAGGTCAATCAGACTCATCTTGGCCACCCGCAGGGCCTGGGTCAGACCTGGAACCCGGTCCTGCTGCTTCACGAAGATCTGGGGGCAGACGGTAGGCTTGAGAGGGAGCCAGGCAGCAGGCGGCCTGCGTTCAGGCTCTGATCCGCGACCCTGCTCACCTGGAAGATGGCGTGGGAGCGGGAGGAAGTGGCGTTGGCATCCGTGGGATGCTGTGTGCGGTTCTGGTTCCCCCGGGTCAGCATCTCCAGCAGCTGCTCGGCGGAGGCTGGCTACAGACATGCCCAGGAAGGGGGCTGCAGTCTCCGCACCAGGACATTTCCCCCACAGGAAGAACTGCCCTTCAGAATCAATGTCACTCCCTCCCTACTGCCACCACCCAGGGTCCAGGGCATCCCCAAACTGCCTGCCGAGGAAACCCCAGAAGACCAGTGGGGCTGCTTGCCCCGCTGCACCCAGCCCCGTACCTGGTGGAAAGAAAGGCCTTGCACCACCACCCCCTTGTCAGGGTCCTCGCGGATGGCAAGGGGCCCCTTGGGCTCCAGGAGATCGTGGATCTGCTCATTGTACACCTGAGGAAAAAGGAGGGCGGGAGGGAGGCCTGGGATGGGGGCGCATCAGGAAGCCTCTCCCCTAGGGGCTGGGGAGGGTTGGGTTATGTCAAGGAGTGGCACTCTGTAGGATGGCATTAAATGACAGAACAGGATGGGTGGATTGAATATAGTCTCTCAACTGGGTGCAGTTGCGCCCTCTGGGCTCTGGCTGGGCCCCACTTCCTGCCACCCATCCGCTCACTCTCACTCCCTCTTCAGATGGCTGAGATGAGGGATGGGCCCCTCGGTCCTGGGGAGGGAACAGCCTACCTCCAGGTAGCTGATGAGCACCTCAAACTGCTTCTCCTCCTGGCAGGCCTCAAGACGCCTGTACAGTTCCATGGTGGTCAGGTACATGATGCCAGGGTCCCCTTCTCTCCCCAGCATGGTGTGTGTCTTCCCGGCCCCGGTGGCCCCATAGGCAAACACTGCAGAAGACGGAGGAGGGCGGAGGTGTGGCAGGGCCAGACTGGCCTTCTCCCAGGCTTAGTGCCTTCCACCCGGCTTGGCCCCTGCCCGCTGCACCGGCCCTTGCTTTTGCCCTCCCAAGTGTCCGGGCCTTCTGCTCCTACCCACTCACGGGCCCCATGTTCACAATGACTTCTTCTGACTTCTCATGTCTACGTCCTGGCTCCCCACCAGGCCTGAGGATTCGAGGGCAAAGGGGCTCTGCCATGAGTGGGCACTGATCCGCCCTCAGGAGGGTCTCTCCAGTCCAGAGGAAGCAGCCTCTGTTGAAGGCTCACTATTCTGTCCTTCCTCTCACTTCCCTCAGTTCATAAGCACACACAGGGGTGTGATGCTATGAGTCGTGACGTCTCCCCTCTCCGGTAACATCAGGAGGGCAGGAACTGGGTCGGTCTGACCTGCCATTGTCTCCCAGGGCCCGGAGCCTCCTCAGCAAGTGTCCAGTGCGTCAGAAGACACATGACAGCCTGGGAAGGAAGCGAGGAGGTAAGGCTGCTGCCCCCCACGCTGGGTTCTCACCCGCGCAGTTGTAGCCCTGCAGGAAGCTGGCCAGGATGCTGTGGGTGGTGTGCTGGAACACGTCCTGTTGGGTGGCTGCCTCGCCAAAGACCCGGTCAAAGACGAACGTCAGGTCTTTGCCCTTCTTCTTGGAGCCATCGTGGGTACTGCCCCATTTCAGGCCAAGGAACCCCCCGTCGGACTCCTCTGGGTCGAACACGAGCACCCGCTCATCCACCACTCGAATCACAGGCCGCCGCTGACTCTCCAGCTCTCGCTGGGTGGGGGGTCGCACCCGCACCACCACCCGCACCATGCTGTCCTCCACGGCCATCACCATGACAACACCTGGGCGAGAAGGATGGGGATGAGGACCAATCCCACCCCAGGCCTGACCGGTGCCCCCTCAGCCTGGGATCCAGGGGCCTCCTCCCAGCCCACCCAGGAGTTGATCTCCTTTTCATATCACAAGAGAGGAAGAACCCTGGGGCCAGTCCTAATCATTAATAAAGATCTCCTTATTTGACAGAATAGCTGTGCCATATGCAAGTGACTGTTTTTTCAGAGGTCTATCACTGGGCTTTTTCTGTAGTTCTACTCATCTATTTTTCTATCCTGTGCTGCACCACACTTTCCATTCCATGACTGTGCATTCTGCTTTCTACATAGTAAGGCACCAGCCCTCCCCACAGTATTTCTGTTTTTTTCTTTTTTTGAAAGGAAAGGTGCAGGCAGGAATGAAGGTGAGCAGAGGCAGGAAGGCAGGAAGAGAGAGGAGGAAGAAACATTTTATTGAGTTAGTTGCTCATCTTGGTTGCTGCCCCAGCCCCACACAGGAACCCAAGTTCCTACATGTATGTGGACTGCATTCTGGCCAAAGGTAGCTGACAAAACCACTACTCCACCAGCGCATGCCAGATTTTTTAAAAGATTTATCAACTCCATAACCTCAACCCACAATACCCCAACCTCCGCCCCCCCTAAACAAGCAAAAACCCTATGGGATTATCATCTGAACTGTATTAAATTTACATATTTATTTTACATTCCACTTTGCAAGATGGCTATTGCCTTTCTATCTGTTTAAATATTTTTTTTCTGTCCCTCAATAAGTTTTATAGTTTTCTATCTCTTGAGGCAGATTTTGTAATAGTCCTTCTAATTATCATTCCCAAATGCATTATGAACTTAAATGCTCTTATGAATGGAATAACTGGCCCCATCTCCATTTCCAGGAGGGAAATGTTAACATGGAGAAATAATGTGTGTGTGTGTGTGTGTGTGTGTGTGTCTGTGTGTGTGTGTGCCCCATGTCTACCGCCCTCAAACTCTTATTAATTAATTCTAATGGTTTCTACTGGGCTTATTGGGTTTTCTGAATATACAATTATATATCAGAAAATAATTTTAATCTTTTCTTCTCCATTATTAGATCAAATATTTCTTATCTATTGCATTCCTTCAAACTTCAAAAAAACATTACATAATGATGATAATGGGCATTCCTGTCTTGTTCCTGATTTTAAAGGAAATGGTTTTAGTATTTCATTATTTAGAAGTTAGTCTGAGACAAAGTCATCCTTATTTAGTCATTTCATCTATTCTTACTTTACTTAGAGTTGTTATTAAGAATGTCTAGTTTAATATACTTTTCATCATCTCCTGATAGGTTCATGTGGTTTTCATCTTTATTTTGTTAATGTGGTAAATTATTTTGTATTATTCCTGTTATCAAACTAACCATGCATTCTTGGAAAAAAATCCTACCCTAGCCATAATGAAGTTTTCAATTTCTAAATGGTGAAATGTGTCAACCTTTCATTCCATGGCCTTGATGTGGCCCTTCCTCAAGGTAATAAACACTTTTCTTATATTTCTAATACCTTTTATTTCTTAGACTTAGGTTTTTATCCAGATGGAATTCATTATATTTGTGAATAACATCAAGATTTCTAAACATATATATTTTTCCAAATAGTAAGCAATTATCGCAAGATCATTTATTAAATAAATGATTTTTTCCACCAGTTTGAATTGCCACATTTAACATGAACTAAATCCTCATTTAAACACAAACTTGTTTCTGGGCTATTCACTCTGCACTACAGAGAGGTTCATTCCTTTTCCAGTAACCCACTGTGGTTCTGTAATCCGTCACCATACTGCTCTTTTTCTTGGCTATTCTTAGGCATCATGTCATGTATATGATTGTAGAATTAGCTTACAGAGTTCTAGGAAAAATCCTGCTAAGATTTTAATTGAGATTATTTTGAATTTATAGATTAATACGTGAACTGACATCTTTACAATATCAAGTTCTCCCATCTAGAAACACAACATCTTTTCTCATTATTCCCAACTTTATAACCTTCAGTACAATTTTACAGTTTTCCTTACATGGGTTTTGTATATTTCTTAAAGGTTTATGACTAGTTATGGTATAATCTTTGTCCTATTATGAATAGGCTCTTTTTAAAATTGCATTTTCTAATTCATTTTTGCCAGCACACACAGAGACAGCTGACTTCCTGATTTCTGTACGCAGATCTTGTGTCTGGCAACATTGCTGAACTCCCTTATCAGTTCTAATAGATTTGTCATTGATTCTCAGGTTTTTCAATTAAATGATGGCACAATTTGCAAATAAAGACAGTTGCTTTCTATTTTTAGCTCTTCTATATTTAGTTCCCTACCCTCTACTATTAGGAATGGGTGTTGCGTTTTCTCAAATGCTTTTGTTTTGGCATTGCTGAGAGGATCATATAGTTTTTCCTTTCATCTGTTAAGGTAGAAGGTGACATGGACAGATTTCCTAATGCTGAGCTGGCAGTAATTCCCCTTAATATTTCCCTCAGACCTCTCTCCTTGGTTTTTCATTTCTCCTTCAAGCTTGACGACCAAGGGTAGAAGTGGAATTTTGGAAGGCAGGACTCACAGGTATCCTGGAAAAATTCAGTCTAACTCTAGGGATTCATCAACAGGGGTAAGGAACAGGAGCTGTTTGTTTGTTCGTTTTCTTGGTGGGGGTGGCGTGGGGAGTCTGAACAGATGTGGGTTTCCCCAGTAAACATCAGGTCCCACTGACAGGTCATCCAAGGTCATGCAGCAAAGACAAGTAGGATTCCTACTGGAACAACTCACCTTTTCCCAGGGGAATGAGACAGAACTGAGGTGATCTGAAACTCCTATTCCTCACTCCCTTTTTAACTCCTTCCCCATACAAAACAGGGGAAAGTTATCAACCAATAATATTTTACATGTGTTTAATTCTATGGCCGTCCTCACCAACAGACGGCCAGCCACATTCGTAAACATAATCGCTAAAGGCTCACTAGGTCAGGGACACTTTTAAGCACCTTACACTGTATCATCTCCTTTCATCACCGTCTCCATCCCACAAGATAGATGTTATTATTATAGCCATTTTTCAGTGACAAAATTGAGACAGAGAAGGATAAGCAACTTGCCCAAGGTCCTAATGCTAGCAAGTGATGGAGCTGGTTCTCACCCAGGCAGTGGGAAGCAGAGCTGGCCACTCTGCTTCATGATGATATCATGTATTATATACTCTCATGATCAGATTGTTGCAAGCCTATGTTTATGTAAATCTTGATTCCTTTGATGTCACCGGTATTGGTTACATATTCTGCAACCACTTTCAGATCTAGGGACTCCACCTCATTTTCAACATGCAGATGTTCTGTGGCCCATCCTCCCATTCCCATTTCCAGGAAACCCCATCCTTGCACCCAGGGAAGGGACAGCCAAGGGTGCTGGCCCATCATCTGGGTCTACGTTGGTTGTCTTAACGGCTGCCTCAGCTTTCCACAAGGGAGGGTTTTAGCTGAGGAGCGGCCTAACATTCTAAGCAGGAAATTAAAAAGGGCACTGGCAAGGCAGAGCCCATAACCTTTACAGTTCTCTCCTCTCCGCCTCCTGAGGGCCAGTGAGGCAGACTGTTTGCCTAATGAGATGTTTTCCTTCTTCCCGAGACAGCGCTGGGGGCACGAGGTGGGAGGGTAGGGAGGACACTGGGCACGGCTGCCACTCGAATGCCTGGGTCCGGGTCTCTGCTCAGCATCTGACTGTCCACCAGCCACCCACGGATGTCACATCAGCTTCTCCCTTTGAAAGCCAGAGAGCACAGCTACCAATCGGCTCTCCCTCCCCAGGGGGATGGGGAGATTAATGAGAGAACGTTTGTCAAGTTTGCTTTGATCCTCTGTTGGAAAGAGCATTTCAGCCCAAAGTACAAGGGAGATGATTCTTTAATAAGATCTTCAGGGTTCTGAGCCAGTCACAGTCACGTCCTGTTTCTAACCCAGGGCAGCTCATTAAAACCCAGAGGCTAGTTCGCTGATTAACTGGAGCTGGGAAGGCAAGATTCAGTTGTTTTCAAGGTAGTCTCCTCTGCTCACCCTCACAGGCTCCTTAGAAGCCCCTGGAGAAGAATTTCTGAGGACCTAGGAAATCAGCCTATAGACCTTGGGTGCTGGGGAAGCAGGGGATGGTGTTTAATAAGCCTTTGAATGTTCTTTTATAGGGACTGTAGTAGTTTCCTTCATTGCTCCTTCACAACGCTCACATAATCCTGTTTCTTGTCCTAATTCTCGAAAGGAGCAGGACCCCCTTCTAATACAGCCCATGCATCCCAAACGCCTGGGTACCAGACTCAGCATGCAGAGGATGTTGACTCTTTCTCCTAAAACGAATAAAGGTCACAGAAGATCAGAGTCTGAATCCAAAAGTCTTAAAAATAATTACCAACATAGCTAACATTTATTGAGCACTTACTATGTATCAGGCCCTTAGGCTAAGTGCTTTACAGATGGTGTCTAACTTACACAACCATCTCATTCTGTAGTTAGATACAATTGTTACATCCAGAGTCTACAAAGGAAACCGAAGCTCAGGAAGGAAGCTGTCCCATGGATGGTAAGTAGCAAGGAATGTGACCTTGTTCTGTCACCAGAGGCACTACTCTCCGTCTCTGGACTATTCTGCCCTGCCGTGGGGCTTTTGCATCGGTCTCCCCTGGCTCTAGTAGCCCCAGGACAATGTTCAAAGGCCATTTATTCTTTCTATAGATGGTTGAGCAAAGGAAGGAGCTGTGTTCGCTTGTTTAAATAGATAATCATAAGTCATTTTGATGATCACTTTATTTATTTTTCTTGTCTTACAGTTCTGGTTAGGACCGCTGATACGGTATTGAATAAAAGCAGCAATAGTGAGCAATCCTGTCTCTTTCCCAATTTTATGGGGAATGCTATGATTTCATTTTTTGTTGGTTTTAAGAAATGTATCTCTATTTCTAGTTTATCAAATTAAAAAAAAAAATCAGGAATGGATACTTTATTGAATTCCATTTCTGTGCCTAAGGGGATATGTTGTCTCTTTTAATCCATACAAAATAGACTGTATTAACAAGTTTCCTAATTCTCAAATTCCTGGGATCAACCTCACTTGGTCACAATGTTGTTTATACTTGCTGGCTTCTGATGGCTACTATTTTATCTGAGATGATTACAACTACATTTATAAAGGAGATTGGTAATTTTGTCTCATTTTTGGTATTATAACAGGCTGGAAATGCCTTTTCTCTCTTTTCTAGGGAGAATTTGTATAAAATTAGAATCCTCTGTTCTAAGTGTAGAATTTTGGTGGAGTTCAGTGGGGGGTTTATTGTTTTTTGTTTTTGAAGTGTGTGACGGTAGATTTTAAATTGATTCAATTTCTTCATTGGCCCTGATCTGTTGAAAATTTCCATAACTTGAATTGCTTCTGGTAAATTTTTTTTTAAATATTATGTTATCCAAAAGCATTTTTAAAAAGGGTGTTCTATTGAAGTCTCTCTTTTAATTTCTTAGTATTTCATTCCTAAGACAATTTTTCCATGTCTCTTTTCTTTTTTCTTAATCAATATTACCAGAGGTTTGACTTTTTCACTAGTTTTGTCAAAGATACAGCTTTTGGATAAGTTAAACCTGTAGTGCATAAAAAACTTTAATTTCTACTCTTCTTCATTTCCTATACTTTTATTCTATTGTTTCTAGCTTATTAAAATTGGTTATTTACCTCACTAGCTTTCAGCTTTAAAAAAAGGTGTTCAGATGTAAGTATTTAAGACTATTATTTATCCTCCAAGCATGGCTTTAACTGCATTCTCAAATGGGATAAAGTATCATCATTTTTCCATGTTAATTATTGCTTAATTACAAATGTGATGTTCTATCTGACTGAGTGATTTAAGTGTATATTTTTAATATCTAAATGTGGGCTTGTTTTACATTCTTTTTCTTTTCTATTTTTAACTTACTTGCTTGTAGAAAGAGTATATGGTTTGAACTCTGATAACAGTTTAAGTTTCTTCGTGGCCAGATAGAGGCAATTTTCATGTGTCTGAAAACACATTACTTGTATACTTTTTAAAAAAAGGTATGAGTGGAGCTGAAATGCATAATAAAAAGATCCACAACTTGAGACACAATCTCTCATGAAACAGGTAGACAAGGATGGATATCAGTGGCTGCTATTGATGGGAAAGGAAATAAAACAGGAAGGAGATTGGAGAAGGCAGCGTAATATTGAAAAGCTCATTCGAAAAAAAATTGTAGATTTCCTCTAAGCGACCTGTAAATGTAAATGTTAGTATCTACCACATGGTATTGGGAGGATTAAATGAGTTAATCCAAAACTGGTAAGTGCTCAATAAATGTTAGCCATTGTTATTAGAAATGATACGCCACACAGTATTTACCCTTAGTGACAGAACTAATATTGTCAGTAAAATCCCCCATGTGTCCGGTGGTACATAGCAGGCTTTATCTTTTCCATGTTACTTCAGGACCTTAAAGGGTCAAAGCTAAGGAGAAGCTCCTAAGAGCAGTAGCAGAAAGCCTGGCTTTCTGTCACATAGATGTTATTTCATCCTTCTCTTTATTCAATCAAATATTTACTGAGCGTCCCAGTAATTAAGTTACAGACAATCAGTTCTTCCGTATCCATGTACGGAGAGGCTTTTAGCTGGCCCATACAGATTGCAGGGGGCCCCAGGCTCCAGTTCCGGGGTGCAGGAGGACCTCATTCCTCCTTATACAAGACGAGGCTGGCCTTTCACGGAGCACAAGTATAGAGCGCCGGGTCGGGGTGCAGATGTGCCGGCCCAGTCTAGCTCCTGCACAAATGAGTAGAGGGGTCCCGATCTCCCCGCAGATGTGGAAAGAAGAACCCGGCTCCTCGCACCGGCCCCAGCCCAGTACAGAAGGGGCCTCCCAGAACCCGCACGGTCTCCACGCCGCTCCAAACGTCTACACAAAAGGGGCAGGGCTTCTGCCGCGACGGTGAGCATCGGAATCCGCGCCTCCGAGACCCGCGCGCCAGAGCCGGCAGGGCTGGCTCTGCCATACACTAGCGCTTACCCTTTTTTCGGGTCCCCGCCGCTGGTGTCGCCGATCGCTCCCGGGTGCCTCCGCGGTAGACAGGCGTCCCCGATCACGGGAGTGCGCGCACCTCACCCTCCCCGCTCCGCACCAACCTCCGCCGCGCTCCGCGCTTTCAAATGAGCCGGGTCCGCCCTTCTGCGCTTCCCATTGGTCACCGCCCAGACCGCTGATTGGTTGTTTTCTAAGTAACGAAGTATAGCCGGGGAGTGGCGGGCACTTAACTGTGCGCTTGCGCACTTCTGCTTCTTGCTATTCCGTTGTTTTGAGACGGTCTCGCGAGAGACCGGACGGACCCGCCCGAACCTGTAAAAGTTTGGGACAGGACCTCACGCTCTGTCTCCCTTGTCTCGAAGTTGAGTTTAATTCCCAGCTGCAGCAGCCAGACATAAAAGCACGTTTTCAAGCCCTCTTCTGTCTGTGGTCTAGGTGTGCATCCGCTTATTCAAGAAGGGCTTTTTAACCGCTGTCCAGGTCCTCTTCTGGCTCGGCGACTATCACAAGGATGCACTTCGAGAACAGTCTGGATGGAGGAAAGTCAGCAGAAGCCGTGGATGGCATTCCGCCCTCTTGGCTTTCGTGTTAAGCCCTTAAATGTTCTTTTATAGGGGTTGTCGTAGTCCCTGTCGTTGCTCCTTCACAAGGCTCACAAATCCTGTTTCTTGTCCTTCTCCAAGAGAGCAGGCGCCCTTCTGATACAGCCTATGCTGTATCCCAAGTACCTGGGTACCAGACTCGGCATGCAGAAGCTGTGGACTATTTCTCCTAAAATGAATACACGTCAGAGAAGATCTGAGCTTCGTAGTTTGTGGACTATGAGGGTCGACTCCGAAGGGCATCACCGGGCAGCTTTGCCTCCATCCTACCCGAGCTGGCTCTTCGGAGTCTCCTCCTGTTGATTCCCGAAGTTGGGGGGATCAGAGAGAGACCCTGATTCCAAGCACTAGTGTCTTAGTCACCAGCGCTGAAACTTTGGAAGTCACTTCAGCTGAACTGTTATTTCCTCATCTATAAAATGGTGCAAAATGCTCTGCTTCTCCTACTCATTTAGATAAGCTTGCATCTGAAACCCTCAGCATATATGTGAGGGGATAACTTTGTATGAATCCGATTAAGGCTAAACAGGTGATGGCTGCCAGGGGTCAGTGCTCACCAGTTTCATTAACCTGATCTGTCCCCACATTGGGACTCAGAGCAGATCTGGGACATGCAAGAAAACAGGAGGCAAATTCCTTAGGTAGAACTGCCATTAAGATAGCAGAATGGAATAGCTGTTGAGTTCACCAGGGGTAGTGCAAATACATCCCAAACTCCAACATGAACAACTAAATAAAATAAATAAAAATCTTTCTTCCTCCTCTCTCTTCCTGCCTGCCTGCTTGCCTACTCTCCATTCTTGCCTACACCTTTTCTTAAAAAAGAAAAAAAAAAAATAGTAGACTCACAATTTAATATCTGGTTGATTTGGCCCAAATTTTTTATTCACCTACTCAGACCTCAACTCTCTGTACAATGGGATAGCCATGCTGGCTGGTGAAGATAAAATAAGAAACTGGGTGAAGATGCTGTCATTGCAAAACTACAAGAAAACCAGGTATTCTCTTCCCCTCCACTACCCACCACCTTCACCACCTTCCTTCAGAGTCCTCTTCCCTCCCACAAGGATGTGCATTTTAACAGGTTTGGGGTGTGGTGGAGGGATTGGGGTCCCCAGGAGCCACCAGGGAGCTTCTGCTCTTGCCTTCTGGAAGCCATATCTTGCCCTGGTCCTATTCTGGTTCCAGCAACTTACTGGAGAAGAGGAGGCAAGCCCACATGAGGCAAGGGGCAGGCTCAGCCCTGCTGTGGGCCATGGAAAGGGGACATTTGCTTGAAGAAGGGGAGGAAGTTACTTAACCTCTTAGAGCTTCATTTTCTGCAGTTATAATGTAGGAGATAAGCTAATACTTAGCTTATTACAAAGGTTTAAAATTATGTAGGTAAAACACGTTGCAGACATTCAGTGAAAGGGTTATGGATATCTTGTTTTTTTTTTTTTTAAGAGAGGAAGGCAGGCAGAGGAGGAGGAAGCACTTTCTAATTTATTTATCTATTTTAGCTGTTCCCCTGAACCCCCCAGTCCTGGGTCTTAAATCTGCATCCTTGGGCTTTACATGGGCCACACCCAAGCTGCCAGTTTAGTGCCAGAGCCAGAGCCACCAGATGTGCAGATAATAAGCATTTTTTTTTTTTAGTATTTTATTGTAGTAACTTTGTTTTACAAATTAAAATAGACTCATACGTGCAGATTCCCTATATGTGCAATGTCCCCATTCCTCAGATATATGTCAACATACCTTGCCCTCCACCACAACACCAAGTGTTCTTCACCATTGTCCAGTGGGCTCTGCCACCACCTGTCCCCTGCCCCCATTCCCTATTGGTCACCTCAGTTCTGTTGCAAGTGTCCAAGGGTTGGTTTTGTTTCATCTGTTCCTTTGTTTTGTCTGTTCACAGTCCACCTGTGAGTGAGGTCATCTGATATCTTCTTTTGACTGATTTAACTTAGCATAATCACCTCTAGATCCAACCCTGTTAATTCAAATGATAGGATTTCCTCTCTTCTAAGGGCTGCATAGTATTCCATTGTATATATGGACCACATTTTTATCCATTCACCTGACACTGGACACTTAGGTAGTTTCAAGTTTTAGCTATTGTGAATAGTGCTACAGTAAAAACAGGTTGCAAAATCTCTGCAAATTAGTGTTTTTGTATCTTTCAAATAAATTACCAAAAGAAGTGGGAATGCAGGATCATGTAGGATTTCCATCTTCAGCTTTTTGAGGCGCCTCTATACTCTTTCCCGTAGGGATTGCTCCAGTTGGCACTCCCACCAACAGTGTAAAGTGTTCCCTTTTCACACCTCCTGGCCAACATTTGTTGTTTCCAGACTTTTGGATAAAAGTCAGTCTTTCAGGTGTAAGGTGATATCTCATTGTTGTTTTGATTTTCATTGCCCTGATAGCCAGCGAGTAGGAACATCTTTTCACGTGCCTGTCGGCCATCTGTACATCCACTTTGGAAAAATGTCTCTCCAATTCCTCTTCAGTAGATATTCTTATAGTCACTCATTCAACAAGTATTTATGAGTATGAGACAAGGGTGGTGAATGATAACACCCATCTCCTACCCTAATGGAGCTTGCAATCTATGGCAGAAATTAGACTATTAAATACTAAGAGTGACTTGAGATACAGACTCTAATGAGAACCTGCGGAGGTAACTGGGGAGTGGCATGCAAGCTGAGTCTGAAAGGGGAGTGGAGCTAGTTTGACAAAGGGAGCTGTTCTTTAGATCTTAGAAGCCAAGAGAAAATAATTTTATAGGTGAGGGGGTCAGCAGAGCCCATGACACTGAGACGCCTTGGTAGAGCCTGGCCAGGCCCACCTTAGTGACCATCAGTGGAAAATCCCTGGGCCCTACACCATAGATGACGATATAAAGGGATAATCCTGGCATTTGTCCTCAGAGGAATTTCAAGACCTAGAACTCAGACATGAGGGCTGGGTGCAGAATTTTCACCTTGTATGGTGACAGAAGATGAGTCTAGGGCATGAAAGGCAGCAGATGCTGCTCTTGTGAGGTGAACAGGTGTCTCACTATCTGCAGCTGGCAAGACCACCAAACCCCTCCAAAGACGCACAAGGAAGACACATCCTCTCACCTGCAGCCTTGTCAGAGAAGTCGGGAGGATTCTTCAGTTATCAGTCACTGGAAAGAGGCTGTCCGAGGGGGCGCAGGACACTGGACAAGGCTCACTTCCCCAGAGGCAATCCCTGAAGGGGGCAGGAGGCTGGGAGCCATCTGCTGGTGACACTCCCAGCCACTAGTCTTGAAGGAGACCTGGGCAGTGCATCGCTGTGTCATCAAGGGAGGGGGAAATTTAAGAAGAGTGAGAGATGTGTGAAATACCAGTTCTTATGGTAGACTGGTTACTGTGTGAAAGGCACAACGTTAAGTACTGAGTCAGCCGTTGTCCTAGTTGGAACATGTTTTCAGTATGGTCTTGGGACAGGGAGATAGCTGCTGGGAGAGTCCAGTTCAGCAAGGCTTCATGCAAGAAAAAGTAATGAACCTGGGCTTTAAATAATGAGCAGGTGTCGTGCCCTGGTGGCTCAGGTGCTAGGCTAATGGCTGGGGTATCGATCATATAAAGCCCAAGGACCTGGGTTCAAGGGCCCAGGGCAGGATGTGGGGACAACCAAAAATAAATAAATAAAAATGTTCCTTCCTCTTCCTTTTTTTATCTAAAGGAGAGGTGCAGGTAGGAATGAAGATGATTAGGCAGGCAGGTAGGAAGAGAGAGGAGGAAGAAGCATCTATATTTTCATTCAGTTCACACTGATTGCTTCCCCCAAGATCTGGGACTTGAACTCAGGGGTATGTGACTTGCCCCTTGAGAGGTGACTAATCCAACCACTGCTCCACCAGGATCTGCCACCTTTCTCTCTTTAAAAAAAACAAAACAAAAAAGAAAAAGCGTGCCCTGTTGGAATAGTGGTTTGATCAACTGCCTGTGGCTGAAGCATAATCCACATACATCCTAAGGTCTCAGGTTTGTCTCAGGGCTGGAGGAACAACCAAGATGAACAACTAAATAAAAATAAAGATCTTTCTTCCTCTCCTTCTTCCTGTTGGCCTACTCACCTTCATTCCTGCCTGCACCTTGACTTGAAAGAAAAAAAAAAAAAATGATCAGGTGTTCTGTGGTCAACTGAAATAGCCCAGGGGACCTACCACTCCCACCCCCACCCCCGCAACCCCTGACAGGGCGAAGTCTATAACTCTCTGGGGCTAGGCTGTTCTTCTAGCCCAGGCTGGACTCCTCACACAAGGAGCAAAGGAATCTGTGCCCTGTGGACATCCGAAAAAGAAGAAACCCTTGAATTTGTCCATCACCAGCCGGGGAATGCCAGGAGCTTCACCCCTGCACTAACTGCCCGGGCAGAAGACCTTGTGGGAAGGGGTGCGGGTGACCTAGGGACAGAAGACTGTTCCGAGTGAGAGGCCAGGGAGATGCAATTCCCTACCCCGGGGAATGGCCCATCTGGAAGATTGTTCCCAGAAAGTAAGCCTTGTGATCTTGAGCTAGTTAATCCACTTCTCTGTGCCTCAGTGTTCTCTTCCCCAACATGGGCATGATGGTGGTAACTATCTTGTGGGATCATTGTGTGTGAGGTTTGAATAAATAATAGCAGAATCCTTAGAACAGTGCATGGTACATATGCTACTGTTATACAGAGATGAGCGTCTGTGTTCCTCTAACTCTAACATCCCCCAAGTCCTTGAGAAGGGAAAACCCCCAGTTGCCTGGGCTCTACCTGCCCCTCCACAAAAAGACAACTTCAACAACCACTCAGGCCTCACATCAGGCCTCAGATTTTGGAAGGATATGCATTTGTTGTAAAATCTTACCAGACTATATGTAAGTAAAAAAAAAGGTACACCTTCCCCGGAGCTAGCCCCTGTTCACAGTTTGGGAAGACTTCCCAGCTCCACTGTAGCACCTTGTCTTGGAGTGTCTATATGCTCCTTGGGCCTATTTTGAAGCTCTGAGTGATTTTTTTTTCTTTCTTTTTTTTTTTTTTTTAACAGGAAAGGTACAGGCAGGAATGAAGTAGAGCAGAGACACACAGGCAGGCAGAGAGAGGAGGAAGAAGCACTTTATTTTATTGAATTGTTTATCTTGGTTGTTCCCACTGGTCTGGGGACACGAACCTGGGACCTTTGGATGTATGTGGATTGCGTCCAACTGCTTCTCCACCAGGGCACACCCTGAGTGATTTCTTCTCCAATTCTGGATCCTTAACACCCAGGGCCTGGCTCTTTGGAGGTGTTCAGTAACGTTGAAATGAGCAGGGAAAGTAGAGGCACGAATGGGTGGTCCCAGGCATCGCGGCGTCTCTCTGCTCTCACCCCAAATTAGAGGCCACAGAGCAGAGGCTGGGGGAATCCACTTTGGAGACCAGAGGACTCAGGGCATTCCATTCTCAAGACTTAGTTTCACATCCTGAGTAGCCCAAACCAACCCCTTCGCTAGCGACCCATACTGACTTTGGGGTTACCAGGAAGGGAGAACAACCCTCATATCTTCATCTTTGGTGATCATTGTCACCCTCCCAGGCATTGAAGTGCAGTCAAAACAATCTTAAACCATGGGGTTTGGGAGACTCGGGTTATAATAATAATAATAATAATAATAATAATAATAATAATAATAATAATAATAATAATAATGCATTTGCAGTTTGCTTTAGAACTTATAAAGCAGGTTCTCATTCACTGCCTCACCACAGCCCTTCAAGTAGATTTTTCTGAGAGGAAAGGTACAGGCAGGAATGAAGACAAGCAGAGGCAACAGGCAGGAAGAGGAGGAAGCACTTTATTTATTTTCGTTTAGTTGTTCATCCTGGTTGTTTCTCCTGACCTTGGGACACGAACCCAGGACCTTGGGATGTATGCGGACTGCATCCAACCTCTGCTTCAACAGGGAAGGCCTCAAGAAGATAGTTTTTATTATTTAACCCATTTTATACATGGAGAAACTGAGCCTCAGATCGGTGAAGTATCATTTCCTGAACAGAGTATGGCCTGGACTTGAGCCTAGTTCTGTCTTCACGAGCTGTGTGTCTTTGTATCCTGTTGTCTCTAGTTCTAACTCTGTCCTCAACCAACCTGAGCAGCCTCAGGGTCCTCTCTGGGGTTCAGCTTTTACAGCTATGGAATGGAAATTACTCCTTCTGTGACTTCAATTCTCAATTTTGGAACAAATGGGTAATACGTGGAAGGCATTGGGGTGACCTCTTCCTCCAGACCCCAGCTGCCACCTTGCAGTAAGTAATCCTTCCACCCCCTCCAAGTCCCAAACTCGTGTAAACTTTTCACTTCCACTTTATTATCACCTCATTTGTAGGATTTTAATGTTTGTTACCTGGAAGGGAGTGAGGAGCTCACACTTCCAGTTCTGCTTTTCAAATATACCTTCATCACTTGTGAAAATAACCTTATTAGCAGCCTCTAACCTGCTACAGCTTATGGGGGCACCCAGATAAATAAATCTAGAAGGAACCAGGGCAGGGAAAACAGCACAGCCAGCTGGGCTAGTGCAGCCTCTGGCCCCTTGGGATTTTGTCCCAGTCCTCAGGGGTCCAGGCGCTGTAGTCAGCTTCAGCAGAACAAGGGTGCGACCCAGAGTGGCCTTGAGCAGTTGGCCAGCTTCCCAGGGTCCTTGCCTACTGCTTCCTCCTCTGACTCAGAGACCCTCCTGGAAAGAGCTGGGTCTCCCAGCTCCCCTGCCTCCTGGGCACTTGTCTGGGATTGATTCTCTGGGCAGCTCCCGCTCCAAGCAGTCAATGAAATATCGGTTACCAGGAGTGAGGCGGGAGGCAATTAACCCCTAGACCTCACCATGGCAGATGTGTTTCTAGAACGCTGAAGCAGAGAGCCAAGCACACCTGCCTGGCCTTCCTGCAAAGTCATCCAATTAGGGCAGCCCCCAGCGGTGGGTTCGTGCTGCCCCCTCTAGTCCCCATGACCCCAGAAACCAGGGCAGCACCAGCCCCTAGGGCTGGCAGCTGCCAGGGCACAGGACCGCTTGTCATCCCTTGAGTGGGTGAGCTCTGGGGGGGCCACCCCTCCTCCCCCTCCCCCCAGCAGGGTCATTATTTGTTAATTAATCACACATCTTTTTCTAAAGGGGAGACAGCCAAGGGAGGATTCTTTCTTCCTTCCTCCAGAGTGGAAATGCATTCTGTCCGTCCAGATGCCTGTCCACCACCCACCCAGACTTGGTCCCAGTGCCAGAAAAACCCCTGACTGAGGACTTGGGAAGACACGGGCCCTTGCTTTCAGAGAGTCCCCCCAGCTGGTTGAGGAGACAGGGTTTTTCCTTCAGGGTCTGGTCTCAGAAAGCCCTCGTTTAATAGAAAAAACACAGGCCCAACCTCAGAGCTGCTGAGAAGGGAGCCAGTCCCTGTACCTGGGAGCCCCGCAGCCCTGGTCTCGGTGGAGACCACCACTCAAAACCACTCAAAACACTGTCTTTGGGAATCCCTGATCTGATGGAGGACACAGGTCTGCCTTTGGAAAACTTCCCGTTCTGAGGGTAAAGACTTAGTCCCTGGAGGATCCCCAGTCTGAGGGGGAAAAAACCAAACTCCCCTTGAGCGCCCCTGTTGGATGGGGGAGACATTTCCCTGGAAGATCCCCCTGCAGCAGGGGTGCTGCCTGAGAGACAGCAGCTGGCACCGCAGGACACCCCTGGTGCTCTCCAAGGGAGAAAAAGGTCCTTGGCTTCAGTTCAGTCCCCATTGTGTCTCCAGCTGGCTGCCTGACCACGGGCAAGCCGCACGTTTTCTTCTGATTATGATTTCCTCATCCGCAAAGTGGAGATTTTAGGCCCATCTCTCAAAATGACGTGAGGACCTTCCTGTCACCAGAAGTCGAAGAAAGGCCAGGGCTCCCTACAGGAATGATTCACATGCTTTTTTATTGTAGGAGAGGTCCTAGACTAGTCCCTGTGGTCTTCGGGGCAGGGTGGGGAGCCCCCCCCAGGTAGGGTGGCTAGGGAATTCTGGGCCAATGTGGCCATTAAAAAAATAACCTGGTGCTGTGGGCAGCACTGGGGGGCCAGGCCAGGGGTGGGAGTAATCTAATCTAATCACTCCTCACAAGGACACTCTCATTCCAGTCAGACCTGCCAGGGGTTTTATTGGGTTTGTGGGGACCCGCAGATTTCAATCTCCAGACCCCACAGGGAAGGAACAAGCATTAAGCTAATTTTATTAAATGGCCACAGCTGGCAGTAGGGGGAAGTAGGGGAGAGAAGGGAGGATAAAGAAAGTCATTCAAGTCTGCCAGCCATGACAAGGGTCCATACACGGGGCCTGACTTGGAGGCAGGCCACCCCTCCTTCCGCTGTCTCCAGCTGAGCCGGCTGGGGGAGGGGAGCCAGATGGGACTTTGCTCAATGGAGAGTCTTGGGATTTTCCAAGAGGTCCACCCCAGGGCTGCTGCCCCGCAGATGCTTGTAAGTACAGCAAGCCTATGCATGTCGGGAAGGGAGAGGAAGGCCTGGGCACAGAGGGAGGAGGGCCAAGTCGCCTCAATGACATCCTGCTCATTCCTGCCCTGCAGACCCCACATTTGTATGAAATACAGTGTACTGGCTAAGAACCCGGTCTTCGGTTCAAATACTGGTGTTCACCTCTTCCTAGCTTGTGGCTTTGGAAGCTATTTAACTTCTCTGAGCTTCAGTTTCTTCATCGCAAGTGAATAAAATAACAGCGTCCGTGTTAAAGGGCATTTCAACATTTCTCGCCAGTCTACTTCCTCCCTGTACATATATTCATGAACTAGTACTTCTAAAGTTCTTTTACGGTGTCTGGCCCAGAGTTGGCACTCTCTAAACATTATGCTATGGAGCACCCTGGTGGAGCAGTGGTTAGGTCCGTTGCCTTCAAAAGATCAAGCCACATACCCCTGGTTTCAAGCGCAATCACAGAACTCAGGAGCTGTGTCACATTAAAAAGAGCTATTTAACTCTCCCCCCATAGAAGAAGAATAAAATCTACCCATCCAGATTCCCAGGGCTCTTGGGACACACTTGAAAGTGTTTTGAAAAATTTTAAAGAGATGTGTAAACAATAAAAATTGGCCCCTCCTAGTGGAGGAGTGGTTTAGTCAACTGCCACCGGCCAAAGCGCATCTCAAGGACCCAGAGTCATGGCCAAGGCTGGGGAAAACCACCAAGATGAACTAAATGAAGTGCTTCTTCCTCTTCTCTTCTCCTGCCTGCCTGCCTATTTGCCTTCATTCCTGCCTGCACCTTTGCTTTGGGAAAATAAATAGTAAATTACATTTACTGAGCATATATATTAGGTGTGTTTACTGCTCAAATAAGGTAGGCTCCTCACCTGCATTACCCCCACAGGCTTTGCATGGACCGCACCCTCGCTGCCCTCACCAGCATTGTATTATAGGGATGAAAAAAAAGGCCCAGAGGTGAAGTGCTTGAGCGAAGATCAACTAGTTTTTAGTGTCGGTCTTATTCCTTTCATTGCTATCACTAACCCAAAGCTGAGTCAGAGATGACTGACCTGCCCAGGATCACACATGGTGGCAGTGGGAGGAGAACCTGGGTCTCCCAGGTTAAACCATGCCATCCCTTAGGAATGCAGATACCACTTTGTAAGAACAGAAAAATGGACCCAGAAAGACAAAGACAATGGCTGCCATGTCCCATCACAGCTGCCCACGCTCACTGGGCTGTGGGGCGGGGGGCTCCTCCTGACTCTGCACCCCCCATCCATGGAAGCATCCAGCAGAGCTCTCCCCAGTCTGCGGTAGGGGTCCCCTCCTGCAGTTCCTCTCCGGGGCACAGACGGAAAGCCAGCAGGGTGGAAGTGTTTTTATTATAGCTTTGGTCAGACCGGACGCAGCCAGGCCAGGACTTCAGGGAGTATTGAGAAGCTATCCAGCTCCCAACCCACCCCTCCCCAAGGCGGTGTCCTAGCCGAGGGCAGAGCCTCCAAGGGAGAAGCAAACCCCAGAGACCTGTTCCCAGGCTGGAGGGAGCTGCTGGGCGGGCGTGGGCAGTCAACAATCCTATTGTGTAAATATACAGCGCGGGCCAGGCAGGGTGTCGTGCTGGACGGGGCTGTGCACCAGCAGATGGGAGGGCCTAGCTGCTGCCCGGCCAGCGGTGAGGGCAGCGGGCGGGAGACGGGTCCTCCTCTGCCCCACCGGGAGGGGAGCCCTCACTGGCGGGACACAGGGAATGGAGGGGCACGCCGGGAGCTCAGTCGGAGTAAATGATGAAGCCAGAGAATGTGCTGTATTTGTTGCTGTTGCCGCCATGCGCTTTGCCTCCGTCGAGTTTGATGAAGACCTCGTCGCCCGCGTCCAGGTGCAGGATGACGCTGTTGCTAGCGTAATCGTAGTTCTGGTCAGCGTCCTGGGCAATGGCACTGGCCCGCACCTGCGGGGGTGGAGGAGGAGGTGTGTGTGTGTGTGTGTAGGAGGGTAGGGGGAGGAGGGAGAAAAGCAGGGTTGGGGAGAGGGGGAGCTGTCAGAGGTGAGGCGGCCAGTCCCGAGAACCTGGAAGCTTGAAAAACCCAGCGCCTGGCTCCATCGGCCCTCAGCCAGCCTCTTGTCCCTCCTCCTGGGCCCCTGGCTTTGCAAGCATAACTCAGGTGTCTGCCAGACAGAGAAGCCCTGGTTTCCAGGGCTGCTGTAATCTGGGTCTGAACTGGGAATCAAGGTGGAGTCTGTCTCCTTAACTCGTCTAGGTCTTGTATGCTGACGGGCTGAGGACCTCAACAAGGCCTCTGGGATGTCTCAGACTTGGAACTTTGTCCCTGCAGAGAGGAATTCTCTGGACCTCAGGAAATGGAGGGCCATCCCCTCTTTCCTCGTCATTACTTCCTTTCTGCTTTTATTATAATAAGGATGTCTTATATTTCAGCCACATTCACCAGTTCTTATGTCAGTGGGTGGATACAAGGCCACACCTTGGCCCCATAGGTCAGGGGGCTGGACCAATGTTAGGCTGTTACTAGGCAACCACCCCACTACCGGCATCCAATCTCTAACTCCTTGTCTGAAGTTCATTCTGGAGTCCTCCACCTGGGAGCAATGAGATGGGAGGCCTGGTCATTATTTCCCCTCCCAAGCCTCAGTTTGGGCCTGCTTGCCTGCCTGCAAGTTGCTGCAGCTATACCTGTGACTATTACGTGACCCAAAGGAGGTCTTCTATCTCTGGGGGGTCTACCTGCAGATAGCCATGCGGGGAAGTTGATGGGAAGAAGGGAATTTAGGCTTAGATCCCTCAGTGATTCTCGGTCTGATCTGACAGCCTTTACGGGTCTTGTTTTGATGGAGGTGAAGGGACAGGCAGGATAATGGGGTAAGTTGGTGACAGCATTTAGGTTTCAAACCTGCCCTTGTTACTTTTTGGGTGTTGCACTATAATCATAAGATATTGAGGGTGTGCAGTGGTGGAGTTTTCCTCCGGCCATTCATTCCTCTCCGACGGCTGAGGCAGTGCAAAACCAGAGTCTTAAGATCTAGGGCCTCTCCTGGATATCCTGGGTACCGAAAGGGAAGGGAGGAGCCATCCCCGAGCTTCTGGCTTGGGTTGGGGGGAAGCTGCATTATGTGGGGTTCGCTCAGCCGGGTTTTGTCACAGCCCCTCTCCACCCTACCCTGTCTATGATATTCTGGGCTGAGTCAGGCCAAATTAGGGGAGGGGCCATCCTCCCTCCTGGGCAGGAGGCAGGACTGCAGGTGGGCTGTGCCCAGGTTGCTGAGTCAGCAACCTTGTGGGGACAGGAGGATCCTACATATTTGCATGCAGGCTACTATTTAAAGCCCAGTCCCTCCAGTCCCTTCTCTTCCATCAACCTCTGCAACTGTCTGGGGGGCAGCTGGTTGAATAAACAACTAGTCCGGCTAAGGGTGGGGGGAATGAATGAGGGGGAAACCGTCTATCAAGAGACTCAGTTTTTCTGTTTAGAAAATGGATGAGAAGATCCTGCCTCACCACTGACACCTTTGTACAAGTCTTTGGATGGTGAAGAAAAAAATTTTCCATCTTGATGGGGCTTTGAGCTACCAGGAAAGAGCTGAAAGCAAGCAGCCAACTTCTGTATTGTTCCCTGGGCCCTAATCCTGGTGGTATTTATTATTACACATGCATTTCATTATCTTTGCTAATAAATTACTACTAATAACAATTATTTTTATTACCCAGATTAATTTAGCTTTAACTCATTAAAACAGTGTGCTTCTTAATAACCAAATCCATTAGAATACAGTCATCTGTCATCAGGAATCTCCTGGTGATGTGACAGGCATCAGAACTGTTATGCTTATGTTTATTATTTATTCATCACCATGATTGTTCCTGTGATTATCCTAATTATCTGTGGAGGCAGGGAGAATTTACGCCCTTCCATCCTTAGACGGTAGGGGATCCAAGAACAGAACCCAGGGGTCCAGATTCTCTGCCCAAGATAGGAAATAGTTGAAGCATCTCGTTCCTCCTGGGGGCCTGAGGAAGCTGGGGAAGCCAGGTTGCTATGGACGCAGTAAAGCGAGTCTGAGATTTGTCACCAGGGGGCGCTGTAGAACCATTTCCTTAATGACTGCCAGGAAGGGAAACTGAGGCAGTGTTTTGACCAGGGGGCTGGAAGAGAGGGGAGAAAACCAAGAAAGGAGCCTCTGCCCCCAGGTCAATACTGGGGTCTTGGAAGTGCAGGTGTCTCACTGTGCCAGCAGTGCGCTCTGCTGTGGAAAGCTTAGAAGCACGCGCTTGTGGAATAGTGGTTGGGTCTGCAGCCTCTGGAGTACAGTCCCCAAACATCCTAAAACCCCAGGTTCTCTTCCCGGGGCTCAGGGGACAAGCAAGATGAACAACAAAATTACTACTCGCCTTTATTCCTGCCTGCACCTTTTCTTAAACTTTACAAAAGACATTGAGGATGCTGGGGGCCCCTCCCCCATCATCAGATGAGAAACTGAACTCCACTTAGGTCTTTATATCACAGCCCCCAATGTACACAACCTCTCACTTCACTCTGACTTTGTTGTCTAAGCCTCTGCCCATTTGTAATACCCACCCTCCCTCAGGATGAGCAGCACCCCGCAATAGACTGTGGCCTGTGCCCACAAGGCTGTCTCTCCCCTACCCCAGTTGACCAATGTCCTCCCTGACCCATCAGAACTGTGGATTGTCAAGGCAGCTGCAGGGAACCAGTGAGGATGCCACCCTCAACCTAGAGAGCCCTTTCTTCAGGCTCCTTGGGTTCTCTGTGTCTAATGACCAGGGCTTAGTGCCATTAGGCTTCAGTGATGACTCAAAGCTACCCCAAGGGAGAGGGGACTCGTATAAGGACAGGGTGGCGGGAGGGGGGGGGCGGGTCTCAGCACCAGGCAGGAAGGTGGTGACTCACCCTACACCCTATCTTGCCCAGGGAAAGCCAGAGCTAAGACTCATCTCTGCCTTCTGGAAGATATTCTGGAAACCTCTCTGCAGGCAGGAAGCCAGGAAGAAAAAGCACAGAGCCCAGGGTCTCCCCTGGTCTTGAAGGCATGGAAGGAGCAAGCACCTCTTCTGTCCCCATCCACTGCCCAGTTCTGTCATTTTTTCTCTGCTCACTTCCTGTGAGCTAGCCTTTCTTAAACCTGACCTCTTATTTTCTCCCTCGATGTGTCTCCTCACTTGGGGACCCAGGTTCACCGTCCTCTCCCTGATGCCCCACCCACCCAGGTTGGTCAGCTTGGACAGGCCCTACTGAATCCTTCTTTCCAGCCGACACATTTGGGGACAGGAGTGCCAGTGGTCTCCAGTTCACCTCTAATACAGTAATTGCTGGGCTGTGTTATTGTGTGGTTACTACTGTATAATAGTCGTTACTGTGCCTCGACCATGAGGTCTGGGGACAAAGTCCCTAGAACACTGGTACAAGCCCTAAACCCCAACCGCTCTCCTAGTCAGGGTTCAAAACTAACATGTGGAATAATTAGTGAGATTAAATGAATCTCTTGGGCAACTTAGAAGTCACAAAGGATGTGGGAGATGGAGATGTGAAGTGAGGAATAATGGTCTAAGCAACTGTTAAAATGCTGGGTCTTTGAAACTAAAGCCACGTCCTTTTTTCTACTAGCCTGTGGTTCCACCTCCAATGAGAAGCTCACTGTCAGTCTCTACCAGTGCCCTGTCTCTTGTGGTGAGGAAAGAAGAGGCTTCTGAGCCATTTTCAGGTTGCAGTGACCGAGCAAGCGCACACTATCTTTGGACCTCATCTTTGGGGTCCTGTTATAACCCCCTGAGCTGATGAGGGTCCAGGGCCCATTTGTGGGCTGGTGACCACCTCCCTATCCAGGCAAGCAAAACCTCCAGCCTTCGGAAAGCCTCAGCCTGGTACCAGCCCAAACTTTCTTTGAGAAAGGAAGACATTCCATTGATGAAGGTGACATTGCTCCCTTATTGGTGATTAATAAGGAGAATCATGGGGCTGCCTGCAGAACGACTCCTCGCAGGATCCTAGGGCCTCCCATGTGGTCAGCAACCAAGGACAACGAGGAAAGACACAAGTGGGAGAGAGACACCCAGGAAGAGAGAAGATGGGGGTTAAACCCAGAGACAGTCAGAGAGGACTGGGAGGCACAGGAAAGAGACAGACAAGAGACAGAGAGAGAGCAGAAAGAGGGGAGGCAGAAACCAGAGAAAGAAGCAGGTAGGAGAGAGGAAAGGAGCATGGTAGGCTTTTCGCTGACTCTCCCTGCCTGTCCTCCCAGCCCAAAACCAGGGTCTACTTTAGGGCAGCGCTGCGGTGGGAGGGGTTCCTGATACCCCTCAGTCTCAGATTTCTTCCCAACTCTCACTGGTCTAGCTTTAGTTCTGACTCAGGCAGGTCCTCTTCTTCCAGGCCTGAGAAGGGTGCAGGAGGAGCACTGGGAAGAGAAAGGGTATCAAAAGGGAAGGGAGTTGTGCAAAATTTCCACCCTGAGACAGGGTTAGGTTGAGGCTGGTGTGCGGAGCAGGCAGGACATTGGTTCCAAGGAAGATGCCTTGCACTGCTTTTTGGTACCAGTCACCCCATGGGGCTTGGCACCTACCGACTCCCATCTCCAGAACAGGGAACCAAGAGGACCCTCTGAGACTCCAGGAATCTGAAGTGGTAACCGGGAGGCCAAGAGGAGGAAAGCTTCTGCGTCTTTGACCCACCTCAAGAGGAAAAACTTTTGCCCCAGTCCCTACTCGGTAGCTCTGACACAGGGATGGGGCTGCGTAGGTTTTTCAGCTTGTCAGATGGACCCAGTGGTTCCTTCCCTCGGGAGGGGGCTGTATTGCAGCTACAGTTTCAGTAACCGCTATGCACCCGGCTGCCTTTGCCTTTGTGCCCCCAAACATCTACTGCACTGCACGCCTTCTCAGCTAGCGCGCAAAGCAGTGCGCCAAAGCACCCGCGGGCGCCCAGCTGCCTTTCCGCAGAGCCCATTCTTGCCCACCCCTTATCGCCCGCTGGTATCAACCAGAATCCCAACTCTCAGACGCCCTTTCCCAAGGGCCAAGCCCCCGAGGGCCAGTCTGCACACGCAAAAGCCTGCTCCCTTACTAGCCGGATTTATCTCCCGCATTTCCACGGCGCGGGTGCCCAGCAGCATTTGCTTTGGAGCCGGCGCCCAGGAACCGAGGAGTTAAGGGATGCCAGCCGCCCCGACCACACCGACCGTGATGCCTAAATGCGGCCACTGGAGGTTTTCTACCTGCGCCCGCCGACTTCTATCCGGTAACCATATGCCCCGGGTTCCCCGGGTGCTCCGCTCCCGGGCCAGTCCCACGCCCCCGCCGGGCCCACCTGGCCGTTCTTGCAGAGGTCCGCCCACATACTGGTGCCGTCGCCGCCGCGCATGAGGACGTGGTAGGTGAAGAAGTAGGTGCCGGGAATGTTGCATGTAAACTTGCCGCTGGTCGCGTCGTAGTTGTTACCTAGGTTGGTGACCACGTCGTCGAACTTCAGCACCTCGTAACCCTCGTGCGGGTTCTTGAGGCCAGCGTAGAAGGCCACGCGCGGCACCGTGGTGTAGGTGGCTGTGCTGATGGCTCCGCTGCCCCCCGCGCCCGGTAGCCCGGGAGGGCCGGTCTTGCCGGGCTCACCCTTCTCCCCTGGTGGCCCCACGGGGCCCGGAGGACCCGGGTCCCCGGGGGGTCCTGGGGGTCCCGGCTTGCCTGTGCGGCCCGGCTTCCCCTGGGGGCCCTGCACCAGCGTGGAGGGCGGGGGCGCGCCACTCTGCTCGCTCAGGGCGTCGCCGCCGTCGGGCCGCGCGCCGGCGCCGGGGCCCCGCGCGGGATAGGGGTCGCACACCATGCGGCAGGTGCCCAGCATCTCATAGTGGCCGTCCGGGCCTCCCGAGCTCACCAGCACGGGGATGAGTACCACCAGCACCAGCAACATCACCACACCCGCGGCGGCCGCCAGCAACGTCTTCCGGCCGGCGCGGAGCCTGGGGAGCGCCGGGCCGCCCGGCCGCGCCGTCGGGGCAATGGTGCCGGCGGGCGGGGGGCGCGGGCGAAGCGCCCGCGCTCAAGTGCCGTCCGGCGGGGCTGTGGGCATGGGGCTGGGCCCGGGGCGTCGCGCTGCGCTGGAGGCGCTGCGGAGCCCAGCCGCCGGCTCCAGCCTCACGCCTCCCTCCCCCTCTGCTGCTGGACTGAGCCGCGGCCGCAGCCTCCCGCCTTGCTCCTCCCGCCTCTTGGCTCTGGGGCCACCGCCCCCTCCGCCCCGCCCCGCCCCGCCCCACCCGCTCCACGCGCCTCGATGAGGGGTGGGATTACAGGAGGGGGCGACAGCTAATTGGGCCGCGGGCGGTAGGGCTCCGCCTACTTAGGGGGTGGGCTCTAGGGGCGGGGCCAAGGAGTCGCGGGCCAGAGCCTGGAGAGGAACCGGGAGACTGAGGCTACTAGAGACCCAGAGACCCGTAAATGCGGAGGGAGCTAGAGTCTGAGAAAAGGGAAAAGCTTCCTTAGGGAAGAGGGACAGTAGAGACCGAAGAGCGAATGGAAGAGAGGGCCACAGGGAAGTTAGAGAGCCCCGAAGGGGATTGAGAGAGGGTTGGTTACAAGAAAAACCCAGACGGAGGTGCGAGGGGCCCCGGCCCACAGGTGACGAAGGCGAGCAGTGGGGAGCGTCTAGGTCTGCAGGGAACAGTCGGAGCGGTTGAGGGGAGGACGCTGCGGGGAATAAGAAAGACAAGGAAGAGGGTAATGATGGAGTAGAGTGGAAGGCAAAAAGAGGATGGGGGTGGGGGGCATTCCACATTGGGGATCAATCGTTTGCCCGTCAGGGTGCCCAGTGGATCCTCAATGCCGGGATCAACTATCCACTCCTGTTTTCTGGATCCTGGCAGGTGCCGGGTTCTCAGATCTCCCTTCGCCTGGGAGAGGCAAGGTCTTCTATCCTTATCTCAGCCCCTTCACTGTGTTCTCAGTTCAAATTGCCTTTTTCTTGGGAAGAAGGACCTCCTTCACCTTCCTCTGATCACTCCCCTTATCCCTGCTTCTAGACAAGGGAGAAAGGAGGAACCTAAGAAAGTGAGCACCCCCCCCATGTTATTTCTCCATTCAGGCAAATGCAACTATGTCCCTGGGTGCCCCCCCTTTCTGGGGTTGATCTCACTCAGCTCCTCAGCTTCTCCTTTGTCTCCTTTTTTGCAGTCCCCCAACTCGTTTCTCCCCCCACCCATCAGGTTGTATGAAACAATCCTTTCTCAAGTGCAGTAAAGTGTTTAGGTTGCATAAACTGAAATGTGTCTGCTTCCATCAAAATATTTGTCACATTATTTGAGGCCCAGCTCATGCTGCTCCGCTGCTCCTCCTTCCCCCTCCTCTATCCAATCCACCAGGGAGGGCTCTGCAATCCGGAGGATGACCCTCCAGCCCCTTTCTTTTCTCCCTAAAGACCCCTCCCACTTCACGCTCTCTCCTCTTGACCTGTCACCACAGCCCTTATGATTCTCTGGCTTTCCCTACCCAAGACTGAGATTGCTGAAGCCCACCCAGAGCTGAGAGGGGGAAAGGGGCAGGAGGATATCAGAGGGGAGACTGTGACGACCACCAAGCACTGACAGATTCCCTTGGGATAGAATGACTCCCACCGCTAAAAGGGGAAACTGAAAATTCGGTAAATCGCTTTTATTCAGTGTTTGCAGTGCGCCAGGCCCTGTGTTGAACGCTCTACATGTGCCATCTTTCTTAATCTTCACACCAACCTTTATGGCAAAGCCCATCATTATTCTCGTTTTACAGATGAAGAACTGAGAGACTTGCAAGTTAAGAGATTTTTGCCCACACCCTGGTCGAGTAGCGGTTTGGTTCGCTGCTTCTGGCCGAGAGTCGTCCACATGTATCCCAAGGACCTGGGCTAAATGGTAGAGCTGGAATTCAAACCGGCAGCTGATACCACGCTCTTCCAACCTCGACAGGTTGGGGTCTCCAGGAACCGTGCGCTGCCTAAAGGGCGTAAAGTGTTAAGAGGAGTGGGTAGGGGTCTGCCAGCTAGACCTCCCCAGGCTCAAGAAGGGTATTCCTCGGCTTTCGCTGTCACTCTGGTTTCCAACATCCCCACCGGCGTCCCCCAGGCGGTGACCCTAGGGACAAGTCTTTAGCATAGCGTTTACAGCCGCCCGCCCCCAAGTTCGCACGCGAGCGGCCTCCCCTCTCCTAGCCGCTGGGGCGCACCGGCCGCCAGCAGCCCTCCCAGACGCACCGGGGAGCGGCGGCCAAGGCGCGGGCGGGGGCGGGAGCGCGGGGCCCGCGAGCTCGCCGGGCGTGCGAAGGCACCCCGCCCCCCGCCCCGAAGAGCGCCCGCTCCCCCGGCGCGGTGTGGCGTCTCTGTCAGCCCAGCCGGATTCTCCCCGCTTCGCTGGAGTGGAAAATAACGGCTTCAAACTTTGCGGAGAGGAGCTGGTGCCAGCACTTTAATTAACAGCCATCTTGGCCTGTGAGCCTGGGCCAACCGCTACGCGTCTCCCGGGGGCTCGCCAGGCCCCGCCCTGGCCCCGCCCAGGTGCCCGTAGGAGGCGGACCTGCCGCGGCCATCAGGGGCCCTTGTCCCCCCCAGAAGTGGGGGCCTGAGTGCGGGGGCGTCTCTTTGGCTTACTGCCTGAGGATCCCCAACCCTCCCTCCCCAACACCCCAAATTCTCCAAAGCCTGGCGCTTGAAGATTCTGAAAGCCCTGCGTGCCAATCTCAGCTGGTGATTTTAAACTAGTCATCTAACCGGCAGTGCTTCAAGTACCCTCCTCTGGATAAAGAGTTTTGTGAGAATTAAGTGAAAGCTAATGAGTGTAACGCACTAGGCTCAGGATCTGACCCTTCTCATGAGCTCAGTAAATGATGTCGACTCTGATTCCACCTAAAGGCTGAAACGGCCTTCTACCAGCCCAGACCTTGGGTCTCCTCTTCAGGTCTTCTTCCTAGGATTGCTGTGCTAGGCACTAGCAGAGGAGGACAACGGGCCTGTGCACTAAGGGCAGAGACAGAGCTAGAGTGAGGAAGGAACCTGGAAGTCTAGCTCCCAGACGTCCCAGCCAACCACCTACCAAAATCAGGGATCCAGGTTTTCAGAAGGAGAGCAGGTGAGCCCTGGGGAGAGGGGTGGGCAGCACTCTGCAGCCACGGCCAGCAGTGCTGGGGGCTGAGGTCTGGGTTTGGTTTTCCTCTTATGAGTGGGTGCTCCCTCACTTCCACACCCCCTTTTATTCTCGGGGGGCGGGCAGGTGGTGCGGAAGTGGGGTGCTAGACATTGGGTTGGTATGTAGGGGATGCAAGAAAGCAGAGACAGCTCTCTATTTATGCATGGATGTCTTTAGGAAACCGGATGACTGTTCCATGGCATTTTGGGGTTCTTTGAATGAATGTGAGTGGGTGTGAATGTGTAAGAAATTATGTGAGTGGGTGTCTGGGTTTGTGAGTGATGAAAGGGGGTGTCTTGCCCTGACTCATCAGCTGGCAGATCTGCATTCATTTGTTCACTTGTTCATTCAGTAAACATTTACTGAACATACCTAGCAAGGCAATGCCAGGTGGTGGTGGTGTGTTCAAAAGTGAATAAAACCTAAGCAGGACCCAAGAGGAGCTCATTGTTTAGCAGAAGACAACACAGGCAGGAAGAAATGAGAAATGTTCTGATAATTATTGTAACTAACATGGCTTAAACACTTACTGCAAGCAAGACATGTGGTTTATCTCGTTTAAATTTAACAACCTGTTATCATGGATGTAAAACTATTACATGACTTAGGTTATTATCAATAGTCCCACGAGGTGGGCAATCTTATTCTCCCCATTTTATCGCTGAGGAAACTAAGATGTGGGTAGAGATCTGGAGTAGGTGTAGTAAGCAGCATAGATGAAAAATTCCCTGCCTCAAGGACTCCAGAAGACTTTACAGAGATGTCGTTTTTTCTGTCCATCCATCTATCCATCCATCCATCTTCTGTTCACCCCCCATTCATTTTATAAACCTTTATTTATTGACTGTCCACAACATCTTTTGTTACAGGACAGGACACAGTGATGAGCGTGACCTCAGGTAGTGTACAGTGTATGGCGGGAACCTGGAAAATTAAATAAGCAACTCTGCTCTGACTTGACAATTAGTTGCCTGGGCATGTGCAGGGTGCATGTAAAACATCATCTAAATTCATCGGGAGGCAAAGAATCATGGGAAGCTTCTTGGAGGAGGTGACATTTAAGTTAAGCCTTGGTGAAGGGACTCATTAAAGTGAAGAGGCTGATCCGGAAGTTAGAGAAGAGAGAGAGGAAGGAAGATTATTGCTGGCAGAGGCAACGGCATATGCCGAGGGCCAGCTTGCAGGGCTGTGTGAACCGTGACTGGGAGAGTATAATTGATCCTCAGGGCAATTGGAAACTACTGATGGATGTTAACTGAGTGATATAATCAGATTATTTAGATTAAAGGGTCCCTCTGGTTACTGGGAGGGAAGAATTCCAATATAGAGTAAGACTTCGGTAGGTTAGGTAGGAGGCGGAGGCAGTGGTCCAGGAGAGAACTGATAATGGTTTGAGCTGAGAAAGCAAGAGGCAGAACTGGTTGACTTGATGACAGGTTGGATGGGGTCAGGGGGGCAGGTTTCTGGAAGAATCTTGAAATATTTATGAAATGAATGAAGGATAGACTAACGTTGTGGCTGTTATCTGAGAACCATGTGCTTTATATACTCTACTTCATTTAATCCTCACCAAAAGTCTAAGGAATAAATATTATCCTCTCCATATTGGAGATGAGAATGCTGAGTCTCAGAGAGGTTAGGTAAGTTATCTGGGATCACACAGCTGGTAAGGAGAGTCAGAATAAGAACTCGGGTCTGTTTGACCCCAGGTGGGGGCTCTGCAGCACTTGGCCCAGCCATCATAGAGTTGGTGGGAAAACAAGGAAAGGCACTTTAGAGAACAGCTTGGGTTGAGGTCCAGGAGTATAACAGGCATATCAGTCATATACATATTTTTTTAATTATTATTTAATTTTTGGAAGCCCCTGGTCTACAGCTCTAGTTTGAGTAGGATGGGGATCTGAGTACCAAGAGGCAGAGATCAGCTTTCAAGACCCAGGTAGGCCCCAAACTTGCCATCTGTGTTTGGGGGGAGTCTCCCATTTTAGGGCTTCCATTTCTTTGGGCTGGATAATTGTTGAGGTTTGCAATTCTCACGTCAAGGAAAACTCCCCAGTGGCATCTATTAAAATACTTTAAACCCCTTTATGACATTTTTTTAAGAGAGGAAGGAAGGATGGAATGGAGAGAGGGCTGTAGGAAGGGAAGAAGGGAGGGAGGAAGGGAGGAAAGAAAGAAGAGGGAGCATTTTTATTTATTTGTTTTGTTGTTTCTCTCAAAGTCCTTGCACTTTACATGGTCCTTGGGCCACAGCCACAGGCTTCTCGTCTGAGTCCCCAACGTATGTCCCCTTAATGATATATTTTTTTTTAAGGAAAGGTAGAATGAAGGCAGTAGGCAGGAATACAGAGGAGAAGAAATATCTTTATTTTTATTTAATTGTTCACTCTGGTTGCTCCCCCTCGGGCCCAGGACTCAAACCCAGTGCTATGTGGCCTGCTCTTTGGGAGACGATTGACCTAACTGCTGCTCCACCAGGGTGTGCCCCTTCATGACATTCAAACCGAGACCCTGGCAGATCATCCATGGGAGAAGCCACCATCACTTCAGTCCCCCTTTGAAGAAGGGACATTTGGTTAGAAAGTATAGGCAATGGAAGTCGAGTTGTGATTTGGGGTCAGGGACCAGGACATACCTCAGTGGATGGAACCAGGCTGCAACTCAACTCCTGACAGCAAGGGACCCTGTCGGGACCCCGTCCCCCCAGCCCTAGGTGAGGAGAGAGTGGGATTGAGCAGGTAGAACCCGAGCCCCAGGCCACTGACAGATTCTTCATCAGAGAGCTCTGGGCCTCATGCCTGGGGTTTCCAGCCCAGGGCCTCCTTCTCCCCACCCCGTGTGCCCATCCCAAACCCCCTTCCAGGGAGGCAGCTCCAGAATGGCCCAGCTGAGGGAGGGGAGACAAAAATCGAAGGGGCTGGCTCCCCTCAGCCTCGCCTGCCTCTCTTGGCTGCATGTATAAGTAATGAGTCTCTGCAGCCCCAACAGGAACCAATATAATGGCGGGTGTGCAGGGTCAGCCTGAGAGACAGATAGCAGGGACGCAGGAGTGACAGGCAGTGCAATTATGCTGAGCCTCCTGCAAAGGCGGCAGAGAGAAGGCCCAGCCAGGCCAACTTGGTCCCAGCCCCCTCCCCGGGGCCTTGATTCTTCCAGACCCTCCAGCCGGCAGCCCCAGCTGCTAGGCTAGATGGGGAAGACAAGGAGGAGGAGAGATAGTGGGAAGAGGGTGGTGGTGGAAGAGCTGGGGCTGGTGGGCAGCAGCTGGTCATCCTGGGTTCTCAAGACACCCTGATCTGAGGATGGGGGCATGATAACTGGGGATGACTTTTTCTTTGGGACCCCTCTCCCTCAGGGGAAACCTCTTCCCTTGCATTCCCACTCCAGAAGACTTAGAATTTGGGGTCTGGGAAGGTCTTAGAGACCCCTCCTTTTAGAGAAGGCGAAGCTGAGGCTCAAAGAGGGTGTTGGTTTTTCTGAGGTCATAAGTTCAATTGGAGGCACAGTCAGTTGGGAACCTGGGGGCTCTTTTCAGGCCTTCACTGGTGTCAGGGGCAGGTAATGGGGGAGAGGAAGATTGCTGGCTCCTGTACTGGGTGGTCACCACAGACCCTGTGAGGGTGGTAGTGGAGTTGGAGCTCAGAGAGGCCCGACAATGGGGTGTGCAGGTTGGAACTACGGTTCAGTAGTTTCCTTGGAGAACCCAAGTCAGCCAGGGCCAGGCCTGCATGCTCAGAGAAGGGTCTCTGGGCAGCTCATCTCCACACATTTGAGGAAGGAGTGATGGAGAAGGGCTTTCTAATGTAGCACCAGTAGAGCAGTGGATGCGGAGCAGGTGTTCATTGACCAAACCCCTGGGGCATGCCCTTGTGGCTCAGGCTGCTGAGACGCTGGTGTGCAGACCATGTAAAACCCAAGGACCTGGATTCAAGACTGAGATGGAGAGTAAAACCAGAATACAGGTCCTTCCTTCCTTCCTCCCTTCCTTCCTCCCTTCCTTCTTCCTTTCTTTCTTCTCTTTAAAAATAAAAAAACTAAAACAACCAATCATCTGTCCAGGGCCAGCTTCAGGGATGTACAGCCTGTGCCTGGCAAAGGTCCTGCACTCAGAAGGGACCTGCACGTGTTTTCATGCTCTGTTGTCAACATCTTAAAGTTCTTATAATTTTGCACAGAGGTTCATGTTTTCACCTCACTGGGCCCTGTACATTGTATAGTTAATTGGTTCTGCCCCTGAAAGAGATGTGATCTGTTCTTTTTTTTTTTAAAAAAAAAGAAAGAAAAAAAAAAAAAGAAAGGCAGGAATGAAGGTAGGCAGCAGGCAGGAAGACACAGGAGGAAGAAGCACTTTTATTTTTCTTTGTATTCAGCTGTGCACACTGGTTGATTCTCCCTGGACTCAGGACTTGAACCCAGGGCTATGTGGCCTGTGCCCTTTGGAGACGATTGACTTAACTGTTGCTCCACCAAGGTGCACTGTAATTTGTTCTTGGAGGGGGTCCCTGGTCCCTCCCTGGCCCAGGATGCCCCTAAGTGGAGGGGAACACAGCCAGGAGAAGCTGGCATTTAATGGCTTTCTGGGGCCTCCGCCCTGCCCTACAAAGGCTGATCACGCATGTGCGGGGTTGGGAGACCTTGGCTGCTCTGTCATGTTGGCCTCCACCTCCTGCACTTTGCACTTTGTCCGCCTGCGCCCATCACTGATCCCGGCCAGGGCTGCGTATGGAAGGGTGCTGGTCACAGGACTCTTGGTCCCAACTGCAGTGTCCTATCCATTGGGGTCATGTGACTCCTCTAACTGCCACCCCTACCCCTAGGGCAGGAGGGACTGGTGGAGGAGGACCGGTGGGAGCTTAATTAGCAGTGAGCAGGCAGCAGGCGGTGGCCCAGAGCAGGCCGACTTCTCCTGCATGGATCTGCTCTCTGGAAGAGGCACTAGTGGGCTGGCTTAAGCTCTGACTGGGCTATTTTAGGAATTTTCTTAACTCTTCCTGTGCCACTGCTATCTCTGGACAGACGTCTCTTCCCAGGCACCTGCCAGCTCGATTGTCCTCCTCATCCCTCTCCCCAGTCCCTGCTCTTCCTCTCTGGCAGCTGAGATCACCTTTTTCTGGGTGATGGGTCCAGTTGACTTTGGTCAAGGAAAGCACCCATCTCTGACTCCTGAGCCCCCTTTTTGCCCTGCCCCCTTCCTCCCTGCTCTCCACCTCATCTAGCTTAGAGATACTGGCAGACTTCAGCACCACCCAGCCCTGCCTTCTCATCTTATGAAACTGAGATCATTAGGATCCCCCACCCTAGTGAAAATAGCTGCCCAGACCCAAGGGAAGAAGGGAGAAAGTTCCAGTCCCGGCCTCCACCCTCTGGCAGAGCAGTAGCCCCTGCCAGCCTGACTTTGCTGCCCCACACAAGCTGCTGGATCCCCGTGATGTCATGGGTTTTCCTCTCGCCGTCCTGTCCTCCACACCAGTGTCTGGCTTCTTGGACACTCCTCGGCCAGGATTTAGGTATTACCAGGGCAAGACCAAGGGAGCCCTTACCGCCCCACAGGGGTACGGAGAGGGCCTGGCATGAATAAATCCGAAATTCTAGCCAAGACAGGGAAGAGATCTCACTCAGTACCCAGGGTTTCTGAGTCGGCGGTGGCCTGTTGGAGCTGGCAGGCCGAGGATGATCAGGACTTTGGTGGCACCCCTCAGGTGCATGCCTCTGAGACTAAGAGCTGACAGTTGCCACCAAATGCCAGTGGGAAAAGTTGCCTTGGAGATCCAGGCCTGGCTGATGGCACACTGCTGCCCCGGGGCCTGTGGTATGTGCACAGGACACTGGTGCAGAGCACAATTCATCTCTGCCTATGGAGGGCTGTTCTCTTGGGCTAGTTCACCAGGGTGTCTGACCACCAGCCTGGGCACAGTGTGGACGGACTGGGGCAGTGTGTCCTCCCCATGGGCCCCACCCAACTCCCCCTCCTCCACGCTGCCACCACCAGCCCAGCCTGGCTACCGGAGGCTCAGGACTGGCTGCGGGCAGAGGGTGAGGCCAGATGAAATTGCTCTAGCTCCCTTCAGGAGCAAGAGAGGGGTCACTGAGTTGTAAGTCTTCCAACCTCCGGTTTAGATTGATTTATCAAGATGTCCTGGGGAAGATTTTTAATTCAGAGAGAGAATACCCTCCAGCAATTTAGGGAGACTTCTCTGACTCTTTTAGAAGGAAAGCCCCTCCCTTTACCCCTCACTGAGAGACAGGAATAGGAGACTGGCAGTTAAGAGGGACTCACCACACTATCAGGGGCACAGATGAGATTTCTGCCTCCACGTTCCTGAGGAGACACACTGGGGCACACAGGCTAACCTGGGCAACTAGGAGCCAGCCCCTGCAGCCAGTCCCTGCCTCTGCAGTGCAGCCCCGCCTTCCCTCCCCCAGGTTCCCTCCCCACTGGCTTCCAGGCTGGGCGCCCCAGCTGGCGAGGACGTCTTGCTCCTCAGCAGCTGGGATTTGTAAATATTTATAGGAACATGGAACAGATCAGTGGCTGACAGGTCCAAGGAGCGGGCAGGGACCCTGCTCAGATCCAGGCAGCTTCACTCCCCATCCTCACACCCTGACCTGATTTGAGGGCACTCAGGATGACAGAGTGGGGGGATCAAGCAGGGCAAGGGACTGGCGGTCTCCACATCCAGGACAAGCTCAATGGAGCTGCCTCTGGCCCAGCTTCCACGCTCAGTCAAGCATCCTTCCGCCTCACCCAGCTCACCTGTGCTCACACCCAGTGCCACATGACGCCACCTTCACACTGCTGTTCAGTCCTCATGTACTTTCACCATCACACTCATGAGTACACACAGGCCTATGCTTACCCTCTCACACTCACATCTTTGCACACATACCAGCTCCTACTTATAAACCATTTGTGTCCCAGGTCCCAGCAACTCCCTACAGTCTTAATCACCTGTCCTATCCTGGGAGGGAATCTCCTGTTTCCAGTCTGAAGGGGTGTGTGTGTGTGTGTGTGTGTGTGTGTGTGTGTGTGTGTGTGTGTGTGTGTGTCGCAGGAGGGGATCAGCCCTGAGGTCAGGGTAAGGAAGAGAGAGGAGGCATTGGACAGGAGTCCAAACCAAGAGCCACTGAGAACTGCTATCAGCTCCAAATAGAGACAAAGACAAGCCAAGGGACTGGAGACTGACAAGGGTTCAGGCACATGGGCAGGAGTGAGGGGCCTGCTGGTTGAGATGCTGTCACATTGCTGCTCTAGTGACCTGTGAGACCAGCACCCCTCTCCTGGTTGGAGCTTCTCCCTCTGGATCTTGTCACTGTGGATTTGCTTTGCTGCTTGGGCAGCCGGGAGTGGTGACAAGCAGGGAAGACAGTGGCCAGGGAAGCTGGCTGTGCTGCTCCAGCTCAGCTGCCGACTCACCCATCAAAGTCCATATTGTCACCCGGGGTCCCCCATGAGACCAGTGACCAGCCTGGCTGCCCTGACCTCCCAGGACCACAGTGCGGGTGGCACTGGACCCCCTCCCCCAAAGCTAGGCAGTACTAACCAGACCTTGTCGAGGCCCCTAAAGCTGGGTTTGGGAAGCCCGGGCCAACTCTCAGCTGCTGGACACACAGCCGTGGGCAGGAGCCTGTGCGTGAGGCGGGGACTCGAGGCCGTGGGAGAAGCCACACTAAGAAGCCAGACGTGCTTTTGGCTTAAACTCCTTGTTTTACCTGTTTTCCACGCACAGAACAATACCCTCACACCTGTGTCCCTGGGTGCTATGTTAAATAACTCTCCTCCCGGTTCTGTCTCGGAGTGTTTGTGCTCTGCAATCTGGGAGCAACAATGTCTATAAATCCAGAGAGCCAAAAATATAATCACAAAAAGCAGAGGAAGTTGCGCTGACGGCTACTTTCCTGTGTTTTAATTGTCAGGACAGCTTTCCGCCCAGGTTTTGACGTTCTGATTGATTCACGCTTTCACGGGTTCATTCATGTATTTACTCAGCAACCATTACTCATCCAGGTGCCCTGCATGGCATCCCAGGAGCCGGCACTGTGTTTCCAGCCACCAGGGGAAGATGAGGAAATGCATAGCAAAGCATGATACCCACAGGAGACTGGACACCAGGGTCGGGGCACCCAGCCTGGGGACCTGGCTGCCCTGCTTTCCTAGCGGAATGCTGGAAAGTGACCCAGAATCCCTGTTTCATCGCAGGATCAACATCTCCTGCGCACCCCCTCTTCTGTCTCTGCGGGTCTCCCTCCCGGACAGTCAGGCCATTTGGGAATGGTTAAAAGCGCATGAGTGTGAGACTGGAACTGGGCTCGGAACCTCACTGGCTGATGACCGCAGGCAAATCATTCATCTGTCTGAGCCATGCTTTCCTTCTCTGTGCCCACCACAGGGACCCATCAGCAGCAAATGAGATTAAATACAGAAGGCACCAAGGTTGGTGCAGGCTCATGGTGGAGCCTCCATTCTGGAGAGCCCTTCTGCTACCCCTTTGCCAGAGGTGCACTGAGCACCTCGCCTCGCAGGTGGGAGAGGAAATCTGATGGGCTTTGGGGTTCAGGCACCTTGAATCTGTGCTTCATGCCCGTCCTCCCAGGAAGCCTGGAATCCTGGTTCTGCTTTGAGGGGAGCCTCTTATTTGGGGAAGCGGGGGGCCCTGCCTCCTGGACCACCTGAATTTTCTAGAGAAATCATCCCTTTCTTCGCCCTGTTCTCCTTCTCACTGGCTCTCAGGTGTACAAATGACTTATTGTGTGAGATGGTGCTGATGCAGGTGATGGTGGAGGTGATGATGGTGTTGGGGTGGTGGTGGCAGGAGCTCAGGGTCCTGGGCTCAGACTTTGAGAGCTGGAAGAACACTCTGTGCTGCTAGTCCATGGCCCACTGTGCGCCAGGCTGTGTGGTGCTCACTTCAGTTTCACGGCAGTGCCCAGGGCCGCCCATCTCCTTTTGCAGAGGACACTGAGGTTGAGCTAACAAGTGACCTGGCTACTGGCTCACAGCTAGTAAGACATGAAGAGCTATTTAACCCAGGGTGCTTGGACACCCAGCCCCATGAGCCCTCCCTATGTCATCATGAAGCATCCCTCTGTCACAGTAGGGGAAATGGAGAGCCAGGGAGGCTAATGGAGTTGCCCAAGGCCAGGCAGCAGTTAGAAGCAGAGCCTGACCTGCGTTCCAAGTCTCAGCAGCCTTCCCATAACTAAGGCTGGGGTCTCATTAAGGAGGATGGGAGAGCCAGCATCATATCACCTCCTCAGAGCCCTGACTTAAGGTCTAGAGCCCAGGCCTCCTCAGGTCCCGGGACATGCCCTGTATCTGCTGTCTTCCCAGCCCTGTACATGTCAACTCCAGTCTCTAAGTGAGGGTGACAGACACTGCTGCTCCCTGACCCATTGTCCGTGACTCTCCATGCCCCGGGGTCAACTGTGAGCCTCCTTTCCACCAGATACAGTGGCTCTGACTGGTCTGGAGGTGAGGGACAAGGGCTGGCACCCCTCTACCCTCATCCCTGTCTGGGGTGGGGAGCTTGGGAGTCCAGTCATCTTGCTTTCCTCATCTTTATATGGCCCTAAACCTTAGTCTTCTACTCAAAAAAGGGGGCCGCTCCATGTGAACCCACAAGGAATTAGCGAACAGGGAAGAGGACAGAACTGTGCCCAGACTGCATACTGTCTATAGGGTTCATCCCCTAGGAAGCCTTCTCGGATTCATCTGATACAGTTCCACTCCATCTGACCCCCTGACTAAGTCTGGGGGTGGAAGCGATGGTGATGATGGTGGTGATAGTGTTGGAAGTGCTGGTGGTTGTGGGGGTGATGGAGGTGGTGATGATGGTGGTGGAAGCGCTGCTGATAGTTGGGTCACCTACCATTTTAGCTCTTGAATGACCACAGTAGGGTAGGACTTCCTGGAGGGAGAGAAATGGATTGGTTACTAGCTTCCTTGACATCGACCCTCGCCTCTTTAATAATACTGACTTTATTGAGGGCCCTCCATAAACCAAGTGCTTTATATATAATAATTCATGTCATCCTCCCTCCAGGCTTACGAAGCAGGTGTTCATGTTTCAGAGATGAGACACTTAAGGCCAGAGAGGTGAAATAACTTGCCTAGGATCATACAGCCAGCAAATAGCGGAACTTAGACTCAGTCCCACACCAGAATCTTTCCAGACAGAGGTCCTGGTCAGAGGAAGACGGGTATGTGTATGTATATATGTGGGGATTTCGGAGGCCCCACTGTCTTGGAGTTCTCAGGGGCCCAAGTAGTGCCATTGTGATGATCTTCCTGCCTCCACCTCTGCAGGAGCTCGGACGTGGGAGCTGGGTATTGTGGGCATGGGGGAGGGGCTAGGTGCCACCTGGCAGTCACAGAATTGAGGAGAGACAACTTTGGCCTCTGCCAGGCAGCTCACCCCAGCCCTGGGCTAGGTCTCCCACCCTCAGGAGCACCATCCTGCTGGCCTCCCTCCCTCCCTGGATCTCATTATATCCCTAAGAGAAACTGACAGCCTCAATATCTTACTTTGCAAATATAGTTTATTCCTTCAATAAAGCCGCCTGCGCAGGGGAATGTTTAAGCCCCGCTCTCCCCTGAGAGCCTCATTTGAATTTCTAAAGTCTTTAGCTGGCTCCTCCAATGGGGCAGCTGGGTAATGAAAACGCAACCTCTTAGAGGGGATTCATTTCCTGCCTGGTCCCGTCTCTGGCCCAGACAGAGAGAAGACCACTGGATACACGGGTACTGGGGGTGGGCTGGGCTGGGCCTGCACCTGAGCAGCCGGGAACCCCTCTACAGGGACCTGAGACCCATGGACCCCTAGAAAGCATCTCCTGGGTGGGCTGGGGTGTTCCCCCAGAAGCGCAGCCTCACCAACCCCTGGGGGTGAGACCTCCTCCCAGGCAGGGTCCCCTCATTCCAGGGCAGCCCCTATCCCAGGCCCCCTTGGGAGTCTCTAATTAAAGGACCGGCACGCCCCTCAGGGACTCATTAGGCCCGCTGTGCAGAGAACATTTAATCATTGCTCAGAGCATCGATTGGAAAATCAATTTCTTTGTCTCTCCGCACGCGGCGCTGGAGAAGTGGGGGAAGCGCTGACCTCCTTCTGCTGCCATGTAAAGTGCTGCACATTTAATCAGGGAACAGAAATCAATTAGCCACTTACGAGGCTGGCTTTAGTTACCGAATTGGCAGGGCCTGCGCCACAGCTCAGCGCTGACAAGCGAATCTGGTCGCTCCAGAGCATCCCACCAGCTCCCCAGTCCTCTCCCGCGCTGGGCATCTGTCATCTAGACAGGCTTCCAGGAACCCCAAAGAGGTCCTAGAGAGGGTCCCCAACCCCTAGCTCAGAATCACAGCCTCCCTGGCTGACCCCCTTCCCACTCGCACTAAGCCTGACCCTGTCTGTGCTCAGCTATGCCAGTCCCAGGGCCACAGGGAGACCCTGCGAGGCGGGTTCAGATCTCAGCTCTGCTCCCAGCTGGTTTCTGTGGTGTCAGGGTCCCAGCTGCCTCTCTGCCTCAGTTAGCACTGGAGCACTTTACTGGGAAAAAGGGCATAAGAATAGTATGAGAATCGGGATGTCCCAAGAGCTCCTCTGAAATGCCTACCAGAGAACTGAAGCTCAAAGAACGCTTGTACTCATATCACTGGGACAGCCACCCTCCAGCTGGCTCAGACAAGGGACAGTGAGGGTGTGACTAGAGGGTCTATGCCACTGCTCACCTTCCACTTGGACAAGGCAGGTGTGCACAGCATCCCGCTTCTGTTTCCCCATCGCCTTCTGGGGGCTTGACTGAGCCCCCTCAGCACCCATCCTCTTCCTGTTCGTGCACCCACCCAACCACACCTTCCACGGCCCCACTCACCCATGACAAGACCCCTCTGCCTCCCCGGCCCCCAGGCCCACCTACACAGCTCGGGTGCAAGCTTTCCAGCCATGCCGAAGCACCCAGTTATGCACACCCAATTACACAGAGTTGTACACAGTCTGCACGCCCCATTACACACAGCTGCGTGACTTTCTCACACCGGCACAGTCCCAGGGTCCCATCCTCTCATGCAGCTGTGCACCTTGCCTTCTCCCTCCGCTCAGCTGCCCCATGGCTGCTCGCACACACGCACACTGCCACACACTGGGGCTTACCTGCGGCCCCCACCCTGCAGTGGTACGCTGGTGGCACACCCGCTCACACGCACACACGTGTGTACGCACACCCGTTCCCTAATAATATTAGACATGCCATTTCTTTTGCATGACAGTTCCAGTGGAGATGCTCAGAGCTGTCACTTGGATGAAAAATAATGCATAATCCTAGTCTTCCTTCCTTCCCTTCCCTTTCTTTCTTCTCTGTTTAATGAGCTCCTAAAAATATTCCTTGCTGTCTCGCCACTGAGGCTGTGGGCTAAGTGTGAGTCAAGCCTGCCTCCCCCTCCTGCCTCCCCTCCCTCGGCCCCCAAGGGGCCAGGCTCCTGCTTGTGGTGGAGGTCAGGTGGAAGGGCTTCTGCCTGGGCCTCTGCAGATGGCTCACTACCACTCCCCACCTCGCTTGTCCACTTGAACTGGGGATGAGACAGGCAGGTGAGACACATTGGGAAGACAGGCAGGAGCCCCCGGGTACCTGACCACCTTGGGCAGTCGCTTTTGCAGCAGCTCCTGACCTCTTTCCCAACAGCGTCCCGGTCATCATTCTTTCAACCTCAAGAGGGAAAGGCTTGCATATAACCAAGGTCCCTTCTCCACCTTACACACCTGCTTTATTCTCCCTTTCAGAACACAAGAGGAGGAAGGAGGAAGGGTCTCCCCAAATCCCCAGTTTCTACCAGCACCTGAGTCTGGCTCTGCTGGGGAAATTACAATTGTCACAGCTTCTTCCATTCATCCTTCAAGGCCTAGATCAAAGTCCCCTCCTCCCTGAAGCCTTCCTGATGGACACAGGATTGTTATGTGTTAACTGTTCATACTGACACACTTCAATAATCATAAATGGTTGAGGAAAAGCAATTGCACGTTGTGCCTGCTGGGAACTTTGTCTCTCTGTGGGACTCTTTCCATGCTGTGTTTTATTTCTTCATGTACAGGTGTCACTCCCACCATATCTGAGTTCCTCACACCAGCAACCTGACTTGCCTGCTTAGATGGATGGATGATGGATGAATGGGATGAATAGATGGATGGATGGATGGATGGATGGATAGATGGATGATGGGTGATGGATGATGGGGTGACTGAGTGATGGATAGATGGATGATGGATGAATGGAATGATTAGATGGATGGGTGGATGGATGGATAGATGGATGATGAATGGATGGGATGATTGGATGAATAGTGAATGAATGGATGGATGGAAAGTGATTCAGAGGGAAGAGCTCAGGTCATAAGCCAGGGATGAGAATGTTCACCAGTTTTCTGTGAATATCCATTATGACGTTGGGAAAGATGAAAGCCCTTCCTGGGCCCTGGTTTCCCTATCTGTAAAATGGGCGAGTTGGCTCAGGCGATATCTGAGGTCACCTGCAACGCTGAGAATCATCATCCTGCCCATGATGTCATGTCTGTCTATAGCCTTGAACATTCCATCCCATTGTGTGCAGGAGGCTGGACGCAGTGGCGAGCACAGCCAGAGCTCTCATAGAGCCCTCGGGCTTGCTTTCCTGTCCTTGGCCTCCCACCTCATCTAGGCCTATTTCTTTGATCAATCTTACAAACTCTACTTCAATGTCTTTTATTCTCTGCCCCTTTTCTTGCCTTTTCTGGGTCTGCATCCTACCCAGTAGTGGCTCAGAGAAGGTGCCCTCACCCCCTTTCCCCTTTCCTTTCCTCCCCCATCCCACCTGCTTCTGGAGCCCCTTCCCATGGGCCTGCCCAGCTCATCCCAGCAGCTCCAGTCCCGAAAGGTTAAGCTAATAGCAGCTCCTTTCCCATCAGCTGCTCTTGTTTGCTCTCCATAATTGCAGGAGAGGGGGGCTGCAGGGGGCCCTCTGAGTGGTAGCTGGTGTAGAGTGAGGGGCTGGCCAACCTTGTCCCAGGAAGAGGGGCTGAGGAGGGGGCTGTGTGGGAGCTGACACATGAGACAAGAATTGGCAGAAGGCCCAGAGTCACCTGGAGAAGAGAGACTGGGGTCCGGAGAAGGGCTGTCAAAGATGGCCCCTCCTGGGTTGAAAATAATTAACAATGGCCAGTTTGTCAAGCGCGCTGTGCATGTATGTAAGTACTTCCTAGTTTTAACTGCGAATTGCACAGCAGCTCCGGGAGGCAGACTCCTCCCTCTTGTGCCCATTTTGCAGGAAACTGAGGCTCCAGGTAAGTTGTGTTCTGGGGTCACATGTTGCTAAATGATAAAGCTCAGGCAGAAATTGTTTTCCATCACTCCTTCCACCCCGAGTGGGGGCTCGCAGGACCTGGGAGGCCATTAGGTCCAGAGGGAGAGCAGGAAAGGGACTTGTCCCAGGTCACAGAGCAAGTTGTTGCTGCCACTGAGCTGAGGATTGAAGTTGAGCACAGAGTTTGCTCCCCTTCTGAGCCTCAGTCACCTTGGAGACTTCCTTTGTTTGGGGTGCTTGGGTGAGGGTGACATGAGAAGGGTGTGGAGTCGCACCGGACATGCCATGTGCATGTCTGCCTGGTGGAGGGGGCACACCTGGAGGGAGCAGCGGCCCAGCCGCCTACTGCTTTGAGCATCTTCAATAATTCATCAGGGACAGAGCAAGCCCAGCGCAGAAGGTGGTGTGAGGAGTGTCACAGTCAGTGACTTCAGGCCAGCACTGGAAAGATGGGCATGGGAAATCAGCATGCAGTGTGCTCAGCCCGAGCCCTCTAAGCGGCAGACCTGGGCCAGGCTGGCCTCAACGTTCTGCCACCTGTCTGGGGTCTGCGCACCTTATATCTGCTCCCACCAGGCACACTGCCTCTTGTTTTCTTGAGGTGGGCATTGTCTCTCCCTGTAGACATGGGGGCTCCCCAAGGCAGGGGCTGTGTCACTCTCATCAGACTGGGTGTGGAGTCGGATGGCAGGGATTGAGTCTCTGCCATCTAACTGGACATTCCACTAAGGTGGAGACTATGTTCGCCTTCAGACTCTGCCCCTCTGGCCTCTACCCCTGCGTTCTGAGGGTCACAGCAGCTCTACCATTAGCTCCATTCTCTCCCTTCCCAGCTCTCTCAGTTACAGCAGTGAGCTACCCCGTCCTTTCCTGGCTTCTGCCTGGGCACTTGCTGGACTGTCCGTGAAGTGAACTGCAGCAGGATGGGTGTCACTCTGCCCGTCGGCACCTAGTGATGGTCTGCGTCACAGTTCTTACTCTTAATAGTAAGCGTGCACGTGCGCCTGACTGACTGAGGCCACTTCCCCCTATTCCCACAGGTCCTGGGACCCTTCATGGCAATATAAGGGCAGGGCTGGTGGGTGGGGGGTGCCTCAGAGGCCTTTTTCTTGAGAGAGGTCTTTCAAAGGCTGCTTGGAGACTTCTCATTCACGGCACTCACTGCCTCTGGCATTGTGAAGCTCTCTCTTGTGGAGAACCTGCTTTTTGGAAATCCAAACCCATCTCTTTGGGGCTACCCCAAGCAAACCTGGTGCTCTCTGCATGTCTGCCTACAAGTCTGTAGCTTGCAGACTGGGGAGCCCAAGAAAGCATGGCAGACTGTGTGGGTCCCCCTACACCCACATCTGCAACTCACTGCATGCCCCCACCCCGTGTCAGCACGGCAGAGGGCACCTGGGGAGTGCTAGGGAACAGATGATCTCTTTTAAAATATTGTTTCCAGAGGAAAGGCACAGACAGGAATGAAGACAAGCAGGCAGGCAGGAAGAGAGAGGAGAAAGACGCACTTCGTTTTTGTTTTATCTGTTCACACTGGTTGGTTTCCTCCTAGACCCAAGACTCGAACCCAGGGGTATGTGGCTTACGTCCTTCAGAGGCTACTCCTCCGGTGCACACCTGATAGTGTCATTTGTATTCTGAGTGACCAGGCTCTCCATGAGAACCCCTTCCTCGCCCCCAGTTCTATCTTCAGAACTTCTCCAGGCAACATCAATAACGGGAATCGATGCATCAATGAGCATCCCGGTCTGAGGCCCGCAGCCTCTGTAGAGCTCTGCTGCATCCCGAAGCACTTCAGCTCCCAGCCCCCTGCATCGCTTCTAGGAACCCGGCCTCACCTTCCTATCTGCCGCTGTCCCTAGAGACCAACCCCCCCCTCAGCTGCAGAGCAGCTTTGCTTTGAGGAAACAGGAGTGTGGTCTGGGACAGGAGGAAGCCTAGGGTCAGGGAACCAGGGGTTGAGTTCAGTGTTGCTTGAGTCTTATCAGGAACCTGAAGAGTGGGAGAGGGGGCGCCAGGCCTTTGGCGGTGTGGCAACCACATTATTCCAACCTCCAAATACTTGACAACTCAATGTTACCTCTTACCACTCACTAGCCAAGTGACCATCTCCAGCGGCACCGAGCACCCAGTGACCAGCTCTAACCTCCCAACATGGCTGGTCCGGCCCAACCAACTATCTAGGACTAGCCATCTGCCACTGACCAGCCACCCCTGATGGCCCATGTCAATGTGCGAAAACACTGGGCACCATCAACACCATCTCAACCCCAATATCCATGTCATACGGGCCGTCAGCTCAGATCTCCCCAGCTGACCAAGCCAAGTTAAGCGCCTGAAACCGCTCTCCACAGGCCATCTAAGATTCTAAGACCCAACAAGGACCCTGCCTTCTAGTCACCGGCGATCACCTGACACTTTCCGTGGGCTGCTATGTTTTACCTGCAGCTCTTTCGGTGTCCACTGGTCACAGGTGGACTGGGCACTAATCTGATGGGCCTGCTCCTGGGGTCCATCCCATCCCAATGGTGGAGTCACTGGTCTCCCAGTCCTGTTCCTCTCAGTCTGACCAGGCCCTCATGGCTCCTCCCAGTCAGCAATGACCAGCGGCATAGAGTTCAGTTGAAAAGGGTTTTCTTCACTGTCTCTGGGCTTAAAGAAGTCTGGCTGATGTTTGCTGGTCGCCTCCATACTCCCTCCACATCCTCTCTCCATCCTCCAACCACTCCCAAGCTTGGTGTTAGTTGTCAAGAATGACAGCCTGACGAGAGTCATGGTGCTGGGCTGGGCTCATCTCACAGGAACAGTCCACGGTTGCCCCCTTGCTGTGGACTGTAGTGGGAGGAGGTGCCTCTCCTGCTCACTCCCCACCTGGAGCCTGGAGAGGGATAGGGGTGGGGATTCAAGGGTCAGGGCAGGATTCTGGGAGGTTCTCTGGAGTGTGGACTGGAGGTGAGAGAGGATGCAGAGGAGGCCTGTGGGGCAGGGACCAGGCAGGGGCCTGGGCAAGGGGACGAGGAATCAAGAAGCTCAGAAATGATGAAGGCAGAGGAGGCTAAGAGAGGAAAGGGGGCACAGTTCTCAGCATGTCCTGAGACGTGGTTGCTGGCCACTCCCAACCCCACTGGCTGCCTTTGCTTAATGGAAAGTTCCATGGAGGCTCATACTGGGTGATGCTCAAGTTCCCCCTTCATCAAGGACTCGGAACCAGGGCTATTAATTAAACGAGGGAGCAGCTGCTCTGGGCCGAGGGGCCAAGTGACAGGAAATCAGTCTGTCCCTGGAAGCGCTGGCCCAGCCCTGGCTTCAGAATCGGGAGGCTGTCTGTCACCCTCATCCTCTGAGGGACCCATCCAGAGACCTGTGTGTGTGAGCATGAAGCCTGGCTGCTGCCAGTGGTGGAGGCAGGGCCTGGGAGACCCCACATCCCAGGTGGGAAACTGGCTCCTGGATCAGACTCTGTTATGTGTCCATGGTTAAGTCACATCCTTTCCCCAGGCCTCAGTTTCCCCAACAGTCCAATAAGGGGGCTCAGTTTCTCTTTGCGGGGCTGCTGGTTCCCCACAGGGGATCTCTGGGATCCTCCCTTCATTTCCCAGGCACTGCCATTTGCCCCCTGGAACTTGTCTGGAGTTGAAACAAGCCTGAACCTGGTGGCTGTGACTTCCAGAAATTGGACCCTTTTTCTGCTCTTTAGCCCCACCTTGGGGATCTGAGAGGATCCATGGTTGGCCTGGTGGTGGACAGGAGGACCCTCACATCAGGGCATGAAGGGAGGGTGGGTTCAGGACTGGAAAGCTGGCAGGATAGGGAAAAAGCAGAGTGGAGCGGTCAGGGAACTTCTCAAATGCTCTTTCCAGGCTTGAAGATTCTTTTCTGATCCCCAAATCTGAGTGTTTGGTGAGACTGGTTATATGTGCCTCAGGTCTGATGGGCAGGGGGCTTGACGTCTGGGTCATGTTGGGAGAGCAGGTCTTGGCAGTGGAAGCTTTGTCTCTTGTGGTTTTTCCCATCCCTGCCCCAGTGGCAGTTCAGGCCACTTAGATTCTGGGGCTGTCTTCCAGGAACCTGCATTACCAGGGGTAGGTGGAGGTGGGGGTACACCCCCCAGGACCACAGCCGAGGGCCTCGCACATCTGGCACACAGACCTGCTGTCCTCACTGTGCTTGCTTGCCCTAGACCCGCCGCCCTCTCTTCCACTTCTGTAGTTACAACCTGATCCCGCTCCTGGTGGTCCCAGGGCTCCCTGCAACAGGACAGAAATCAATGAGCAATTTGCTACTATTTGTAGATCTCCTTTCCCTGCCGCCCCTAACCGCCCCCTAACCCCAGCTGGTCCTGACTAGGTTCTCCAGCCTCCATCCTCAGTCAGATGGGCTGACACGGAGCCAGTCTCATGGAGCCTGGTGCCCAGTACCTGGAGGGGGAAGGGCAGCGGGGGTGTTACAGCCCAGAGGCCCCACAGTGGGCAGGGTGGATCCTCAACCTGGGTAAACTCCTGAGAACCTACAGGAAATAGGGCAAAGCAAAGCACTGGCTCAGGTATCTGTATTTAAACAAAAAAAAACCACAACAAAAACCATACCCATCGGATTCAAGCAGGACCTGGGTGCAAAATATTGCCGGGACATTAACAGCGTTGCCTGCGATTAGCGTTTCTTCTGCCCTCTAGCTGAGTGGCCCTGCTTACCTTCTCTGTGCCCCAGTATCCTCTTCTGTAAAAAGAAGGCAGTGGTAGCTTCGGCTTCACAGAGCTGTCTGGATGATGAACAGAGAAAAGGCAGGCACCGGCTTAACTCAAAGCCTAGCATTTATTAGACATTCAATAAAGGACTGATAACAACAGCAAGTGAGACTAAGGACTTTGAGGACCAGTGCACTGGCCTTGTCTGGGAGTCCCTGGTGTGTAAGCCAGGTACCTGCTTGAGAACAACGTGCCCATGCCCTGTCCCATCACCAGTGCCCATGTGTGTGTGAAGGAGCCACCCAGGGAGACGTGCTAGGGTGGACTTGACCCCTAGGGGTAGAGGGAATCGGGCTTCCTGGGAATTCTTGAACCACCAATCAGGATGTTGCCTGAAGAGGAGTCAGACTAGCACCCCCAAGCGCTTCCGCAAGTTACATAAACTATAAAGAGTCAGGGTGGGGAGGTAAGTGGGATGCCTCCTTCCTGATGGGTTCTTTCTTTTCCTTCAAGGGGCTCGAGGTGCCTGCTACTTACCTGCCCCTATCTCAAGGGCATAATAGTTACAGGTGTGGATTTTCACTCAGTTTACCCTGGTACCTTTTTTCATATTTATTGACATATAATTTACATACACAAAAGGCACACATCTTAAGTGTTCAATTTGATGAGTTTGGACAAATTTATAAGCACATATAGCCATCACTACAATCAGGGCATAGAACCTTTTCATCATCCCCAAAAGCTCCCTGGAGCCCCTTCCCAGTCAATCCCCACCCTTCCCCCAGCCCCAGGCAACCACTGATCTGCTTTCTGTCACTATAGATTAGATTTGTCTTTTCTGGAGTTTCATATAAATGGAATTATGTAATATGTACTCTTGGTGTCTGGCTGCTTTTCACTTTTCATAATGTTTATGAGATTCATCCATGTTGTTTTGTCTGGACACCTTTTTATTCCTTAGTAGGATTCCATTATCTGAATGCATGACGATTTGACCCCTTGTTGATGGACATGTGTATTTAGTTCTCCATTTTGGTTGCTTCTCTGCCTCTCCAGGTCCTTGGGATGCTTGTGGACTATGCTCAGTCAGAGGCAGCGGACCTAACTGCTACTTCACCAGCATACACCTCAAATATCTTTTTCATGTGCAGTTGACCATTCTGCATCTTCTTTCAACCATTTAAAAATTAGATTGCCTGTCTTCTTTTCACTGAGTGCTAAGAGTTTGCTGGATGCAAGTCCTTTGTCAGATATATACATTGCAATTATTTTCTCCCCGGCGTGTCTTGCCTTATTATTTTCTTAGCTGTCTAAATTTTGATTCTGCTAGGCGTACCCTGGTGGAGTAGCAGTTGCATCCACTGCCTCCAGCCCGGCACAGTCCACACACATCCCAAGGACCCGAGTTTGTATCTCGGGGCCGGAGGAAACAACAAAGGTGAACACCTAGAATCAAGCTAAAATAAAATGCTTCTTCCTTCTCTCTCTTCCTGGCTGCCTGCCTGCTCACCTTCATCCCTGCCTGCATCTTTGCTTAAAAAAAATTGATTCTGCTAGTCCTGTGTGCGCAAATTGAACAAGTTGCTTAGTCTTTCTGACCCTTCGTTTCCTCATCAGAAAAATAGGGCTAAGAGTATGTACCTTCCAGAGGTGTTAGGAGGTCCCTGATTCATGGTGGCCACTGTTCCTATGCTCCTCAGGCTGCTGATGGCCTGTCCTTCACTTCTGCCTCTGGCCCTGATGGGGTTGAGTCTTCTTCCTGTCCATCTGGCTTCTGAGGATCCCACAGGCAGCCAAGGCCAACACGATAGGGTATAAGAATGACTTGTGTCACATGAAGCTGGGTCTCCAGTTGTTCTGGCTGTGGGCAAACACAGATTTGGGGGCCACAGGGTGCTGAGCCCAGGGGTCCATGATCCTGGAGCTTCAAAGAGAAGAAAATGAGTTTGGGAACCATAGCACTTACCGGCGGCCTTGCAATTGTTCGTTCACACCCACAATCCTTTCATCACAAAATCTGCACAAGCACGTACTTGCAACCCCCATCCCACTCCCCCGGCACCTGCACACACTCAGACACACATGCCAAAATGAATCAGCTCCTCCCAGCACCATTGCCCCCGATCAGGAGTGCCTGGCTCACTGGCCAAACCATGTATCATTTAGACCTTTGACCACAAATAGTTCTATTCAGGCTGAGCCTCTCAGAGGCTGGGCAGGAGTAGCAGGAGCAGCAAAGGGAGTAGGAGCCGTGACCTCAAACCCTGGTGAAGACTCTAGAGTCTGCCTCCCACCCAGGGTATCTGAGCAGGGCCTGGGGGAGAGGGGAGAGTTTCAAGAGTAGGGCTTCCTTCCAAGTTGAGGGAACCCGTCTTTCTCCCTTCCTCTCTCACATTCCTGAAATCTCCAACCTCAGGAGACAGGGTCCCCCAAGGGGCACCTGGGACACCGATCTGGAGTACTACCCACACGAGGACGTTCACCTCTGCTGGGGACTCCCTGAGAGTCTCCAACTCCCAGTTCCAGGACAGTTCCCCATGACTCAGGCTGAGAGGATTCTGCTCATTCTCAGACATCTTGGTCCCCAGGGTTCTGTCTTCAGCTTACCGATCAATCAGTTTTTAAGTCCACAAATATTTACTCAGCCCTGGCCCAAGCAGGGCTGGGTCCTAGGACATTAGAGGGCACCCAGACTGTGGACAGAGAGGCTTGCAACTTGCTGAGGAGGCAGGACATTCACAGAAAGGACAAGGATAGGGCCAGGGAGGGACAGCGACCACAGCATGGCTTCCAGCTGCAGGCCCAACTGGAACCTGGCCAGACTGGGTGAAGGGGAGAGGGAAAGGCAGGAGTGAGCAGTGTGGGCTGGGTGAGGAGGCTGGTAGCACGCAGCTCTCTGGCTGTCCATATGAAAATGGCTGATAGAACCAGGGTCATGTGAGGAAGTCACGGGGCTGGCCTGGTATGTCCTTCATCCTTCTGTAGTTCAATAGGGACAGGGATTGCTCTCCAAGATTCTGTAGCAGTGTGTGAACCACTTTGCTTTGGAGTCAGCCCGCTTGGGTTCAAATCCCAACATGGCTCTCTTCTTGTGCCATGACCTTGAACAAGGGACTTAACTGTACCTGTTTCCTCACCTGTTAAATGGTGTCAATAACAGTTCCTACTTCATGGCCTTGGTAAAGAGGTAAAGAAGAAATGCACTCTGGAGTTGAGCTGAGCAGCCATCCTGAATGGGAGGGGGAGGAGGAGGAAGAGGAGGAGAGTCTTCAGGATCCCGGTGACTGGCCAGGAGAGGGCTACCTGCCAAGGGCCAAGAGATGATGCAGCTCAACAGAAAGTAAGGTTTCCTGGAGGCGGAGGCCTCAAGCTGTGACTTGAATGGAGGCTCCGGACTCCAGAATACCCATAGTCCAAGCAGACTGATGGGCCTAGAGTTATGGGGGCCATGCTATCCAGAGACACTTCGCCCCCATGACCCACCGTGGGTCCCAGGGACTTCAGTTTGGCTTGTCGGCTGTGTTCTCTTGATGGACTACGTCAGCATGTGCATTGCTTTGATCTTCTAGGACTTCCCTAGAATTCCACACTGTCTTTCTGGGGCTGCAGGCAGCTGGGAGTGGGGAGGGGTTCCTGCCTCTGAGGGGCCCAGCCCAGACCCAGCCCTATCGATTAGGGCTTTCTTCAGAGGGAAGGAGACATCAATGACTGCTACAAGCCTCACCAGCGCTGCTAATATTAGCCCAGGGAGGCAGCTCACTGATGGATTAGGAGAAATTAAGAATTCAAATTCTGTAATTTGAATTGGAGGGCCTCTGCCTGCTGACAGTTAATACTTGCCCAGAAATTAATGAGTGAAGGAGGATGGTAGTACTGGTTTTCCTCTTTGACAATGTAATTTTCCCCTGTGATCCCTGCCTTTGAAACCCCCATCCCCAAGCCGGCGCTCGCCTTGAGGGCTGCGGTCTGTCTCAGATCTGATCCCAGGTCCCGGCAGATCCCGAAGTTCCCAGGCACCGGTGCTAATTCCAAGGTGTCCTGGGTTTGTGTCCTGGGTTTTTGCCCACTGTGCTCCCAGCACTGAGGGAGGGACAGGTGAGGTCAGGCAAGACAGGCTTTGGGGCGTGACAGGCCTTGCTTTCTGTCCCTCCTGGCTGGCAAGTATCTGAACTGCCTTTACCTCCAGACTTAGTCAGCACAGTGGTGATAATCATTGTCCTTTCTAGCGGGAGCTGAAAGGCACAAGATACAGACAAGATGGTTACCTTTCTCTCTCCTCCCTGCCTCTTCTCCCTGTGCCTCTGGGCTGTGTGGTCCTGTGGAATGCTCACCAGCCTCCCCACAGCCAAATCAAGTCCAAACCTCCTTCCTGCAAGAAGTCCACCTGGACTTCATTCTATTGAGACAGTTCTCTCCTGAGTGCCTTATCTTGTCACCATTTTTTCTGCCAAGTCTTGAAGTTCTAGGTTATTCTTGGAAGGGGGTGTCCTGCCTCCCAGACCAGATGACCAGCTTCCCTGAGGTGGCACCGGTCCCTTGCCTGACACCAATGGGTGCTCAGGAACTGGTGAATGAATTTAACCAACACTTTCCATCCCCTATGCACCTGCCCTGCTGTGCCTCCACCCTTGCCTACTAAGTGCCTGGGAAATGCTGGCTAGAGACTGGCAGGTGCTGGGGTCTGCCAGGGACTGCCCAGTCCTCCCCGCAGCCCCACTGCCTTGGTGGGAAGGGGCCACATTTACTCCTGCTGTGGGTAGCTCCTCAGAACACATTCTCCAAAATGGAAGCTGTTAAACAATTTTAAAAAAAGCATTGATAGGTACACTCTGGTGGAGCAGCCGATCGCCTCGAAGGAGCACAAATCACATGCTCCTGACTCTTGGCTTTGCATCACACCCACCCCTGCCTCCTGTCCTGGCCCCAGGCTCTCTCTAACAGGCCTCTGGCTGAGCTCAGGCTCCAGGGTCGGGAGGGACATCTTTAGTTGCAAGACCTGGGATCCACAGACCTCAGAATTGGCCCTCAAGGAGTTGAGTGGGACCCCTCTAGCCTTGTGGAGAACAGAGACACAAGAGGAGTCAAAATGGTTTCCTTTGGAACTGGGAGGGGCCCTAGGGTCACCTAGGGTCAACTCTCTCTTTGAGAGGGAAACAGGCTCAGAAAGGTTAGTACGTGGTTAAATCCCAAGCATCTAACAGAGCAGAAGTGGGCAGGGTGGCTCCCCCAGGCAGATCATCTCAGATCTCTCTAGAAGGCTCTGCTGGATTCTGGAAAATCAGATGTTCTTTCCAAGTCTGCTTCCTTGGGCTAGTATTTGAGCAAAAGTTTACTCCCATATGGTCTGGGGCTGGAGGCAGAGAAGGGAGAGATGCACAAAAGCAGTTTTCTAGTGGCAGAGGGCTGTTTGGGGCAGGAAACATGGCTGCTGGAATCCTGTTCCCCCAAGCCCCCCGCTTTCCAGCCTGCTTGCCTAGAAGGCCCTTCGCCCCACCACACACACACACAACCATCAATTTTCTCTTTCCTGCTGAGGTTCACCCCAGTGATGACTGGGAGAGAGCGGGGGTCTGGGTGGGGTGGCTCAGAAGCATCAGCCCTTCAAAGCTCAGAGGCTCTGGGCTCCTGCCTGACAGTCCCAGGCTGCTCCTGCCCCGCAGGGCCCCTCCGATGCCCAAATCGCCTTTTCCCAGATCCAATTAAAATGGAGTTTGGAGCAAGGTTGAAATAATCACATAATCATTTTCTCCAGTAAAGTTACTGGCTGGAGCCTGATTTGAAAGCTGAGCTGGTAATTGAATCTGAGGGACAGCTACAGCGGAGGGGCGGGGCTGGGCTGGGGAGGGGGCAGTGGGAGTGTCACACACCTCGCTCCTGCTGTCCATCACACTCCCTTCTCACTGATGTCTCTCAGGGCAGCAGAAGTCCCAGATCACACGAGGATAACAGATTCGGAGTCCAAGTCATCAGATGTCCTCAATTCACAGGCCAGTCTGCAGAGGCCACGTGTCCAAAGTTGCCGAGGCAATCAAAGAAGGGACTCCAGCCAGGACTCTGTCCCACCCCAGGGTTTCTATCTCCCCTGAAGGGAGCCCTAATGCCCTGGAGTTGCCTCCCACCTCTGCTGCCCCACCCGCCAACCTCCCACAATCCCTGGGTGGGTCCCAGCACATTCTCTCTGCAGAGGGGAGGGGACAGCCTTACCACTCACTCCCTGACCCAGTGGCTCACATGGGCAGTGGCTTCTCCATGCAGCCGCAGTTGAAATGCCCACATCCAGCTGCCTTGCCCTGTCCTTCAAAGTGTCTTCCCCTCCGCACTACACTGGGGACCAGAGATTCTGTCACGTGTGGTGGTTCATTCATTTCTTCCTTCCTTTGGCAAATACTCATCACATCCTTATAGCTTGTGAGGCCCTGAGCAGGCACAGAGATGAATAGGGGTGGACAGGGCAGCAGTGGGCCTCACAGCCCAGGGGCAGGCATGACAAGCTAACATGACAGCATGACAGGAGGGCCCTTACTTGCATTTGGAGGTCAGGGGCTTCCTGGCTGAAGTGACCTCTAAGCTGAAGCTTCACAACTGAAGAGGAGTGTGTTTTCCCAAGACGAGTACACAGACAGAAGCAAGAAAAAAACAGGTGTCCGGTGGGCAAAATAAAGCTTCAGTTTTCACATTCCCTGCTCAGTTTGCCTCACAGGATGCCGGAGAAGACAGGTTGCGGATGTCCTCCGTGAGATGTTGCATTTGACTGGTTAGTGTTGCTAATGGTGGGCATCTGTCCCTGACCCCAGACAAGGGGCAGAATCAACTGTCGGGGTTAGTGGGAGGGCTGGAGGTGGGGGGCCTGTATCTTAGAACTTGCTCTGCCGAACCCGCTTTATGTGGAATTAGGAGCCAGCAGGCAGGGAGGGCAGGAGAGGGCAGGGGAGGGCAGGGGAGGGCCTTGACCACGGGCGGGGAGTTGTGGAGGTGCAAAGACTGGAGTTGGGGGTTGCTGGCAGGCGCGGCCTGGCCCCTGTGGTCAGTGTCCAGCTTCCACACGGCCTTCTGGATGTTGGGTACTCCAGGCCTGGGAGTCAAAGTAAGACCTCGAGGGAAGCCAGCACTCCCCCAGCCCCTGCACCTCTCGGCCACGTGACACCTGCTGTGCCCTCCCTGCTTTCAGCGCTATGGGTGCTAGGGGTGCCATTTGGCCTGGCCACCCCGCTCTCAACGCCCAGAACACCCCACCCTTACAGGGGCTCTGGAGGGGACCTACCACGTGAACGTTTTGTGCCTCCCTTACTGGCTCTGTGGCACCAACCACTGAGCTTCTGCCCCGTGGGTCCTCCTAAGCCAGTGCCTGTGGCCCTGGCGTCCTTCCTGGCATCGCTGGCCTCCTGGTCAGCAGCTGAAGGGGTGAGTCACAGCTCTCATTAGAGCTTAATTAATCAATTGAGTTAATCAGACAGCTGGGATGTGCTGTGGTTGCAGATGGGGCAGGATAGCCAGCGCTTGACGCCTGGGTCAGGTGAGCTGGGGCTGGCGGGGCCAGGGCTGGCTTCCAAGGGAGGAGGGCGCTGGCTACGACCGCACCTGATGTCCCTGGGAAAGAGGCCACCGGGCTCACCAAAGGTCTGTGGTGGGCTGCTCTGAACGGTGCCCTTTGCTGCACGCCAGAAACGGAGCCAGGGGAAGGAGAGAACAGGACCTCTTCCACACTGGCTTCCTTTCTCAGTTTTTATCTTGTCATGTGTGTTAGAAAGCTGTTGGAAATCCTTATTAAAATGGAGTGGGTAAAGGAAAGAAAGACTTAAAAAGCTCTGTCCTCACATTCCAGGTGATCTAGTCTAATGGAGTAGTGCAGCCTACTGGGAACATGGAAACACAGACAGAGAGCTGGACTCAGAGACAGAGACCAGTCTCTCCAGTTGAGCGGCTCAGGCTCTGGACATCTGGACCGGGGGAGGGGGAGGGCCAGGGGGCCCCGAGTCCGGGAAGAATAGGGAAGCAGAGTTTACATGTGACTTGCAAAATGCTGTTTCATCTATTTTTTCTTGCCTGACCTTGGTATTACCTTGGGGGGTAGACAGGACAGGAAGTGTAATGGTGGGAAATGGATTCAGAGAGGACTCACGGACACCTGGAGAGACCCTGTCCCCTAGGGGCTTACGTTTCCACAGGGCGAGAAGCTGAGTGTGGTCGCAAGTGACCTGGAGTTTGAGTCCAGGGCCTGGGCACACAAGGGCCTATAGGAGATGGACTGAGGAGGGCAGGGAGCTTGCTGCGAAAGGCTCCATAGAAGATGCAGCATGTGAACCAGGCCTTGCTAGAGCTGTTAGGGGGGTAAAACTGCTGGGCGAAGGAAGGGAGGCTGCACTGCACTGGGCAGGGTTTGTTAGTCCCATTAGATGAGCAGGAAACAAGGTTCCTGTTCTTGTCAGGGAGAAAGGACTTTAAGGTGGGGAATTCTTTGAATGCCAAGCCCAGGCATCTGAAGCTGAGTTTGGTAGGCACTGAGGATGCCTGGAGTCTTGAACTGGGAAGGATAGGCTTAAGGCAGGAGAGAGGACATCTGTGTGGCAGTTGTGTGCAGAACGGTACCAGGATGGAAGAAGCTTGAAGCAGGGAGGGGGAGGAGGGTAGGTGAATGCTTGTGTGCCTAAGTATGTGTGGGAATGTATAGATGTATTTGTGTGTACATGTGTGTGTACTTGTGAGTGTGTCCAGAATAGTGGTTCTTAATCCTTTAGGAGTCACAGATTCCTCCAGGCTTTGGCAAAAGCTTCCAGCCTTCCTTAGAAAATGCACATCTCACAAGCTTTATCTTTGAAGAGGGGAGACAAGAGGTATCCCCTCGGGTTTAGATCTAAAGTTCCAGCTCCCTACTTTGTTGCAGAGTCTGAAGATCTATCGGAGGCTCCCGCGGCCCTGGGGGCTTGGCTGGTGTGCTGGGGCTCTTGGACCTGGGTAACCCGGCTCCTCTCCTCATAGATTTTCCTGGGCAGGATAACCCTGCAGCCAGGTCAGAGAGGACAAGCAGGTAATGAGGACTAGGGCCACTTGCGCCCAGGACTGTCAGTCCAGTTGTGAGGACTCTAGGCTGCCAGGCCCCCTTCCCTGGCTCCCAGCATCAGCAGCAAATGTCAGGCTAGACTCCGGAGGCCCTGAAATACCCTGCCCGCTCCTTTCCACAAATTTCAGTGCCGAGAGCAGCTGAAGAGCTGGACTCAGGTGCCCTGGCCCCAACCTGGGGAGCGCCTGACAAGCCGCTTCTGGGTTCACTGTGTGGCACCTGGAAGCTCCCCTCTGTCTCCCAGGGCAGAGGGTTACCCTGTAGACCTGAGTACATGTCCAGCAAAAGCCACTAAGGAAAGGGGGCCGTGGAAGGGGCTCACTGGCCCTCTCTCCTCACTGTTTGCCCGCACATGCGCACATCCTCTGTAGGAACCGTCTCTGGCCCTACTGAAGCTGAAGAGGCCTGATGGCGACCATCGTGTGATAGACGGTGGAGCTCAGAGAGGGGCCTCGGACTTCAGAGGCAGTAAAGCATAGGCACCTGGAATAAAGAGTTTCCAGGTCCAGCTGCCAGGCTCTTCCCCCTTCTCCAGACTGCTCCAAATGCGAGGGACGCCAGAAAGAGGAGCACAGGCCGGGCTGCCTCTGGGCAGGCTGGCCAGGAGAACTGGGCATGCGCGGTGGACCTTTGAGAGACGACCTCTCTGATCATTCTGTCCTCCCAGAGAGCCTCCTGCGAGGGCCTATGGCCCCTTCGGAGCCATGAAATTAGACCCCCTAGGGCATACCTTTGTGGCTCGGCTAGCTCACGTGACAAAGGTGTAGACCATGTAAAGCCCAAGGACCCAGGTTCATGACCAGGATCAGGTTTAAAAAAAAAAAATTGGTGCGCCGTGGTCAAGTAGTGGTTGAGCACAGTCCACAAGCATCCCAGGGACCCAGGTTCACTTCCGGGGGCTGCCGGGGTGGGGCGATGGGGAAGGAGCCAAGATGAACGACTGAGTTAAATGGAGTGCATCTTCCTCCTCTCTTTTCCTGGCTGCCTCTGCCCGCCTTCGCTTCCTTTAAAAATAAAAAATTAAGTAAAATTGCTGGTGTGCCCTGGTGGAAGAGTGGTTTGTTCAGCTGCCTTTGGCTGGCACAGTCCATGTATATCCCAAGGATTCCAGTTCACCTCTAGGCCCTGGGGAACGACCAAGATGAACAGCTAAACAGAATGAATAAGGTACTTCTCCCTCCTCTCTCTTCCCGCCTGCCTCTGCTCCCTTGGTCCTGCCTGCACCTTTCCTTTAAAAATAAAAAATAAATAAATAAAATTGCCCCCCACCTACAAAAGGGTGCTCTGCTTTGTATTTCACAGGGGACGCACTCTGCCTCCTGCCTCCAGAGGCCCCTTTCCCACTGCCATGGAGAGAGAGGTCCAAATGGTAGCCACTCGCCACATGGAGTAACTGAGCACTGGGAAGGTGGCTAGTGCCGCATGTTGAAATGATAACATTTTAGACGACTGAGCTGAAATAAAAATTAGAATTTAAATTAACTTTACTTGTTTCTTTGTGCTTTTCACATGTGGCTCCTAGACCCTTTAAAAGCACATGCATGATGCGCATTCTCTGTTGGACGTCTGGCATCTGCCCAGTGTCTTGTATAATCTCATTAAAACTCTGTGAGATGAAAGGAGTAGGGGTCACCTGTCTCTGTGTTGCAGATAAGGAAGGTGAACTTCTGTGAGGTCCAAGGACTTGGTCAAGGTCATATGACCAGGAAGGAGTGAAGACCAAATATGAAACCAGGTTTTCCTGACTGAGGAAGTAAGACCCATTTCCCAAGACAGTCCAGAGGATGCTCCTCTCTCCACACTGGTGCTGACCTACCCTGGACTACTTATCCCCCCAGCCCCTTCCGACATCCCTCTTCTGTCTGGATACCTCCTGCTGGAAACAACCCCCTGACCACCCTATTAAGACTAATGCCTTTTGGCCTTGCACTGAAGCCAGTGTCTAGACTCTCTGGCCCATGGTCCCTCCATTAAAGCTTGTGCTTCTGCCCTGTTGTTAAATACGTAACTCCTCCTCGTATGTGCTGCCATTCACTAAGTGCCCAGGGCCAAAGAAGTTCTGGCCACAGCTCCCTAGGACACACCTACTTTCCCTCCTACTGTCTCCTCCCCTGACCCCATCACCTGGCTTCCACCCCTCTGCTTCCGCCTTGGAGATGTGCATATTCAATGAGGCGAGGGGAACTGTTTCTTTAATTTCCCCCGCTGTCCGTCCCTGAACGTGATAAAAATACCCAGCATTGATCTTTTTTTCTTCCCCTTCTGCCAGGATAATGTTTACCCAGGTGTCAATCAGGAGAAGAATTTGGCTTCCTAATTTCTCTTCTCCTCCCCGGGGCCCTCGCATCTCCCCGCCTCACATGGACACTGAGCTGGAATCAAGGTTACTAATAATCCCCCAGCACACAGACACCAAGAGCACATATATTAAAGTCACATATTGATTTATATTTTCGGGTCCCTCTGCCTTTCTGCCCTGCCTCAGCCTTTCTCTCTGCCAAGGAGAAAAAAAAAAAAAAAGAATTACACAGCTATATTTATCGCCGAGATGTTTAGTGTAAAGAGCATTGTGTCCGAAGGCAATTCCCACCCCCACCTTCTTTGGGGGTATTTTTAAAAAATCGTGTGACATCGCCTGTCCATAGCATTTATCTTTTGTTGTTGTTCCTTCTTTAACTTTTCCCTGAAGGAAGCGGTGAAAGATTTAAGGTAGACTGTCAGAAGGACTTCCTGACTTGACAAATGGTGACTGCCATTCCCAAGGAGGCTGGTGAAGTTGTCTTGTTAGCAGAGATAACATGCCCCATGGTGCCGCTAGGGGTGGGCAGGCACCTGTGTGGGAGGTAGGCAATGGATGCAGTAACTCTGAGAGGTCACGTACCCGTTCAAATAGCACATCATAGTGATCCACACCTATTTCAAAGCTGGGAAAATCAAGAGGCCAAAGAGTGAGTTTACTTTCACCGGGACTGTGGATGCTGCATCAGGCAGGGCTTCCCATTTAGACTATGGGCTTGAGGAGGTAAAGCTTTCCTCCAGGTGTGGGTGACTCCCACCTTGGGGAGTCCAGGAGGGCTCACAGGTCTCTGGCTGGGAGAAGTAGCCGTGGAAGCTGGGGGGAGATGTTTTGGAGATTCTCATTCCTTATAATGAGATGGGGAAGGAAAGGTTCTCAGAGCTCTACGTTGGGGACCCACAGCCTTCTCCACCATGTCTTCTCCTGCACAGAACACTGTTCTCTCTGACCATTTTATAATACCTAACAATGCTGGAGCAGCGGTTAGGTCACCCACCTCCAAATGAGCAGGCCACACACCCCTGGGTTTGAGTCCCGGGCCCAGATGGAAACAACCAGTGTGAACAACTAAATCGAAAAATAAAACGAAGCTATTTCTTTCCTCCTCTCTTCCTGCCTGCCTACTTGCCTTCATTCCTGTCTGCATCTTTCCTTTAAAGCAAAATGAAAAAAACTAACTATAGTGCATGCCTGTGGCTTAGCAGTTAACTATTCCAGGTGCAGCCCACATACATCCCAAGGACCAGGGTTCAAGACCTGGGGCTGATGGAAACAACCAAACGAACAACTAAATAAAACAAATAAATGCTTCTTCCTGCTGCCTGCCTGCTCACCTTTATTCCTGCCTGCAGCTGTCCTTTATTTAAAACAAACTGTTTGATGTTCCATCTCTCCAGAGACTCTGGGAACTGGAAGCAAGGTGAGCCTGGGCACTCACACACAAACTCAGCACCATCTTTCTAATGCTTGCTTGTCACACATCACCTCCACATTCCTCACAAAAGTTATGGAAGGCAGAGGGTGTCAGTCCCATTTTACACATGAAAACTAAAGTTGAATAAGTGCCCAGAGTCAGAGAGCCTGGGAAAGGCCAGCCTCCTCTGTGGCCTGTCCCCAGCTTCCCTGCTCCTCAATGGGACTCCACTCCTCCCCATGAGGTGGGTACAGCTGCTGCAGGTACTCTGCCCCTGGTGACCTTCAGAAGCCTCCAGCTCCTCCCCTGGCCCAGCCTGGGCGCAAGCTTCTCCACTTCACCTCTGAGCCCAGCTGCAGCTCTAGCCTTGGTACTGAGAAGTAGTTCTACTGCTAATGGTACCAAAGTCACTGGACCGGGGGTCAAAACTTTCCCAGATGAAGACTGATCTCCATGCAGCCTCTGCCAGGGACTCTGGGGTTGTCACTTGCCCCTGCTTTTCCTTTGGATTTTCCAGTAGCTTGATAGCCATCGCTTCCAATCCAGTGTCCCTCACTTCATTCCGGAGCCTATTTTAGCCCACAGCAGGGCTGAGAACGAGTATCTGTTGTCCCAGCCCAGGGCAGGGCGCTGTCCCGCTCTGTCGTTCATCCCCACAATCCCGCGTGTTGGGCCCCATTTTACAGATGGGGAAGTGGAGGTTCAGGGAGCATAACTTCTCCATCAGTCAGAGGGTAAGAGGTGTTACTAGGTTTGGGTCAAGTTCTTGTGACCCAAGAGAAGCTCTGGCTTTTAGAACTCACTGCTAAAACAATGGGGATCAGACAGGCCGGGAGGGCGGGGGCCAGACAGCCGGGGCGCGGTGGGAATCTGCAACGAGGACCCTCCGGGGAACTTTTCCCATTGAAAATCTGTTCCCCTCGCGGCCCTGGGTGATGTATGGCTGGAGCTGATGAGAAACGTGCAGCAGAATGGAGGCGGGCGGCGCGGGCGGCGCGGGCGGCGCGGGCGGCGCGGGCGGCGCGGGCGGCGCGGGGGGCGGGGGTGGAGCGGCATTGAGATTCCGCGGGGCGCGAGGGGCGGCGCAGGCCCTGACACGGGCCGGGTAATTGATCTAGAGGTGCCAATTTGCAGCAACTAAATATTTGGTTTCTGCCTCTGCCTGCTCCGCTCTCTGCTCAAACAAACTTCAATTAAAAGCGAAAAGCGAAGGGGTGTGGGGGGGGGGGCGGCGCGCCCAGGTCCCCGCGGTTGGATCGATGGCGGAGAGCTGGCGGGCTGCGGAGCGCCGCGCGCCGGGCGGGAGCACCGCGGTCCCTCTCAGGCCGGGCGCCCTCTTCCGGACCGCCGAGCTGCGGGCGCCGGGCCCGCGAGAGGCAGCGCCCCAGGGACCGCCCGCGGAGGCGGTGTTCGAGCCCGGAGCCGCGGCTTAATCACAGCTCGGCGGAGCGCAGGGCGCCCGCAATGAGCCAAGAGGGGCACACAAATAGGGCCCCGCGCCGACACCCCAACTCCGGACACTCGAGCCTGTGTACTCTGGCAGGAGCCCCGGGGAAGGAAGGCTTCAGGGCGCTGACCCCTCTTCTTCCAAGGCACGCACTGGGGGACTTGGTTGATGGCCTTGCCATTCAACAGCAGCCACTCAGCGTCTTTCCCCGGCGCTGCTTGGGTGCACGGTGCTTTGTGCTCTAAGACCCATCTCCTGTCCCACGTCTGCCGGTCTGTCTACACATTTGGGGTGGCGGAAGCGGGGTGAATCCAGCCCAGGCTTCCCTCCTGGAGGGAGCTGAAGGAGAGGACTTGGAATGGGGGGCGAGAGGGCGGGGGGGGGGGGGGGACCATAGAGGGAGCCTGGAAAGTAGCTACAGTCTGGAACTGAGAAAGGGACCACTGGACCACAGTTGCCTCCTTTGGGGTTCAAGACAAACACAGCAGCAGAAGTCATTATTGGGCAGAGTTAGTTCTCAGGAAAATTTCTGTCCTTCAAGGGAAGTAAGGTGACCTGGCTGGGAATGCTGAGTCCTTGTCCCCGCCCACGTCTCTGTGACCCACCTTCCCTGAGGTCTGCTGGAGCCCTCCATGCTTCCTAGAGGACTGCAGCGCCTTTCCTCCCATTTAAGCCCCTGGTCCCCCAGGATCTGGTTGGTTCGAGGCTGGGTGCAGAAACACAGGTCCTGTCTGCCTGGGCCCCGGCTCCCAGGTTCTCAGGTGTCTGGCAGGGCTCCCCTGAGTGGGAGAGGCCTGGGTGTCATCTCCAATCCCAACCTCCTCAATGCACAAGCTGTGGGGGAGATTGATCTCCCCATCTCCCCCTTCTGTCCCTCTTCTGCTCCAAGAAGATGCCTCACCCCCTGAACCCCCTCTTACAAGCCCTCAGACCCTTAGTTCTCCTTCTTTGTGGCTTGGGGCACTGGGTCTCATCAAAGAGGAGCTGGAATCAGAACTGTGTGTGGCTGAAGATGAACCCCAGCTGGCACCTCCCAGGTCTCCCCAATCTACCCCTGCCTCTCCCAGGGGCAAGTTTTCTATTGGAAGTCCCTTCCCAGCCTGTGAGCTGGGCGCCTGCTCCCTCACATTCCCTGCCTCCCCCTTCCTCTCCCTGGGCGCTGAGCTGTGGAGCAGAATGATTTCCTGTAATTGGCCAGCAATCCGGCTGCCCAACTTGTTCTATCGACATGCTGGTTAGCTGGAAATTGTATTGGAATCTGAACGACAGGAGAGGGGGGAGCGAAGAGAGGAGGCTCTTTGGGCCCCAGCTGGGTTGGCCTCAGCTCTGTATGTGGGACACAGGAGCCACCAGTTCCGTCTGTCCTTTCAGGGAAGGAGGAGCAGAAAGTGCCACAGAGTGGCTGACACCTCCTTCATTTTGTTCCTCTCCACCATCTCTGGGGGTGTCTCCTGGCCACTTCTACATTCTTCCATGGTCTGGGATGAACATCAACACCCCATTCCCTTTCCTGCACCCTGGGACTAACTCCTCTTGACCTCAAATGTCTTGGTGGGAACAAGGGCATTCAGCAGACAGGTCTCTTCCGTCCAATTTCTACCCATTTTGGAGTGTCCCAAACCTTCCCGCCCCTCCCTTTACTGTCCCCAAGGAAAGAGAGGCTGAACTTCCCAAGAGCTGACAGCAACTCCTGCGGAGCCCTGGTGTCATTAACCAGGGCAGGACTGCAGCGGGAGGAGCCCTGTATCGGAGTTCCGAGCTCCACGTTTATACCTGATGGTTACCTGAGTGGGTGGCACCACCTCTTAGCCTCCGGAAAATTCTAGCCCTGCTTCCTTTATTCCTTAAGAGATGGGGGATTTCAAAGAGAAAATGGCACGAATGAGCTTTGTAAACTCTAAATCTCTGGGGATGGGGTGCTTTAGGAGCCTGTCTGTCGCCTTCATCCCACACGAAAGCAGGGTGCATCTGCTAGTCTTCATTGCTCCAGCCGCGCCGGGTGCTAAGGCCCAAAGTGGGGAATGGAGCGCGCGGGCCCAGCGCATGGCTGCAGGGGAGCCAGGGACCGAGCCCATAGTCCTCGATGGGGCCGGAATGGGAACACATCCCTCCGCCCCTCCCTGGAGCCTCGAGGGCCCGGGGCCTGGAGCTCTAGCAGAGAAAGGGGACAAGCAACGTAGTTTTAATTAGCGCCGGTGGCAAGGCAGCGAGCCGTGCCCCGGCCGCCCCTCGGGCCTGCGCTCCCGCAGCAGCCGCCTGGCAGAGGATCAAAAGCAGCCCGCGGTCCCGCGGGGAGGCGGGAACACTCCCAGGACGAAGTTAGAAATCGCTCCACGGCGGAGGCCCGACCCCAACCCAGGCCGGTGCTGCCACCTGCCGGCTGGAGGGGAGACCGCCGCTCAGGCGCGGGCCTACGACCCTGGGTAGCCGGGTCTCAGCTGTCACTGGGGCGTCCAAGCCCCAAGAAGGTCTCAACCATGAAATCACCTTCTTCTAAGGCGGCCTCCAGTCACCAAGCCTGGGAACTGGAGTCCTCGAGGCGGGAGAAGGACGAGTGGGCGCTGACGCTGGCGTGGGAGCAGGGCAGGAGAGTGCACTGAATCCCAGTTCCCCAACCTTGCAATTTGATCTTGCTTTCATGTTCTTGCATCAAACTCAGCAGACTGAGACAGAGAAGAAAATTACTGTTTGGAAGTTCACAGTATGCGGAGGTGTTCACTGCCCTCCATGTTGGGTACTTTGACCTAAGCATTGTTGAACCTACTTGCTAGAAGAAACTGAAATCAGGAGGTCAGGTAAGCAGGAGACAGCGGGGAGGCTCCCGGGTCTGCTCCCAGGAGGTGGCTCAGGGGTCACTGAGAAGAGTTCGGAGCCTGACCGTGACCCAAATCAGATCTCTCCACCTCTCTGGGCCCAAAATAGCATCAATGTTAGAGTGTCATGCAGTCAGAGTCCAGCATGTCACAGACATTCTCAATGAGTGGGGTCTCCCTCCTGCCAGGCCCCACCAACTGGGGAAGCAGCTGCCTTCTGCCACTCTCATTCTTCCCTGGCCCCCACCCTGCAGCACACCCTCTTGGACCAGCCTTTCTTTGCCCTTCGGGGTTGCAGTGAGTTACTGAGCTGGTCTCTGAGGTACCAGCAGCTCTGGGAAAGGGGGCACTGAATGTGGACATCAGGGCATCACATTTGTCACAATCATATCTGGCCTTAATAGGCTGCTGGTCGCAAGAGCAGCCCATCAGCACGTCTGCAGGCTCTGGCGAGGGAAAGCTGATGTCTACAGGGGCCTAATTGGGTTGGGGAAGGAAGATGGAGTAAGTGGGTATGAGAAGCTGCCCCAGCACCTCTGCCCACCTCTCACAAAGGTACCCCTAGACCAGGCTGCAATCCTGCCAGGGCCCTGGGAGAAGCCAGAGGGCTACTGTACCTTCTAGGGCCCAGGCCTCAGTGTAGGAGGAGGCCAAGTGTAACCCCAAATGGTTCAACCAAATCCGGGGACCTGGGTTAGTGAAGAGTGCCAGGAGAACGATGGCAGTGCAGGGCATTTCAGACCCACACACTTTATTAAGCATCAACAGCGAGTCAGATTCTGCACTAAGATGAGTAAGGCAGTCCCTACCCTCACAGGGCTTACAGACTCTAGCAGGGGACAGCAGCCAGCTTTGGGCTGATTGCTAGATCGTGAATTAAGGTGAACCCTGGGTGGTGGTATCCCCGAGCACCTGACCCAGCCTGGGGCTCCTGACAGTGTCTGCCTTGGGCGTCAGCCAGTTGTAGACAAAGGAAAAAGGTGTTCAAGTGGAGGAGCAGCCCAGGAGAAGGCACAGAGGCAAGAGGAGAGCCTGGTGCCGAAGGAGTAAGAACACAGGGCTGGGAGTACCCGGAGGTGGTAAGCAGGGTGTGGGGAGTGCTGGGGAAATGCCAATGTGGACGGTGCAGCTGCCCAGGTGAGGGCAGCTTTTGCCCGGCTTCAGTATCACCCACGGGTACATCCTGGCCCATTCTAGGGCGATGCTGTTCGAACGTGGCAGCGCTTGTCCAAAATGATTTCCCATGTCCACGAAGGGTTTGGTCGTGGCCAGGCATGTGCTCGGAGAGGCTTCAAGCCTGGAGAACCCACCTGCTTTAAACACTGTTGAGGGCCTCGGGGAGCGACCCTCATCTCACCCTATCCACAAGCGATGTGTAACACTGTGCTCCCCTGCCCCGTTTGGACGCTGTTCTGCAGATGGTTCCAGAGGGAGGGGTCCTGGTGGGAAGGAGAATGTCCAGAGGGGGCGCGGGGAGACACGGTTTCTGCCTCAGAGGGGCTGCACTCCTCAGAAGGGCAGGCCCACCCAGACTCAGAGTGTGTTTGTGAGAGCAGCTAGAGGGAGGGCAGGAGGAAGCGGGTGAGGAGGTAGAGGAGGCTGACAATGCCTGCCAGACCTGTAAGGACCCCGAGCCTCAGCGGCAGGTACTCCAGGGAGCGCTCCAGCTCAGCGTGCAGGAGGATCACCTGGCGTCTGGTGAGGCTCCACTCGCCCGAGTTGTCCAGGACGTGGCAGGCCATGCGGGCTTTGTCCTTCAGGGGCAGCTGGGCGTTGATGCGGGCCTCTGCCTCCTTGCGGTTCAGGCTGTTCCGCTGCATCAGCCGTGCCAGCTGCGTGTCCCTGTCACTGACAGGGCCAAAGGGGCTGCTCAGGCATGGAAGGCCCAGCCTCTCCCCCACCAGCAAACATAGGAAAGGGCAGCCCCTTCCCTCGAATCTAGAGGGAGGGAGGGCTGACTGGGCCGACTGGCTGCCCGCTAGGCCCTGCACTCTGCGTAAGGACCTGAGAAACACAACGGGCTACCACAGCTCTTCAGAGAAACAAGGAGAAAGGGCTGTGGCTGCTGTTTTCTGCCATCCAGTGTGTCTCCACTTTGCCGTTAGGCCTGAGACTCTCCAGTTCAGGTGGAAGGATTTGACCACCCAGAGTCTGCTGCATCTGGATGGGTGACCTTTACTGAAAGACGTGCCTGCAAGCTCAAGGCGCCTGCGGGTCCCCTGGGCTGGGGCCTGTGGCATCAAAAATAGCTTCCTGGGTCACCATGAAGACCCCTCTCCTGCCACCCAGCTCCACCCCTGCACGGTCAGAGTGAAGGCTGTGTTGAGGGCAGGTGTTGTGCTTGCTGCCGATGAGGTGGGATGGGAACGCTCCAAGGCGTTTCCAGCAGGAGCCAGGACTGGAGATGGGGTCCCCTTAGTCCTGGGGACAGCTAGGCATGCTGATGAAGCCAGCAATGCCCAGTCTCCTTGACCAAATGGGAAGACTGCCCCTTTCACTTACTCTGAATTACAACCTGGTCCTCCCACAGGAAACGCCTCCTCCTGCCTCTGGCTACACAGGGACTCTCCAGCTGACCCTGGAATAGGGTCATGTCCAATACCCCTCCGCTGTTTCCTGACCTGGGTCTCTCTGCTTTGCCATTAGGTCTGTGTTTTCCCAGTTATAAGATGGGAGGACTTGACTACTACAGTGTGGTCCCCTCAGAGGTGTGACTTAGACCCAAGGGCTCCTGGGCCCCTGCAGCACGAAGCCAGCTCTACAACAGCCCTGCCCCAGGCTGGGAAAGCCCTGTGTGGTTAGCTTAAGACCTGAGGGGGGGGGGGGGCGGTGCACCTGGGAGCTCAGTGTCTGGCACCCCCTGGGAGCAGTCCCACATACATCCCAAGGTGCTGGTTCACATCCCCATGTGAACCAAATAAAATAAATAAAGTGCTTCTTCTGCAATGGGACTTTTACCCAAACACTTATTCCGCAGCTGGCAAATTCCTCAACAATGTGAAGAATCTTGCTTCATTGTGCTCACACTCTGATAAAGTCCTGAATGGTTTCAAAGGCACCAGGGACTTGTAGTTTACCAGTTAAACGACCCTTATTTTTGTGAACTGTAGCTCTTTTGATGAAAGAGTCACTCATTCACATCTCTTTGGCATCACTCATGAGTTGTACTGTGCTGAAAAAGTGGGGGTGCAAACAGCACCCAGGATTCTGGCAAAGGCTCCTTTGACTGGTGAGTGGGGCTGGAGAGTCTGCTGGGCAGCAGGTAGACTTTACAAAGCCCCATTATCTCCCACAAGCCACAGCTAGCTCTGCTCCTGACAACTTACCAACCCAGAAGGAAAGCGTAGAAGAGGAAGGTGGCAGGGCCAGACACAGTGACTGGTGACTGCAGAGGCAACTGACCATATTCTCCTTCCTCGCCTACACTCTAAGGTCCTTTTTTTGATCCCTTGGGATAAAATTATAACTGTGTCTCCCAAAGACAATTCCATGTCTTCAGGGAGTTTGCTTGGCCCCACTTGATAGTCTTTCACCAACAGGGGGCAAAGAACCCAGAGAGGTTGTAAGTGTGAGACACGGGCCAACAGGACAGCTAAGAGGATGCTCAGTCCCTACACCAGGCTCAAGGGATTCAGACTGGGCCTTAAATGGCAGCCAGCGGGGGAGGGCAGGGTGGTGCCTGGGGCACTGAGCACTCCAGGCCCCATCTTCAGTGTGCTAGGCGCCTCCCCCGCAGAAGTCTCAGGAGAGTCACCTGTGCCCAAAATACCCACAGAGCCCAGTGCCCACTTCAGTGTCTGCTGTACTGGCGGGTGGCATCAGGAAGTTTCTGGGAGGCAGAGACACCCTGCAGCCTCATCTACACTCTCACCCCGCTGGGACTGTGACTCATTTTCTCTGACAGTTTGATGCTCCTCTGTTTGCCAAACCTGGATTCTGGTTTGCTTCAGGTCCTGGGGGATTCTGAGAACAAAGCTCCTTCCTTAGCTGCGCTCTGACAGTTGCCTCCTCTAATTCTCTCTTCATAGGTGTTGCCAATGGGTGACCCTGGACAAATTCTCTAACAACCCCGTGGGGTTTTCTCTTCTTTAATTTGGAAGTATCAACTCGTGCCCTGACTCCTGATGTTGAAAGGCAAATTGACTGAAGGAAGAAATGGGGGAGCTGTTTGGAAAGTTGACAAGTGCTGTAGAAGGGAGATGGGATGAAGGGCACATGGCGGCCCAGGACAGGGCCGGCCATCTGGGCTGCAGTGCTTCTGACAACCAGCAGGGGGAGCCCTTCCCAAGCACTAGAGAAGCCTGGGGGCAATCACTTCCCCAGCCCACCCCCTGGTGTATCTGGGTCAGGTATGGAGGTCAGTTTCAATGGGCTCTAGGCACTGCTGCCCAGACCTCCTGTGCTTCTTGACTGTCCCATGAGGACAGGTCACAGCGAAGTGATATGGGCCATGTCTCAGGTACCTCCTCCACCTCCCCTCCAGGCTCCGTCCCACCGGGTGGTAGTGCGTCACACTCACCAGTAAACCACCACTGTGCGCTTCATGTACTGGAGCAGCTTCTTGGTCTCAAACAGCAGGGGGATGTCCAGAATCACATAGCGGTATCCTGAGAAGAGGCCGGGAAAACTCAAGTTCAATTCCGCAAGCACAGACGACGGACTACGTACCAGGTGTGGGGACAGAATCGAAGTCCCCAGCCATCAAGAGCTCCCGAGCAGAGGGAGCCCTTCCAAGGAGAGGCATAACTTGACCACTAGCTGGTTCCAATGTTACTCAGAACGCAATGCTGCAGAAAGTCACTGCGGCCTAGATGGCTTGGAACGAAAGGCCTTGTAGAAGAGATGGCGTTCGCATTGGCCTTGAAAGCAAGCAGGTGGAAGTGAGGGTTCCTGGAATGGGGATCAGCAAAGCACAACAGGCTTGAGGTTCTGTTGCCCTGGCTGAAGTGGAGGCCTTGAGCAGTGTGACGGGGCCAGGGCAGGCACTAAGGAGTCATTCCCTTGACCTTGAACACAACATCTCTTCTTGTTGGACAAGGAAATGACACAGCCAGATTTGTAGGATGCCCGGGGGAGTCTCCAGGAGGAACTCGGCCTCTTCTGCCCTCCTTCACCCCATCTTTGCTTAAAAAGATGGGTTCTCCCCACCAGCCGGGGCCCAGCCTGGCCCCTGTTGCAGACAAGCCCTGCATGGCTCTCTACCATCTCTCCATGGGAGCCCTTCTGGGGGTGGCAGCAGCAGCAGCCCCAAAAGGAAAGAGGCTGCTTCTTGGTGTCAGAGACAGACGTCCAGCCAGGGACTGCTCTAGAGGCGACGAGGTGCTGACAACTGTGTGGGGTGAAAGCTACGGCTGGGCCTCTCACTGCAAGCCACAGCCAGGCAAGGGCAGCCCCCTCATCCACCATGAGTGGGCACATCCTGGGCACAGAAACACACTGGACTACACGCTCCTAGTCACTTTACACCAGTGATGCTCGTGTGTGTGTAAGAGTAGGGAGAGGCATGGTTGGGTCAGTCGCCTCCGAAGGAGAAGGCCACATACCCTGGGTTCAAGTCCTGGGTCTGACAGGGTACTAACTAGTGTGAACAACTAAATACAAATGAATGAAAGCTGTGTCTTCCTCCCGTCTCGTCCCACCTGCCTGTCTACTTGCCTTCATTCCTGCCTGCACTTTTCCCTAAAAAGAGAAAAAGAAAGAAAGGCGTGGCAGGGGTGCAGGAACAGTGGCATAAAGCGGGGGCACTGCTCCTGTCTGGCTTGTATGCAGTCCCACTGCCAACATTCTACCTGGAACACCCGACACATAGCACTCCAATCTGGGGGTGCTGGGGAGACTGGCGCTCCATTGATACAGAGAACAGGGGTGAAAGGCAAGCCACTGTGCTTCCTGCTCCCCAGGACCTGCTGCTCAGGAACCCACAAGGAACCTGCATGAAGGGGGCTTCAGAGAACAGGCTCCAGTGCTCCCGGATGGAGTAGCGGTTAGTCAGGCATCTCCAAAGCAGCGCAGCCCACGTACATCCTAATGACCCCGGTTTGCATCCTTGGTCCTGGGGAAATAGTCAATGTGAACAACCAAATAAAATAGTTTCTTCCTCCTCTCTCTTCCTGCCTGCCTACCTGTCTTCATTCCTGCCTGTAACTTTCCTTTAAAAAAAAAAAAAAAAAGGGAAAGCAAGGCATGGGCCCAGGTTCGAGACCTAGGACTGGAAGGAAAAATAAAAATAAAGAATGGGCTCTGGTGATTCACGCTGGTTTATAGCGTCAGCTTCCCCACCGCATGACATCGGGCCCCTTCCCAAACCTCATGGTACACAGATTTACAGCAAGCGAAAAGACTGCTTCACAGGGTGTGGTAAGGCTGAAAGGAGGCAACGCATGCAAAGCACTGAGCACCCCACTAAATACTCCCTCCCTCCGGACGATGTTACTATTATTTCCGGCCCCTGGAGGAGGAAGGCCTCAGGGACGCCCCCACCCCGCCTGGCTCCCCTCCCAACCTGGAACAGGCACCAAGACCAGATCCTCTCCGGGCTGCTTATCGCCTCTCCTCCTCTGCGCCGGCCTTGCCTCTCCCCTCACTGTCCTTTCTCCACAGCCACTTGGGAGCTCCCGACCAGCTCTTTGGTTCACCGGGAAAGGGCTCTTCAGCTGTCACATCCCTCCTGCTTGATAAGCTCTGCAAACTAGCCTGACTCTATGAAGACATCCGTCTGCCTACACAGAGACCTCCCAACAGCTGGTGATCTTATCTGACGCATGATTATACCAACTTTGACAGTTGTATTTGTTATACTCATCAGGGAGAAACTGGGACTGTGGAAGCCACAGCTGTCATCCCCGTTTTCACCTTATCGAGCTGAAAAGAGCTTTCTGGCTTTTATTTAAGTGGAGGTGGTTGGGGAGAGGGGAGGCTGGGCGGATAAAACAGTGGGAGGACTTGGGAGCGGGTGACATTATCCTGAGCTCCCTTTGAGAAGGGGAGCGCCGCTGTCGCCCCACAGATGTATTGCAAGTGGCCTGGGAGTGGATGCAAAAGGGCAGCAATGAAAGGCAGAAGGCTTTGCTCCGGGGTGGGGACAGGAGGGGGCACCAGCTCAGACACAAGCCACAAGCGGCGGCAGGACAAAGGCAGGCATCCAGAGACTCCTTGGAGGAGGAAGGGAAGGAGCTGTGGTGGGCTGCTGAGACAGAGCAGAAGCTGGGGCTGCGGGGAGGAGGGGAAGGTCAACACACGGGTGTCTGTGGAGCATGCCTTTCCTACTGGAGGGGATGCTGGCCAGAGATTCCCCACTCTTGCCGTGAGGACTTGACACGTGAGAGAATAAGGGTCACGATCATAAAGCAAAACCCCGAAAGAAACCTAGCAGTTTCTCCCATACCCACACAAGCAGCCAGGTGTCACTGAGGCCTGGGCTGGAGGCCACATGTCCCCAAAGCTGGCAGGCAGGGGCCCTACGACAGCCTCTCATGTGAGCCCAAGCTGCTGCTTTTCTGCTTCTCCTGGTGACTGACTTGATGCTGGACAGGTCACCTCTGCCCAATGATGTCCTGACAACAGCTGGAACTGTGGTATGTGGCTGGGAAAAGGATGCAGACAGCTGCAGGAGAAAGTTCTTGCCAACTGACCAGACCCCTGCTTCTCAGTCTCCCCTTCTTTCAGCCCCCAGCACATCACGGGGCTGCCCCTGCACCGGCCAGGCTACCTCTCCACTGAACTCCAGCCTGGTAGGAATATAATCCACCGAGAAGCCCTCCGCCACCTGCTTAGCCGTCCTGGCCGACCCCCACCCCCCACAACTTCTGGCCTACACACTAACTTTCCCAGGAGCTCAAACAGCATCAAATCTGACTGAGCCCAGCTTACACTGGGTAGTAATCGACAGTCAGCACTGGGACTCAAGGTCCCCTGACAGCTTTTCAAGGCCAGCATTATCAGTCGCTACGCAGTTGGGCCAACAGGTGGAGGGGTTTGCACCCGCCCAGAAGAGATGAAGTCAACCAGCTAGAAACTGCGAGGTCTCAGGACCCCACAGTTCATCAGCTATTATTACTCCCATCCCAACTAGAAAAATCAACTTCCTTCTTGGGGATCATGGCTCAAAGCCTCAAGTATCTCCTCATTAAACTGTCAACCTCAAGAGTTGAGGGGTATGTGCTTCTTCCCTCTGGGGCTGTCCCGGGGCTCTGCAGGGGGTGCCAGTCAACAGCGTGAAGACAGCAGCCTGTACAACCAGCTCGTGCCCACCCTGGCCAGCTCGTGTGTGGAGAAAGGCACTGAAGAAGAGGGCGGCCCCTGCTGCCCCGGCCCTGGGGCTCACCCCGGAGGAAGCACTGGCAGGTCTCCTTCATCATTTCTTTTTGGATCTCAGGGTGGGTGATGGTGTTGAGCAGATGCCGCCGGTCGGGCTGGTTGAAGATCAGGTCCCCTAAGACCTTGCGATTGATGTCACCATTCTCCAGCAGGACCTCGGTGCCAAAGGCCTCCACGATGCGCCGGTGGGCAGGGTAGCCTGGCTGGACGACTGTGACGCAAAGAGGAGGCTGGGTTACTCTACGGAGCCTCCAGGTCAGCCAGAGGACCCCATGTGACTAGATGCAAAATGATGGGGGGACCCAGGGGTGCTTCTTTCAGTTGGAGGAAAAACAAAATGAGTGGGGGTGGGGAAGGCAGTTATGGAAGAGCAGAGCGCAGGGAGCCCGTGGGTCACGTGAGGTGAAGGGAAGTCACCAGAAGTGCAGAGGGCAAGTGTGGGCAGGAGCAGGGAGTCAGCCAGGCTGGCAGGGAAGCCTGCGTCTCCTCCCAGGCCTCGAAGGCCTCCTAGGAAGGTGAGGCCTGACAGGGAGAAGGGAAGCAGAGGGAGCGGCTGATGCAAACCTCCCCTCCCCTCCCCTCCTCACCATGTCGGGCAATGACGTCCACATCAATCACAGCGCAGCCCAGCTGCTGGAACACCTGGATCACCGAGCTCTTGCCCGAGGCGATGCCTCCCGTCAGGCCCACCAGGAACATCTTCCCAGGAAAGAGGGAGGGCGGCGAGACTACAGAACCAGGAGCTGAGAACCACTGGAGTTGGATGAGTTCGGCCAATGGAGATGGCACACCCAGGAATGCCAGGAGGGCCTGCCTGTGGACAGAGCCAGCCTGAGCAGTGTGGGGCGAGGACACAGAGGGAAGGGACACAGCCTGGCCCGGCCACCTCAAAGTCTGAGCTGGGGAGCTCTGGGTCCTTCTGAGAAGGAAAACCCTTGGAGAGGGCGCTAGTATTTTTTAAAAAACACCCATAAAGAAGGTAAACTAACACAGCATACATTTCTCCAACGTGAAAATGCTGAGCAGACAGAACAAGGGCAGGTGTGGTTAAGAAGAGTGCTTTCTGGGGTGCAGAACCTGGATGTGGGCAAACTTCTTGCAGGCAGGGGACATCTGTCCCGAATGAACCCTGGGCACTTCTCAGGTGCCCGCAGAGCCCCCCACCAGCGCCTGTACTAGGTCGGCCTGGGGGCGCTGGTCTGGACTAAGAGGGATAATCCCACCTCCTCGGGAAGTGGCCCAGATGGGGAAGTCAGCAGCAATTGTGGCTCAGTGGTCACCGAGTCTGAGGGTGTGAGAATATGGCTTTGCCAGCGGCCGAGGCAAGGATGCAGGCAGGGGGACAGGAGCTCCGAGCAGCACCAGTACAGCTGAACCTCTTTGAATCCAGTCCCACCGCTCGCAACGTGCAAGCCTGCGTAAGGCGCTTGTCTTACTGAACCTTGATTTTCTCATCCACCAAATGGGAACAACAAAATCTGCCTCATTAGGCTGTTGAGCAGACTGAATGAGAAGACACATAGAATGTTGTTGGGACAATGCCTGACACTTGGTTCAGGCTGGAAGGGAGATAAAGTCACCAGACTTTCATTCCTGCAACCTCAGACTATCTCACAGAAGATATGTGGGAAAGTCATGCTGCACTTCCTGGGGGTAAGCAGGTTACCATGTCTTGGATTTTGCGCTGAGACTGGAAAACACTCAACTGAAGGCCTGGTCTCTCTATCCTTCCTTAGTGTCACACCACGTCTCCAGGACCTTAAAATCTATCACAGCACTTCTCTTCTTTTTTCCTCTTTTTTTCTTCAGTTACATAGCAGATTTACTGTCCTAATTACATTTGCTTGAGCTTCTAATGAAACGAGTATGCCTCTCCTGAGGACACACCAAACGACAGCGGGAGGCAGCCAGTTGGATGTGGGCTGAGCAGGCAGGTGATTGAGGCGGTGGTGGACCAGTCTGGCTGGAACTCTGCCCAGGCTGTTCTCACCCAGAGAAGCCAGGGGCAGGGAGAAAATCATCGCTGACACCCAAACTCAAGTTAAATCATTACACCAAAGGCTTTCTCTTCAATCTCTGAGGCTGGAGTCACCCCAGAGGGTCTCTCTCCACCTTACAAAAAAGGCATGAAAAGACAGCATTCAATTGTCTTAAAAAAAAAAAAAAAAAAATCATCCACCCAGCTGAAGCTTTGAAACAGAAATATCTAGTCACAGTGATTTAACCCTGGCTCCGTCTTGTCTCTAGAGCTATGAGTTGGCTTCTCTTCCGTCAAAGACCAACCGGAAGAAGCAGGAATAGGACTTGGAACTGAATGGACCAGTCAGAGAACAGCAAAGGCAGTTCTCCTCAGGACCTCCAGCCCTCGTGGTTGAAAACCAGGCACCTGGTCACCAGCACTTGGCTGAAGGGGCCTGGAATACCATGTGGCTCAGACCCACTGTGTCAGATCTCTGGGGAGAGAGGCACCTGGGGAGGCCCTGTTTTAACAGGACTCTGGACTGACTCTAGCCCATCCCTTCCATGTAGCAACTGAGGACAGAAAGCACGTGTTTGTCCAGGTCACAACTGTTAGCAGGACCTGTGTGTAGTTCAGGGCTCCCAACTCTGAGTCTAGAGCCTGGGCTTATGTACTCAGGAAATGAACAATTAACGTACCTTTATTTTATTTTATTTTTTAAAGAAAAGGTGCAGGCAGGAATGAAGGAGAGTAGGTAGACAGAAGAGAGAGAAGGAAGCAGCATTTATTTTATTTATATTTCATTGTTTGCACTGGTTATTCCTGTTGGACCTAGGACTCGAACCTGGGTATGTGGCCTGTGCTCCTTTGGTGCCAACTGACCAGGATGTGCCTGAAAAATTAATTTACCTTCAGACTGAAACAAAATAATGACAGCAAACATCTGTAGGCAAATCAATTGCAAGCCAAAGAAACAGGACTTACTGATGATCCTGTCGGCGTGACCCTCTCTGCGGACAGGGACTTTCATGAACAGTAACCAGGCCACCGAAACAAATTCCGGGCTCAGCTCTGCCTCGAGCCCCACGGTAACCTAACCCATGCCTTCCCTTCTCGGTGCCTTGTGCGACCATCTGTGGAAGCAGACCAGCAGCTGCCCGGCCTCTGTCGGGAAGGCCACGGGGATGGAGGAGCAGGTGTCCAGGGAGGCCCTGGGCCCCTGGATTAACGGGGCTGGACAAATGCCTCTGTCCCACGTAGCCAGCGCCTCCAAGACTCTTCTTTACCTGCTGACAGCTCCTCTGCGCGCAGCATGGCACCAGAGCTCTGGGGCAGCAGAAGGCAAGCACGGGTCTTGCCCACAGGAGAACGAGACAGGACAGAGCACCACAGCGAGCAGGAGTGGGCTTGCTCTGGGCCGGGGGAAGTGTGTGCCCGCTCAGTCTGCTCACGGGTCTGTCCAGGAGGGCAGGACCCACCGCTGGGGAGGGCGGGGCACCCGGTCCCCACCCCAGCCTTTGAGGCTTAGAAAGGAGAAAAGAAAGCCTTCATTCTCAGCTGCCTCTGACTCCCTCCCAGACCTGTCTGGCAGCTCCGCCCCAGGCACCATGGAGAGGTAACCACCTCGACAATCTCCCTGCTCTGGCTTAAGCCTTCATTCGCTACAATCATCTCATCCCATTGCCATTTTCTCTTCTTTTTTTTTAAGGAAAGGTACAGGCAGAAATGAAGGTGAGAAGGGGCAGGCAGGAGGAGAGAAAAGGAGGAAGTATCTTTATTTAGTTGTTCATCTTGGTCGTTTCCCTAATGGCCTGGGTCTTGAATTGGGGATCCTGGGATGTATGTGGGCTGCACTCAGTGAATTAGACTGCTAGGCCATTAGGGTACAACTTCATGGTCATTTTCTTTTTTCCTTTTTTAAAGTATTTTATTGCAGATTAAAATAAAACACATATGTGTAGGTTCCCGTATGTGCAGTTTCCACATTCCTCAGATACATGTCAATACACCCTGCCCTCCACCACATCACCAAGTGTCCTTCACCACTGTCCAGTCCACTGCCATCTTCACGCTCACCCTGACTCTGAATTGAGGCTGGGCCCAGACACCACAGCCAAGCTCAATGGGAGGTTGGGGACTGCAGGAGCCTCCCATAGCCCCTGCAGTCAGTGCCCCAAACATGGGAGACAGCAGAGCCCCGGTTCCTCCCTCTCTGAGCCGTCCCCACAGCTGGACTGCTGGGCCAACAACAGCATCAGCCCCCGGGGAGGAGCTGGGGATCACACAGGTGTTTGCTTCCTCCCCTCTGGTTCAGTGCTCTTCCCAGAGCAGTGAAAAATGCTCACCCGGGTAACCCAAGAAGCACAGGGTCATTGGTGACTTGGGATGCTTCACAACTTTGGCTGAAGGAGGAAGGTCACCAAGTTCCATAGTAACAGACAACAGAGAAAAGCTAATGCCCAGTGCAAGAGAAACGGCCGCTGAGTTCCAGACAAATCCCAGGCCTGGGATTTAGCAGCCAAGGTGGGACCCCATCAATCCTTTCTTCTCCCTCCTCCTCCATGTCAATGGAAAGGCAGCAGGGTGTGAAAGGAAGGGTAAGGACTGGCGTGGGAGAGGCGTGTCTGCAGCCTGTGCTATGAGGATCCATTTCTGTTGTGCTCATCGGTGCTGAGCGCGCTCATCTATTTTACCTCTCGGGCCCCAATAGACCCGAGAAGATAAAACACATGCAGGGAAGAATAGCTTCCCCCAGAATCTCCTCTGGTCATTTCAGGGTGGGCTACTTCATGGCCTCCAGACAAAAAGTCCCAAGCACCTTGGTGGCTCAAGTGTTAAGTCTGTATCCACGTATACAGCCCAAGGACCCAGGTTTGCAGCCGGAACTGGGTAGGGGAACAACTGAAATCAACAAGACATCCCTTCCTTCCTGCCTGCTACCTGCCTTCCTCTAAAAAAAAAAAAAAAAGGAACAGCCCCACTGCTCAAGCTGTCGGTCTTGAGTTCTAACTCCACTAGGCCACCTGCACACGGGAGCCTCATGACCTGGCCTTCCAGTCCCCATCTCGCTTCTCCCTGCTAGAGTGTGGCTTAGTGTAGATATCTGACCATGTCCTGTCTGTTTACAACCCTCACTGCTTTCCCCCATCTTCCAAGCCTCCCACAGAGGTCCCTGGGCCCTGTGTGACCTGTGCACTGAGCCCTCCACCCCACAGTCAGACTCCTGCCTCCTGTCTCTGAAACACAGGCTGCTTCCAGCCTCAGAGCCTCCGTGGTAGCATTCCCCCTGCCCATCACACTCACCTCCTGGCTACTCCTCTGGATTTATTTCTCATTCATTCCCTCCCAAGTCCTGTTAACAAGAGCCACCCCGTTCCCCTTTGGGAGCTGGTGGTTCAAACAATATGCCGGTGATCCCTGCAGTGGTGCTAAGTGGGAGAGGGAGTCAAGAGCCAGGGGGCTCATGGTTTTAAATGAGGGACCAGTAAGACCAGTGAGAGCACCCAGAGTGAGGACCTGAAAGCAGTGGGGACAGGTCACAGCTCCTCTTCAGCAGCCGCCCCACCCTCCAACCCATCCCAACCCCTAATGTCTCACTCCGTTTCCTTCCTTTCCCTTGTTCCCACAGTGCTTTTCTTTGTGTGACTTTTTTTTTCTTTTTTAAGAAAACGTTCAGGGAATGGCAGTTTGCAGAGGAAGAAGTTCTTTATTTGCTTTACTTAATTGTTCATCCTGGTTGTTGCTCTGGCCCTGGGACGTGAACCGGGGTCCTTGGGATGTATGTGGACTGCGCCCCTACTCCACCAGGGTCGCCTGTGTGCCTATTTTCAATGCATTAGGTAAAACATGGTCCAAGAGGCCCCCGAGCCATAGCCCATTTTTACCCCTTTATCTCCAGCATCTAGCAAAGTGTGTCTGTAACCTATCAGGTAAGTGATATTCATCAAGTTACTTTTTCTTTGATTCACCTTCTTCATGTGTAAAATAAAGCTACTGACTCCTACTCTGAGTTATTAAGAAGAATAGATACGTTTTAAAACCCTGCTAGTTTTTTTTTTAGTTACTGCAATTTCTCCAACTATTTATAGAATGGATGACTAAATGACTAAATGACTCCATGACCAGGGAAATGAAGGGGAATACTTGGGGTCACATTCTTCTATCAGCAGCAAAGGGGAGGCTGAAACTATCCTCCCAGTCGGCTCCCTCCCTTTTTCCCATCAGAATATGCTGGTTGCTGCTAATAAATCCCTCCTGGGGGCAGAAGACCAAAGGAAACAATATACCCAAAGGGTTAAACAGAGTAAGGCTCTGATATTTAAATGAACACCCTTTCCTCCCAAGAGAGCTCAGGGCTTAGGCTGGAAACAAGTTGTTTCTCTGTGTCTCCCAGTCAACAACCTCAAGCCTGTGGTCCCAGGGCCAGGCCAGGGCTCCCTATTAGCTGGTAACTTCATAACCTCCTCCTCTTTCAGACTCTCAGTATTTCACACTGACCAGCCACACGGCTTCTCCTCTGAACTGCTTTCCAAAAGGGATGTGGCTATTTTGCTCCAATGATCAATATAATCATTCATGAAAATGAGTCATTTCCTGCCTTGGGGCCCAATTATTTTCTTGCGGAAGCAGTGGTTGCAAATATATATTGTTTTCCAGTTAACAAGAACGTGCTATTTTTATCTATGGTTTCCCTACTCCTAATCTTTCATTATTGGTAAAAGGTGGCTGTTTAAACCTGAGCCCAGGCTCTCTTGTTCGCCAGGCCTATTAAGTCACCAGCTCCTCTGGGCAGCCAATTACCTGCAGAGAGCCACAGAGCCACAGAGAAGATGCCAGGGGTCGGTCTCTCTCCCCCTCCTCCCTGGCCCAAGCTAAGGAAAGGAAGGGAGCAGGGCTCTCTCCTCAGTACTCTCCAAGCACAAGTCATCACCCCCAGAGCGCTTCCATGAGTGGGCGGGGCCTGCCATTTATGGACAAGCACATCTGGGAATGTTGACTCTCAGGGACCTTAAAGTCACTAGGGCTTCAGATGGGACCTCTGCTCTGTCTCTTAATAGCCACGTGGGCTTGGGCAATTTACAATTTAAGCAGCACTGTGGATTGTTTACTTGCATATAAAATAGGATTAATGATGACTACTCGCAGGTGTCCTGCCAGGATTAAATGAGGTGACATGTCACGGTCAACTCATCTTCCCCAACTGTATCTGTGTGATATATCACAGCCACTGCAGTCTACTGAAAGGTCACCTCCATTCTTCCAAAGGTCAAAAACTGGGGTACCCTCCTGGCTCCTCTTTCACAATCTTCATCCAAACCCCAGGGTCCCCTGCCAACTCTCTCTTGCACTTTGGCAACCTAGTCAGACAGCCCCTGACCCGCCCCCCACCACGGTCTTGCTCCTGGATCATGGCAGTAGGCTCAGAGCGACTTCCTCAGCTGCCTGTGTTCCCTGGCAGTCCACACAGAATAGGGCAGCTAGCATGAGCCTTTAAAATGCAAGTCTGGTGTGCGCTGGTGGAGTAGTGGTTTGTTCAGCCACTTTCAGTGGGCATAGTCCACAGACATTCCAAGGACCTGGGTTCACGTCCCAGGCCAGCAGGAACTAAGATGACCCACTAAATAAAATGTTTCTTGCCCCTCTGTCTTCCTGTCTGCCTACCTGTGCTCCCTTCCAGCCCTGCCTGCACCTTTTCTTTAAAAATAAAATAAAATGCAAGTCTGACTATATTACCCCCTCTGCTCAAAACCCTGCAGACTCACTTGGAGTACAAGTCAAGTCCTTACAGACTCCTAGAGGGGTTTCCTGAGATATGCAAGATATATCCTCTCCAGGTATGTCTTACCACTCACCCTCTCAATCAGCTCCTTCCAGAAACACTGGCCGCCTGGCTGCTCCCTAGCCATGCTGGGTAAACTCAATCACACCCTTCCAGAAAAAAACACTGGTCACCTTGCTTCTCCTTGCCAGGTAGGCCTGTGGAAGGCCATTTCTTCTGAGAGAAACCTATCCCTAGGGGGCTGCACAGCTCCCTCCCTTCTCTACCAACTGCCACCCTTTCCAGAGACTGCCCTGAATACAAAAAATAGCACCCCCAGTTCACTCCTAGTCTCCTTACTGTTCCCCTTTTCTTCAGAGCACGTATTATGGTAGAAGACCTTTTCCTTGACCCCAATGCAAGTCTGCCAGGGAAGTTATCGTACTACAGAGGAGGTGGTAGCTAAGTCCGGAGACTGCAACTATGTCCTGTTATCATGAACAAGGACCAAGAAGCATCACCTCCCTACTCTGCAGCTGTACATAACTGATAAGAGTTGCCAGTAGCAACCACACATAGCCAAGATGAATCATTACCTCAGAGTATAACAGGAGATCCCCTCAACCCCACCCCCACTGCTCAGCTTTGGGTAACAATACCCCTGGGCCAGCACCAGCACTTGCGATAAAGTGCTTTTCCTCTACCTTTGAGTGCTCAGCTGTCAGTCCTCTCACCTTCTGGAGGCTCAGCCCTAACTGTGTCACCACCTAACATGTATGTCTATTGCAATCTGTCTCTCTTCATTGCATCTGGGCACTGCTGTCTACTAGGTGCTTGAGGTAAGTTCTAACAAGCAGGAGGCCCTCAAAAAAATTTGCTGAATGAACACATAAAGCCTGCAGCAAAATGTCCAGCTAAGCAGGAACTCAACATTAACTATTTTTTGATTAAAATTACAGATGAAAAGTCCCCAAATTAACAGACATGATATAAAATAGCACACAATGCTAAAGAAGTCCCAAGCTTGTAACTCACATTTGACAAATTCTGGTCAGATTCAACATAATTTATTCTAAATTAAAAAGAAATTCAAGGAAACGATAGACAACGTCCCTTCTCAAGAGAATGATGTTATTATAGCAGAAAGCAGGTACAAAACAAAATGGGGAAAATAATTGGAACTACAGAACTTAGAGCCCCTACTCCACCATGAGTAAACAGCATGTTGAGATCATTTCTTTGGAAATATGAAGGCCGAAAGAGACACTAAGAATAATCTCTTAAAAAAATTAATTTTGAGCCACTTCCCTATAACTAAAGCAGCTAAGGTGCAGGTCATGTAAAGCTTAGGGACCCAGAACTGGAGACAATAAAATTAAATAAATAAATAAAAATTAATTTTGTGGGCACATCCTGGTGGCTTAGTGGTTAAGTCCACAGCTTCTGGCCAGTGCAGCCCACATACATCCCAAGGACCCAGGGTGGGGAAGAAACACCAAAGATGAACAATGAAATAAAAATAAAATAAATGCTAAAAATAAAATAAAAATAAATAACTGCTTCTTTCTCCTCTCTCTTCCTGCCTACTTGTTTGCTTGCCTTCACTTGTACCTGAACTTTTCCCGGAAAAAAAAAAAAAAGCTATTTTGGGTCCTGAGGTCCAATAGGGCAAGCCAAGATAATGATTCAGCAATAGTAATGACAGTGAAAAATCTGAGGAGGGGATCATACCAGGAGGCTGATTTTGAATCAAAATGGCTGGCTTATCCAGAGCAGCTTTTCTCTCAGTCTCTTTCATCAATATTCTTTTATCAACATGAACTATTTTAAGATAAGAACAAATTCTGCTCCAGAAAACATACCACGTAAGTCACAAAACCTTTCTCCATTCACTTCTCGGGTGACAACATCTTGGGCTCACAGATGAGGAAATGGAGGCAGTTGAGTACCTTTCATTTTTAAAAATGTCAATATTTACAATTAACAAGACATCATATCCTTTTCAACTATTAAAGCTTTCAGGGGAAATTTTAGCTATCATAAAGATGTGCAGAGGATAGTTTTCAAAACAAAGTTAAGCTTAAGGCTAGCCTACCTTCGGCTATCAGCCCTAATCTCTTCTTTTAAGGCACAGGCTCAAAAGCTCTGAACCCTTTAAACCTTTCCCAGGACGACAGACTCAAACCTCGCTCAAGACAGAAGAGGGTTTGTTTAGAATTCAGAGCCCAGATAAGAAAAAAATAACATCCCAACTGACCTGTCCACTTTCTATTCACCAATTAGATCTCGCTCTAGGATTTCCTCACGCCTATGTCCGACGTGGAGTCAGACGCCAGCCTCATTTCCAAAGGCTTCCATTTCCTCACCTTTAAATGAGCGCCTAATGCCAAGGTTCATTTGAATGATAATTTCCCCATAACTAAGGGAGAGAAAAATCTTTGAAAACTTCATGAGCAAACTCAAGGCCACAAAGTTGCCAAGGGCCCCCATTCAGGGAGCAGGGGAAAGAGGTTGCCCTCCTTTTCAGTAGGTTCTGCGCGACTTCCTTGACTGTCTTAGCTCCCCAATAGCCCACCTGGAATTCAGCAGCTAGTATGAGACTTTAAAATGCAAGTCTGGGTGCGACCTGGTGGAGTAGTGGTTTAGGGGGCCTCTTCCAGCCGCCAGAACCTGGGCTCCCACACACCTGGAAGTGTGGAAATTTGACATCGCTGCCCAAGCCTAGGGGGTCTCCTCGCTAAACGTCACCAGTTTAACCTAGGAAAGAGGAAAATGGAAGGGGAGCCAGTTCTGAAAATTAGATGACCACTCAACAAAACAGCAGCTTCCCCACAAGGCCCTTTCTATTTTTCACCCAGTGATACGGGTTGTGATTCCTATGTTTAGGCGAGCAAACTGAGAATCGGAGAGAAGCCCAAGGCCACACGGGGGGCGCGACAGAGGCTGGATTCACGCGATGCAGGCTTAGGTCTGACTGTAACTGAGCCCGGGCTTGCATGCACCGGTTCTGCCGCTTTCCACTTGCAAACTTTCTTCGCCCCCCAGCTGGAAAACAGGGACAACACCACCACGCTTAGGAGGGCTGCTGCCAAGGTAACGAGCCATGGATGGGAAAGCATCTACACGCTGCCACGCGGCTTGTGCTCACGAAATTGTAACCAGCAGTTAAAGGAAAGGTGCGTACTCTACGTCCCACCACGCAGCACGATCGGTGCACCTTGGGTCGTGGCTCTAAGCGCCCAGTGCCCCGTCCGGAGCCGGGACACAGGACCGCGGAGATAGATCTAACCCACCAGGGCGGCTGGGGTGGGCGCGGGAGAAAACCAGTCCCCGCGCGCCCCTGCGGCCCACCTCCTCCCGGGGTCGGCTGCCCCCATCACCCCGCACGGCGCGCTACGTACCCGGGGCCTCTGACCCGGCCTGGGACGCCGCCGCTCGCCCAATCTCAGGGGCGCTTACTGGGGAGCTGCGGCCGGCAGGCGGGGCCAGGACCGGACGTCCGGTGGTGGAAGGGGCGGGACCGTGAGAGGTGGGCGGGACTGAGAGGAAGGCGTGCTCTGGTGAGCACCACGCGGGGTGGGCACCGTCGGCTCACTCCTGTCTCGGAGGGAGTCGTCCAACGCCGGGTGTGAAAATCCGCAGTTCCATCTTCCAATCCGTACCTGTTACCAGATGTGCTGCCTCTGGCAATGGTAATGATAGCTCTGGGAGTTAACTAAGCACCTCCTACCTGCCAGGTCCTAGGAGGCTGTTGGCATTATCTCTTTGCATCCCCAGTCCCTGAGATGGATCAGTCACCATCTCCATTTTACACGAGAGGAAACTGATGTTTAGAGGTTAATCGGTTTGTCCTCTCTTATAAAGTCAATGGCTGCGGAGTGCACATTCTGTCCTTACAAGCCTAGCAAGTAACTAAGCCTCTTACCCTGTCTCCTATATTGAGGGCCGCTTGTTTGAAATACATAAAAGCATCTAACAGTGCCTCACAAATTGTAGGTGGTTCTTAACTCCTACCCTGCTTCCTTTCCCTCTCCCTAAATTATATCTCTGCTCTTTGACTCCTTTAAGGTAGGCATTTTACCTCGCCTCACTTTTAAAGTACCCCAGTGCTTAGAACAGTGCCGGGAACAGTAGGTGTCCGACACACTGAGAAAGTAATTCAACATCTTTCTCTGACCCCTCCAGTCTCTGAAACCCTTCTCCTTGACGTGAGCAGCAACGACTGCTGTCACCTAATAAACAGGGATTGCATTTCATGATCAAAAGTGTCATTTAGTCCAAACATCCCTCCACATCATCTCTGCTGTCTATACTTAAGACATGTCCAGTGTCAGGAAACTCAATGGCTTTCAAAACAGTTTAATGCCTTTTTTTTTTTTTTTTTTTTTCAAAGATGAAAGAAGCTGGAAGGAACAAGGGCAAGGAGGAAGGAGTATTATTTTAGTTGTTCATTTTGGTTGTCCCCTAACCCCATCCCTGGTTGGAACGCAGGTACTGGGTCCTTAGGTTTTATGTGGACTATGCTGCAGCCACTTAAAAAAGCCTGAGCCACAAAGAAAACCAGCTTAATGTCCTTTGAAGTTCAGTCCTGGCACACACTTAGAAAACGTCCTTCCTTTCTAATCTTTGGGACTTGGCAGAACAATCCTAATTCCTATTCCACAGAGCCAGATCTAACAGTCTAGTCCCCTTCCTGGACCATGAATCCCATCAGTAACCACAGCTGGCCTCCGCAGGTGACAGGAATAGGACCATGTGTACCCCCTCCCCCAAATTATTAGGCTCTTTCTGGGGCATATTTTTAGGCGGTCCCTGCAGATGACCCTGTTTTTACCAGACAGTGCCTAACAGTATGGTAAACTACTGGTGGACAAGTGGGGCCTGGTCTTCCAAGTACCATCCTTGCGGTCCAGGCTGCCAACAGCACCAGCATCTGCTCTGGGATGCTCCAAGGGAGACCGAAGGGCTGCCGCAGGGGCTTTCCCCAGGCACCCGCTCCAACTGAAGCTCTACCCCTGTAGCTTCTAGGTGATATCATCAAAGGTTTTTTTCTTTGTTTTCAGCTCAAACACACAGCCTCCATTATTCAGGATGGCACTAATACACTCTGAGCTGGCTCCTCCTGCTTACACAATCTCTCTTCATCCTGACAATACATCTCAGTCACCTCTGTGTCCTTAGCACCTTGCATGATGCTTGGAACACAGTGCTGCTTCAAGGGATGTTTGATGAACAACCCCTCCGAGTCCAACAGAGACGACTCCTCTGACTCCTGGTTCTTAATATTAAACTTGATGTTTATTTAAAATAAATATTAATATGCAATTAACTTTATACCATACTTCACAAATACCATTAATATTTATCCTTTATTAAACAGCTTCCCCCAAAAAAGAAAAGAAACCACCTCCCATAGGTTGTCACCAGCTGGAAGTCTAAACTTCTTAGCCTGAAACTTTAGTCTCCAGTGACCTGGTTCGCTCAGCCTCCAGACAAATGTCACACCTTATGATCCCCCAGGCCGAGGAAAAGGCAGAGGAAGAAGGTGATTTAGTTATTGCACCAGACTGTGTTAAAACACCACGTTCAAGTCCAAATTTACACTAAGTAGCAGTGAAACCTTGAACAAATCATTGAACTTAGTGTTTTCTCATAGTAAAACAGCAGTAACACTTGCCCTGCTTGTGGCACAAAGTCAAACAAGAGTGTTGATGGTAGAGATCAAATGAGGGAGCATCAGGCATTTCTGAGTAATAAAGCAGTTCGCAAACCTAAGGGGTCACTGTTCAGGGAGTCACTTTGCTTGTAACGTTTCCATGCCCCGAAGACCTTATCCCTTCTTTCTCATTATTCACTCAATCATAATTTGTTAATCCAACAATTATTCACTGAGGTTCTACCATGCGTTGGCCTAAGGGATACAGAAGTGAGAAAAATCCAATGTGTTCTCTGCCCTCATAAAATATAGGGGAAACAGTTACAAACAAGAGTCAAACTATAGTTGTGACTCCAACTCAGAAGAGTGTCCACAGGGCCCCCAGAAACTATAATGGGAAAATCAGAGCTTAAACTGCCTCTAAGACCAAGTTCAAAGTCTGCTTTCTCCAGGAAGCCTTATTTATTTATTTAGTTAATAGTCTTATTTATTTTTTAAGTGGAAGGGAAAGGAAGCAGCAATATTTTTAAGGAAGAGGAGGAAGTACTTGTTTATTTATTCACTTTCCCCACCCAGGTTGAGAATCCGGGTCCTTGGGCTTTCCATGGTCCGTGCCCCAGCTGCTGGCTTAGCACCTGAGCCATCAGGAAGCCTTATACAGCAATGCTGCCCTAGAGATCAACACCCCCCACCCCACTCCCAACTTCATCTAGCTAGCTCATTTAATCATACGGAGTCAGGTCTTATTTTGTATTCAAGTGTACCTGGTTTTCTTGATTTCACTGTAAGAGCCTTTTGGGTAGGGAATGCCTATTTTCCATAGTGACTGTACCAATTTACATTCCCACAACAGTTTCACAAAAGGGTTCCCTTTATCTACATCCTTGTCAACACTTGTTATAAAAAAAAATGGAAGCTGCAGATTTGCATATCACTCTTACGCAGGAACCACATTCATCTCTGTATTGCTCCAGTTTTCACGTTTTACATGCATTGCCCCACTTTACAGTATGTGCTGCCGAAGTGGACTCAGGGCAGAGAATGCCTGGCACACACACTCTTTCTTAAATCCCACAGCACCAGGCAGAACACCGAGCCTCTGTAATCTAGGTCCATGTGTGTCTTAGAAAGGAAAGTATCCTTCCAAAAAGTGAGCTTCAGGGGAGACAGAAAGCTGCAAGAGACCATCTCCCTATCCATTATCTCACCATTTGAGTCCACTAGTGCTGTTCTTAAAGGAGAAAAACTGTCTTCCCTAGGACAGCCAGGCTGCTGCCAATATGATTTCTCAGACAAAAATGTGATGCTATCTCCCCCAGCTAAACATCCTTCAATGGCTCCCTAGTGCCTTCAGGATGAAGCCCAGACTCCTCTCATGGCATCCAGAGTCCTTCGTAGTCCGACTCCTGACTGTCGTACAGTTTCAGCTTCCAAAATGCTCCTCACACGCTAAGCTCCAGTCACATCCTTCTCATTCCAGTACATTGAAGGCCCCCTACTCTCAGGTAGCTGACCTCACACTTTCTGTGCAGAATGCACTGTTTGTCTTTGTCCTTCAAGAAAGCTCAGCTCAGCTCTCCTTTCCTCCAGGAACCCTTCCCCAGGTTAAGGGTCCCTTCTCTAGGCTCCTGCTACATCCTGTGTTCCTTGCCCTCTTACACACTCTGCTCAAACTCATGGAGTGAACCCAAAGCAGGGACTGTGGTGTTCTATCCCTGATTCTCTAGTTCGTGCCACAGAGCCTGTGAAAGCTCCAAAGTACTGAAAAAAATGAACCACAGTCTAGCTTTTGCCTTCTCAGGCCCACCAGAAGAGTATCTCTGAAAGAGTATCTCTGCTGGGAGTATGACAAATCAGAGATACCCTTGATCTGTGACGAACATCAAGAGAAACTTTTCTTTATCACAGTAATAATGTTGACTTCCCGAAGGGGGGAATAATAATTGACTGTGTATTGATTGTCCATTTCCAGATGAGGGCACTGAGGCTCAGAGAGCTCATGTGACTTGCCTAAGTTACTGATCAGGCAGAGAGCGCCAAGATTTCGAATCCAGGGTGTCAGACTCTCAGCATGTTCTCTTTACCACTGTATTCCACTGTCTGTAACACCTGTGCAGGGATAATGGCGGCATCTACACTAGAGCAAAGTCCAGAATCTGCACACTTTCCTGGCACCTCACTCCCTTTGTATGATGCTTCTGCCACAATGGTAGCAGCGGTCAGCAGGGGTAGACGGGAGAATCCTGTTATTCTAGTGTGCTAAGTACTCAGAAAGCTGGAAATGTTTCCCTTGCAAAAAAGGAGAATTTCAGGGAAGCAGTTATTAATTGGAGAATATGTAGTAACTATCTAGGACACAGCATTATAACCTTTCACTCATGAGAGCTGCTGGAAAGTAGAAGGCTCTCTAATATGGGGAGTAGGGAGGAACAAATATGAGAACTCTTGGAACCTCAAGAGAGCATCATTGACCTAATTTAGGAAATTCTACATAGGTCTGCTTTGGGTGATTCATTCAGTATGAATGAGACTGTAAACCTAAAAGTAAACTGAGACACCAAATCATAAGTGGCAATCTTCAGTTACCAAGTGGTTGTTTTAAAAAAAGTGTCACCGACAGTCAGAGCCACCTTACCCTCTCCAGCCTCCCATGTCAACCAGTTGGAGAAGACCTTCAAGCAAGCGCTGCATCTTGGAACAAGAGCAGAGGATCTCTGCCTTATCTGAGAGCAGCACCCGGCCAAGACAGAAGGATACGAGGGTGAGAAGCAGCTTCTTGTCCCAGATAAAACTGAATTCCTTGTACCTGATCACTTCAACACGAGTGGACTCATCAAGGTAATTAGAAGGCTCTCACAGCTCCACCTAATCAGGCTCCTTTCCTCTTAGTGAAGGACATGCTCACATGTCCACACCGATTTCGGAAGTACAGAGAGTGAGACGGATGAGATGGAGTCCTGTATATGGCATATGCCTCTCAGGAGACATTTAGGATGCAGTTGTGAGTGTAAGACTCGAAAAATTCATCTGTTCTAGAATTTTGAAAACTTTACCAAGAGAAAAAGAAAAAAAAGGATGTCCTCAACTGCGACTGATCAGTTCATCTACTCACAGAGCATCAAAACAGCAGGGTTCCTGCCTAGAATTAGGAAGTTGTTTTCTACTTCAAACAGGAACACTTGTGTACCAAACGAGCACGTTCAACTTTGGAAAACTCTATTATTTAACCTAGGCTCTTGTTTTCAAATTTAGAAGTTTACAAATTAAATACTTTGCATTCTAAGCTGCCAAGAAAGTAGACCTTCAGGTTATTTTAATGCTCTCCCCTCACAGGAACCTGCGGTGTGAGCATTCAGAGAGCGGTCCTTTCTATAGGTTCACTGAACCTGCCAACTTTTTATAGAGGGGTTTCCACTCAATCTCCGCAAGAGGGTCTTTAAGCTAAGTTGTCAAGCCCTCTCCCATCCTCCCCCCAAACACAAACAAAAAAGCCCCCCGCCCCCGCATTCCACATTGACCAGAACTGTTGGCAAAGAGTGGGGTGAGTGGGGTGAATAAGAAACCCTCCTCCTCACAGCTGTTCATGGTCCCACTCCAAGTGCGCCCACAGCTGGGGCTCCGGGGTCCTGCTTGGTCTGCACGGAAAACTGCAGCTGGGGTGGGGAGGGTTGTATTGGAGAATGGATTATCTTGATTTCATTTCTTAAAAGAGCCAGAGTGACATTTCTGTTTGGGACACCCTCTCAGGAGAGCTCACACCCCTACTGCAGATAAAAGAGCCTGAGCGGGACAGATTTGTCCTTGAGGACCAGTAGAGACTAGGGCAGAAGATACACTAGTAAGGCATTAACATCTCCATGCACTTCCCCTCTCTTTTCAAGATGTAGGTGACCCATGTTTTATGTTAACTGTGTGACTAAAATGTTATTAAAGTTAGCACATTTGTAAGAATATCTTTCTCATTATTAAGTCAAATACCCATCTGAACTCTCCTCTTCCAAGTGCATGTTAGTAGTGAAGGAAACAGCAAAAGGAGACACATGCTCTTTACAGATGTGTCAAGTTCAACATCTCTCAAGTCCAGTTGGAAACAATCACAGTGCTCCCGCCTACCTGCATGGTGCCCGCTCTGTGCCGCTTTATGGAGAATCGGACACCACTTCGGACACAGAGCGGGTCACAACTTACCCCATGTGTCTAGATGTGTGTGGGATACCTGTATCTGTCAGTGGACGCTCTTGCTGTAACAGAGGGGAAAGCAATGACTGCGGATGGACCCTCAGCCCCAGCGTCCCATCAACTCCTTCCTGACGCATCTGTCCATGCACTAACTTGAACACGTATATTTTTATATTATGTAAATTCCTAATCAGCCTGTCTCATTTAGATTGTATACCTCTACCTGACATTCTTGTAATAATGTGGCCAGCAAGATTTCTTTAAGAAACTCTGCTTTTTAAAACAAAATACTTCACTGTGAGGGGTGACTTACTCCACATTCATGGGCACTTTATTCATAGGAGCTTTAAAACAAGTACATTTTTTTTTGGAGATTTTGTTGTTAATTGTGTCTTTTTTAATGTGTATATATGTATAATTGTAATAATTATTCTACACATTAAAATAACCTTGTATGTATAGGTTCCCATTCATTGAATATATGTCAACACAACCTGCCCTCCACCAAATCATCAGGTGTTCACCATGAAAACAAGTACATTTTTAACAGACTATGGTGAATAAAGGCACAACCGAAAATGAAAAAAAAGTGTTACATACACTTTTTCTTTAAAAACATACAACTTAAATTTTATTATAGAGAAATTATAGATCCTACAAAATCTAAGTGAGAATTACAACTGGAAAAATTCTGAACGAAAGTAAGTCCCTTCTAACTGAAATTCTCAAAGGTACTGGATTCCAGAACTTTGGACTTTTATTTGCAGTCTAAGCTTGGTCAAGACAGGCAAATTGCCTGCTAGTGGGTGTCCCAGAAAGGCTCTCCAGTGAGCAAATACTGTTCAGTCTGCAGTAAAACACAAGCTAGAAAGTCTTAAGCTTTGAACTGCAAGAATGGCAGTGTTCACAGAAACCAGCACCCTCATTCCCTATAATCACTATTCCTTGGTCATGTTTCATTGGCCTTCATTCAGCCTCTGCGTCTCTGTGAGAAAAGAAAATACAGGACTGGAATTAGAATGCCAGATGTGGGTCCAAGCTCTGTAACCAGCTTCCATTGTGATTATTTTTCAATCAATTTTCTTCAATTTCCCTTCCCTATCTACTTCCCTATATATACTGTTGAGGATTAAATGAGCTACAATAGGTGAAACACTTATAAAAATTAAATCGCCTAGCACATATAGGCCTTATTTTATTTTTTAAAGAAGCATCTTCATTTTTAATTTAGTTGTTCACACTGGTTGCTTCACACCCACCCTCCCCCGACTCAAACCCAGGGTATGTGGCTTGCTCCTTTAGAGGCTATTGACCTAGCCACTGCTTCAAGAGGGCGACCAGGCCTTATTACTAGTATCTCTGACCTCCTCCCCTTCCCCTAGAGCTACATATAAATGATTGTATTGACAGCAACCTTGGCCCTGAAGCCATGAGTGTGAGTGAAGGCTCAGTCTGTGCAGATGTGTTTGCCTTCCTAAATCAAACAAAAATGACTGTTTATATTATCTGTTGCATTGGATCACATTTACTCCTGTTCTTGCCACTGATAAGAAAAGGAGTTGATTGTAGGTAGCTTGTTTGTTTCCATGAGTTAGATGCGAACTGTTTTTTCCTTACCCTATCCCTCTTCCCACACGGAGAGTTTCCCAAAAGCAAAGATAAATCCCCTTTTCCGCCATGGAGCTTTCTGATGATAAAAACTGTCTCCCTCCCTCACCACCTACAACCACCCAAAACAAATGGCTGAAGGATGTCCTAGTAATTTATTTCCTTGAGTAAGTGTATCGGACAATGTGACTTTTACGACGATAAAGAATTCCGAGGGCCTAGGGTAAAAAGATCCCAATTTGTATAACGATTTTATTATTAGCTATGTGACTGCAATTTACCAACCTACCTGGGTCATGTTTCTTCATCTGGAGACTAGCTCTCACATTCTGTTGATTAAATGAGACGGACAAGACGCCCTAGCACAAAGTCTGGCATATATATAAGGGCTCTGCTGCGGAGAATGAGAGGGTCGAGTGTACTGAAAAGCTTCGCGGAGACCAGTATCCGGAGGCCAAGTGGAGAGGCCTGATGGAGCAATCAGGTCTCCAGGCTCAGGCTCAGTGCTCCTCACACCACGGTCCACCGCCTCACACGAGCCCTTGACCAACCAAGCGGCCAGGGGCCGCCCGGAGTCCGGAATGAGGAAGGCAACCAGGAGTTGACCTGGCTTTTTGGAGAAAAATCCCTCCAAGGCGGCCCCACGCATTCGGGCTCCGGATGTCGCACACACCGGCCTCAGAGTCTCTCTTACTCACCCGGAATGGTAACGGTCCTTAACGGCACCCAATAACGGCTTACCTCCGGCCCGGGCACTAGCAAGGGCAAGCTGAGGTCAAACCTTAGATTTTGGCGTCTCCACGCCCGAAACCCGAAACAGGCATGGAACTACAGTTCCCAGCACGCCGCGCGGCGGCCGGGTCGCGGGCGGCCGACCCCACCGGGCCAACCTCAAGCGCGGCCAGGCGCCCACGGCTTCCGGGTAGTGCTGGCCCCCGCCCGACACAGCCTCCTCCCATGATTTCTGGGTATCGTAGTCCATCCTGTTCCTGGTTCCCGGGAACCAGCTGCTCCTAGTTACGGTCCCTTCGCCATAAAAACTACAACACCCAGAAGATAGCGCAAGTCCCTCTCGCCCAATAGGAACCTCCGCATGTAGCGAGGCGCGGAGGCCGGCTCTCGCAACTCAAGATGGCGGACGAGAGTGAGACAGCAGTGAAGCCGCCGGCACCTCCGCTACCGCAGATGATGGAAGGGAACGGAAACGGTCATGAGCACTGCAGCGACTGCGAGAACGAGGACAACAGCTATTACCGGGGGTAACGACATGCTCGGAGTCCAACTCCTGTCCGGTCTCCCACAACCTGGGTCTCCGGGGTGCGGGGAAAGTCACGGGGAGCTTATTGTAACCCCACCCCCATATTCTTATTGGCTGAGACTTTAGGATCCTGCCTGCCGATTGGTTGCTGTCTTTGTCATTTACTAGGATAGGGGCTCAGTTATTAAGGGCCGGAGACTTCCAATACTTTTTATTATATAAAAGTTCTTCTGTGTAATGTTCTACTCGAGTGCTTCAGGCGCGTCCGTGGAAAGCAGCATAGCCGGTGGTTTTCGATGGTGCTACGCGTATTGAACAGTACAGTTCAAAGAGAACGTGTGGAGGTCGTGTGTGGACAACGTGATTAGCTATAAACGAATAATGAAACATTTCGCTGCAGTTCACCTTCAATGAGGAAATTCATCAAGCTATACAAACCATAATTATGTTGTAAAATACCACTACCAGAGAATACCAAAATATAAGCTCTCCTTATAAACCCTATATAATTAGTATAGGATGATGTCGTAATGTATATGGTATCCGTTGCTCCAAATGTTCCATACTTTTCCTGAACAATATATAATTAGGTCTTCCAGCATCTTTGCTCTTTAACTTTTCCAAGTAGCCTCCAGCTCCAAGGAATTGACTGATGGCCCTTCACGGACATTGTTCGGACTTGGGTTTCAGTACTGTATTTACTGTGCTTTAGGGTCTTGCCTACTAGTAACTATCTACTAAGTACTGTCGTATCAGGAGATTGTTGAGTTCTTCTTCTAAATAAGTTTTCACTCTTAGAAGTCACATTCCATCCTACCTCTTTCTTCACATTGTTACACCCACTGGTGCTAAAGCTCACTCTCCCTCTGTCTTTAGATAATATGTTTTTAGCAGAAAAGCTTGAGAGGCTCTTTTGGATGTGTAGTTTTGGCTGAGGCTGGTAGTCTGATTTTCCAGTCCATCTTGCAGTACTGGTGGTAGTCCTGGGGATAAAATTAGAAGGCTGAGGTCTTTGGATAAACTTTAAAAAAAATTCTGCTACCTTGTAGATATGGGAGAACAAAGGATTATTTAAGTGGTTTATAATCTGTTTGTGATGATCCCTACAATGTTCTTCCAGAATTTAAAATCATAAGAATGTAGCGGAAAAGAAAGCTTGTTACATTTGGTTTTATAAAACTCTATTCTTTTGCACACAGATCTAATAAGTGCCTTGTTTTGAACTTTGAGATTCCTGAGAATGGAAGAGCAGAGAAAGAGAAAATAGGAACAGGAAGAAGGGAAAGTGCGGCTCTTCAGAGTACAGAGTCCCATCATATATGAGAGTTGTTGAATTCAAAAGTCGTTTTTGGAAGTGAAAGCATGGGTTTTTTTTTTTTGCTCTTTGTTGGTGCTTTTATCTTTCTCTACTTAACTGTTGCTCATACCAATATCGATAGCTCTTTAATTGGCTTTGTTCTCCATAATCTATGAATCACTTTGCCAAACTGGGAGAAAATTCTGTTTGGTATAGCGAAATTGTAATCTACTTTGGAGATGTTTTTTGTTGTAGCTTTTGTATTAGGGTTATGATCTGGATAAACAAATAAAATGTATTAACCTCCTGAATCTAGAGGTCTATGTAAATGAGTTTGGAGGTGGTAAATGAGAAATAGGGGACCCAGTCTAGGAGAAAGAGACTCTCTCACTTAGAATCTGAGGTGGAATCAGCATTTTCCCACTCTCTGGAGAAATGTTTTGGGAAGAAACTGTGTGGCACAGGGGGAGAATCATAGACCTTGAGTCATGCAAAGCTGGGTTTAAAGTCTGGTTCTGACGCTTAATAAATAGTCCTATGACCTTGAGAAAGTTACTTAACCTACAGTTATAGGAATTAAATGAGGTAACTTCTAGAAGTAGCCTTCTCCCTCCCTCCTATTCTTCAGATCTCCCTCTCCTCCTTCCCCCAGCTTCCCCCTTGTCACATACTGTATTTTTGGTAGCTTTTATCTTAATGATAGTTAAATAATTTGTGTGTCCAGTGTCTGCCTCACCTGATTATAAGTTACCTGAAAATGGGCTCATATCTTTGAGACAGATGCTTAATGGGTGTTGAAATATTTGATGGATAAATTAACAGCAAATATTAATTGGTAACCATTGTTCATGGACTTTAATTTCCCCTCACTGAGGGAAAGGATTTCAGATTTTTCTCTCATACACTCCTTTTCCCCTCAATAAGTCTCATTTCTAGCCTTCCTCCAATTTTTGTGAGTACCTACAGAAATCAAGGATCTTTCTGTTTACTGTTTTTCACTGTTTTATGGCTTCTTGGAATTTTCCTTGTCTCTACTTAATATTGTTTAAAATGTTTTCAGAAGTGATATATTAATTGAAGAGAAATCTTTCCTTTTGGTGCTAATGGCACTATAGTATTTAATAAATATATGAAAAGTTATAGATAATCTGCACTAACCCCTTTTTCTCTAAAACCTTTCAGTATGGGTTCACAGTGCTTTACACTAAGGAAATGAGCTACATTCGTGCTCTAGAATTTAATGGATAATGCAGTTGTGCTGATTTCTTATGGTCCTTTGTGTAGAAGTTTAGTTCCTGAGTTTTCGAGTCAGATGTTCCTTCCATAATTAAATAAACAGTGAATACAACTTCATATATATGTATGTGTATGTGCGTAGTATAGGTATATGTCTACAGTTTAAAAAAAAAATCTGTTCAGCAGAGGAAAAGAGGCAGCTATTGTCCCAACCCCCTTACCCGGGTACTTGTCTGACATAGTTACCCTGAGAATTGAGAGAGACTGAAAACAGTCTTTCTGCTGCATCCCCCTGCAGTTCATGATTTCTCTCTGTGGTTTAATGTGCTTGCTTTGTTTCTAGTGGAAGACTTTCCAAGAAGTATGACTAAATAATAAACCTTATCAGTTGACAGTAGGTTGTAATTTGGGGGTAACAAGTAAAGCTTATCTGGTTGTTTTGGAACAGGAAATAATGTTTTTAGACTGTTCTGTTTTTAGTTGTTTATCCTGGTTGTTACCATCCCTGGGATGTGAACCCTGGTCCTTGGGGTATTTGTGGAGGCTGGCCAAGCCCTTACTCTGCCAGGGCACGCCAGGGTGAATTCTTATGTTTTCCTCACTTCCGAATCATGAAATATCCTCCCTTATGAAGAAACTTGAGAAAAGAAAGGGCTTTTGGAAAGGAAATTCCATAAAGCTATCCTTACTTGCTTTTGCTTAATTTTTCAGATTCTCCAAGCATGGTTCTTTCCACATTTATTTGCTGGTTTATATCATCTAGCTCTTGGAAAGAATAAATCTTTGTAATCCCCTTTTCTTAATTTCTCCCATCAGCTTTTGGCTTTTCAAAACTTTTTTTTTTTCATTTTTCATTTTTTCATTTTTAAAGCAAAAATGAAAAGAGAAACCTCATCACTGATATCAAATAAGTGTTCTAATTTTATTTCCCAGTTAAGTGGCAATTAAAAAGAAACTAATCAAGAACTGTTTCAAAGAGAAGAGACTGGAAAGCAGAAGAAATGAAAAATAAATGAGAGCCTATTTCTGGGAGACTGCTGCTATGGCAAACCAGTTTTGCTGATTTTTCACATTGTTTAACTAATGCGCTCACTCTAAAATTCCCAGCTTTACTAAGTCTGCAGTTAACCCTTTCACTGAGAGTCTGTAGATTCAGTCATTTAGGAGAATGCTGCTTTTAGATCTTTCACTTTTCTTTTAAAGCTCTACTCTGCAAGCCTCTTTTCTAACTCCTCAAAGAAGGCACTCTTTCTTAAAGGAAGTTGCAGGCAGGAAGAGAGAGAAGGAAGAAGCACTGTTTTTTTAATTTATTTTTTAATTTAGTTGTTCATACTGGTTGTTTCCCTCCAGACATAGGACTCCAACCCAGGTATGTGGGCTGTGCTTCTTCGGGGGCAGTTGACCCAACCACTACTCCACCAAGGTGGGCCAAGGAAGGCACTCTAATGATTGCTGTACTTTGGGCACACAAAACATGCTATTCTTTATGGAGAACACACAAAAAGAAAAAAGTTCTTCTACAGGGTCAGTACTTGCTTCCACATGTTTCTACTGCTGCTGATTCTGAGAGGCAGCTGAGGAGTTACTCACTGTTGCTAAGTGTTTGCTCAGTCTTATCTATTGCTGTTATTACCACATGCCGAGCCCAGTGTTAAGCCCTTTTCGTGGATTATTTCCTATAGACTTCACTTATAGGAACTATTTAGCTTTTGTTGTGAGGCTTGGGTCTGCATTTCCCTGCTCCCCTGGGTCCCCCAGAGGATCCGTTCTGAAAATGCAGTGTCTTCTCCCTGCTTCATTGGCTGAGCACCCTGACTCAGCAGCACTGTGGGTCCTATCTTTGGGTTCATTCAGTAAGCTGGGAACTTTCTCTGACTAGGGAGTCGTGGGTGATGAAGTGACTGGCCCCTTTAAACATGCCTTGATAGACCAGTATCTTTTGCAGAGGTCATGCGAGTGTGTGGAATTGCTGCCAGCATTGAGTCATTGCTCAGAAAATTACTGGAAATAGCCTCTGGACAGCATTTGATTTGACCTTGGAGTTGCCAGGTTACGGTCTCGCTTACCAAACCATCCGTGGATGTGGAATTTACATTTCTGTGTCATTCTCATTTTAAATAGTTTATCAGAGCTTTTGCCATCCTGAAGAAAAATCAGTCATCTTCCATGAGGGAAATTAACTTGTTCACCCTCAAAATTCTGATCATCTATCCCAGGCAAGACAGAGGGTGGCGATAGGAGCAATCTTTTGTAACCCCCTTGCTGTTCTTTGCATGGGCCACCTAGGGTACCCTGAGCACAGCACTAAAGTGTTTTCATTTTTCCCAGTTAGGATTCACAGGCAACTTTCTATATAAATAACTGATTGGCAGGAATTTGCGGAGCTGCATATTGTGTTAAGTGAACCTGCAGTCACACAGTGCAGAGGATGGGCAGCTGATTGATGCCATGTGGTTTCCACCTGGGCGCCCTTGTAAGCCCCACTCATTCACCTCTCTGTGGGCTTCCTGAGCACCAGTGGGATTACTGGCGAATGTGTGCTACCTTGTGAGGGACTTGATTTGCAGGAGGATTTCCTGATTCTAAAAGTGGAACCAAAAGGAAACTAGAGACTAGGATTTAAGTTTCTCTGGAAAATACGAATTTTAACCCAAAGAATGAACTTCTACTACTTAGGGGTAGAAAACAAGTGAATGAAAATTGTGAATTTTATTTTCTGAACCCTTTTTTTTTTCTTTTGATCTCATAATCAAAACTAAACCTGTGGTCTGTGTTTAAGATCTTGTAACAATTTGAAATACTCATGGAGCTTTATTTTTTCATTATTATTATTGTTATTATTATTATTATTTTTGTTAAAGGAAAGGTGAAGGCAGGAATGAAGGCGAGCAGGCAGACAGGGTGAGAGAAGAGGAAGAAGCATTTTATTTTATTTTTATTTAGTTGAAACACTGGTTGTTTCCCCCCTGGACCATGACTCAAATGTGGCCTGCGCCCCTTTGGAGGTGATTGACTTAACTGCTGTACCACCAGGGAGTGCCTATTATTTTAACTTTTACAGAAAGAAGACAGGACCTAAGAGGGAGAAGACAATGAATAAGAAAGTTGATATTTAAAATCTCTACCAGGGCGCACCCCTGGTGGAGCAGCAGTTAGGTCACTCCCTTCTCACAGACAAAGGTCACATATCCTGGGCCCAGGGGTATGGGAAACAACCATTGCGAACAACTAAATGAAAAATAAATAAAGCTCTTCTTCCTCCTCTCTCATCCTGCCTGCCTGCTCACCTTCATTCCTGCTGCCTGCACCTTTCCTTTACAAAAACAGAATAAAATAAAATCCCAACCAGTGGCTCACAAAAGCAGTGCTTCTCCATTGCTTTGGTAGTATATTAGCACAGCTGTCGCAGGGAAACATTACTAAAGAGGTTTTGCTGACCTTCTTTCGGACTCTAGCTTTTTGGGGTTTTATTTTAGTCTGTTGCGCCCAGAAAATGTCAGTCAAGCACATGTTTGTTGAACTGGGAACTGTGTGCTCAGCGCAGCTAGAGGTGCTGTGGGAAGTAGCTGTGTAAGATGCTGTCCTTCCACTTGGGAAATTCTCATCTCAGAGCGACGCCAGGAAGAACACATTATCCTGAAAGCAGTAAACTGGGAGAGCATTGTATTAAAACAGATTAGTGAGAGCCGGGGAGGCTTTTGGGGGAGGCTTTCTGATAAAACATGACAGTCCTCATTGCCTGTAATTCCTGCTCCTCTGATACCTGACACTGTTTTACAGCAGCCTTTCTTTTGTAAAACAAAATGTTCTTTTGGCTTTGGAGCATTCTCAGATAGCTTCTCACTGGGGAAGAGGTTGTAGTGTCTGTGGGTTGTGAGTCGAGGGATAATCCCAGTCTTCAGATTGGTGGCTCATCCCTGGGTTCTGGTTGATTAGTTGATGACCCATTTGTCTCAGGTCTCTGGGCCTTGGTTTCCTGTAAAGAGCAGGTTAAGTCAAGAGGAGGCCTGTCTTTGGCTTGCTCTCGGGCGTTGTCTGGAAGTTCTCTGCTCAAGCTGCTCATCTGTGGGCGTGCCTTCCCTCTCGCCTACTCACACGCTCTGGTTCTGCATTCTGTTTCTAGAAATAAGCACTGAGGTTCATTTTCCATGTCCTCCCCCAGCCCTGGCTTTATATCACAGCATCCATAGGATTTCTTATGTGTTTGAACAAAGAAAATTTGGCATTGTTTTTAAAATTGATATTTTTAAATTACTTTTCGCCCCTGTTCCTGGATCTGTCATTTGCTAATTTGTCTCATATTCATTGGTCTTTAATGAATTGAGTTGATCAACTTTAGAATGTAAATTTCAGATTTTTTATATCATCTCCCTTTCTATTGCTGACACCCCCCCCAAAAAAGGGGGTGATTTTTCTGCTTATTATTTTGGAACCTAGTGAACCAATGCTAGGCTTTGATATGCTGTATTGTATTGCAGAGGCCAGCCAATCTCTTTGGAGTGTATTAAGGTGACTGGCAGGTCTAGAGAAATTTCTGCTTAAATTTGCAGAATCCCAGCATGGCCAGGGATACCCACTGAGTGAGATATGGACTTTAAGTTCTTTTGAAAACGTTGCTAAAGTCTTAGAAAAGGACTAGCCTGGCTTCATTGGGGTCCTCTTGTTTCGTTCTCCTCAAATCCTAGTTGAGGCCTCTTCTCTGAGGTGGAATTGGCTTCTTAGGATGCTTCTTGAGAACTACTCTCAAGGCCTGTGAGCTTGGTTCCTTGTTAATAAAACTGTTCAAATGAATTAAAGCTGTTATAGTCACCTTGTAAGCTAACACTTGGAAGTCTCCTCTGAGACAGCTGCATTCCTGCTTAGGGTGTTGACCAGAAGACCCTGCCAAGCTTATAATGTGTTATCACGGGATGTGGCCCTCTGCTTGGGAGCTCAGTGAAAATGACCTTTTGTTTTTTTAATAACTTCCCTTTGTTCTTCAGCCATCTGCTCAGGCTTCAAGTGCAAGTTGAAACAGGACTGTTGCTCAGTAGCTGGGTGTGCAAATTCAGGCCAACACAAGGAAAAGAAAGTGATTGAGCTCTCTGGTTTTGTTTTGGGTCTTAGAGTTTGCCAGGCACTTGTACTTTCAGTGCATAAGATAGAAACACTTATTCAGCCCAAGCTCCTTCTACACAATTGGGATCCATGAGGAATGGCTGTCTAGAAATACTGAATAGCAAGAATAAAGGCAGGGAGGTAATTTTTTAGTGATTTTTGAATATTTGCAAAGATTTTAAAGCTGGAAGAAGTCATATCTTCTGTTTTCTTCTGTGAAATTGTGCTTATAAGGTGTCCAGTTGTTCAATATGCAGCAGTTTTTCATGGTCTTAATTCTCTTTTCCATAGGATTACAACAATGATTCTTAGGGCGATTCCTGTACAGGAACCAGATCGTTCAGTCCATAAACTGAAATGGATAAGGACTTAGAAGTTGTGTCGGTAGGGCACGCTGATTAGTCTCCTGTTATCAACCAGCTTTTGAACCTTATAATGTTCCATGTACTTCTCAGACTGAAGTGAGAAAAATACACCACATAGATTGCAAATGGGCCTGTGTGTGATAACAAAATTGAGTCATTAAGAGGAAAAAATTATCCTCAGGTCGCTAATGACTTTATGGTTTCTATTCTTCGCACAACCTGGGGGGTTAGCTGACCTTCTCGTTTTAAGGCATTCACCTTATTTCCCCTCTGAAAGGTGTAAGTCTTCCTTCCATGTCATGCCTTCTGTGCCTCATTAATGTAATGCCTAGAGGCACACTTGTGTCCAGACTTCATGGCCTTACATTTGGATTAAAGCAACCTCTAGCCTTTACGGGTTCTCTCTGACTTCAGTCTTTCTGCACCAGGGGCCTGTAAGAAGCCTTCAGATGGGCGCAGGCAGTTGATCCAGAGCAGGGGAGGAAGGGAAAACAGAATAAGCTAGACAGGCAAGGAAGGTGATGGGCCTGGGTTAAAGCTGACTTTGATGCCTTCTGAGTTAAGAAGTTGCTGTCACTGGAGGTTTTTGAGCATGGGAAGGACACGTGGAAAGCCCTTTCACAGAGGTGAGTCCCAGAGCTGTAGAGAGGTTAGGATGATGCAAAAAGGTTAAGTCAGAGAAATAAACTGAAAGCTGGAGATAACTATTTTTTTTTTTAAAAGGAAAGGTTCAGGCAGGAATAGAGGCTAGTAAGCAAGCAGGTAGGAGGAGAGAGGAGGAAATGTTTTTATTTTGTTTTTATTTTAGTTGTACATCTTGGTTATTCCCCTTGCCCCCTGGACCTAAACCCAGGTCCTTGGGATGAGTGTGGACTGCGCTCAGCCAGAGGCAGTGGACCTTATTGCTACTCCACCAGGGCACGCCAGTGGAACTAATGAGTGTAAGGTCATGAAGTCTGGATGCAAGCACTCCTGCCAACAATAGGAAGACATCAGTCTGAGGACATTCATAAGTCTGAGGGCAGGAAATGGCAGCAGATTGCTTTCTCCCTACACAGTGTGATCTACTACAGTATGATAGTTAATATTCATAGTAACCCCAAGACATTTCAAGACCGTAAAGGCTTACTGAATTATAAAGTAAAATGCAAATTGTATTTACCATATAGGTATGGAAAATGTATTTTATACTACTTTAATTCTTTGAAAATTGGTTATCCTGAACATACAACTAAAGCAAACCTCACACTTAGTTGATTCTGCACATTGAGTTCACTGTGTTCTTAGATTGACTCCTAATTTTGATTTTTTTAATGAAAAATTTCCAGGGAAGATGGCAGAGTGACATCAGGCTTTAATCCCAGGTTGACAGTGACAAAATCAGTTTAGACATGGCAGAAGCCAGTCACTGCAGTAAACAGGAAAGCAAGCTGCAAGCAACCTTAAACTTGTTCAATAAAATGAAGGAAATCCAGAATCAAAGAAGCTGTTTTACTAAAATTAACAGGAGTTGGGAGAAAACTTTTGGGAGCAAACAAATGGAAAATACTGAAGAAACAGTAATATATGATTTGCATTTCAATAAAAATATTAAGAGACAATGTAAGAAATCATAATCAAAAATCATAGGAAACTGAAATGGCTGAGAAACTTGCCGCTGGAGCCGTTGGGTGTGTCACGCAGAGGGAAATTGGGCTGAGGAAGTCCCTGTTAGCAGTTCACATGCACACGCATATGTCGTGTAATCTCTTCCTTGTGATTTCTCCAAGATCCCTAGTCCTTGGTGCTGGGGTTGCCCTGTGGTGACCACACAGTCTGAGCCCACCAACAGTTGTCCTCAGTCCTGCAGGCGCAGTTACACTCTTCTCAGGATTGTTGTCGTGGACACAGATTGCACAATGTGTAACTGCCTTTTGCCTCACTTTCTTCCCTCTCCACTTGTGCTTTAAGTCCCAGTGCAGACCTAATACATGGGGACGGTGGGGTGGGGTGCGGAGGGGTGTCCCAGACGCGACTTCCTTTTAGCCATCTTCCTGTAGAATTCAGCACTCTCTGGAAGTGCTGGCGGTGTGAATGCCCCACTAACAAGTGTCATTTGACTTTGGTGCCAGTACCCTGGCAATCTAAAGACAATGAAAACACATAAAAGCATGAACAGAAAAGGTTCTTTCAAGTAGGACATTCCTTGCACAGTGCCCTGTCCCTGGGAGCTGGTGGCGGGGGAGGAGAGTTGTGTTTGCTGGTGTCCTCTAAGTGTCCCTTCTGGGACCTGGACTCTGGTCTGCTTCTGGAGCCAACAGGCTTGATTAGGGAGGGTCTGACTGCACAGAGAGCTCTTTGTCAGTGCTGCTCAAAACAGATGATTTTTTAAAACCCTACATCACCATTTACTTTGTCTTACAGTGGTTTGAGTCCAGCCAATGACACTGGAGCCAAAAAGAAGAAAAAGAAACAAAAGAAGAAGAAAGAGAAAGGCAGTGAGACAGACTCGGCCCAGGATCAGCCTGTGAAGGTAACAAGGAGGCTCTGTTTTCCTGTGACTTAAGAGTCGCTTTTCTAGAAGAGAAAGCGTGGGGATAAATATGTAGGGACAGTTTAGATTGATACTCTCTACTGGTATTATTTTAAGATGGAGGAGTCGGAGCCCATTGTTGCCCTCTGCTGCCCTAAATCTAGGTGATGAATCTTCTGTCTTTCCTTCAAAGACACAGCAGGGAAGACACTGACTCCCAAGCACAGTGCCCCTCGGAGCCTCCAGGTGCATAACTGTTTGTTGTGCTGAGTTGTGGCGCTGTAACAGCCCCTCTTGCCTAGAGCCTTGGTTCTCAGCCTTTTCTACCTGAAGTCCATGGCCAGGGTGTGCCCTGGTGGCGCAGTGTAGGCGAGTTGCCTCAGGAGGAGCACAGGCCACATAACCCTGTGTTCCAGTCCTGGGTCCCAGGGGAGACAACCAGTGTGAACAACTAAATCAATAAAATGCTTCTTCCTCCTTTCTTCCTGCCTGACTTCTTGTCTTCATTCCTGCCTGCACCTTTCCTTTGAAAAACAAAGTCCATGTCATGGTGAGAAGACAAGTTCTTTCTAAGGCAGTTCTTTTTAAGACCGCAGTCACGACAGTGAAAACCCAGGGTCCCACAGAGTCAGTCTCTGAGTTATACTAGTCGAGAAACACTGGCCTGCAGTTTACAACCTTAGACTGAGACACTGAGCAAAACCCAGAGAGATGGGTTAGGATTGTTTTATTTCTTAAATAACATTTAAAAAAAACACCTTTACAAGTAAGTGCTGACCTCTTCAGAGATTCTACCCACAACTCCTCTTAGAATCGTCTCTGAAACTGTTTGCCTGCCTCAGAAGAAATCTGGTCATTCCACTGTACCCACACTTTGCTTTATGCCACAAATGTTATGCTCTGACTTGAATCTCCTACCTTAGACGTGGCATCAAGTAATTTTTACTAGTTTCAATATCAAACTCATTGTGAGAAAAACAAAACTCTATCATTGGCCGCCATGTTGTCTGGGCCCTTTCAGCCACTTCACTTGAATGTACCCCGACCTTCAACACTCTTACGGGGTAAATGAGAGTCTGCCCATTTGAAAGATGCGGGTAGTTTACCCCAGCCTTCCAGTCAGGGATTCTAGCCCACGCCCGTGCTTTAGCTTTTGGGGGTTTTGTTTGTTTGGGGCTAAGTGTTTGGATGACTCCCGTGGGGTTTGAGTACACTCTTCTGTGTTTTATATGGTTTATACTAAAGTTAGAAAATGTTAACAAAGCACCACTTACATAGCACCTCTGTCTTCCTCTTTATGAGAGCGGTGCAGTTCTTTATACAGACTCAGAAAAGAGCATGTGCACCTTGGTGAAGCAGCGGTTTGCTCCACTGCCCCCGGCTGAGCATGCCGGCCATGCACATCCCAGGAACCCAGGTTGGGGTCCTGGGGCCGGGGAGCAACCAAGATGAACAACTGAGTAATACAAAGATGCTTCCTCCTCTCTTCTTGCCTGCCTGCCTACTCACCTTCATTCTTATTTGCATCTTTCCTTTGAAAAAAGAGAAAAAAATTGACAAATTTAAAATGTCTCTGTAAAAATCAGAAGGTAAATAACAGATTGGAGAAATACTGGGCTGTGAATCAGTCTATTTAAAATAAATTAGTAGGCAGGTCACAAAAAATGTTCAATCTGTATGAAGGTATGGTTAAAGTCATAATGAAATAAATTAAAATTAATTTTTTCTACTTTGGCAGAATCAATGTTTGGTAAATCTGATCATCAGGGTCTGGAGAAAGAAGCTCGTATACTGTCTTATTGGGTTATTAATTGGTATTCCCTTTTTTTTTAAAAGGAAAGATGTAGTTAGGAATTAAGGCAAAGGCAGGAGGAGAGAGGAGGAAGAAGCAAATTATTTATTTTATTTAGTGTACATCTTGGTTATTCTCCTCCACCCAGGACGCGAGCCTGGGTCCGTGGGACGTGTGTGACCTGGGCTTCTGCTGGAGACAGTTGACCAAACCACTATCTACCAGAACGCGCCAGTATTCCCTTTCTAGAGAACAAGTTGATAATATATCATTTCAAATGTGCATATCCTTTGGCCCTGCAAGCCTCTTAGACTTTATCTTGTAGAGATACATACCCCAAGGAGCAAAAATAGACATATAGAAAAGTTCATTACAGCATTGTTGGTAAAACCGGAAAACAAAATCACCAAAACACCCATCACTGGGACGTTAACAACATACATGATGGTCCGTGCATGCGGTGGACTTGTTTGTTGGAATGGGCATGTCTCTGTATCCCCACAAACAAGTGTCCAAGAAATAATGTTTAAAGAGGAACAGTTTGGGTGGGCCCTAGTGAAGTAGTATTTAGGTCAGTCACCTCCGAAGCAGTGCAGTCCACATACATCCCAGGGACCCAGGTTCATGCCCCAGGTCTTGAGGGGACAACCCTTATTATGAACAACTAAATAAAAACAAAGTGCTTCTTCCTCGTCTTTCTTCCTGCCTGCCTACTCCCCTTCATTCCTGCCTGCACCTTTCCTTAAAAAAAAAAAAAAAAAAAAAAAATCCATAAGAGGAATAGTTTGTTGACCAGTACTGTACAGTTTCATTTCAGATTTCGAACATTGTGTGCGTTTGTTTGGAACCTACATGCAAAAACATCTGAAATTGTATTTGCCTCTTAGCCTCTTCTGCCTCACAAATTAATATTGTTGATGTCAAGGATTATACCTGAGGGATGTGATTGTTACGTTTTCACTTTATTTATGGCACACCCCCACTGTCAAACAGCTCGTCATCAGTCACACTTTCTCCAGTTCTCTTAAAATATACGATCTCTGGGATTAGAACGGAGCAGGCAACACCCCTTCTTGGAGTGTACCCCTTTACTCTTGAACTTAAAATTATTCAAAAGTGCTTATTAACACAATGGGCCTTTTCTCTCCCTGACTTTGTCTTGTCCAGATGAACTCTTTGCCAGCAGAGAGGATCCAGGAAATACAGAAGGCCATTGAGTTGTTCTCAGTGGGCCAGGGACCTGCCAAAACCATGGAGGAGGCCAGCAAGCGAAGCTACCAATTCTGGGACACGCAGCCCGTCCCCAAACTGGGTATGTATGTCTTGCGCCCCCGGGTCCTTGCTCGTGCTTGCTTCATGCAGTCTTGGAGCTCCTCGGTGGTGACTGCTGGAGGGTAGTCCTGAGAGCGAGGGTAGAAAAAGACTGTTGTTGGGAGACCTCATCATTTCACAGTAGCACATTGAGAGCAATGATTGTTTCAGTCCCTCATCATCCAGTATACATCCACAAAGAAAGCAGTGCACTGGCACGTGATGAGTGGGTGCCCAGGAGGCGCTCTTCACACATAGATTTTATAGAGAGCCTGCCTTGTTTTCTGGGCTCATGTCTAATCCTGGAACGGGCCGAGACCCAGCCTCTTCCCCTTGTCTCTCAGCCAGTGCACACTTCCCAATGCAAAGCAACTACATTTTGCTTAACAGTGGAGGTTTATCACCTGAGATACTACAATCAGGGGTTTTATGTTTGTTTATTTGTTAGTTTTTAAAGGAAAGGTGCGACATGAATGAAGGCAAGTAGGCAGGCAGGAAGAGAGAGGAAGAGGAAATGCTCCATTTTAATTTGTATTTCGTCGTGCACATCGGTGGTTCCGCCAGGCCCCGGGTCTTGAACCTGAGACCTTAGGATGTATGTGGGACTGCTCCCTGGTGTACTAGACCGCTAGGCCACCAGGGCACACCCCCGCATGCTGGTTTGATCAACACCTCTTAAAAGAAGATGTCATGAACTCTCAAAGGGGTGGGACAGGCAGAAAATCTAAATGGATTCCCGGAAAGACTAGACACAGCAGAATCAGAGATGCCTGCCAAGTCGTGGTTAACCTTGGTGGCTAACTTTAGAGGTTGCTGTTGGCAGAAAGTTTCTGGAGTGTATCATGATTATGGGGCGCATTGAGAACCCAGTTCCTAATTCCTCGGTGACCGGGACAGTAAGCATGTTGAAAAAAGTGCATGTCCCATAACAAGTGGGTTGTCCATGAGACTCTTCCCTCGGAAAACACAGTGAGACTTGACAGCCAGGGGGCCGGGTTGGGGGCAAGGACAGAGCCAGAGACTGATAAAGGGAGAGGGGCAGCTGTGCCCCAGGAATTCATCTGTTCCAGGGGAGGGGGAATGAGGTCTGAGGCCTTGCTGCTCAGAGCAGCAGGATGGGCGCTGCCTGAGAGTCGGGGAAATGCAGACTCTCAGGCTCTCTGAGCCCTCAGAGTCAGAACTCACAGGGGGTTTGTGTCCACTGTGGAAGTTTGAGAAGCTGTGCTTTAGAGATGACGTGGTTCTTGGACAGCTTAGTCACAATCCAGAAAGAAGCTGAGGTGACACTCACGTGCAGCCCGCACCCCCTTGGAAAGCAAAGGCACTGCCCGAGGTGACGCGTGGTGGATGAGAGCAGGCTCTGCTCTGGGGCCGTGATTTCTACCTTGTCCATCTAGCTGCCTGCCAGCCAGGCCCCAGCCCACTGGCAAGCCCGGCAGCGAGGCTTTGCAGCCCAGTTCTGCTGCTCTGAAGGCATCACTAGGGGCGGGCCCCAGTGGCCCATAAGGAGCAGGAGGAGCCTGGAGGACACAGAGAGCTATCTCGTGCCTGACGGCGCTTTCAGATGGGATTTTGTTTTGATTGGACTTTTCATCAGGAATTTGCAAACTGGTAATTCAGCTCCATTCTTCATAGATGTGGGTCTTGGTGAAGCGCAAATGAGGATTAAAGGACTTCTGTTCTTTAGTCCAATTGCTCTTTGTTATTTGCCTCAGTGTCTCCACCTGTAAATGTAGGAAGTGCTCCCGTTCTGTTCTTGGAATGCTCCAGAGAAAGCCACACAGAGACCTGGCATGCTCAGGAAGGCAGAACGTTCCTTTTCTTCTGGGCTGCTGGAGGCTCTGCAAGAGCACGGCTGATCTCAGCCTCTGACCTTCTGCCTGCCGTGTCCTTGGTCAGCCAAGCCCAAATGAAGGGCAACTTCGTTTCCAGGAGTCAGCCTGAGGTGCCACAGTGCAGGCCTCTGTTGGTCTGTCTGGCTCTGATTTATAGCTTCTTGCCTTGATTTTTTCCACTTAAATGGGCCTAGTGGCTGTAAAATGCCTGCATATTAAGTGGACTGTTGACAACACCCCCACCTTGTTGGAATAAGTAGAATGAGATTGTCTTCCACTAGAGACTGGGAGTTCTTCAGGAGTTTAAAAGTTTTCCATTGAAAGACCTTCTAAAACAGCAAGTGTTCTAAACTAGCAATTCTATGTGTCCCAGACTTCAGATTCTTTCATTCTTCATTTAATTAAATGAGTCTCTCTTTTAAAGAGGACGGACAGAAGGCAGGGATGAAGACAGGCAGACAGGAACAAAGGAAGAGGGAGGAAGAAGAAGCATTTTTATTTGTTCACTTTGCTTGTTCCCTCGGCCCTGGTTATGTGCCTGGATCCTTGGACTTTACATGGGTCTGTGCCCAGTTGTGCCCGAGCCACCAGGGCGTGCCCATGCTCCATTTTAAGTCACCTTTTTCCCACTCTAGTAAAGAGGAGCAGAACACCCCTGCTTTGGGCAGAGGGGCTCACCTCAGTAGTTGGAATCTGACTTTTTGATTTGTTAAGAAAGTAGCTACCATGGGGAGAGGCAGACTTGCATCACTTGATTGCTCTGGGCTCAGAGACAACTTTGTTCCTCCTGCTCCCTTGTCCCTGCTCCCTCGGTTCAAGGGCTCCCAAATCCCAAACAGATCCTTCACAATTGCACTGTGGTGCTTAGTGTTGGATCTTGGTTGTTGGAAGGAGGAGAGATTTGGTGGGGAGAGTGTATAGAACCCTTTGAAAATTCAGGGTTTTCTTTTAAAGCTTCCAGTGTCCTCAGTTGTTCTGGTGGCCGGCGGGCTAGACAGCCTGGCTGCCCTCCGGCTGCGCCACATCCTTCCAGCAGGTGTGCTCCAGCCATTGGCTGGTGGAGACAGGTGTCTCCCTACCAGCCACACAGGCCGCGGTACAGTGTGGTTATGTCTCAGCTGTGCTGGCACCCAGACCGCAAGCCCCCTCACCGTGGTCTCTGCTGTCTCAGGGTTTCCTCTCCCTCTGCTGTCAGCTGTCTCAGCAGATCTCAAGCTGCAGATTACCTGGGCGAGCTGGCTTATTGAAGAGAGAGGACTTACCTTTGAATAGTGTATGAGCATTCACTCAGTATTGTGACTTGACAAGCTGTCGGTGAAATGCAAATCTAAAACTGTCCCTCCGTCCTTCCCTGCCCCTTAACTACCCTTTAAGGATGCCCCACAACCCTGAGGGTCAGAACCCTTCTCTTGTAGCTCACAAGGTCCTCCATGAGGGGTCCCGCTTTCATCCCCAGGCTCTGACGTATGCGTCTCTCCCGTGGCGTGCGCACCCCCAGCCTGACCTGATTCTCCGCGAGGTTGCACATTCCCGCCGTTCCTCTGGGAGCTCTTTCCTGTACCTGCTCCCTACAGGCTCTGTGACCCCTCTGCTTCACTGGCGGGGGGGCTTCATCACACGGGGGCAGTGTCTGCGCACAGAGTCTGTTTGGTGCTTGCGATGATGAGGGCCGATGTGCTTCCATCACCAGCTCCTGCCACAGAATTGGTACATTTTCAGGCTCCAGCAGCGTGTGGTGAAGAGTGAGCGGAAGTGCTGAGCACGGGACCTGGAAATCAACCTAAATGGACTAGGGAAGACCCCAGGGTCTTGGCGGCGGAAATTGTTTAGGAAAAAAGAGTAATAGCAGTTCTGAGGTTTAATGTATTTTGGAAAAGTTTATACTTTGCAATACAAGACAGGGAAAAAGAGCAGCCTTTAGATAAAACTCAAATAGAAATCCTTGAACTTTGCAAAGGTCTGACTCTTGGCTTTGTAGGCTCAAAAAATTTTTTTTAATACACATGGCAGTGGACAGAAGCGGATTGACTTATATTAAACTAATTCACAAGAGCTATTTTATGAATAAATCAAAAGGCCAGTTTCTAAACTAGGGAAGAAAAATATAACCTCTCTCCCATGCAGACCTACTGGGGAGCAAGCTGATAAATAGGAGGCAGCTTGATGCTTCCCGCTGTGTGTCCCTGTTACTGGCTTCACTTTTGGTTTGTGACCTTTTGCATGTTAGTGAGATCTCATTTCTTGACTGTTTCCCCAGAAGAGGGTACACCTTGTGGGTCAGCAGCCTCATCTTTTCCCTGCAGTTCCCTCGCACTTGGTGTCCGTGCATAGTTGGTGTCAGGAAATGCGCTGAATGACAGAGCTAGAAGGTTGTCCTGATGAGGGCTGCCATTCTCTGCTCTTGTCACCATTTTCACAATCCCTGCCGCACGGGGCTGCTACCGGAGGCCTGTGGCACCTGAGAATGATGTGCTTCAGCCTGGAGCCAGAGTCAATGAAAGCCTGAATTGAGGGCTTAGTGTGTCCGGAGCCCTATGTTAGGGGCAGGGTACTGAGTGGACACCTTTGGAAGAGTCAGTTTTCAAAGTATATTTAGCATTGTATTTTTCCAAGTGTGAGCAGGAGTGAGCTCTGAATTGTAGAAATGGCCAAACTGAAGTGATTTGGCCAAGGTGTAGCAGATGACTCTGGCTGTGGGTGGAAATCAGGACTGTATCTTCTGAGCACACGAAGCCGTCACCCTCCACAGAGGAGGGATGTGCCCAAGAGTAGTTTGCTCGCAGCACTGTGCAGACTGCGTGATGCCATGGCTCCAGGCCCCTGTACGCACCGGGGGCAGTTGGCCAAGCTGTGAATTGGCCCACATTGCTGGAAGCTCAGACTGGCGCCTGGTTGCCATCATCTGGTTCAAGAATGGACCCAGCACATTGCTGCTGCTATGGACACAAAAGCAGCCTTGTCGCAGCTCCTCCTAACTCCATCCAGGTCCAGGGGCCCGGTCACCCAGTCGGTGACAGCGCTCCAACCAGCAAGGGGGCAGAAAGCCAGTCAGGATAAATGTTTGTCATTCCATAACTGAAGGGAGTCTTCAGAAGACCTCCAAAGAGCCAGCCACCTTGGATCCTAATGATTATTCTGAAGTTTTGCCATGAATTTGCCTTCTGTTAGAGACCAAGGGTGACTGGAGAGATAGATGGTCTATAGTTGCCAAGAACAGAGTGTTCTTCAGATGGAGGGCTCCTAGGGACAAGAGGGATCTGCTCTGGTCAGGTTTGGAGCCGAGCCCCTCCCGTCCCCTCCCCTCCCCCAGGAGGCAGAGGGGCAGCTCATGGCTGTGCTCTTCTTCCAGGGGAAGTGGTGAACACCCATGGTCCCGTGGAGCCTGACAAAGACAACATCCGCCAGGAGCCCTACACCTTGCCCCAGGGCTTCACCTGGGATGCCCTGGACCTGGGGGACCGTGGTGTGGTGAGTAGGCCCAGGCAGGTGCCGCTCTCACGGAGAGCCCTGCAGCCACCGGAGACAGCCTCTACTCAAGCCTTCCTCAAAGACTTTCTTGAGAGTTGAGCCAAGCAGGTCTGAGCAGACCTCCATCTGTTATCTCGGGCTTGTTCGAGACACCACATAAATAGTATTTGGCTTTTGGCAGGTTGAGAGTTAATCTCTTAGCACCCCAAGATGGATACCCCTTTTCATGCTTTTATTTGTATTGTCCGTCCATTCACTCGTTCCCTTGTCTTAGCAGTGGAGCGGCTGATGCTTGGGTAGCCTCTTTGGCCCGAGACTTAATGTACTTAAACCCACCGCTCTGCCCTGCGGTGGCTTGGTTTCCTAGTACAACTCGGTGCTTGCTTCAGAAGCCCCCTGCCATGCCAGGAGTGAACAGGGTTTGTGTAATCTCTTCAGCATCGTTCAGGGTTGTTTGCCTGGCCCCTCAGAAAGCTTGGAGCCCAGAGCTGGTCCCCTGTCTGCAGAATACTTCTAAGCTAGCTCCTTATTTCTCTGTAGCTGAAAGAACTGTACACTCTCCTGAATGAGAATTATGTGGAAGATGATGACAACATGTTCCGATTTGATTACTCCCCAGAATTCCTTTTGTGGTGAGTTGTCAGCACTTTCTTGTGGGACTAGGTATGGAACAGAGCAACCCCGGGGCACCCCTGTTAAGAGCCGACTAAAAGCGAATTAGTATGTCATTTTCCAATTCCTGCATCTGAAGGAGACTTGGTGCCAGTCGAGCTTGGAATCACAACCTTATTTAAGATACAATGACAATGGAAAGGAGACCTTTGTGGAATTGGTGCCCAGAAAATAAGGTCACCTGTGTAAGAAGGGAAGGAGAGATGAGACCTACTGAGTTTTTTGTGTGTGTTTTTTTAACTTTTTTTCTTTTTCTCCCAGCCCCAGATTTGAACCTGGGTCCTTGGGCTTTATATATATATATAGCTTGTACCTTAACCCCTGAGCCACAGGGGTGTGCCTATTTTTTTTTTTTTTTTTTATAAGTAGGTCATTTTCTCTCCATTCCTGGGCACACATGATAGATAAACATGCCCTGTTTAGCCACGCCATCCATCCAGCTGGGTCTCTACCATCTGGGAAGGTGGAGGCATGAGAAGGACCACCCGAGGGTAGGGGAGGGGAAAACAGGCCGTTAGAAAGAGGGGAGGGGTGGTGCTAGGGGAGATGGTGACCAGCACTCCAGGAACCCCGCAGTCAGCTCCCAGCCACGGGGCCCACAGGACTCGGAGCCAAGGACGTCAGTCCTTTGGCTTAAGCTGTCAATACAAGGGACCTCAAAGAAACTGGATGGATGTGAAATCCTCAGTTTGATGGCTTTAGGTTGGGTGAATAAGTAGACCAAGTGGGCTGACCAGCAAGAATGGGCTCTGACTCCCCCTCATTTGTGTTCGGGAGGGTTTGGCCCCAAAAGGAATTTAGCTAATAACCCTCAGGGAGGTGATAGTCCAAGATCAGAATCGAACTCAGCCATGGAGCCCAGGCAGCGTGCCCAGCCAGTGGCGGCAGCTCCCAGTCGCAGCCCCTGTCTCTCTCCTAGGGCTCTGCGGCCACCTGGCTGGCTCCCCCAGTGGCACTGTGGGGTTCGAGTGGTCTCAAGTCGGAAACTGGTTGGGTTCATCAGCGCCATCCCAGCAAACATCCACATCTATGACACGTAAGCACCAGCTCCACCATCCTGCTTGGCCTGGGAAGGAGAGGAAGGAAACAGTACCCACACCTTCCACAAAAGGAGGGAAGTCCCATGAATGGAAGCAATGCAGGTTCGGGGACAGAAGTTCTGCTTTGAATTATCGCTCTGCAGCAGTTGTTGTCTGCAGCCAGGGCTGGAGGGGCCATGAGGACCGTGTGCCACCCACATTGCACCAGCCACAGGCAGTTGCCCCCCAGCAGCTTCAGAATCGGGCTGCAGCCCGGTGACTCACATCTCAGTCATGTGGCCTTCAAGCTCCGCTCTTCATTTTCCCTGGAAATGAACCGTCTTCCTTAAGCTTCTGGGCTATAGATCTGGTGCTGGAGGGAGTAAAATCTTAGTGCTTGACTAACCTTTCACTTCCCTGCTGCTGATAATGGAACTCCCCCAGCCTGCATTTGGAGATTCTTCTGAGTCCCACGTGCCTTTGGAAGTGGAGTCTGTGTTGGAGTGTGGGCTCCTTGCTGTGCAAAGAGCTGGGAGGAGTCCAGGTGCTGAGGCTGAGGGTGTCAGGTGCAGACAGCTTGCTGTGCTGAAGGCCCGGCTGGACGGGGCAGCTCCAGCTCTTGAAGGGATTGCTTACACTATTAAAAGTCTTGTCGTTGGGTTTTTCCTTCCCTCTCCAGAGAGAAGAAGATGGTAGAGATCAACTTCCTGTGTGTTCACAAGAAGCTGCGCTCCAAGAGGGTGGCTCCCGTCCTGATCCGAGAGATAACCCGGAGGGTTCACCTGGAGGGTGTTTTCCAAGCTGTTTACACCGCTGGGGTGGTGTTACCAAAGCCCGTTGGCACCTGCAGGTAAAATCTCCTCTTGGAAGGTTCTAGAAAAACCAGTGAGCCACTCTAGTTAAGGGCTTGTGCCACTGTGAGCCTCAGCTGTGCCCCTCAGCTCAGTGCCTGCCCGAGGGCCTCCTGTCTCTCGTGTCTGATGTGATGGGTGGTGGGTCCCTACGGGAGCCAGGGGAGGTAGTAGAACCGCAGACTGGAAAGTGTGTGCCCTGTCCAAAGGGTCAGCTATACTTAGTGCCCCCTGATTCCTGCCATTTGGAAATGAGTCAGTTTGTTTTAGTTTTTGTAAGGATGGGCCAAAAAATAAATGTTAACGGTAAATGTCTTAAAGTTTTAAATGGTTGATTCAGTTTTGTCTTGAATGTTGTGTGGGCCAAAGAGCATATCTGCTCCCTGTGTCCTGCTGTAAAGAGTTGTTTGAAAAAAACAGATGTGCCCTGGTGGCAGATAAGGGCACCAGACATAGTGCACACACACCCCAAGGAACCAGGTTCGAGACCCAGGACCAGGGGAACAGCCAATACAAACACCTAAATAAAGTAAATATATACATACACACACACACACACACACACACACACACATATATAAATAAAATTGTTTGAAGCAAGTGAACAGAGTCTGCCTCGAGAATTCCGGGGATAGCTTCCACCCTGGTGGTGTGGCAGTTTGACCACTGCCTCCGGTGGGCCCAATCCACAAATCCCCCAAAGACCGAGTTTAGGTCCCAGGGCGGGGAGGAACAACCAAAATGAACAACTAAATAAAATAAATAAAAATGCTTCCCCTGCTCTCAAGGGGAAAAAAAGTATTCCAAAAGTAAAAGCTCCAGGCAAGTGCAGAAAGGAGGGCGGAGGAAGAGAAATAAACATTCTGAGAACTTAGACTTTTCCACAGACGTGATTCCAGGAGCGAGGATTGCTCTTCCCTGGACAACTGCTGAAGCAAAGGAGCAGCTTTTGAAATTGAGAGAGAAAAATAGGGAGAAAGGAAAACAGGAGGAGCCGTGTGGCTCCTAGTCACTGCGGAGAGGCTGGAAGCCGCCCTGGCTCCAGCGGGGCCTGATGTGCATCTCATGCCACCTGCTGGCCATCTTGAGATCGCCAGGCCTTTGTGTGGACTTGCCAGAACCCCTTGAGGACAGGATGTTTGTGTCCCCACAGGTACTGGCATCGGTCACTAAACCCACGGAAGCTGATCGAAGTGAAGTTCTCCCACCTGAGCAGAAATATGACCATGCAGCGTACCATGAAGCTCTACCGACTGCCGGAGGCCAGTAGTGCCCCAGGGTGCTTGGGGGTGCTGGGCCGGGGCGAGGGGCCCAGAGAGCCCGGCCCTCAGTGGGAGGGAGCACAGCACGGGCGGGGGGCACACAAAAAGCATCCAGGAGTCGCTTCCAGATTCCTAGGCTTGGCATTTCTTTTGTTCTGTTATCTGCAGCAAGGGTTTCATTCTATTTTAGTTTGCCTTTCTCAGTCCTCCTGAGCCTGCGCCCAGGCTGGCGTCCCTGCCATCTGTTGATAGGCTTCGAGAACAGTATTCTTTGTAATCCTAGCCTAATAAGTGAAGCATGAATAGAAAGATAAACCCACTCACTGAACGGCGACACCTCCCAGTGAAATGAGCCAGTGTCCACTGTCCCCTCTGCCAAGTCAGGTGCTGTCAGCACGGTTCTGGTGACCAGAGCACTGCCCGCCTGAACCCGTCAGCCACCAAACTGATTTAATCACCCTGCACTGGGCTAATCCACCAGTGGATTGGGGTCATTAATGCCCCCTCGTGATGGACTGCGCAGAGTAGTCAGACACTGCCCCCAAACCAGATGTGTGGGGGCCACAAAGGGTGTCTTCTTTCTGTTATCATGACAGACCTGCCTGCCTGCTGGGCAGGTGGAGGTGTTCTTAAGGTGGTATAGCAGCTGAACGGGTGTCTCTGGACCCTGCCTGTGGTGGAGAACCCCAGAAAATCGCTTTCAGCCCAGGATTCGAGGTGTCCTAGGAACAGTCTGTGGAACTGAGGTCAGTAAGGAGCCTCAGGAGTAGAGGGGTTTGGCAGCCAGTGGAACTGGAACGACAGTTCTGAAGCAGTGCCTGCGCGAGGAGCAGTGTGTCTGGTGGTGGCTGAGGCACAGGAACTGTCGCTTCTCCCTGGTTTCAGATTTGGTGGCCCTCCCTTTGTGTGTCTGAGCCCTGGGAATGTTCTAGAAGCTTCATATCGCTTCATGCCCCTGAAGCGTTTTCTATGTAAATGGAGTGGGATTTTGATTTGAGGTTAACCAGGAGTTTAGTGCCTTTCTTCTGATTCCTGCTGGGGTCCACGTGGACAAAAACTGGGCACCCAGGGCAGACCGCTGGGCCTAGAGGTTCCTGGTGCCTGCGCCCGGAGCCTGTCTGTGCAGTGTCTGCAGGAGAGGCCAGCTAGAGTTCAGGGAGTGGTTGCGGCTGGAGGGGGCTGGAGGCCTCACTGGCGCAGCGGTGGCCCGGTCTGCCCAGCACACCCCTGGGGTAGTCGGGGTTTCTCTGTCACACGTCACCAACAGACTGTCAGAAACTAGGGGTCTTTTTACAGTCCTCTCTGATGTGTGTTTGTCTCTTAAGGAAATAGCTTTAGTCCTGGAGATGTACCCCAGCTATCTTTTTTCTCCTCAGATATTCTGGATGTGTAGCGATGAGTGGGTCAGAGGTTCTAGGAACTGGTTCTGCTACTGCCTAGAAGAGGCATCAGTGGTCACCAGCCTAAGACGGTGCCGTCCAAGATGGAGTCACTGTTTCACACAGGCCTGGTGACTGCTCTGGGCCTGGCCCGTGTGGTGTAAGAGTCAAGCAGCCAGCTTGGCTGTCCCCACTAGATACTTCCCTCCTCTGAGTCGTGACCACAAAAACGTCTTCATATGCTATCAGATGTCCCCTGGGGCAAAATCACTCCCACTGAGAAGCACTGGACAGGAGGGACAGAAGACACGGGACAGCCACCAGTCTAGTGGGTGGAAGGTCTTATGCTCTGTGTTAGGGAGCTTGGACAGGGAGGCGGGCAAGATCTGTTGTTTCCTGGGTCATGTGGATAAGAGATCGAAATGACAGTTTTAACCAGGGATGACAGCTTGAAAGAGGAGGGAAAGGGCCAAAGACACTGAAGAGGCAGGATTCGTGCCTGAGAGGATATGGTCACTGCGGGAGAGGAGCCAGGGGTGACCGAGGGTTGCTCTCGAGAACTGGGGTGATGGGTGCCGAGTGGAGGCAGAAAGGGGGCAGGTGAAGGTTTTGGTGTCTGGAACACGAGAGGGAAGGGCAGCCACAACGCTCGCCGTCGGCACGTCTGCACGTCTGACGTTTTCTTGTCTTCCTTTCAGACTCCGAAGACAGCTGGACTGCGACCAATGGAAAAAAAGGACATTCCAGTAGTGCACCAGCTCCTCACCAGGTACCTGAAGCAGTTTCACCTCACGCCAGTCATGAGCCAGGAAGAGGTGGAGCACTGGTTCTACCCGCAGGAGAACATCATCGACACTTTCGTGGTGGAGGTGAGCAGGGCCGCGCTCCGGGCCTCTGACGCACTCGCAGGGGCGTCCCCCTTAAGCGGCTGTGTCCCAGCACGTGACTGAAGAGCGCGCACGGTTGCGGGCGCCCTGGACCTCCTGGCCCTCCGTGTTTGATCCTCCCTGACTGATACCCTCGGGACCTGGTGTGAGCCCTGCTGGCCGTCCCTCCCATCCCCACAGTGACAAGAGTAGAGAGAGCTGAGTCCAGCCTTCAGTTCCCCACCTGATTGAGGTAGCGTGAGCCAGACATCAGGGACGCGGTCTGGGGACATGTGCGAGAAGCAGTGATAGGCAAGGCATGGGTCCCGGGGTTCAGTTCACATTTGGCCTGGATTTGCCTCCTGGCTCTGTCCTTGAGTACCCTTTGCCAGTGTCTTCTCCTCCCTGCATATCCTGTTTCCGTTTCCACCCATTCATCTGGAAGGGCTGCAGAGCGTAGTGAGAGCACCGGAACACACACTCCCAGCCTGCAGGACCCGGCTCGCCTCACTTGCCTCCTATGTCTTCCCTTCAGAACGCGGACGGTGAGGTGACAGACTTCCTGAGCTTTTATACACTTCCCTCCACCATCATGAACCATCCAACCCACAAGAGTCTAAAAGCTGCGTATTCTTTCTACAACGTTCACACGCAGACCCCTCTTCTAGACCTCATGAGCGACGCCCTTGTTCTAGCCAAAATGGTGAGGAAAGACCTGAGGGTCCCGTGGTGGTGGGAAGGGGCCGTGGGGCGGCGGAGAGCAGCCCCCGGGCCGGGCGCATCCTGCGCGCCTGGCCTTCCTGCTCCGCTCGGGGAGGGCGCAGCAGCTGGCAGCCAGCGGCCCCGACTCGAGCAAGCAGCTGCCGCCTGTGAAGGGATGGCATTGCCCTCCTGGTTTATTTCTGCGCATTTCCTTCTCACGAAGGATTCATTACCAAGGAGCCTGAATAGCCAGGTCTGCTCTGGGGTAAAGGGGTTCTCCATACAACTGTCCCAGCGTGGGAACGGGGAGACTGGTCTCTTACTGGTGTTGGTGAGGCTTTGGCGCTGCTGTCTGTAGAGCTGACGCGAGGGATGCAGACTTGATTCCCGGAGAAGTCATCATCGGTCAGTCCTTCATCACGGGTTCTGCTTGAACCGAGAGGCATGGCCAGTCTGGCCCCTTCCTTGTGAGCGCTTCTGACCAAGGTGGTGAGATTTAGGACGTGTCTTCATCACAGTCCTGGAGCAGCATGTCTGGTGCCATAGGATCACTCAGTACACACCAAGGGCCTCAGAGCTGCTGCTGGTCTCAGGTGTGAGGGAGCCGTACAAATGCCAAGTAGCTTCTCAGAGGAAGGGATTTTGGATGTGGGCTTTAGAGAGGAAAGTGGAAATTGCCAGAATATTTCAGGGAGGTATAACAACAGCAGTGGTCTGGACACCTGGAGCCCAGGTAGAACTGCCACCAGAGAGCAGGGCAGCGGCTGGAGTTTGGACTTAACACGGAGGAGCTGGTGCTCCTGGGCGAGGAGGCGCTGGGGGCAGAGGCTCTCTTGAGGGAAGGCCACTGGCGTGATGGTTTTGATGCAGTTGAACAGGGCAGGAGGTGAGCAGCTTTTACTTGCCCTCACCTGTTCTTGTTTCTCGCTGCCACCATGCAGAAAGGGTTTGACGTGTTCAATGCACTGGACCTCATGGAGAACAAAACCTTCCTGGAGAAGCTCAAGTTTGGCATCGGGGACGGCAACCTTCAGTATTATCTTTACAATTGGAAGTGCCCCGGCATGGGGGCGGAGAAGGTACGCACAGGCCCACCTCGCGCTGGGCTCCTGCACAGCTGGGTTCTGGGTGCTGGGCCTCCTGGCCTGGGAGCTGGTGTCTCCAGCAGACACAGGGCCACATATCTAGCAGCCAGTCAGTCTGGGCCCTGGTTCACTGGTGAGGTCTCCCTCAAAGCCACCAGGGGCAGTGTTTCTCCTCAGCAGCTGCTGCGAGGCTGGCAGAATGGAGCCAGGGAGTTGCCTGCCACCTGGTGAGCTGCCACATCTGGCTGGGCCGGGCATTCGGGACCGCTAAGGAGACTACATGGAGAGTCGCATGGTTACCAGCAAGGGTCCAGTCTGCGGTCCCGGGGGTTTTCCTGTGTGGGCTGCTGCCCTTACCCCGGCGTGCCCCTCCCACAGCTCCGAAGAACAGCCAAGGCCGTGGGCCCATGAGCATTTACAAACAGCAGCCAAGCTGCGGGCCGGGGCAGGGCTCCTCCGGACACCGGCACTTCTTTGGGGGGCCTGCTGGACGCGGAGCCCGCACTGGCCTGACTGGGCCCCGGGCTGCTGGTGGCGCTATGGGCAGCTGTTCGGACTCAGGACTGGGTGGGCCGTGGGACTTCCCACCACTGGCTGCTCAACTCTCCCCCTTTGGCTCTCCTAGGTCGGGCTGGTGCTACAGTAGCCGGTGCCAGTGCGGTTTTGGAAAAGCCACTGAGAATTCCGACCAGAAATGGAACCCTCCGCTTGTTGGTCCAGTGTTCACACACGTGAGACTCCCTCGCAAAGGGAACAGAACTGAACCAGCTTTACCAAACCGCCACTGAACTTGACAATTGTACTGCAATGGCGTGGGCTGCATAATGGCACCTCTGGCCGTGTCTCTGGTCTCCCTGTTTTCCAGTTGATTACACCTTTTGCAGCCATGATCAAGGGAATGTAACTGCTGAAAACTAGCTCGTGATTGACATATTATGGAGTTAACGGGTGAATAATAAAAGTATATATATATTATATATATATATATATATATAAATATTTTAAATATCTTTCATGTTCCAAATGCACAAGGATGTTTGGTCTCTGGTGAAAAACTGAATCCAGATCATTGCTCAGAATTAGAATCCAAGGACAGTGCCAGCCTAAAACACATTGGCACCGTGAATTGTCTCCGTCTGAAAGCAGACACTGACATTTCTAGGGGAGCAAGAGGAAGTGGTGCCTCCTCCAATGGAGGAAGCTCTCCCAGCTACCCTTTTGACTGGTGGGGTGATGGGCTTCTAGAAGGCAGGGTAGGGAGGAGGCTGTGCAGAGCTTTAGCGGGGCTCAACCCACAGAGGGAGGAGCCCTGACTCGAGCGGCTTTCCTGCGGGGCTGGCCTTCCCTGCGTTCTGAAACCAGGCAGCAGGGACAGTTGGGGAAGCAGATCTCACGAACTGAGTCCTTTCTTCCACCCTCTCAGCTGCCCCTGTAGGCAGCCATCCTGCTGGCTGACTAAAAAATAAAAAGGCGTTTCAGCCAGCTGTTGGCCAGTCTTAGAGTGCGTCCCCGTGACTTGTTTCTTTGCTGCCTGGGGTGACTGGCAGTTTGAAGGGGACCGCACACCTCCTTGTAGCATCTGGGACCCCCATCAGTGCAGCCCTGGTTAGCTCGCCTCCGAGCAGGGCCAGCACCCTCACATCCTGGGTGGCTAGGCCAGGATGGTGTGGGCCGTACCCAGACCCTCCGGCCACCAGCCCCTGGCCTGTGCCTTCAGCCCATTAGCCACCTCTTCTCCTTTCCCAGACACGCAGCCTGCAAATGGTGATGGAATGGCGATTAGCCCATCTGAACTTGGCAACAGAAATGCCTATGTGTCACCATTGTCCAGTGCAATTCTCGCTGATGTTTTGTGGGTTTTGGTGGTAGTGGTGGTGATTGATGCTGGCAGTTTCCCCGAAAGCACAGTGGTCCCTGACGGCTTTCTGCCCTTGTGCAACCAAGTGGCATGTGTGTGACTTTTGCCCTGGAGAAAGTAAACAGGTGGCAGCATGGGTTCCTCTTGGCTCTTAGCAGAGAGCTCGGCCTGCTCTCACTAGGCACTGCCCAGCTCTGCTGGCTGGGAGGGCTGCTGCGAGTTTGGGTAAGGTTTGCCAGAGGCTAATTCTGCCATGTCCCTAAAGCTGAGGAAGTTGCGCGCCTGGGTGGGAGCTGGGCCCCTGCAGGGACGCCACCTGCTCTGCGGACGCTGCTGGAGTGGCACCTCCGCTGCACTGGATTTTCATTGGGGCCTCCGGGCACCTCCCTTCTCATCGTGCCTGTGCTGCAAGCCCTGGGCCCAGCCGTCCTGCCCGAGCCAGACCAAAGAAGCTTCTGTTCTTAGCAAGATGCACGCTGCATTCCACAGACGAGAGGTGTCGGAGAAGCAAAGTCTCGCCTGTACAGCCTCACAGACATCAGCCACATGACACCCAAGGACCAGAACTGCTGTAAGACTGTCAAAGAACATAGTCCCTGAATCCTTCCTACCATGGGGGGACCTGGAATTTGGATTGACTCCCTGTCAGAGGTTTGGTCAGCGCTGCTAGGTCCTAGCCTGAGCTGCCTCAGAATTGAGGGGAACAGTAGTCCCTTAAGTGAGCCATGCTTGGGTAACCCAGGTCATGGTGGAGCCATGGCTGAATTGAACCAAACAAAGGACGCTGGGGCCTCAAGCTGATGACCTGGGACCTGCTGCAGGCAGCTGCTGTCAGAGGGCCTTCCTGGGGGCCCTCGCCCTCTGCTACCAGTACTTGCTGATACTGGGCTTTGGGACCCCATGTTTCCAAGATGTTTACTTCCTGCCTTTGGATCGACTGCATTTAACCCCTGACCCTGTGATGCCTTCCCATGGCTTCTGGTCTCTGGGTGGACTCCTGATTGAGGTCGACATAGCGTACTTGTTTTTCACACAAGCCTACTTCCCCGGAGGCTGACGTCTGGTTTGAAGACCTGTCTACACCAACCCACTAAACACCCAGGTTTATGAATGGCCTTGCCCACCATTCCCTTCTGACTGGCTCCCTTATTTGCTGGCTCACTGAAGCCCAGAGGCGGGCATTCCTGTGGGCTTGAATTGTTCGCCCAAGGAGGGCCAGCACTTAACCAACCCAGAAGCCTGAATAGTTACATCAATCTGCAGTCTGGGCAGCAGCGGACTGTCAGGCCAGGGGACGGAGCAGGACAATTCTCAGGCAAACTGCCTGCGGCCTGGCCCACCGGTCTCAGGACCAGAGGAGGTCCCAGGCGTGGGTTCTGCCCACCTGCCAAGTGAAGGCAGGCCTGCAGAGTCCCCAAGTGAGACTGTGGGACAGTTACATTCACCTATACTCAGAAACAGGACTGGCTGGCAGGTGTTGCCTCTGGGAAGGGGGAGCTTCTCTTTGTCTTGGCTTTTCTCTGGGCTATGGGAGGGCATCCATTTCCATGGTGGGGAGTAAATGCCAAATGCATTGTTGTTCTGCTGGAGACATGTTTCTAATAAAGGAAGCAGCTGAACAAAGCCTTCTGCCCTCCTAGTATTCCTCTTGTCAGCAGGTGTCAGTGCAGGGACAGTCCCTGACTTGGGCTAGAACATCTCCCTGTAAGTGGCAGGGCGTGCCGGAACGGCCCTCAGGACCAGGAGCCTGGGCAGTTTTTAGGACTTTGCTTTATCAAGGCTGCCCTTCACAGCACCCTTGGCTTTTCCCCAGCCTCCTGGCCCGCCAGCGACGAACCAGTAGTGACCCAGCTCACTCCAGGTGAGAAGAGCAGCTGGGCTCTGGGCCAGCCCTGGGACCCTGGCTGCCACGACTGGGAGTAGAGCAGCCCCTCATCCAGGTCAGCAGAGGCTTCCCCAGCTGGCGACCCTGGCCTGCCCTCCTCTCTGTCCAGACGCCACTTCTGGGCCAAAGGCGTTCTGGTTCTCAAGCCACCAGAGTTGCTCTGCAGCCGCAGAATCGCGGGAAGGACCCGAAGAACTGCATTTAGGATGCCAACTCGGCATTCTCTGCAACTTTTCTCCCTCTGGCCCCAGGTCTTCACATGGCCCACACTTTAGTGCCAAGCTCCAAGGGTGTGCCTCTCTGGAACTTTTCATCCACTCCCAGACTCATGCTGGGGCCTGGAACTCCTTTCCAGGGAGTCTGGGCCCGAGCTGCAGTCCAAGAGGACAGGGCCTGCGCAGGGTCCTCTGGCCTCCCCTCAGGATCCTGCCCCTGCACCAGGGCACTCAAGCTCCTGAAATCTCGTGCCTTCTTGCCTGCCCTGAGATGGGGCTTGGGGACACAGCCCTGTGGGAGCTCTCCACCCACGGACCCCAGAGTCACAGGCTGCTTTCTTTGCCTCTACCTCCCACATTCATTCCTAACAACTCCCCTGCAGTATAGACTTGGCCTGGGCTCTGAGCGGTGGGCCCTTCTGCTGCACCATACCAGGAGTGAAAGCAGGGTGGGGGCTCGGCCCTGGAGCCAGCACTCACCTGCCACAGGCCCCCCAGTCCAGGCCCTGACCCGAGCTGCCCCTGTGGACACCAGGCAGCTCTTCTGATTCGTTACGTTAGCACTGGACTCGGCCTGCAGGTTAGTTGCCTGGTCCCCTGAGCACATGGGTTCCCACCCATGGCTCCAGCATGGGGAGGTGGCTGGGCCCATTCAGAGTCCACCTGAACTCAGCAGACAGTGAGGCTGTCACATCCTGCACAGGACCTGGGGGTGCAGGAAGGCGGAGACAGGCCATGCCTGGCCCAGCCCTTTTCCAGGCCACCCTCCAGGAACTGCACTGAGTTCAGCCCTTGTTTGGTGTGCATACCACGGGATGATGGGACCCACATGCCAGAGCTCCACAATTAACCCAGAAGCCACTTATCTGACAGGTTGTCTCTGTTCTGTCACCTGACATCTCGAGTGCTCTCCCAGCCTCTGTCTAAAGTTGGCCAGTGGAAGGAGAACCCCAAGTCTGGGTCTGTTCACTGAGCAGACAGAGGCCTCCAACCCAGCAGCCTGGGCTGTGGTCCTCACCCCTGCAAGGGCCATAACAGCTCCTCCCTGGCAGAAGCCCCACCCTGACCCCTCCCCATTCAAGGCCCCTCGTGTGGGTAGGAGGGGCTGTGGGATTGACAATTCAAGCCCTGCTGGGGCAAGAGGCCCAAGGGAAGTTCCCTCTGCCATGTCCCTCCTGGTGGGCCTGTGAGTGTGACCTCAGAGGTACTCGGTGGCAGTGATAAATGTTTTATTTGTTAAAAGTCTCATTCTGCCGTCCTCTCCAGGGGTCTTCTGTGACAAAGAGTTACAAGCCTACTCTAAGGCTTCCCCAGGCTCCAGGCCTTAGTTCGCCCTTCAGGGAGCTCAAGTTCAAGAGCTGAGAGGAGCCCACGAAAGCCCAGGGGAGTGGGGCTTCAGGAAGCCTTTAGAGGGTGGCTAATGCCTTGGGTAGAAGCAAATGGGGGGCTAGTTGGACCTGGGGTGGGGTGGGGTGGAGAAGGAGGCAGGGATGGCCCCACGGGCAGAGGGACTGAGGGCTCAGGCAACAGGCTGGCTCTTCACAGACCAGGATGAGGGGGTGGGCTGAGGACCCAAGGACCTAGGACATCTCAAGGCTCCAAGGGAAAAGTCACCTGCTCTTCGGGAGGGGCTGAAGCACCCAGAGGAGACAAGAGCTGGATGTGCGCAGACAGATGTGGACAGTGAGCAGGCTGGTGGGGCTGGTGCTCCCACTGCCCCTGCACTCCGGACACGAGAGGGTCCTGCCACGGGACACCGCTGGCCCCGCCGTGCACCCAGGCTGGGGTGGCCGGGCCCTCAGGAGCACTGGAGGCGGATGTGGACAAAAAGGGTGGCTGGTGACAGTGAGGCCCCGTCCCGGGAGAGCAGGTGGATGTGGCGGTACCCTGTGGAAAGGTGGCAAGCTTCAAAGTCTCTGCCCACAGCCCTGAAGGGCACAGACGCCACCCCAGCCCAGGGAGTGGGCCTCAGCTGGGGCGGGGGTCTCGGCACCAGGACACAGTACCTCTCCCTCCACACCCAGCGCCCACCAACCTTGCTTCAGGCTGTTGAGAGGCAGCGTGAACTGGCCCACAAAGTCATTGGGGGAGGCGGTGTCATAATCCTCCACCACTAACCGGATGAGCACCAGGTCCGGAGCGCACAGCTGGAACTGCAGGGTCTGGTCCCAGCACGGGTTGAAGCCTAGGGCACAGGCCCGGTGGTCAGCACAGGACAGGCCCTCTTCTGCGCCCAGCCGTGGCCGCCACCCCCGGCCCACCCACCGTTGTTGAGCACATAGCTGGTCTCCTTCCGAGCAGAGTCGGCGGGCACCCCATGGATCTCCACGCGCACCAGGGGGTCCACGATGGAGTTGGGCTTCTCTGCATTCAGCTTGGGCAGCTGCTGTGCGGTCAGCACCTGGGGAGGGAGGAGGGGAGTGGCAGTCTGCGTCCCACGCCCGCCCAACCCCTCCTCCGGGGCAGGAAGCCCCTCGCCCTCCAAGCCTGGACCGAGGCCTCGGTTGGCTCCTTCCACCCAGGCTGGTGTCCTCTCCAGAACTGTTCTGACCCTGTAGGGCTGTGTCCTGCTGCTGACCTGGATGGTGAGAGTAGTATTGGGGGGTCCAGGGCACTCAGGGTCAAAGGCTGTGTCGGGCTGCCGGAGGCAGGCAGGTTTCAGGACATAGCCGCTCTGTCCGTTGACGAGGAAGCGCCCAGCATTGAGGTCCATCTCGCAGCCCGGCGTCTGGAAGTTCAGGGCGACTGCGGGTGGAGCAGCGTTAGGGCAGGGTTAGTGGCCCTGTCCTCACTGCTCAGCTCAGGACTCTCATGTCCTCCACCCTGGGCAGACCTATGGGGAGGACTCAGTTCCTCTACAAAGGGCCCAGGGTCCTACTGTCTGCGTCATGCTGCCCCGCCACCTCTGTCGTGGCTCGGGAGGGCACGTCACGGCAGCCAGGGGCCTGAGCCCTCACTGTCCCAGCACTGTAGCCCTGCATCCCTGACGGCAGGGCCGTCGGGAGGGTTAGAAAAGCCCCACCCTCGGGGCCAGGCCTAGGCCTGAGCCAGAGCTGGGGGTCCCCAGAAAGCTGCTATACCAGGAAACGCCCAAGGGAACCAGCCTCTCTTTCGCAGTTCTGGGCATCCCTCCAGAGCCCACTTCTGTCAGCGATGACTTAATGGGACTGGGGGATGCGGGGACATGGGGACATGGGAGCATGGCAGTGGAGTCGGTTTCTGACGTTTTTTTAGAGAGGAAGGAAGGGAGAGAAGCGAAGAGGCATCTTATTGATTTATTTGGGTTTTTCATCCCAGCCCCAGGTCCTTGGGCTTCTCTGGTCCAGCCCAGGAGTGGAGGTTTTTGATTTCTACCTTCATAACCACGTGAGACTTGTACACTGTCAAGAGCAAATGAGCCTTATTTGTATTTCCCCACGTGCACTACTGACAGTTTATTTCATAAATATCATGAACAAGAAGGAGAAGAACCTGGGGCCCCGTCGCTGGGGGCCTCTCGCGGCTCCAGGGGCCGCCTCCGCGTGGCAGCCCGGCCTTCTCCCGCGGCGCCGCTCACCCAGCTGACAGCCTGAGTTCCACATCTCCTGGGGGCTGTAGTTGGCCGAGTTCACCCGCATCCCCAGCGGGTACACACGGGTCAGGTGGCGGGCATTGTGCCTGATGAAGCTGTTTCCTGGGCGGGGGGGTGGGGGGGACTATGATGGGCCCCTGGGGTGTCCCTCAGCCAGCACCAGAGCCTGTAACCTCTGCTCCCCCAGCTCCAGGGACAAGCCGGGAGCAGAGGCTGAAGTCCTATGTCCAGCTTGCCTGCCCTGGCCCCTCATTCTTTGACCCAGGCTGGGGTGATAACCTCATGGAGAAGCTGCCAAAGTCCTGAGGGGCAGTGCCTCTGACACCTGGATCGGAAGCCCTCTCCCAGTCCCGACATTCCTGGCCCTCCTCCACTCCCGCCCCGAGGTCAGCTCCAGGCCTTGCACCACCCGCTCCTCCAGTCTGGAAATCCCTTCCTCGTCATCACCTGACTTCCTCCTCATTCTCACGTGTCTGCTCAAGTGTCTGCTCAGAAATCCTTTCCTGACCTCACTCCCTTCTGCTGGACCCCCAGCTCCCATCACAGTCCTGGGGACTGGTTACCCGGCACCAAAATGATCCGTCTATGTCTGGTGCCACCAACCAGGCTGGGGGCCCAGTGAAGGAGTCAGCAGTCTTCCTGCGCCCCTGACCTCATCCCTCCATCCACACCAACAAGTGCTGGACACTCCTTCCCTGGGTCCTCCCATCTCTTAACTGCCCTGCGTCCTCTCAGTCTCCACACCAGACCAATGTCAGGAGCCCCCCCAGTGCCCACACGTCCCTGTCCACTCCTACCTGCCTCTCGGATGAACTTCCTGGCCTTGCGCTCGTTCAAGGAGCTGACCTGGCAGGGCTGGGGCAGGGCGGGGTGCAGGGCCCGCAGCCGGGTGGCACAGCAGTACACGGCCAGGGCCGACAGCTCCGGCGAGATCTGCTTGGCCTTGGGGGTGGTAGGGGAGCTTCAGCGGGGTGGGCGGCTCCACCCACTCCTCCCACTTTCCTACCTTCAGCGGCTGCCCAGTTTGGAGGACCGAGGCAGGCGCACTCACCTGCCGCCTCTGCTCTGCAGCCTCTGCCTCCTCATCCTCATCCTCGTCCTCGTCCTCCTCCCGATCCGACAGCATTCGGCCCTCCTCGCCCCGACAAGCGGGCAGCTTCTTCCCCTTCACCAGGACCCGGCCTTTCAGTTGCTGTGGAGCCAGCATGGAAGGATTAAGCCCTCTTGCCCCTGTGTCAGCTGTTGGTCAGTCATCAGCCACCACTGTGTGAGGGGCTGGCTGGGGTGGGAGCAGGAAAGGAGACACAAAGGTGAGCAATATTTCTAAGAGGGAAAACGGGAGCAGGCACTCCCTGGTGGCTCAGATGTTAAGTCGGTGGCTGGGGTATAGCCCAAGGACCGGGGTTTGAGATCTGGGGCAGCGGGAACAGCCAGAATGTCTGAATAAATGACTATTTCTTCTTCCTCTCTCTTCCTTCCTACCTTCCTTCCTGCTTCAACAATAATAACTGGAAAAATGTGTGAGGTCAAGAGGTTAATGAGGGCACTCCAAAGGTCAGAATACTACCCAGCAGGCAACTGAAAGAGGAGTTGCTTCAAAAAAGTTCTCACATGAAAAAAATGAGTGTGGGCACGCCCTGGTGGAGTAGCAGTTGGGTTTGCCGCCTCCAGTCGAGTGCAGTCCACATACACCCCAGGGACCCGGGTTCATGTCCCAGGGTAGGGGTAACAACCAAGATGAACAACTAACTGAAAGTAAATTTAAAATGTTTCTCCCTCCTCTCTCTTCCTGCCTGCCTACTCGTCTTCATTACTGCCTGTAGCTTTCCTAAAAAAAAAAAAAAAAGCGATGTGAGCATAGATAGAACATGAAATCATGTGGCTCCTTCTGTGTCACAATGGAAAGGGAATATGACTCCACATAGGTTTATCTGCATGGGAAAGTTCTGGAAGGAAATAGACAAAGCTGCTGAAGATGGCTATTTCTTGTGAAATAGGACAGGGGTGGAAGATGAGTGGAGGACACTCCATTTTCCTTTTCTTTTTCTTTTTGTGAATATATTTTATCTATTTATTGTTCATCTTTGGTTGTTCCTCACCCCACCCAGACCCTGAGAAGTGAACTCAGGTCCTTGGGATATATGTGAACTGCGCCTGGTCGGAGGTGGTGGACCCAACCACTACTTCAACAGGGCACAGCCCCATATTTCTGTATAGCTTGATGTTTTGTTTTTTTTGCTTTACTAAATGTATGTTACTTTCATACTAATAAAATCAAACTACGTACATACATACAAAGGTGATTCAACGTTCTCTGCATATTTGGGACTGGAGGGGCATTTTCTGAAGGAGCCCAGAAGGATAAATGTCAAGAGGAGAAAGATCAAATGCTCTGGGGTTTGGGAGAAGAGGAGAAAGGACTAGGTCTGACCAGGGAGTTGAGGCCACAGTAGCTGCTCGAAGCTGAGCGAAAATTCTAAGCAGCACAGCTGGCTGGGAAGGCAGGCGAGGTAGGTGTCAGCCAAGGCCTTTGAGATGGGAACTGCTGATCTGGCAGGAATATGTGGGCAGAGAGGCAGAGAGGGGAGGTCAGGGCCTGGTCATGGGGGACCTTGGCTGCCAGGTAAGAGGGTGGGGCGGATCGTCAAGAATGTAGGGCAGGGCTTGCCTTTGTGGCTCAGGTGTTGAGACAGTTGGGTATGGATCATGTGAAGCCCAGGGACCTGAGTTTGTGACCCAGTGCTGGACCCGGGTGGAAAACAAAATAAACTAAATAAAAGTGCTTCTTCCTCTCTTCCCTCCCTGTCTTCATCTCCTTGAAAAAAAAAAAAAAAAGAATTCAGGGCAGAGAGTGACAACACCATGGGGTGGCAGAGTCAGAGAACAGAAAAGCAGAGGATGGTTAAAAGGCCTTAAACCAGGGGGACGCCATGCATGGCATGGGTGATGGTCCCCAGGCTGGGGGGCTGGGAGCCTCACCTCTGGAGATGGTAGCTCTTCAGGGTTCCGAGAGTCCAGCGCTTGTGTCACCAGCATGTCCCCCAGGATGGCACGGAGATGGCGGGCCATGGTAGCCTGCTGCTCCAGCCCACAGTGGTTCTCAAGGGACAGGATGACAGGGTATGGGGACCTCTGTGGGGAGAAGGGTAGCAGCTCAGCGACACTCACGCTGGCAAAGACAGGGCACTGGAGAACCACTCTGGAAGGGGAACTGAGTGGGATGTGGGACACAGGACACACACTGGGGCCAGTGCAGAGGGCTGAGAAGAGGTCTGGGGCATCAGGGATACAGGGGACTGTTTGTGACAGGCTGAGGGCAGATGCAGGTTTCCTTTGATAAATGCTCTTTAGATGATAATGATATTGCCATTGACGTGTCAACGTTCCCTCCAGCCCATCACCTCTGACGCTAAGATTTGCAATTCTACATGGACGCCGTGTTCAACAGCTTCTCCTCCACCACTTTCTCCTTGGAGTCAGGATTAAAATGTCATTCTCTAGCCCCAAGGTTTTCTTCTGTGTTCATTTTAATACATTTACTAAACATGAGGTTGAGGATAAGAACCTGTCACCCCGCTCTCTCTATCCCACTGCTTCCTGCTCCCTGTGATTCTCTGGGCAAGGTTTTCTTCTGGAAGGACTGAGGGCAGCTGGCATGGAGGTGGAGGCTGGGACGTCACTGGGAAAACGCTGGTGCGGGGCCCGGGCCAGGGGGCTCACCGTGAAAGCGTGGTCGCGCACAGTCTGGACAACGTCTCGGAAGAGGATCTTGGAGGTGAACGTGTGGCCGTGGTAGATGACAGGCTCGCCTCCCGGGCCCTCCCAGCAGTCCAGCTCCACACAGCGGCATCCCTGGGCAAAGGCCCTGTGGACAGAATAATGACCAGGGCGGCGTGAGGGTGGCATGGAGCTGGTACTGAGCCAAGTGGGCCCCAGAGCCCACCAGGGGAGTTGAACCCCACATCTCCCCAAGCTGGGCTCCCAGACGCATTCACCCCACCATCCTCAAGCAGCACCTAATGTAGGCCTCGGTGCTGCTGGGCCCCCCGAGCTGAGAGTCGGTTAGGTAGGTGTTGTGGGAGGACGAGATGAAGTAGTGGGAGAGGGGCTGGCCCATGTCCTGGAAGATGCCTGCGTGGGTGGGGTCCAGGGCAGCCCCCTCCGGGGACAACAGGTACATCATGAAGCCATCCAGTGTCATCAGCTCATGCTGCTTGGCTGCAGGGATGAGAAGAGTCAGTCCACAGGGGGGATCCCCATGTTGGGTCCCAAATGCCCTCAAAGCCCACTCAGCTTAGCTCTGATCACTGGTCTCCAGGTAAGTTATACCGTTTACGCTTCAACCAAACCCCATGAAAGGGGTCCGCTGCTGGGCCTTTTCACAGAGGTAGAAGCTGAGTCTCAAAGAGGTGGGGGTAACCTTCCCCCGGCGCACGTAGCTGGGAACCCAGACCTGTCAGACGCTGAGCTCAGGGCTGAGTTGACCTCCACCCACCTGTCTCGTTGAGCTCATATGTCTGGATGAGCTGCTGGGCATGGGCCAGGGTGGCGCTGTCCTCCCCCTGGTCGTCCAGGAACTCCAGCAGCTCGGGGGCGCTCAGCACCTGGTCCTCTCCCGAGTACCGATGGAAGATGTCCTCCAGCTCAGGCCGCTTCAGCAGCCGCCGCAGAAACTCCTCAATCTCAGACCCCTCTAGCCGCTCATTGTTGGAGTGGTCACATTCCTAGAGGTCAGGGGACAGACACTCAGAGGAGGGGCACCCCGGGAAAGCTGTCCTGCACCAACAAGCCAGCTCCACCTGGGAAGGCGGGTCCCCATCCACAGGCAGAGAACGGAACTGATGAGATGCAGGGCTGGGCTCTCAGGAAAGTCCCCTGGGTTCAGGTCCTGTCCCCGTGTACCCTGATGTAAGCCACGAATCAGGATGTGGGAGGGAAAATGGTGACCCAAGGCAGGACGGCGCCCCCGTGCTGCCATGCCCCGTGTGTCCATTACCATCCTTGCACGCCCATGTTCACACCCAGCACGTGAGCAACAAAGAAAAGAACTCACTGGAGCAGTCCACGTGGAGCTAACGTGCTCCTGCTGACGTGCCCTGGTGGCCAAATGGATAAGGCCACTGGACACATCCACATACATTGCAGGGACCCAGGTTCGAGACCCAGGGCCTGGGGAACAACCAAGATGATCAACTAAATAAAATAAGTGTTTCTTCCTCCTCTCTGCCTGCCTGCCTGCCTACTTGCCTTCATTCCTGCCTGCACCTTCCTTTACAGAAAGTGCTCCCGTCTTTCAGAGCCATGAGCTGCACAGTCAGCTCCCACACAGGTGTCTGCCACGAGCTCTGTCTGGGTGGTGGAGGCAGAACCCACATCTGCACCCGTCTGTTCCCACACAGGGGTGCACTTGGTATGTCTGGAGTTACCACACCTGCCACTGGGGAGCCGGGTGCACCCCCGGGTAAAAGCCCCACCAGGTCCCACGTGGACAAAGGTGTCCTGCAGATCTCGGAACTGGAAAACAGCTCCACTGCTCACTTTGGAGGGTCCCTGCCAGAGCGTGAGGAAGGAGGCTCCCGGCCAGGTCAGCAAAACTAGGTCTGGGGCTTGCTTTTCTGCAGGGAGAGGCCACTCTGCCAGTGGAGCCCACCTTGAAGAGGCGGAGGGCGTACATGTCGTTCATGTCCACATTGACCATCCTGAGCAGCCTCTTGATCTCCTTGAAGCTCATCTTACTGTCCTGGTTCATGTCGGCCCGGTGCAGGTACGAGTGGATCCAGGTGTGGGTGCTCAGGAAATAGCAGCAATCGGCGAGCTGTCCCGCCAGGAAACTGGCAGGTGCGGCCCTACGCGATCTGGGGGCTCCCAGGTTTAGGGTCTGTGCTTGTCCTCTGTCTGTCTGTGGTCTCCTCAGGTGGAGTAGCGGAGCATCCTCCATGGGACGGGGGCTCCTGGAGACAGGGGACCCCACCTCCACCCTCTGTTCTGAAGACAAGGGGCTGCTCAGACTCGGCCCGGAGGACAGGCCAGTCTCCCCCTCCCTGGGCCTCCCCGGAAGGATATTGGTCGAGGCGCTCGCGTTGGCTCATGGCGTCGAGGCGGGCGCGCAGCTTAGCCAGGCCACGCACCCAGCGCTGCGCCTCCGCGGCCGTCGGCGCCGCCAGGTCCAGGTTCTTGCGGCGGCCCTTGAAGACCACGGTGAGGCAGCGCGCCGGCGCGAAGGCGCCCCCGAAGCGCCTCAGGCCCTCGGACTGGTGGCCCTCGCGGACCGCCTCGATGTGCTGCACGAAGACTGCGGGGAGGGGCGGGCCACGCGCCGCCGGTCAGACGCGGGCACCCGACCAGCACGCGCCAGCCCGCCCGGCGCCCGCCCGGCCCGCTCACAGATGTGCTGCGACGGCGCGCGCGAGATCCGCCGCTGGAACCACACGCTCAGGCAGTCCTCCTGCAGCCGGTACAGCCGCTCCTTGTGCCAGGTGGGCGAGCGGATCTTGCAGAAGCGGCAGCCCTGCAGCATGGCGCGCACGTCCTCGTCCTCGGTCAGGCCTGCGGGCGGGGCGGGAGGTCACGCAGGGCCCTGCCGGAGGCACCCTCCGGACCCCTTCCCCGGGCCCCTCAAGCCCTCTGTGCCTCTCTGCCTCTCAACGCTACAGGGTCCAATAGGGGTTTGACTGAGGCTTTTCCAGTCCCAGGTCAGGTCTCGGTGCCCCCACACAGGCTCTCCTGGGAGGGGTGGCGGCAGTCAGAGCACAGGAGCCCTCAGGCAGCCGCTGGAACACAGGCCTTCCTGCAAGTCGTCTTTCTGCCACTCCTCTCATCAGCCTCCAGCCTTAAAGCCCAGAATCTGCCACGGTAGCCTTTCCCTGGTTGTGAAACCCGGCACCTAGAAGGCAGTCTCATTATCTAACCTAAATCTCTCTTGCTGCAACCCAAGCTCCTCACCTCTGCTTTCCCAAAGACAAGGGAGGGCAGTAGAGGCCACTCTGGCCCCAGGGTCATAGGCTAAGGATGCCAGGACCAGCTCTGCTGGCCTGCCAGGTGGGCCCAGGTGCCAGCGTGGTCCCCTGTGGCAGTTGACACGCCCCCTTCTCCAACCATGATCACAATCCCATGTAAACCCTCAGCCCACATGCATCATATGTGACAACACCCCCCTTCCTTAATCAGACAAAATGCTTACAAAGCATCCACTGCATGCCAGACCTTGCTCAAGAGAGAAAGTGGCACAGAGACACTTGTCACCAGGCAGATCCCTCTGCTAGGAAATGGTGGAAGCAGCTTCAGACCTTGGTGTCCAGCACCTTTGCCCTTGGCTGAGTGCCTCTGTTCCAGCTCCTCTCTTCCTCCCTCTTCCCTTCCTGCCACCCCCTGGGCAGGAGGTAGGACAGAGCAGAAATGAAATTCAGTGGCCTGGGAAGTCAAATCACAACTCTGTCATTGCCTAGTTCCATGGTGGTACTAACTTGCGACTGCGCTAAGTCTCCTGTCCTTCTCCAAGCAGAAATAAAATGGAGACCATAACCATGCCTATTGCAAAATCCCAAATTCAGCCAAGGTGCTGCCTGTCCTGCTGGTGCCCCACCCAAGTTGGATTTGCCTCAGCAGGGGACAATAGAAGAGTGGGAACTTGGTAAACAGAAGGGCCCATATCTTTTGGAAGGAGGGTAGCCAGGAGCCAGGAGTTTCTACAGAAACAGAATCTGGATTTGTATGTGAAGCTTCCAGACTTTCAATGTTGGCAACTAAATAAAATGGAAATAAACAAAAACCCACACCACCACTGTGTGGGCCAAGTGAAACAGGACAGTGAATTTCTCTTCCTCCCTTTATTTTAACAAGCCCCAGTACAGGTTCTGCTTTAGGTTTTACGGCCCTAAGTCCCCAGCGAGCCCAATTGCTAATGGTGACCTAAGGAATCAAGTCTTAAATCCCTGGACCTTCCTCTCTTATTCTTCCTTGGAGCCGTTGTAGTTTCTTCTCCCTCACATTGGAGTCCTTCAATGACCAGCTTGGATACCACCTCCTCCAGGAAGCCTTCCTTAATGTGTCCTCAACTGGGAGTTCCCCTTCCATCGCCAGCAACAGAACTTTTTACTTTAATTAAAACAAACGCCCCACCTAAGTTATCATGTAGTAGACTTTTAAAAACTTGAGGGGAGGGATGAGGTCTTATTTATAGCCTTATTTCTGTGCTGTCCCTGAGCCAGGCTGACAGCCAGTGTTTACTGAAAGGGGAGGCAGATGGACAGCTATCTGGGGACGGAGTGCCTTCTACACCTTGTCCTAGCCCATCTGCCCCTAGCTGAGGGCAGTGTCACTGGGGGGCACTGTGTATCAGAATTACATGAGGGGCCTGCAAAACCCATAGCCCAGACATTCTCACCCAGCAGTGTGCGTTCGGGCTTGGGTGTGTTTAAAATTCTACCCTGGCGTGCCCTGGTGGAGTAGGGGTTTGGTCCACTGCCTCCAGCTAAAGCACAGTCCACATACATCCCAAAGACCCCATTTATCTATTGGGGCTGGTGGGGAAAACCGAGATAAATAACTAAATAAAATAAATGTTTTTTCCTCCTCTCTTGTCCCACCTGCCTACTCACCTTCATTCCTACCTGCACCTTTCCTTAAAAAAAAAAAAAAAAAAAAATCCCACCCTGTAACTTGGGAGTGACTGTCATATAAAATAAGGGTTTCCATGCCAGGAGGAGAAACCTGCCACTCTTAGGAGGCTCAGGGTCCCCTTGGGGCCAACCTGTGACCTCAAGGGCTCCAAAGCCTCTTTCAGGGTTTAGACTGCAACTCTCAGGAAGGGTCAGGATCCACTTGGTTTCCCCTGGCCAGGAAGGGGAGGATGGTCCCTCCTCTCTCCAGACAAAGAGCTAGAGCCTGGTTATGACCTCAACCCCCGCACCCTCACATCCGGGCAACCTCCAAATCCGAATTTTTTCAGTCTGAGAAACAGTCAGTGGAACCGAACTCCCCCTACTTCAGCTGGGGGACAGGGAGACTCCTTGTTCCCATGACAACCAGGCTCTGCTGTGGGGGCCGCCTCCCCTGACCCAGCCAGCCCTCCGGTGCCAAGCCCATGATTCGGGGAGGAGGGTGGAGAGAGGGGTGCTGGTGAATGACTAAGGCCGGAAATAGAGGTGAGTCACTGAAGGCCTGCTTTGTCCAGAGTTTCTGCAAACAAGACATGAAGACAGGCAGCCTGAACTGCTGACTGGCCCCCACCCGGGACAGGTTCCTATTGCAGGGGGCCCCTAATCCTGGTCCTCATACCCAACTCCCCGGGAGCATGCTGGAGAAAGGGGGCCCCTCGTCTGCCCACCCCATTGACATTGGTACCTGGACTTAACTGCCCCCAACCACACCCCCAAAAGAAAGCCAACAGAATGGGGGTGCAGTACTAGGCTGGGTTGGGGCTGAGACTCTGGATGAACCTATCTCCCTACTTCCTGAACCCTGGGGTGCAGCCCACACATATCCCAAGGACCCGGACTCCTATCCCAGGACCAGGGGGACAAGCAAGATCAAAACTAAATAGATACATGGAATGCTGTGTCCTCCTCTCTTGCTGCCCGCCTGCCTACTCGCCTGGTGAGTAGACGTGGAGAGCGATGGAACGGGGGTGTCAGACAGGAAGGGCTGGACCAGTGGAGGTAAGGGGGTGACATCAGGAGAGCCCAGACCCTGGGCAGCGAGGCTGGGAGAGAGTTGGCTCTCTGTCCCGCCACCCGGTAAACATGGACAGGTCCCACCACCCAAAGCCACTGAAGTTCCCTCACGTTCAACCCTGCCCGGGTGGAGCAGGCGCACAGCTGCCCGCCTCTGGCAGTTTCTCTGGGCTCTTTTTAGTTGTCTCTGCCCTGAACCTGGAGCTGGGCTGGGCCAGCAGCACGGCCCCCTGGCAGAGCAGGTGGGGAACAATCAGGAAACAGTAGCAGAAAGGAAGACAAACAACATCTGGAAGGTGAGACACCCCAGTGTCCATTGCTGATGAATGGGTAAGCTGAGTGTGGTCTGTCCCGGGGAACAAGAGTATGATGCAGTCATAAAAGGGGTGAAATCTGGCACACCCTAGAGGCCTAGCAGGTTACTTCACTGCAGCACAGTTCACACACATCCCAAGGTTCCTGGTTCAAGACCTGGGGCCCCGGGTACGACCAAGATGAGCAATTACACAAAATAAAGTGTTTCTTCCTTCCTCCTCCTCTCTTCCTGCCTGCCTACTTGCCTTCATTCCTGGCCGCATGTTTCCTTTAAAGGAAAAAAAAAAGGCAGGGTGGGGTGCGCGGAAATCTGATCTGCGCTACAACCTCGCAGAGGCTGGAAATGAGATGGAGTGAAACAAGCCAGACGCCAAGTGACCAGTGCCGCCTGCTTCCATGCACTTGAGCTGCCAGGAGCAGACTAATCCTAAAGACAGAAAGTGGATTAGAGGGCACCGGGGGTGAAGAAGGGAGGAACGGGGAATTAGAGTCTAGTGATCACTGAGCTTCTGTTCCAAGGTCTGTGATAGCACTACATTGTGAAGGCACAACACTGGGACTGTTACTCACGCCCCTGAATTCACCACTGACAAATGGGCAAAAAGGCCAATTTTGTTATGTATTTAATCACCACCTGAAAAAGAAAGTATCATGCCAGAAAACACTTACTCTTTAAATGGGCGAATTGAGCGGCCTGTAAATGTATTCTCTACAAAGCCGTGACAGAGGCACAGAGCCGCTACCTGACTTGCCAGGGTCACTGGACTGTGTTGAGAGTCGGGGGCTGAGCCCAGAGGGCAGTGTGTGACTCAAATGAACTAAAGCACAGAGGAGTCTGTCTCAGGCCTGGCCCACCACAAGCACGCAGCAATCCATACTAAAGAAGGAAACTGAGGCAGTGTCCGGGAGGGAAGTCGCCTACATGTGTCCTCCTCAACCCACGGACTCCGATGGGCCCTTCTCCCAGCCAGGACTGTGGGGTTCCCGCCCAGGTCAGTGCTATCAGCCAGGTCTCAGGCGCCTTTCCTGAGCCCACAGCTTATCTCAGCTCACCGGGAGGGGCTGGGGGTGAGGCGTGGGCAGGCTAGACCCAATTTTCCTCACAACACCTTCAGCCCCGGCCCTCTGGAGTGTGGCTGGGGCCACAGCCATTCTGACTCAGGGAACTGCCTCATGTCAGAGCTGGAAGGAGCCATAGGGAAGGCCAAGTCCATCTCTGGCCCCCAAATCCCACCCTTTCCATAGATGGATCAATGAAGTGCGCAGAGGCCCAGTCGTGTGTGCTGAAAACTGTGGCCCCAGGCAGAGAAGGGCGCAGGGGCTGAAGGGGTGGCAGAGGCCAGGGTGCTGCGGTTTGGGGTTTGTAGACAGAGGGGTAATGGGTAGAACAGGGTTTGAGGGTGTGTGGTCTGTACATACAGGGAGGGAGAGAGAGAGAGAGATAGAGACAGAGAGAGACAGAGACAGAGATAGAGAGACAGAGACAGAGAGAGACAGAGACAGAGAGAGACAGAGACAGAGAGAGAGCCTGTGTACACTCAGGAAGGGAACATGGGACTCCAACAGGAATGTGAGCCATGCAGGGAACAGTGACAGCTGACAGTTTCATGCCAGGGGAGGAGGGGGGACAGCAGCTTTTCCTGAGGCTCTGGGAGAGGACACACTATGTTAAGGGGTCCCAAACTCCTCCCCACCTGAATCTCTGGCCACCAGGCAGCCCCAGCACCTGAGGTACCAAGCGCACCCCCTTCCCGGGCTGGTCACCACACCCAGGACTGAGCCCAGCAGAGCTCAGTGCCAGAGTCCACAACATTCCTTCTAGAATCAACAAAGTCGGGAAAGACAGGCGGTGCTTCCCTGGCCCGCCAGATACATGATGAAGGGGCAGCACCCTTCTCAGCGGGGCCAGAGCAGGCCTGAAGCCTGTTTGGAGGCAGAGGTTGTGGGAGGGAGCTCCCCAGAGCCAGAGGAGGAGAGGTGAGGCAGAGCCGTGAGGCATCACAGGGCCAGTCTCCTGGTGATGGCTGGCATGTCCCTGCCTAGCCAGGAGAGCCGACCTGCCCTCCCCACCACACGGGCCAGGCACCTGCAAAGACCAGGGGTCACTCTGAAGACTCCCACCTGCCACACCCACGGCAGTCCCACTCACCCCACAGAGGACAGCCTGGGCGGGCATGGGAGAGCCCTCTGGCCTGTGGCCCTGGGCGGTGTGTGCCGGTGGGAAGGAAAGGGAGCCGCATTCTGGGAGGGTTAGGGGCAGGGTGGGGCATCAGGGCACAGGCGCAGACGGGGCTCTGGGTAGAGAGGGCTGCCAGATGATATCCAGGATGCCCAGTTGAGTTATAGTTTCAGTTGAACAACAACTAGTATTTCAGTGTAAGTATGTCCCTAATTACTCATTATCTGGAAATTCACACACAACTGGATCCCATCCTGTGATTTTTGGCAGCCTTGGCGGACACCCCTGGGGGTGGCAGGGCCAGTGTGGGGATGGGGAGGAGCAGGTCCCCCACGTATAAATCACTCATTCCTTGTGTGAGGGGTCTGGACTCAGGGTCAGGTTGCCTGCTGCTTCCCACCTTGGAGCCTCTCTGAAGCGTCTCTTCTTTCGTACGAGGAGGCTCCTGGCTCAGCTTCCTCCTAGGGTGGTGGGCGTCCACGTGCTGCTATGAAAATCACTCCACAGGGTGTTGTAGGGAAAAATGAACATTCATTCATTCTGGCAATAAAGAGGCATCGTTGAAAACTAGGCCTTGGCCACTTAGCCAGTGGCCTTCGGCCAGCAACCTCACCCCACTCCACCTCTAGTTTCTCCTCTGTAATGTGAGGACAGCAGCAGGGGCACGGAGGATCAAGCAGGATCTGAGTTTGCATCGCGGGGCCTGCGCCAGGCTCACCAGCTTCTCGTCTCACCCTTCCACAGCGCCCTGGCCACCTGTGGGCAGGCCGAGCCAGCAGCTGGTGGGGGGCCGGAGCAGGGTCAGGAACAGGAGAGCAGTGGGGAACGGAGGCTCCACAAATGACTCCCACCAAATGTGCGAGGAAGCCGCAACTTGGGGTCCTCCAAGAAGGCCCTAAAGGCTCTTTCTTTCTCTTGGGTCCCTCTGGGCCTTTGACCTCGGAGCTACTCCTGACCTGAAATGAAATCTGCCCACTGCTAACGTAAGGGGTGTGGCAATCATGGTGACAGGGCGTGGCAGTGACAGGGCAGTGAGGATCACCTCGGGAGTGGTGGCTCAGAATGTAAACCACCTGGACACCTGTGTTCCCGTCCCTACTCGGTATGACGTGGGGAAGAGACATTCTGTGTCAACACAGACTCTCATTCCTCCCTCAGCAGTCACTCAGTAGGACGCGGCAGTGGTGGGAAGGAGGACACTCAGATGACATTCTGACACCTACATGGTTCCCCACAGTGTCACTTACAAGCACCCGGAGCTCCTGAGCAAACTGACTCGGTAACAGGTGAGCAGTCCTGCTCTCAGCTGTGATTATTTGTTTACAAGTGCCTCCTGTCACAAACTGTGTGCTCCCCAAGGGCAAGATGCTATTCCTCATCTCCGTGGCCCCAGCACCTGGCTCAGAGCCTGTGCACAGCTGTGCGTAACACATGTGTGGAATGAAGAAGGGTTGGCCCTTCCGTGGCCTCTGGCTGTTCCTCTGACATCAGCCTTCGACTGTGGAGGTGGCACCTCAGTTCCCTCGAGGTCATCACCCTCTCCTGCAGCCACCACAGCTCCTTCACCCTGAGAACGACCCCACCACTCACAGAGACGCCTTTCAGACCCCAAGACCGCTGAGTCCAGTCCATCCTTAGGTGGTTCTGAAATTCATCTTGGCAGCACTGGCCCAAGCCCAAGGGCCACCGTGTCTTGTCCAACGGACTCCTCAGCCTCCCTCTTTTGGGTTGCTTAGTTCCTCCGTGTCTCCGTCCAACCCACCCCTCCTCTGAACAACTGCCTCCCCACTGTCTGAGACCTGCCGCAGCTCCTCCTGCTCCCCCCTGCCCCGAGAAAGCCCGCCACTCTGCGAGGAGGGTGAGGACTTGAGGATCTGCGAGCCCACTGCCCCCTGCCCCCTGCCTCCTTGCAGTCTCCCTGCAGTCAGGGGCGCGGCAGCAGGGTCCTCCCCGACCCGCAGCAGTTTGCAGCCCTCCCTGCAGAGTCTGTTTCCATGTCCACCCATGTGGACCTCCTTGCTGACCTCTCAGCCCCCCTGAGCCAGATTATCCCTCTTGTTTGCTGCTGAAGCCCCAGGGCAGAGCCTGCTGTTCACGGGGTGAACGTGTGACAGAGGGTAGGCAGGAAGCATGTCGTAGGCCTGTGTAAGTAGAGTGCCGGCAGGGAGCCCCACACATCATCAGCCTCAACGAATGCAGTGGGCTGGGCAAGAGGAGACAGAAGTCAGAACCAAGGGGGCCGTGGTGAAGAGAAGGCAAGGTTGGCCCTGGGGACCCCTGAATTCTGCCCTAAGATTCACCTAGGCCTCTTGGGATGACCCCACTTCTGTTCCCTCCATCGGGAACAATTCTACCAACAGCAGTTCGATACCCACTTCAGTTTCACAGAACTTGGCATTTTACAGAAGCTGTCACACATACACCCTCTCAGTCAAGCCCCCAAGCACCAGCCAGGCCAACTCTGCCATCTCTGAGAGGTCCCAGCCTCAGGGTGGTGGAGCGCAGCCAGCCTGCCTGTCACTGCCTTTTGCAAGCTGTGTGTGTACAGAGGCATTCCCTGACTTCTCTGAGTCAGTTTCCTCTTCTGTGATTTTCTGCCTGACTCTCGGGAAGGTGAAGATGGAATGACTCCACACAGGTAACCACCGGGTGCTGGCAATGGGCCTGTCTCTGGGATGTGTTTAAAAAGCCAATTAGTTACACTTCCCCTGCATAGTAACTTCCCCCAAATCTGAGCAGGAAATCTGGCTTAGTGTTGGTCCCAGTTCGGGGTCCTACCACCTACCAGTGCAGTGCCCAGGGCACCGCAGGCCCTAGAAGGCAGAGGGTGTTAGGGAGGCCGGTGAGGAACACCCATCGTTGTCTCTCCCACTCCACTCTCCCTGGCCCTTCCGGATCCCCATCCATGGTCTTCCCCAAATCCCCATGTCTTCTAGTAGGAAACTAAGGTCACCCTGGGCGGCTCCCTCATAGGGGAATCTCGGTGACAGCAGGTGCGACCAGGCAGGAATGAGCTGGCGTCCCTCTTCACACTCCCCACCAGCCCACGCAGCCCAGGAAGCGCCGATCTTTGGAAGACCCTGGCCCTCCCAGGCAATCCTCGCGCAGCCCCACAGCCCCTCCACGTCACTGACCCAGCTTCTTCAGCGCCCGAAGCCCGGGCCTCTTGATGCCGCCGTCCGGGGACGCAGGCGAAGACTGGAGCATGGTGGGCGCTGCGACCTGGGCTCGCACCGGGGATTCCTCCGGCCGGAGGCGGCAGCTCCTCCAGCGGCCGCACAGCATGGCTGGGTGGGGCCCGGGCCGGGGCCGGGCGCGGTCCCGGGGTCTGTACGCGGAGACAGGGCAGCAGGGACGCCACTCCCGCCCGGCCCCCGCTGCGCGCGCGGTCCCGAGCGTAGAAACTTAGCGGCGTCGGACGAGTCAGGAGAAGGAGGTGCCGGGAGAAGGGGAGGGACGAGGTTCTGGGAAGGAGGGACTGGAGGAGGGACAGGGAAGGAGGGCGGGACCCAGACTGAGCCGGGAGAAGGCCTGGGTGGAGCGGGCAGCGAGGTGGCGGCTGGGCGGGGCGGTGACCCTAGGCCGCAGCTGTGCCCTCTCCGAGGTATGGAGACCGGGCCCACATCCCGAGTCTCTGCGTTTGCCCCCTACTCATGAATCCTCCTCCTCCCATTCTCCCGGACCCTCGGATCCCGGTCCCACAGTGACCAGAGTCCCCTCGGTGGTGGTGGTGGTGGGGTCACCGGGGGACTAGAGTCGCCCTCGGGCACAGACACTGCTGTCTCAGGATTCTGACTCGTGCGGACTCAGGACCCTCTCCAGCCTCCCCTTCCCGGGCCCGCCTGGAGGCCTCAGAAGGGAGCAGACCGTGTCGGGGCTCTGGGGCGGCTCGGCCCGGGACCAGGGTCCTGCGGCTGGGAGAGTTGACAGAATCCAGAGCGGCGGGGCCTCAGCGCTGCGGGAATCAAGTCCGGAGCGCGAAGTGGAGGGCGCGGGTGGGAAGGCTGTGTCTGTGACGTCAAAGGATTAACCCTCTCTGCCCCCAGTTAGTTGCCCCTTCGGTGGTCGGAAGTCTGGAAGCTGGCGGGTCTGGAGGGATTGGGGTGGCGCCAAGTCTAGAATCCCTGGCAGAACCCGGTTATGGGGTTCGAGTGTGGACAGGTATGCCCCCGGGGGTTCGATAGACCCGGGACGTCCTGTGCACCCCACGTAGATATCCGCGACATCAAGCTGTGGGTGGGGATCCAGGGCAGGCTCTCGTGACCGTGTCCTGCCTGCACCCGCTGTATAGGGAACCAGCCGCGCATGCGGGTGGGTGGACAGGTAACTAAGCTTTGCGTGTGCGAGCAAGTCCACGTTGTCTGCTGCCAGTGTCCTGGGTCGGGCCGGGAGCTGGGCGCACACCGCCACTCGGCGGTGGCCAGGAGCGTGGCATCCCAAAGACGTCTGAGAGACGTTCTGAGGACCCAGAGTTACCGCATTCTCAGATCGCCGTGACCCCGAGATTCCGCGCACTGGCTTGGGTCTGCATCCCTCTCTGGATACTCTTTCTGAACGTCAAGTCTTAGCCGCCGTACTTTAGACCCTGTAATTCCTTTTTCCTTCATTCTTCCCTTAATTTAGTCTTAGTGTTAAGTAAAACTCAGCTCCAATACTCATCCTCCCCAACTCCTGACTCCCGAGCATGACTCCTTTTTGTATTTCTGCGCCTAAGTGAAGAGCTGAGTTAGGTCGCTCATCTACCGAACCAGGGTGCAGCTGACAGATGCAGAGTTCCACCAGGGGGCGCGATGACCCCGTATCAGTTCACTATGTCCACCAGGGGGCGCTTCCGCCCCGCCTCTGGCAGAGTCGACCGACCCTACCCGCAGATTCACTCCGCCTAATTGGGAAAGGCACGCCAAGATGATTTGCATAATCTTGAAAGGGCCTCGCTGAGTGGTTGGGTTATAGAAGCCGAATCTAAAACAGGCTTTCTTATTGGCTTAAATCCCCCCCTCGATTTGCGGCCCCGTCCCAGCCAAACGGGGCCGGGAGGTCAGTCGGAAGCCGCCAGCTGTTGGCGAGAGGACCCCGGTGTCCCGGCAGTGGACTTCGGCAGTGGACCCGACAGGGTGAGTGCCGGGCGTGGGGTCTGGTGGGAGACTGTCCTCCCCGCCCTGGAGCCTCTCTGCTTGCCCATCCTCCCGTTTAGGAGTTGGCCTTGTGCATCTACAGAGGCAAGGCGACCCATTCCCCTCGCCCCTCCACCCACCCTCCACCACCGAGACCCTCTCTCCCACCCTGACCCCACGCACGCTGCGTTGGCGTAGGAAAAGGAGGCCCCTCACCGACAGCTTCCGACCTCCCGGTATCTCACGCAGGCCTTGAGAGAGCTTGTTTTGCCCCTCTGAAAAGTGGATCAGTGCTTTCGGAGGCATGTGCCAGGGTGGTCACCGGAGCCCTGCTCACACAGGGCTGTCTTTGCAGAATCAAGTAGGGCCCCCGTGCTTGGAGCGGCTGGGCCATGGGCACCGAGAGTGAAATCTCAGAACCGGACTGCCAGAAACAGTTCCAGGCTGCAGTCAGCGTCATTCAGAACCTTCCTAAGAACGGTGAGGGCAAGGGGACCAGCATCTGGGATCCAGGCGACTGGGGTCTGCCTCCCAGGAGGCGCCAATGTTTGCAGACATGTCTCTGCTGGAAAGGACCCTGGAGGTCCCCTCTGTCTCCTGCCCCTGTCCAGCTGCCCTGTGCAGAACTCCTCACCATCTTGCACTCTCCAAGGGCGATTCTCTCCCACTTCCATCTTCTTGGAACTGGGGGTGACGCTCTGCCCTCTTTCTCAATCCCTGCCAGGCTCTTACCGCCCGTCCTATGAAGAAATGCTACGATTCTACAGCTACTATAAGCAGGCTACCATGGGGCCCTGTCTGGTCCCCCGGCCTGGTTTCTGGGATCCCATTGGACGATATAAGTGGTGAGCTCCCCCAGCAGTCAGGCACACGAGCCTCATCTGCCAACCAGCCCTTTCACCACCCTCTGCCCTCCTCCCACCCCCCAGGGATGCCTGGAACAGCCTGGGCAAGATGAGCAGGGAGGAGGCCATGTCCGCCTACATCACTGAGATGAAGCTGGTGGCACAGAAGGTAGGGAGAGGCTGTGGGCTCCTCTCTGTCCCCAGGCTCCCAGCCAGGTACCCCTCCCTTCCACTGCTGACCCCTAATGTTTCCTGCATGTTGACACTCCTGGAAATCACCGCCTTCTGGTTGTCCCCTAACCCTGCCTGTCTTTGGCTCCTGACTGGATGGGAGCAAGGTAGAGGGGGCCCAGATGAAGGGGGATAAGAGGGCAGTGGTGGAAGGGGCCAGGCCCTTTCCAATAGACCCCTTCCCCCCAGGTCATCAACACAGTGCCTCTGGGTGAGGTGGCAGAGGACATGTTTGGTTACTTCGAGCCCCTGTACGAGGTGATCCCTGACATGCCGAGGCCCCCGGAACCCTTCCTGAGAAAGGTCACAGGTCAGGCCCCCAAGGTTGGGAGATCTGCAAGTGCTGAGGAGGCTGCTTAGTTGGAGGGGCCCCCCAGGCAAAGCTGATGTCCCTGTAAGGATGGGGTGGATCTCAGGCAGAGTCTATGACAATGGGGAGCAGGGCCTGGTGTCACTGGGAGGTACCAGCCTCTTCCCAGCTCCACCTCCGGTGCTGTTTGCTGGCAGGTTGGAAAGAACTAGTGCTGAATGGAGATGCTGGGAGTGCCCCAGAGCCTCCCCATCGCCCCGAGGAGGCAGCATCCCCAAGACCAGGTCAGTGCCTGGGCAGGAGGGGCAGAGCGCCAAATCTGGCCAGGGGTGGTGGGCACCACATCATGGGGAAGAGGAAGGAGTGGATGCCATGCTGTGCCCAGCACACCTCATGCCCACAGACACTGAGACCTCTTGTGCTCCTAAAGGCCAGGGGGCAGGTTCTCAATTCCAGTTCCAGGGTCTCATTTCTGGGTCTCATCTCTGCCTCCTGTGACAATGTCACTAGTGTTCCCTGAATGGGTGCCCCTTCCCTCTCCCCTCCCCCACCCCTCCCTCCATAGCTGCCCCCGTCACTGACGCCTCCTCAGAGTCCCAGCCACCCAGGGACCTGGACTGCGAGGTTTTCTGTGACTCCCTGGAGCAGCTGGAGCCTGACCTGGTGAGGCTACCATCTCCCCTCATGCCCCCCCTTCCCCCGGTTGCCCTCCCCTGCCCTGGGACCTCTGGCTTGTCTCAGCAGGTCTGGGTAGAGCAGAGGGGAGGCCCTGGACCAGAACCTGACACCAGAAACAGACCCAGTCCTGTGCCCCTCCCAGAGGAAGGTGAGTCCCTACTGGACCTTCGCCCCGCTACCCTTCCCCACAGTTCTGGAAGCCCTGGCCTCCCCTGGCTGCCCTCTTGGAGTAAGGGTGAAAGTCCAGTGTTGGGCACTGCCGAGAACACTCTCTGCCAAGGGAGGGTTGCCAAACAGCCAGATTCTAGCCTGGCTGGGCAAAGTCCCCGCCCAGTCTCCTGCTCTCGCTGAGTGTCAGCAGGAGTCTGCCCCGGCTGGGGCTGAGGAAGGGCAGCTCTTACCTGCAGCTGTGTGACCTTGGTAGTCATTCTGTCCCCGGGCCTCCCTGGGGCTCTTCAAAGACAGTGAGTTCTGCCCTCTCTCCTAGCGCTTCTCAGTGCCATGTGCCACGTCCCATGAGGGGCACTCTCATAAATAGTGTCTCTTTTACTCCTCTGAGCAAGTAATCCTATGAGGGCGATGACCTATTCCCCTAACTTTCAGATGACAAAATGAGACTCAGGAAGTCCGTGGCTCGTCCAGTCACACAACTAAATGGCAGTGCTGGGATTCAGATCCTTGGAAGCCTGTTTGTTACTGGGTGGACTTTGCAAGCGCCACGTTTGGTACAAGAGCGTGTACTCTGCTGTTTCTTCCTGGGGCCCTTCCCAGCCCGCGCCACCCCGCCCTTGCGGAGTCCCTTCCCTGCTGTCTGTGCTCTGCAGGGGGCTTGGAGGGCAGGCTGCTGGGACCCCAGGAACTGGAGACGTGGCTGATGGGGACAGTTCATGCCCTGCAGGAGAGCATGCAGGATGTTCAAGGGAGGCTGCAGCGTCTGGAGAGCATACCCAGCACCCCCGAACAGGTGAGCTGTCCCCAGGCAGGTAAGTCCTCTCAAAGGTCCAAGGCAAAATTGGAGCCACATTTCGAGGCTCTCTATTTTGGGCTTCTCACTCAGCCACTTCTTTGCCCTCATGCCCACCTCTCTGCCATCTGGAGAATGATGTGGCTCCTGTGTCAAGCAGGGAAGTCAGGCCTCAAGTGCTTCCACCTGGAAGGTCCCTCATTTCCTGCTCTTCCCTCCCCCTGCCGGAAGAGAAACTGGGTGAGAATAGTTCCCGCCTGTTGGAAGGGCCCAGAAGTGTCTGCACTGGGGCTGGAGGTCCCTGTCGTCCTTCCATCAGGATTTCTGTTCCTAGACTCGGAGACCGGTCTGCCCCCAAACAATTCAGGTATCCCTCCCTCTCCCCTCGATTCCTAGATCTGCTTGCCCCTTAGTCCTGGGCTTCTGCAAAATAAACAGCTGCCATTTCTGGAGCCCCAGCTGTGTGCCAGACACATTACTTGTATCTCATTTTATCCACACAACAGCTCTATGAAGTAGGTTCTCTCTTTTGCTGAACATTTTTTTTCTCTTAAATTTTCATCACAGCAACATTTAAAACACACTAACCGTCTAATATTCCTACGAAATAAGTTTTCTTTTACAGAGGAGGAAACTGGGGCTCTGAGAGGTTGAGTAATTTCCTTGAGGGCGCACAGCCTGGAAGAACCTCGCAGAGCTGCCGTGAGGATTAGATGAGTTAATGCATGGAGGTGCTTCCCTGCTGCCCAGCGCAGAAACATCAAGAATGGTGTTCATCACCCCCACTATTATTGTTGTTATTAACATTAAGTGATGGAGCTAGGAGCGCTTCCAGGTCTGTCTCCCTCCAAAAACTCGGAGTGGATCTGTTCTTGAGAAGCATGGGGTCGTGGGGGCAGAAGGGGGCCGAGTTGCTGGATTTGGAGGACTCCTTGGATGACCCCTATCCCTCTTGGCACAGTGGGTATCAGCCAGGGTGGCAGGAATTTCCTCAGATTCTCAATGGCTAACTTTTCAACATCCATTCTCCGAGGCTGCCTTTTTTTTTTTCTTTTTTTAACTTTCACTAATTTTATACGCTGAAGATTTTCAGTATTTCCACCCTGGTGGATTTGTATCTCTAAAAATAAGAACATTCTACGACCTAGCCCAAACTACATTTGATCACACACAATAAATCCTTCATATCTTCAAAAGCCGAGTCCAAGTTCAGATCTCCCCAGTTGTCCTGCAGTTATCTTTCCAGCTGCTCTGCCTGTCCAGGAGCACATGCTGCCTCTGGTCCCTTTGTCCTTTCAAACTCCATCCAGACCAGCCCCTCTCCCATGTTACTGACTTGCTCATGGAACTGGGCCATTGGTCCTATAGAATGATCTACTCTGATTCTGTTTAAATCCTCAAGGCTGGTTTACATGACCAGATTACTTCAAAGGTGATCTTTCTCACATCAGAGGACACATGTCTGAATATCTCACCATTAATGACTCTAGCATGGATCACTGGCATGGATGAAGGAATGACAGTGTGACAGCCCCCTTACCCCACTGTAAAGTTATGTTTTCCCCTGAAAGTCAGGGAATGTCCAGTTCTCTGTCAACCCCACTTGCCATGTGGTTTTGGACAACATTTGCTATAGATAATCCTTGCCTGAATCAATAATTTATTTGGCGGTTGCAAAAAAATGTTGACTTTTAAATTCTATTATTCCTCTACCATCGATTAGCTGTCATTTTTCTATAGTTTTCCTGATCATCAAGGACTTCTCTGAAATAGTGTCTTACGGAAAGGCAGAATAAATGCTTAAATTATTTGTGTATTTTTAAAGGAAGGAGTGGTTTAAAAGGCACCTCAATGGTAACAAATTTCCAACTTTCCCCTTTTGAGTGTCATTACGGACTCAGGCCTTTTAAAGATTCAGTACTTTAATCGACTGCAATCATCATACTTTCTCATGTGCAGCTCATCACAGCTTTTCAGCCAAGACCCTTTCAAGCTGGGGACTCTTCCTATAACATGACCTCACTAATCTATAAAAGCCTCCTTGCTTTCTGACACAGTATGCCCCACAGTCACCTCCACCATCCCCACTCCAGACCTAGAACCAGCCATTTCTCCGAGGAGAATATATGGAGGCTGCATCTGAACCCGCCTGTGTGGCACCCCTTTTACAACAGGAGCAGCAGCCCTCTAGGCACCAGGGGACTCCCCGGAGGTGGGAGGGAGCTGGAGCTCAAGCTGTCAGGGACACAGAGGGGACCCCAGGATTCCTTCCTTTCTAGTGGCACAGATTTAGGGGTAGATCTTCTCTGGCCTGGTCCTCACACTCCTGGGGAGGGGCTGGCAGTGAGTTGTGGGAGCAGGTTACAAGGAGGGTCCAGCTGGCCCCTGACTCCCTTCCTCTTGGCAGCAGAGGCCCTTGACCAGTGGCCGGCCTTGGCCCCTCAGGCTCTCCAACCCCATGCTGCTCTTCTTCATCCTGTGGCCCTTCATCGTCCAGTGGCTCTTCAGACAGTTTCGGACCCAGAAGAAGTGACTCAGGGGTTTCTGGAGCCAACCACAGGGCTGGCTTTGAGGCCCCTGCCCAGCTGTGCCCGGAGCCTTCCTAGGGTTCAGAAGAACAGCATAAACACCCCACCCCATCAGTGTTTGTCTTGGCACCCCACCCAGAAAGGGGGGCGGGATAAGACCCCAGGCTTCCCTGCAGCCTCACGCCAACACTCGCCGCCTCCACCTGCAGCTCTGGGGTGATTGGGGTGGCAGTGCAGGGGGCTGGTCTCTGCCCTCACACCCTTTGGGTCACCTGACTCTGCTCCCTCCCGGACCCCTCCAGTGGAGCTGGACTTGGGCAAGGCCTGGAAGAATGGCTGCCTGGGCGGTTGGGGAGGGAGGCCAGGAGGCCCATCAAGCCAGGCTGGAGAGAGCAGAGGGTGAACCGGGGAGGGAGGAGCTGCCCTTCCCAGCGGTGCTCCCCCTTCACACTCAGGGTGTCTTCACTAAAGATTCACTTACTAATAACGTTTCACTAAATAAAATAAAACCTTCAGCTGCTGTTGTCTGAACCCCAGGAGGGAGGCAGGCAGCTGGGTCCTGGGTGCCCTGGGTGCACGAGGCCCTCTTGGCTAGACCTGGTGGACGGCTGAGGTCAGCGGGAGGGATCTGACTCCCTCCACCAGCTGAGAGAAGGGAGCGCAGGCCTTGGCGGTCTGGAGGGGCAGGGAGGCTGCTGGCCTCCAGGACCTGCCTCCCTGGCGGTGGTGGGGAGAAACAGAAGAGCAATCTGGCAGCTGCTCTGGCCCCCACAAGCTTTGTGGGGTTGGGCTCCTCAGACCCCAGACCCAGAGTGCTGGCTGCTGGAGTCCCAGTGTCTCCTCCCCTTAGCTTCTAGGCTTGGGTTTTCCTAGGAAATTTTCTGGAAGGCCAAGCCAGCGGGAGTCTGCCCCATCCCACCCTAAGGAGTAGGGGCGGGTCCTGTACTTGGAGCCCCCTTGGGGTGGGCTCAGAACTCCAGTGCTGCCTGTCTGCTGCCGTGATTCGAACTCATTTTCCTCCAGCCTGGTGGCCTTGACCTCCCTCTGGTCAGCGCCAACCCTGTCACATCCCCTGGCTCTAGCCATGACCTGTCTTTGGCAGTAAACTAGCCACTCTGAGCGCTTTCTGGTATTGGTATCCTAGAGGCCACAGAGGCAAGATCCCCACCCACAGAAGACCCTTCAGTGGCCACCACCCATGCCCAGGAACATCTCGGTGAGAAAGAGAAAGTTCTGAAACGCCCTTAAATTCCTGAATTCCATTGGTCAAGCCCGACCTTGGCCACTGACCCAGGCATGGCCTCCATTCCCCCCACTGGAAGCCAAGGTCACAGACTGCCAGTCCTTCTCTCAAGGAGTCCTTCGCTCCATTCGCTCCACCATCCAGCCTGGGGGTGCAAGCAGAGAGGCTGAATAACGGGGGATGCACCCTAGCTTTGGCGCTTGCACACACTAGCTTGTATGTCTGGGGCAAGTTTCTTAAAACTGCTCTGAGCCTGGGTTGCCTGGTCCGTGGAAACTAAAAAGCTGCTCTCTTAATCCTAAAGCAGTCCTGGGGTTTCAATGACCCAGATATTAAAAATGCCTGGCAAAAGGTTAAAGGTCATCTAATATCAAAGTTCCTGAGGACTGACTTCCTGTTTGATAGAAGTCTAGAATTCCAACCCCATCAGTCTGGCCTTCCCTCCCCCCACAAGACAATGCATCTATAAAACTGAGCTCTGTTCAGTGAACTGAGGCTGGATCCACCCCAAGTCCCCCAGTTGAGGGCATCCAAGATGCCTCTGGATTCTGAGATGGAAACAATTTGGAGAGCTCTGACTCTCAGTCAAGTTCTCTACAGAAGCCCTTCTCAGGGAGCTCCCAGCGAGGGGCAGTCTTGCTCACAGGAGGCCGACTGACGAAGCAGCACCTATGAGGATGAGAGCAGGCTTCTCAGACATACCTGAGTTCTTGGAAGCCCAGGCAGAACAGACTGGGGTGGGCAACTTCAAAACACCTGGCAGCGCCCAGAGGCACTAGCCTGTCTCTCCCTTTGGGCATGCGCATCACCACGTCCCCACAGACCACTCTGAGCTTCCAGACAGGTCCCTTGTTTGGACACCTGACTTGCTCTTTATAGAATGCCGGGAAAATGGTTCCTCCTTCACGGACAGCCAAGAAGTCACCTCCCCCATGAAACCAAACTACAGTTCCCAACTCCTGGGTCACAAGCTCTTACAGATTTTCTTCCCATCCTTTTGGCTCACTGTGGTTTGATGTCTCACACGCTCCACGAGCGGCAAGAAGGCATTCTAGTCATCACTGTACCCTCCTAACCAAAGTTCACTAAAGAGATAAGGGGCCTGCCCTGGTGGAGTAACAGTTAAGGGTCGCTTCTGGCTAAGCACAGTTCACATATATTCCAAAGACTCAGGTTTGTTTGTGTGGGGGGGTGAAAAACTACATAAAAATAAATAGGTGTTTTTTCTTCCTCTCCCTGCTTGCTTGTCTCTGTTAGCCCTGCACCTTTCCATTAAAAAAAAAAAAAGTCTGAATTAGGCTGAAGCTCTTGGGAATTAAAAGGAACTAAATCAGAATCACCCCGGTGGAGTGGTGGTTAGGCCACTTGCTTCTGAAGTAGCACAGGCCATGCACCCCTGGGTTCCAATGTGTGTGTGTGTGTGTGTGTGTGTGTGTGTCAGGGGCAGGGTTGGGACAACTAGTGTGAATAACTAAATAAAAATAAAAAAGCTTATTCTTCCTCTCTCTTCCTGCCTGTACTTACCCTTAAAAAAAAAAAAAAAAATTCAGAATTTGAGAATTTTTTTGTGTTGGTGGCAGAAAGAAAAACAGCACTTGGGTCAACATAAACTTCCCTTCTAGCCAGAATTGCAAGGTAGTTGTCATGTGACCTTGGACAAGTCACTTCACTTTTCTGATTTTTTTTTTTTTTTAAGGAAAGATGCAGGCAGGCAGGACGAAAGAGGAAGGAAGCACGTCGTCTCATCTTCATTTAGTTGTTCACACTGGCCATTTTCCTGGGGACCCAGGACTCGAACCTAGGGGTATGTGACGGGCTCCTTTGGAGGTGATTGACTAAACCGCTATTTCACCAGGCAGTGCCTCTGGTGAATCTTAAAGAGATTTCTTTAGAATGGAGACAATAATTCCTAGCCTACATAACTCCCTGGTCTGTGGTAGTAGGGTCAAATAGTTCTTTGTCTAACAACGTTATAGTGAAAAGTAGGTGTAATGTAAGACACTAGGGAAGAAATTAAGTAAGAATGGGTCGCTGGGGCTGTGGCAAGACTTCTAAGTCAGATTAAGCCTATGTGATTAGAGTGGAGGTTTGTTGGGCCAGGAAGGTCCCTGGCCTCTTTTCGGTCGAAGCTTGGAATCTGGAGATTTTTCTCAAATACAAATTCGTCCCGCTCCCTCCGATGACTATACTCCACGGTCCTGGGCCACGATCTCCCTGCATCCATTTCTGGGCAAGGCCTCCTCCTGGGTGAAGCCTCTGGTTGCTTCCCTCCCGGTGCTGCCAGCGCCCAGAGTGGAAACGTCGCTGGAGGATACCCGGCTCTCCTGCCTACCCATTTCTTTGAACTCTATTCACTTCGAATCCCTCTCCAACAAAGAGGCCATGAGCTGGTCCGGACTCCCCAGTCCGGCTCAGGAAATGTTCTCTGTCGTAAGTAAAGAGACCAAGTCGGCCCCAGGAGGCCATTTTCTTCGACAGGAGCCAAGGCCTTCCAGAGGCCTAGGGGCGAGGCCTCCGCTCCAGGTCTCCCGGGAGCCCCGGGCACACGCCGCGTGCTTCCCGTGCGCGCCTCCCGGCCAAGGGGGGAGGCTCGGTCACTGTCCACCCTGAAAGACTCGGCTGAGGATGCCTCTTGCGCCCGTCGGAAGACAGATGTCACCCAGGACTCGAACCTGCTTTCTCATCTTCCAAGGCCTAGTCCGAGGCAGCAGCGCTAACGCGGTCACACTGTCACTTTAAGGCGGCGCTTTTTATTTTTCATTTGTTTACTTCATGTGCTTTTAGTCTTTCACAAAAACGTGTTTACAAGATCCTTCCGCAAATGTCAGGCCCAGTCGCGAACGCTACACCTTGAAGCCATTTCCGAACCAAGAGTTGCTAGCCGTAGGCCAACACTTCTCTTTAAAGGATTTAATCCTCTTTTACACTTAAGGGACTACTTTTTAGGAAGAAACCATTTTTGCTTCGGATAACAAATGTTCATGACCTTCAGAACCCTTCCGCTGAAGCAAGAATACGACAATAGTCTTTAAAACGCACCTTTTCACAAAAATATTCTGTGTGGTCTCTCAAAAGGCATCGAACCTTCTTGTATTCCTGAAGCAGAATGGTATGGTCCAGAACCCGCCTCATCTTCTCTGCGATTGGCTTGTCCTCCTCGACGAGACGTGACTCTGGGCCAATAGCCGCTCACGTTCCTCCAGCCAGGGTTAAGCGGCGGAAGGCGGTGGCCTACACGTTCGAGGATTGGGTACGTCTCACGGCGCGCGAGGACGGCGGGCCTGGAAGATGGGAACTACGACTCCCAGCTTCCTGTGATGGATGCTTCGTTACGCATGCGCATGGGCGGGCCGGACCGACTTCTATATAAAAGGGGCGCCGAGGGCTGGGAGGCGGCAGTTGGAAGTTGGCAGGTGAAGAGGCAGGTTGGGAGGGGAGTCGGGGAGGAGGCGGAAGAGGAGCTGTCGGAGTGGGGAGGAGGGAGGGAGGGAGGAAACGGGAGGCGAAGGAGAACTGAGCTGAGGCGAGCTTCGAGCCAAAGGGGAGATGAGTTTGTCTGTCCTCGACTGAGGCTCCAGCCGGGCCTAGGGAGCTAAGAGCTCGGGTTGGAGCGACACCCGTGGAAGTGGGAGGAGGTGGCTCTGGGACTTTAACCTCTTGTGGGCTCTGCGGCAGGGGATTTAACCCTTTGTGGATCCGGCCCCACGGAGGCGGCGTCATCGGGTATTTTTAACCGTTTCGGGGCTGGGTTTAACCCACTGGGCTTCACCTCATCTCCTCACCCACCCACTTCGTCGTGTGGGCGCTCTGCGGGGAGGTCCGAGGCTCGCTCCCGCCGTGCAGTACGTACTTTCCCTGCCGCTGCCCACCTCGGACCTGCTGGCCGACCGCGCTGCAGGCGCTTAACCCTTTACTGACTGGAGTGCTGCCAAGTTGCAGCTGGAGTTTGCTGACAGGAGGACTGACTGCGAGCGTCGCTGCAGGAATTACCGACCGAAGAGGATTCTCAGGCATTTTGTACAAGCAAAGAAAAAGCTCTTTTTTTTCCTTGCGGACTTACAGCCAACATTTTCAAACTTCGAGAAGAGGCTACTGCTAGCCATGGCCGAGCCACGCTTGTCAGAATATCAGCACCAGCCTCCAGCTAGCAACTGTACAGGTGCTGCTGTCCCCGACGAGCGGAACCCCAAGCGCCCCCCAGGGCAGGAGGACTGGGTGCCCGAGGAGGACAGTAGGTGGCAATCGCGAGCCTCCCCCAAGTCGGGGGGCCGTCCGGGGCAGGAGGGGGAAGGGAGTCTGGAGTCCCTGCATAACCAGGTCTCCCCCGAAGCGGGCGACACTGGCCAGAATGGGGACACCTCGTCCGCCGGCGGAGCCTCCTCGCCAGCGGCGGCGGCGGCGGGGGAGGACGCGAAGCCCGAGGCCGAGGCTCCCGCCCAGCCGAGCCTGGACTCCGAGGCCAACAAGTTGGGAGCCCCGGCCGCTGCGGGTCAGGAGGCGTGGAGGCAGCAGCAGAGACAGCCGGGCAAGAAGAAGCACAGACGCCTCCCCTCCAAGAAGAAGCGGCTGTGGAAGCCGTACTACAAGCTGACCTGGGAGGAGAAGAAAAAGTTCGACGAGAAGCAGAGCCTGCGAGCTTCGCGGATTCGAGCTGAGATGTTCGCTAAGGGCCAGCCGGTCGCGCCCTACAACACCACGCAGTTCCTCATGGACGACCACGACCAGGAGGAGCCGGACCTCAAGACCGGCCTCTACCCCAGGCGGGCCGCCGCCAAGTCTGACGACACGAGCGACGAGGACTTCATGGAAGAAGCGGGCGAGGAGGATGGGGGCAGCGACGGGATGGGCGGAGACGGCACCGAGTTTCTGCAGCGGGACTTCTCGGAGACCTACGAGCGCTACCACGCGGAGAGCCTGCAGAATATGAGCAAGCAGGAGCTCATCAAGGAGTACCTGGAGCTGGAGAAGTGCCTCTCGCGCATGGAGGACGAGAACAACCGGCTGCGGCTGGAAAGCAAGCGGCTGGGCGACGGAGCCGACGACGCGCGCGTGCGGGAGCTGGAGCTGGAGCTGGACCGGCTGCGCGCCGAGAACCTCCAGCTGCTGTCGGAGAACGAACTGCACCGGCAGCAGGAGCGAGCGCCGCTGTCCAAGTTTGGGGACTAGACTGAAACTTTTGGGGAGAGGGGGGAGGGGACTTTTTACAGTGATGGAATGTAACATTATATACCTGTGTATATAAGACAGTGGACCTTTTTATGACACATAATCAGAAGAGAAAATCCCCCCGGCTTCGGTTGGTTTGGTAATTTAGCTATGATGTAGCTTGCGTGCTTTCTCCTGTTCTTTATGTGAAACTGAAGGGTTGCTTTTCTTGTTTTCCTTTTTAGAAGTTTTTTCTTTTTTATTGTGTAAGTAATTTGACCAAGTTATAATGCATTTGTTTAAAAAAAAAAATCCTCCTTAAGCGGAGCTATAAAGGTGGCCAAATCTGAGAACCATTAAGTTCATTCTAGTTATAATAAATTTAATATTTGTAAATGTACCATAGTTTGTGTGATTTCTAGAGCTAAATTAAAATAGTATTGATTTACATGATTGCATGAGGGGGGTAAAGAAATCATTAAATTGTCAGTGTGCAAAGTCTTTAATGGTAGAATTTTTAATTTACCAGTTTTTCCCTGGAGTGGGTTTTAGTTTGCTACAATACAGTTCGGGCAAAATACAAAGATTTAGTCATTTTGAATACTTAAGTGTGCTTGCTTTCTATTTCTAGTGCCTTGGTTTTCTTGATGCTGGAGAAAATAAATCAGTGTAGGGTGTTTGGGGAGTAGAAAGTGGCTACACTCAGAACTTTAAAACTTAATTCTGCTTCTCAATAGCCATTCAGAAATGTTAGCAAAAATAAACCCAATTTGGCAATGTTAGGTTAGACAACTGATAGCCTCACTTCATTCCTGTAAGTTTTTTAGGACGCCCAGCCAGTGTCTGGAAGCGTTCCAGGATGCTCGGTGGAGGCTCTTGGAAAACCTGCTTTCTGAAGCCTAGTGCAAGCAATGGTTGTATAAATGTAAGATGTCTAGAGGTGAGGAATATTGGATTTATAGAGAAAATGGCTGTTTGGGGTATTTCAAGGACTTACCCACATTGTCTTCCTAGACCAACTAAAGGGATTGGAGCTCTCCACCTTTCCATGAAGTTCAAACTACAATCAGAAATGCCCCCTTGCTGCAAATCAAACGTATAAAGCTTCTGGTTAAAGAGCTAAGTCCTTGGAACTCTGCACCATCCCTGTACAGCAGCTAGTCTCAATCTTTTAAACTGCTCTAGTAGCTGCTTAGGTTGAGTGGTTCTGCTTCTAAAAATGCAGGAAGGCCCTTGGAATTACTCTGCCCCCAAATATAAATTAGATTTTTCCCTGTCATCATGGCTAGCTGAGTCCACCTCCACCTGCCCCATATCAGTGTTTTCCTAGGGCAATTTTATTGCTCAAATCACTAGCACATGGTTTGCTCCTTAATTTTGGGCCTTAGAAGCCATAGAAAGCCCTGGGGTCCATGAGTCCCCATGAAATTAGACGTAGACTTGTGTTATATATACATTTTTCCGGAGAGAGGGTTCAGGAGAATCGAGGTTATCAAATTCCTTGGAGGTTAGGAACCCATGCAGGGAAAGGGAAAAAATCTCCCAGTGGGAAATTTGCTTCTGCGCTAAATGGAAATAGTGGAGGTGGTGAGAACTTCAGAGTGAAATGCACCTTATGATACAGAAGCAGAGACAAATCAATGAATCAAGCGAAATGCCAGTCAAGACTGACTCAGGGACTTCAAAGCTGGACTGAGCTGGCACTATTCTGGCAGATGATCCACTGGGCATGACGTATGATTGATTTTTCCTTTGGCCTAAAAATTACGTTAAATGTCTATTTTGAAACAGCTTTTTCTGTGTTTTTAATTTTCCTTCTGCTGTGACATCACATGGCAGTCCCAGAAACAGCTGCTGGGTGGGAAGGTAGCAACACTGCCCTCTGGCTTTATAGTGCAGACAGCGTAATTCTGACCGCACTTGAGGCGACAGCAGTGATAACCTCTGATTTCTTCTTTATTGGATTTAACTACAATGATCATGTTGCCCCTGCTATTAAGTCTTGGACCCTATAATTCATTCATCAGAAAAAATTATGTTTTACTCTTAAGAGACAAACTCAGTAGCCTTAAAATGCACAAATATTTAGTTTTAAGTCACTCTTGCATATTACTTTGAGGTATACAATTTTTGGCCTGAATTGTGCTTTCAAAGCCACTGGTATTTTTCTATATTGGTTTCAATTATGTTCTCAGAATGATGAAGTTTGCGCAAAATTTCAGTTTTCTATCAATTTCTACATTAAAACATGACTGCAGATTGCTTTCAGGGCAAAGAGAAAAAAAAAACTGAATTATACCTCTTAACAGGAAGTTATGATGACAAATGACCCTTAAGCCCACTCTAGCTACAGTTCTCTCTGCCAAACATTTTAACTAGGCTGCTCAAAGCCCAGGCTTACATTTCACACAGTGTGTTTTCTTTCTCATATTGGGACTTGCTAAGTCCCCGTCAGGCAAGACTGTTTCCTAAACTTTGAGACAGATGGCTAAAAAACTTAACCCTCCTTTCAGTAAGGAAAACTTTTCTTGGGCTATCCTTTAACACCAAGAGCCCCTCAGAGGACAGACCCCCTTTTAATTTCACTTTTGGAGAGAGACAGCAAGGAAGTTCCTGATTGATTTAGCTCTGAAAAATAGAAGAGGTATCTCTAAAGAGAGGAAATACAATAAAAATCTAGACCAGACTAGGATTAAAAAAAATCAGGGTCCTAGTCAGACCTTTAATATATAGTGGTGTAACCCTGTACTCATCTCTGAAACTCATTCATCAGTAAGATGGGGTCATGCCTACTTTACATAATTACTCTACGGATTAAACAAGACAGTATGAAATTATGCTATACAAAAAATACTAGTGGTGTTGGTATGCCCTGGTGGAATAGTGGCTGGGTCAATCATCTCCCAAAGGGTACAAGCCACATATTCCTGGGTTCGAGACCTGGGTCTAAGGGAAACAACCAGTGTGAATAACTAAATAAAAATAAAACTAAAATGCTTCTTAAAACAAAAATCTACTGGTGTGATTTCAGTTAAGACCAGAGCAGCTGCCCATTTGATCAGTATTTTAATTTTCACTTCAAATTAAAAAAACAAAACAAAACCCTTTGCCTCTGGTTAATGTAAATAGACATACTTTTTCCTAATGACCTCAAAAGTAAGAAAAACCAAAAAGGGAATACACAGGTTAAAAACACACACACACACACACACACACACACACACACACAAAAACAGCTATCCACAATCATATCATCTACCTTTGGAAAATCAAGGGCTATTTTTAGTCAAGCATTAGGCTAGGATTCCCCAGGCCACTTAGAACCCCAACAGCTGGCAACACATTCAAAACAGTGTGATGTGAAAAGGTGGCTACAGTTAAGACAGTACTTGAACCTTAGCACACCTGAGTTTGTGGGGACCAAAATTTGTTTTCACATTTGATAGATCACTGGAATAAAATTCTAATCTTCATGTCAATTACAATTGTTTAAAAGCCATTTTAAAAAGGAGGACATGTCAAACTCAGGATGTGCTGACCATATAATAGCAACAGTCCTGTTTTACAATTGGGACAACATCAGTCTAAAAGGCAAAGATTAAACCTCTGGCCAATTTTTGTCAGTTGTCTTTGAATACTGGAAAGCTTACAATCTCATTCCTTATCTTGAAAAAAAAACAAAGTCTAGGTGTAGAAGTCAATATTTTAGCTCTCAGAAATTCTCCTGAACAAACTCTGTGTTTCACTCGGAGCTGTGGTTCCGTTACGACAGAAGATACAGCAACTGATCCGGCGCCATGGGCAACAGCAAGAATAACCCCAGCATTTTACTAATAAACTGCTGCACACCAGCAAGATGATTTCAAATGGTTGAGTTAGTGTGACCTTTCTTTCAATACAATACCAAGCGCAGCTACCTTGGGCTTAAAGATATTTTTCAAGAGGAGCGAACACTCAGAAGGGACTTGTAAACTCATCTGAAGTCATTCTATTTGACACATCCAATGAATTTGTGTGAAGCGTTAAAAAGCCCTGGGTCTGGGCTGAACAAAAAAAGGATATTCCTAAAGGAAAATGTGGGCGCTTTAAGAGGGCTCCATACACAAGAATGAGAAAATGATAGCATCCCTTCTCTTGTAAGCTATTCAGTAGAACCTGTCCTAGCCTCTGGAGAATCAGAAATTAATCTGAAGTTCTGAAGCCTACTTTAAATGTAATTCTGTACAACTTTCACGTAAAGGCAGAAAACCAAACTGGAGGATGTAAAGGACTGTCTAAGAGGTTAGTTCTACCTTCCTCTCTACTTACTAACGTGTGCTTAGAAAAACAACATCTGAACAATTCAAAAACAAATGATAAAGGGGATGGGGAGAACAGAGTAAAAAATTGGTCAGCTATTCACAGTGAACTCTCTGAATCAAGAGTTTAGAAGCCAGCATCTTCATTCTCAAGAGGACTGCTGCAAAGAATCACTCTTTCCTCTGTCACCGAATCCTGCTCACCCAGAAGCTGGCCATCAGGCAAAGGTAAAATGTCTAGAACTCAACTACTTGGTACGCAGAGAGACCAACCCTTGTTCAGCCTATTTGGTTGGTCATTCTTCGTGCTGCCATGGGAACCAAAGCCGCACTTCAGTAAGGCAGGCCTCCCGACTGCCCCAAATAACCTTTGAAGCAGAAGTTCTAAAGTTTCCCAAATAAAGAAGTTATAGTGAGTAAATATGTACAGAGCTACCAAAGAATAGTTACTCCTCAAGGTATTTGAGAGGCAGCACTGATAGCATTTTCAAATTAGGAAACTGAGGCATACACAGTTGTGTAAAATTTGTCACAAACCACAAAGCAAATCATCTGAAAGGGGAGAGTTGAGGAGGAAGTTGAAGGTCTGGTTGAACAGTAGATAACAATAAACTCAGCAACAAAATGACCAGTTTGGCCACATCTTCAGGATTTGGCCTCCAGCCAAGCCAACCAAGTCAGTGGCAGAACTCAGAAATAGAACTTGCAGTTCCTAACTTCCAGTCCTGGGTTTTTGCTAGCAGATAACGAAAGGACCATTAATAAACTGGTCTTACTTCCAACTTTTCTTATCAAGGAATGGAAAACCTTATGAGTCAACCTTAAAGATAAGCTTTCTTCTTATAAATGAGGAAAATTTTCTGCACCTGTACTCTAATTTCTGTGGCGTATTCTCCATTTAGTAGCATCCCAATGTTTAACTGGATTACTTAAACAATGGAGGATGAATCACAAGAGTCTGGGATCCTCCTCCAGAAGAACCCCAAAGATAATCTTTAAAGCCCCTTTCGGCTCCTGATACTATTTACTTAGTTCCTACCAACTTAGCGTTAGCTTTCCTAACTTAAATCTTAAATGAGTATGATGTAAACCAATAGTCAACCTACAGTATGAATCTTCATTTAGAAGTGTTTCAGATTTTGGATTAAGAAGCCATTGATGGAGATCATATTTTTGCAATCCAATTCTAGGACTCTGAGAATAGCTGGGGTAGAAAATAGTTAAAAGCTATGGAACTGTCGCTCTTACAACAAAGAAAAATTATTTTATTAATAACAGCAGAGTTTCAGTTCCAAAGAAACTTTCAAGGTTCTTTCTACTAAGGTCAAAGGTTTAGGAATGAAATTCATCGGTTACCCTGAAAGATAAATTTCACTGTCCAGTCACTCTCTTACTTCATTCTACCTAGGCATAATTTTACCTACATTTTAGTAACACAATTATTAAGCTATCCCTGAGCTATAAATCTCTTTGACTTTAATTTCCAGCAGTAGGAAACAAGATGGCTAAATTTGCAATTCAGTAAAAGAATTTCACATCAAACTGCAATCTTTTAAGAAGTTGCTACAGCTGTAATGTTGTGTTTATTTTTTTTCAAAGCAGTCTCCTCCTACTCCCCAAATGCCACATATATATGAAGTAGCTCAAAGCTGCCATTTCTATTTCCGTAGCACCTAGGATCTTCAGAAGTGACTTTCAAATTTTGGAATTTCAAAACAGAGGCTCCCTAGTAACGATAAGCAAGGAGCAAAATACTTCCCTGTTTTGTTTATGGGAGAAAATTTCTTTAACTGGAAAGAATTTGTAGTCTTAGAAAGGTTACACTGTAATTAGTTCGTTTTTTCCCCTAGGAGGGCAGCCATTTCTCCACAAATCTTGGTAAAAGTTATGGCTCAGATTTCAAAATGCAAACAGATGTTCCTGAAGCACCCGAAAGGGGCTTTTATTCCCAGAGCCGCGGCAACTCTCAATCACTTTGCGGCCTAATCCTATAAATGGGGAACCCCCATCCCTTTGGGGTAACTTTTCAAGAGAAGTGGAACAGCATACTTTCGGAGTTTCCCAAAGTGGCTGGAGACGTGCCAGGTCAGGTCATTTGGGGAATTGGGGATGGAGAGGAGACATGGGCTCGTCAAGGTTTGCACGTGCCCCGACCTCGCTGGTCCCAAAGGGAATTAGTGGTTGCTACAGTCGAAGGAAGGCTGTTCCTTTTCGGGGCCCTGGTGTAGAGGGGGAGACCGTAGTAGCACCCGGCATCTCCGCCCTCGGAGCCTCCAGCTGACTGCCACGCCAGAGGGCTGCGCGGCCAGAGCTGCGACCTCCACCCTCCCCCGCGGCGCCAGGCGTTGAAGCCGGCGCGGCCCGCACCTCGCCGTCCGAGTGCGGGACCAGCGACGCGGAGCCTCGCCGCCATACTCCGGCTGAATGGGGGAGGGGAAGGAACTTGGCAGAGTCGGGCCTCGGGATCTGCGCCCCCCTGGAAGGACAGCAGATGGGAGTCGTTTCACCCGGTCTCTTCCCCAACTGAGGTCTCGGGGCACACGCGGTAATCACCCTGGGGACCCCGTCCTCTGCGAGGGGCGAGGCTGCGGGGCTGCCAGGCTGCCGGGACGGTTTGAGGACGGGGCTCGGCCCGGGAGACGCCAGCCTTCACCCGCCTTGTCCCCGATCCCACTCCCGACCGTCTCCCGGCGCAGCCACCTCAGGCTGCCCACTCGGCCCGGCCTTTCCCCGCGCCCGAACCAGCCCCCATGGAGTGTTCTCACTGCGCAGCGAGTCCCTCCGCTGCCTCCTCCCAGCCCAAAATGGCGGCGGCGGCCACCGATCTTCTCGTCGCCTTCCTCTAGGACCAAGGATCCCTCCGCTCCCCCAGCCCCTCCCCTGTCGGCCGGACCTATTTTCAGCCCAGTAAAGACTAACGCCATCAATGAACTCTTTTTAATTGACTTGGGAGAAGGCGGATCCGGTTTTGCGTCCGCATAGCTAATCGTTGACGAGAGTGGGAATATTGACAGGCGAGTTAACCAATCAAAGAAGGCAGTGGTGAGCGCGGGACGCCACTCGCGCAAGGGTAGATGGGTTTTGAAGTTTTCGGTGGCTCTGGGGCCGCGACAGGCGCTTGCTCCGTCTTCCCGGGCCAAAAGAACTACAGTCCCCAGCAGGTCCCGCGCTGCTTGGCTGTCCCCCTCTCTCTAAGTGCTTGAGCGACTTGATCAGAGAGCTGCTGCCACTGCAGCAAGAGGTAGGGCTGAGGCTTTGGGAATTGCACAGACAGGCGATCGCATAGAAAGACACATAGAGTTCTGTGCTTAGCCCTTGACAGCAAGTAGGTCAGTTCCGCAAAACTTCCTACTTTTACCATTTCCCTCTTTCAAAGAATCCATCCATATCCCAGTTGGGTTTCCTTCCCAGCTGCTTGTAGTGCGAAGACTACTTCCTTCCCCTTTCCTTTGGCTTCTAGTTGGGAAAGGAAGGAGGGAGGCCGGCCAGGCTCTGTAGATGAAAAGGCCTTAGCCTCACGCTCTGCCCAGGCCCCAGCTGTGTTTATTGAGACTTTGACTCAAGGAGTACAGCCTGGGAGGAGGTAGGAGGCTACAGACAAGGTGGAGTTTCTGGAGACAGTGGGGATAGGACCCAACCTAAGCCTGCTCCGTATTTTCTTATTGGAGGCCCTGACTACTCCCAGCCTTTGTAGGTTATTACTGTTTATTGGCCTCCCCAGGCAGACTCCTTTTCCGCCTTGGTGGCTGGGAAAATAAATCTGAGTCCTATCTTCTTGCCAGCCTGGGTCTCTGTGACTTCCAGGAGAACAGTATAGGGTGTAACCCCTGGCCTGGGGCCTGAGGAACAGAAATGGGAAGATGATCCCTTAATCCCCATTTGACCCTTTCCTGACCAGGTGTGAAGACCTGGGAGTGTGAAGACAGCCTTCAGGGCCTTCATTTGAATGGGAGGGTGTGCCGGTCTGGTGCTACAAAATGGCTGCCACTGCCTTGGTAAACTGTTCTTGGGCAGCCAGTCTTCTTGAGACTTGTCCTTTAGGACTTAGGTTATAGTCTCTTGTTATTTAAAGCAGGTGTTACTAGTTAAAGGCATCTGCCGAAAGATTTGGAACAGAAGAAGGTGGCCACTCTGAGCCAGACCAGCTGTAATACAGAGTCACCAGCAGCCCTGGAGGAGGTGAAGGTAAGCCCCACTCTCCCAACCACCTGAGTGCTCTGAACATAGATCCTTGCCAGCTGAAATCCTGGCTTCATGAATCAGATGTGCTGGCAGATTTTGAAAACCAGTATTTGTAAATGAGCCCCTACTATGCACTGGGCAATATGCCAGATGCTAAACCTTGTCGATTCATGAAATCCTAGTAATCCTTCAAGGTAGGAATCATTATCTCCATTGATTTTAAAGAACCTGCGTCTCTGAGAGCTGGAGGACCTTTTCTAGAACCTTGTAGTCAGCAAACATCAGACCCAGGGTTTAAAGTAAGGGCCTTTTGACACCAGAGCCCTGTCTTGAATCACCCTGTTCTTTCAAAGCCAAAGAACTTGGTTGATTATTTGCATTTTGTCCAGGCTGAGAACCAAGTCTGAAAAAGGGAGAAGAGTTTGAGCAATTCATTCATAATTTGGGATGAGGATGGGAGGTAGCATATCGCCCAAGAGAGAGGGGAGAGGCAGATTGTATCAGGCCCACAGAGAATGTCACCTGATCTGGCAACAAGAGCCCACACACCCCCAGCCTATGCTTTCTCTCACTGTCCCCACCCTCCTGCCCATTCAGTCTTCTCCCCTGGGTGAAGCGGGAACTTAGCCCTTATGACTCAGCCTACGTAGGCACTTTAGTGTTTCTTGGATTTATTTAATTTTGTGTTCATGGCATGTCAGGGCTGGAAGGTTCAGAAAGGGCACGCAGGTCCCATAGCATAATGGTAGCGAAGAGGCAAGGCTTTAGGAGGGAGGCAGCACGTAGGGCTGAGGGGTACTGCTGGCTTTGGTAGGGGCGCGATCATTCGCTGAGGGTGAGAGCAGGTGTCTGTGCACACACAATCAGACCACCCTGCCTCAAAGAGGCTTTGCCTCTTCCCAGGAGGGGCAGAAGCTCTGCCTCAGTTGGCCCAAGCCACTAGTAGGGACAGGTCTCCTGTTCTTGAATGACAATCTTCAATCACTTGATGAAGCAGCAACACACTTGCACACACTCCAGCATACCCCAGCCCCAGTTATGAAGGGAGCTCTTGCAGGGCTTTGTACATCCCCTAAACACACCCTCCAAGTGCCTGTACAGACCCACGCGCGGATGTCTTGAGCCACGTCGTACGTTATGAAACAACATACCAGTGGTAGTGGTTATTATTAGAGTTCCCCCAAACCACAAACTTAGGGCAATTCATTCCCCATCCCCCTACTTAATGCTCCCACCCACAACACCACAGAGATAAGCAGATGCCCTGAACACAGTCTCTTGACAGGATTCCTCCCACCTCTCAGATAAGTTCTAGAACTCCCTCAGCTACAGACTAGAAGTTGTCCCTTCTTCTCCCTAATTAGGAACTCTTTCCTGCCCCTCCAGTGGAAGAGTGATACCAACTTCTGCCTGGAATAAATATACTCCATCCTCTTTACTAGAGAATGATAGAAAGGAGAATCTCCTGTTCCAGCGTCTTCTGGGTGCTCCTCTCCTATGGGCTTTATGTCATTTAACATACACACACATTAAAACATATATTTAAAAGATTATATATATATATAACATATGTATACACACATACATATATATATATATAGAAAACATATGTATACACACACATATATATAATGGGTATATATGTTTTTTGGTGGTGGCGGTTTTGTTTTTTTTTTCTTTTTCTTTACCCCAGGCCCAGGTTGCAGACCTGGGTTTACGGTCCACACCTTAGATGCCTCAGCTGCCTAAGCCACAAGGTTTCATCCATTTAACATGTGTCTGTTGAGTACTTACCTTGCGCTATGGATAGAACCACTGGAGTGAACTGAACAAACAAGACACATCCTCTTGGAGGAAGACAGATGGTAATGGTAACCTGCTACATGGGACATTTACTGTGACAGGTGATCGAGTGTTACTGAAAAGAGATGGGGGTATAGGGTGATCAAGGAGGGTATTTCTGAAAAGATGACATAGGAATTAAGCCTAAAGGATGAAAAAAGTTAACCACGGAAATAACTGGAAGGAGGATCAGCTACATAATTGTGATGCTCAGTGCAGAAGGCTCTTGGTTAAAAAATTAAGAGCAGCACACCCTGGTGGCCTAGAGGTCTGGTACACACTGGGTGCAGTCCATAAACACCCCAAGGTTCTGGCAAGACCTGGGACAGGAGGGGAACAACCAAAGTAAACAACTAAATAAAAGAAAGAGCTTCTTCCTCTTTTCTCTTCCTGCCTGCCTGCCTCAGCTTGCCTTCATTCCTACCTTTCCTTAAAAAACGTGAAATAAAATTATTAAGGGCACTTCCTGTTGGTTCAGGTGTTAAGCCCATGCCTGAGGAGCAATCCAAGGACCCAGGTTCTTGGCCTGGGGCTCAGGGGAACAACTAAAACTACATAAAATGCTTCTTCCTCTTCCTCCCTGCCTGCTGCCTGCCTTCCTTCCTCTTTGAAAAAAAAAAAAATTGGGTACGCCCTGTTGGAGTAGTGGTTGGGTGCTGTCCCCATACATCCCAAGGACTTGAGTTCACATCCTGGGGCTTGGGGGGAACAATCAAGATAAACAACTAAAAAACGATAAAATACTTCTTCTTTCTTCCTGCCTTCTTGCCTCTGCTCTCCTTCCTCCCTGCCTGCACCTTTCCTTTAAACACAAAAGTTCACGACCGTAAGCAAGCAGAGCATTAAGTGAAATGTGGAGCCTTCCTGAACGTGGGACTTTGTGCCACTGCCCAGGTTACTTGCCCATGAAACCAGCTCTGTGTGAAAAATGGGCTTTCTAGGAAGGGGAAGAGTCAAGTGTCTTTTGGTTCCAATCAAGCAGTAACTTCTGGGAGCCACTTACCATCCTGGTTTCCTTCTACTTCATTCATTCAAGCAGTATTTAGAGGATGCTGACTACAGCGGGTAGTTCTAGGCATGGAAGTTAGAGTGAAATACACAGGCAAAATTCCAGTTCTCACCAACCGTTTGCTGGGGGAGGGTGGTGGGACTCACAGTAGACAGTTTGGCCTATAAATAAACAAATGGAGAGCGGCTAGAGAGTGACCACATTCTCCGGGTGTGGGAAGGTTGGCTTCAGGCTGGGTGAGCAGGAAAGGATTCCACCGGCTGTCTGTGATCCATCCTCCCTTGTCCTCTCTCTCTAGACTTCTGGCGCTCCTGGGAGCCCCCAGACACCCCCAGAGCCTCATGAGCCTGGTGGTTCCCTGCCCCTGACACCCTGGATGGAAAGCCACTCAGAGGAGGAAGATCCAGCCGTGGTTGGCGGTGCTCTAGGCAGGGACATTAGAGGTCTCCAGTCCCAGAGATAAGGGGGCTGCTCGGTGGAGGCGGTGCTGGGCCGGAAGAAGCACCGACGGCTGCCCTCCAAGCCCTCCAAGCGCAAGCGGCACTGGCGACCCTACCTGGAGCTGAGCTGGGCCGAGAAGCAACAGCGGGATGAGAGACAGAGTCAGAGGGCTTCCCGGGTCCGAGAAGAAATGTTTGCCAAAGGCCAGCCCGTGGCACCCTACAACACCACCCAGTTCCTGATGAATGACCGAAACCTGGAGGAGCCCGACCTGGATGTGCCCCAGGAGGCCGCCCAAGCTGGCTCCAGCGGGGAGAGTGAGGCAGGGGACAGCGACAGCGGGGGCCCAGCGCATGGGGAGTTCCAGCAGCGCGACTTCTCCGAGGCCTATGAGCGCTACCACACCGAGAGCCTGCAGGGCCTGCAGGGCCGCAGCAAGCAGCAGCTGCTGCAAGACTACCTGGGCCTGGAGAGGCGGCTGTCACAGGCGCAGGAGGAGACAAGGCGGCTACGGCAGCCCCGTCGCCAGGTGGAGGAGTTGACCGCGGAGGTAGAGAGGCTGCGGACCGAGAACCAGAGGCTTCGGCAGGAAAATGCCATGTGGAACCGAGAGGGCCAGCGGGGAGCCGGGCCGGGGCACCTAGCGGTCCCGCAGCTCCAGTGACTCAAGAAGGTCCCATTTCAGATGCACTCAGGCCAGCTGGGTCTCAGGGAGGCAGGCAGCAGAAGAAAGCCCCTGGCAGTACCCCTGCGTCCCCCAGGACAGCTAAAGTAGCTTTAGACTTCCACCTGTCATTTCCACAATTTGTTCTTTGATGTCTGTTCTTTTTCAGAAAAAAAAAAAAAAAAAAAATTAAATGGTTTTGGTGAGATCAAATGGGAGGATTGATTTCACTAGGACTGCTCCAAGAATCAAAGTCCTTTCATCCATGAAGGACGCTTGCCAGGACAGCAGGCCAGGCGTCACGGCTCCCGTAGTGGTGAATTCTGCTCCAGGAGCAGTCAGACAGCTCTGGGGGTTCTAAAGGGGTTGTGGAGGTGAGAGAGAGTCAATCAGGACCCAGGCTCAGCTGGAACTTGACTGAGGATGTGACATAATCCACTCTGAGAAGCTGGGAACTTCCCCGGAAGAAAGGACTGGGGCTCTGGGAGAAAGCGCAAATCCAGGGGGTCCTTCAGGCTTGGTGCCCAGGCTCCCTGTACCTTCCCAGCAGTTTTAGAGGACCAGGCGAGACAAGATCTGGGTGGCCAGTGTCTTCTTATCCTGAACAGCCCCCCACTCCCATCTCCCAGCCAGGGCCTGAGCAGAAGGCTAGTTATGTTAATACCCTGACCCTCATGGAAGGACTCTAACAAGTAAGCACTTGGGAGTTTTCTTCTCACGATGATAAGCCCAAGAAGCAGAGGGGACAGCGAACGGATCCTTAGCAGAGCCAGTCTGCCTGGCTCGCGTGGAACCTGCTGTGCATGTCATCCTGCTCCTTTAGCCTGATCATGTGTGGGTGAATTGCTCCAGAGATGTGTGAGCCCCTCACCTGTTTGCATGATAGCCAGGCGGTCCAGGTGGTGGCACCAGCACACCAGCAGTTTGGGGTTCTGAAAGGAGCTTGTACCCCACTCACTCCTCAGACCCACCTTCCCCAGACACTGGTCTCTTCCATCACCCTCCTGGTGGCCTTGCAGGTCACCGAGTGTCAGGCCTCGAGCTGCGGTGGTGATAGGGATGTTAGTCAACTCACTGATGAGCCTGTGTTGTCTCTGAAGGGAGGGGTGGAGACCTGGCTGGTCTGCCTGGCTTCGCTTCCAGGAGGGCTCATCTTGACAGGCCACGCTGGGCAGGGAAGGGCTGGGGCCTGGAGCTGCTGGGATGGAAACGTTGACGCACCCTGTGTATTGCCAGGACAATTTTCATGTCTGCCCTGCCACACCCAGGCCTTGCCAGCACCTTCTACATTGAAGTAAGGGCCAGAACGGATTCTAGGAAGGAATGGCTTTCCAGAGAGCAAAATCCTGTCCTTAGGGGTCTGCCCCTAGAAGACTCATGGAGAGATTTAGCCCCCTTCCCCTTGATCCCAACAACAGCTGTCTGAGAGGGTGAGGAATGGTGTCCCCACTTTGCAGATGGGAAACCCAAGGCTTAGGAAGGAAGGTGCTTTCTGGATGCCAGGGAAGCTGGTATGAGGCCTGCCGCCTTCTGTGGGTTGCTAATGTGGGACCCTAAGGCCCCTGGGCCAGGCTCCCAGCTGTCACATTGTTCATTGTAGAGCCTGGCCTGGAGGAAGAGGGGAAGACACAAGGCAAAGGTTGTTTAACACAGGTTTGTGTGTGTGTAGGAAGGGAGAGAAGATTCCAGAGGGCTGCTGGAGTATTGGGGAGGAGTGGATATGGGGTGGAGGAGGAAAAGGGTGCTGACTGCGTGTCCCGAGTAAGCAAGATACGTACATACAGGGGCAGGACACGTGATAAGTTAGGCTCTTCTCAGCCCAGGAACTGAGGAGCCTGGAGGCCAGAAAGCTGCCAGCTGGCCCTCTGCCCATCCCAATAGCTGAAGGACTCTTGGTCAGAGTCACAGAGATGGGTCAATTTTCCTAAGGCTGGTGGGGGCAGGATGGGGTGAGAAGAAAAACAACAAGGATGTGAATGGAGGAAGTGTCGGGCGGGGCTGAGATCAGTGCAGAATGGTCAGTGTTACCCCTTTCTCCCGTCTGGTTCCCTGACCTCCTGCTTTCCACTCTGCTGCGTTATCCTGAGACCTGGGCTTCTCCCTCCCCGACCATGGTGAAGGTGAAGGCCAGGCAGCTCTGATTTGCAGACATTCCCCTTCTCCATACACACACACACACACACACACACACACACACACCTTCAGCTGGAGAGATGGCTTGGCCATAACTCCTCTTTCCAAGGAAATGTTCAGTGCTTACTTGTCTCAGGCCCATTTGCTTCCCATGGCCTTGGTCACTGGGTCAGGTGAAGGAGGTCCAAAGAAGCAGACCTTTCAGAGGAGTAATTATCGAAGCCTCCTACCAGCCCTGCATACCTTGGCCTGGGGTCCTCATTTCTTCCCCATTGGGGACTCTTCCCTCCCAGATAGAAGCTGCTGTGTCCAGTAGACAGACCCTGCCTATCATGGGGTCAGGGAATGGAAGGCAGTGGGTGGGCCAAAGAGCTGAGGGAACTGCCAGGAGGGAGAAAGGGGTCTGAGGTGAGATAATTTGGTGTGAGGTGAGAGGGTAGCCAAGTCTCATTGCCCCTGTTGGGTGCAGGCAAGAGTGGCACTGGCCCTTTAAGTGGGGGTGCAAGTCAGTGCCCTCCCCCAGCCAACCCAATTCATGGGCACACTGAGCATGTGCAGGAGTGTGCAAGAGGGAGGGGAGGGAAGTGTGTGTGGCGGGGATAGATTCCGGAGGGATCTTCTCACCCCCCCTAATTCCTGTAGCTGCCCCCACTCTCCCTCCTGGATCTGACAAAGGAACCCATGGCGTTCACCAATCCCTTCCCCCACCCTAGAGCCTGGTGGGCACTGCCCTCTAGGGTCACTGGGGCCTGCAGGGGGTTGTGGTAGGTCCTGTGGGCCCTGGGAAGTCTCAGGCAACCTCCCCCCTGCCCAGAGGTGGAGGTGTCTCTCTCTCTCTCTCTCTCTCTCTCTCTCTCTCTCTCTCTCTCTCACACACACACACACACACACACACACACAGCCCAGTGCCAGCCTCACTTTCCTGGTGTGGGTGGTGGGTAATCTTCCTGATGCTTAACACGTTCAATTGCATTCCATTGGCGCTAGGGTTTTTAAAAGAACCATCTTCTACCTATAATGAAAATAAAGAACAGCTAAAAAGATGAGGCCCATCTCCTCAGACCCGGGAGCTTCCAATCCAAAGTCTGAGAGGAAGCAAACAGCTCAAAGGCTGACGCTCCAGCCCTGGGTTTCCTCTGAGGCTTCTCCCCACCTTCCCCGAAAGCACTGTGGCTCCCCCAAACCTGCTCTCTTAACCAGATGAGCCCTCCTGGTCACCCTCTCCTGCAGCCTAGGAGCCTTTCCCTCAAAACTTTCCCCACCACCAACTTCCAGTATGGACGGTGATCTTCCTCTTTCCAGCCTCAGCCCCTCCTTCATGTGCCCTGCCCTGCACCTCCAGGCAATGGTCCACTCAACTGCCTTCATTTCTTAGCTCCAGATGCCCTGATTTCATTGCAATTTACATTACAGTGCGCGAACCATTTTAAGTCAGCCTTCGGTGGCATTTAAGACATTCACCTTATGCAGCCACCGCTCTCTCTAGTTTTCAATGTTTTTACCCCAAAAGGAACCCCCAGCCCAGTACTCAGGCATTCATTCCCCATTCTTGCCTTTTCCCAGTCCCCCAAACCACCAATCTTCTTTCTGTCTCTGTGAGTTTCCTTATTCTGGATAATCTGGTGGTGGAGCCCAGAGGGAAAGACGGGTCACCTGGGGCCTGATTTGGTAAAGCCCCGCTTGCTTGCAGGCCAACTCTGGAGGGAGCACTGGACCAGGAATCCGGAGACTCAGATTCCGCACAGTACTGCTTTTAACTCAGGGACCTCCTCTGCTGCGTTACAGGGGATGGGGCGTTTCAGGTCAGCCCAGGGTCCGGTCCTACCCCTGGCTAGGGGGCTTCTGCGGCCTCAAAAACATACCACCCCATCCCACCCATCCTCCAGGCTGCTCCCTGCCAGCTCCAGGCAGTGAAGGTGGCCCCTGGAGACAGCGTGATTAATATCATGGGGGTTTGGGGTCAGAGGCATGAGGTGAGGAAACTTGGTTCAGAGAGGTTGGGAAACTCGCCCAAGGCTTCAGCTCTTGCTGTACTGGGACAGCGGAGCAAGAGACAGCTGAGGTGTCCTGACAGGGACTGCCCAGTGATGCAGCGAATAGTCCATTCCAAGGGATTCTTGGGATTCCTGCCACCACTCCCTTCCTGATCTTTTGGGGAAGGTTTCTTCTTTGCCTCTCTACTGGCCTCCCTACAATGAGCTTTCATGGGGCCTGGGAGGGCTGTGCGGACACTGAGCAGCTGGAGCAGGTGGGAGCCCGCCCCATGGCTCCTCTCTCCTAGAGACGAGATCTTATTTTTGCCCTCACCTGGGGCTCAGCGCAGCCGTTTCTCCCTGACTGGACAGCCACCCCTGGCCCGCAAACAGAAAAGCTTTTGTGGACCCAGAGAAGGGAGAGGACTGCAAAGGCCTTGCCTGGCAGGGGGACGGGCAGAGCAGCTGGCTGCCAGTTGGCCACTTTGCCCGGGTTGCCTGTGGGCATGGACATTCCAGAGACCACCTGCCCCAGAGACCCCCCAGGGAGCCCATCCACAATGGTGAACCCAGATCAGTCCTCACCGCAGCTGTTGTCCCATTTCAGGACAACCGGATGGACCTCTCCCCTGTGACATTCTCACTCCAGTGGCTCCAAAAGGAAGCTCCAAAGCGTTTGAGGAGGACATCAAGCCATGCGGGTCTCCAGAGTGTGGTTCCGCCGTAGCTCCTCCTTCCACAGAGGTGGGAAAGGGGCTCCTCAGGCCCTTAATGTCTCCTGGCTTACTCCTTCCAGCTCCCTGTCAGGCCCACACTCCTTGACACAGTGTGAGGCCTGCCCCAGGGCAGCTGCAGACACCCTCCGTTCATTGCCCTGTGTGAGGGGACCCTCTGGCTGCTGGGGTGGTTGGCTCCTTCTCTCACCCACTGCTTCTCAGCCCAGCCTCAGCTCTTACTCTCTTGTGCCTTTAAAAAAGAGGATCTTTTTTCTCTGGGCCCTTGGTCCTAGTGTCTACACTTACAATTCACATCAGCTGTGTGTGCAGGCAGGGGCATTGCCCCTCCCTGGACTCACCCCACTCTTGGGACCCCCCCTGAACCTCTCCCACTTCCTTGGCCCCCCTGGACATTGCTCTGCCCCTGCCTCTCCTGCCCTCCTCCTCCGGACTCCAGATGCTAGAGGTTTTTTTAAAGAGAGGAAGAAGCATTTTGAAAGAAGGAAGGAAGAAGCAGTTAATTTATATTTATTTTAAATATTTTTATTTTTGTATTATTATTTTTATTTTATTAAGTGACTTTTATCTTTTATTTTGGTTTTCACTCTAGCTCCTGGTCACTAACCCAGGTCCTTGGGCTTTACAAGGACTCTGCCCCCACCCCACAAATTAGCACCTGAATTGAGTCCCAACTACCCCCCACACAGAGGCCCTTCCCCCTTTTTTTCTTTTCCCTAAGTGGCTGCAAAGTATGACACTAACACTATTACCTTCTTTTCACCTCTGACTCACCTCCTATGTCTCAGGCAGCTCAGGTTCAAAGCCTAGGACAGGATGGGGGTTGGGGGAGTGCCCTTGGTGGGGGTGCCCTGTGGCTCAGGTGGCTGAGATGCTGACACATGGACCATGTAAAACCCAAGGACCCAGGTTCAGGACTCAGGCCTGGGCCATGGTGAAAATAAAATTAAAATGTTATTTATTCCTTAAAATGCTTCTTCCTCTCTCTTCCTTCCTTCATCTCTTAAAAAAAAAAAAAAAAGTGCCCTAGTGATTTAGCAGTTAATTCCGTGGCCTCTGGCCAGCACACACACACTCCAGAGACCCAGGATCCTGAGGCCTAGGGGTGAGGGCAAACACCCAAGATGAAGAACTAAATAAAATTAATAAATGCTTCTTCCTCCTGTCTCTTCCTGCCTGCCTGTTTGCCTTCATTTCTGCCTTGAAAAAAAAAAAAAAAAAAGATCTGAGTTCGTGACCTGGGGCTAAGGGAACAACCAGAAATGAACAAATTAATTAAAATTCTTCTTCCTCCTCTTTTTTCTTTTCTTCCTGCCTACCTCTATTCCTGCTTGCCTTCATTTTTCTTAAAAAAATTTATTTTCACCTTGATTTGTAATTCCATGTTTATCACAAACTACCTTCACATAGAGTTTCCTGTTTTGCTGGTTCTCTATCCCATTTATTGATAAGCCAATCACATTAAAATGATAGCATCTTAATATGCTTTGTCATCTGATAGCTCTAGTCTCTTTCATTACCTTCTTTTATTAAAGATTCCTGGATAGTATTAGATTTAAATTTTTTTCTATCATATATTTAAAAAAAAATTTTTTTAAAGGAAGCTGCAGGCAGGAATGAAGGTGAATAGGCAGGTAGCCAGGAATAGAGAGAAGGAAAAAGCATCTTTATTTTATTTTTATTTACTTGTTCACGCTGGTTGTTTCCCCCCAGACCTGGGACTTGAACCCAGGGATATGTGGCTTGCTCGTTTGGAGGCAATTGACCTAAATTCTTCAACACCAGAGTGCACTGTTTCTTGTTTTTATTTTTTGAAGAGAAAGGTGCAGGCAGAGGAAGAGAGGAGGAAGAAGCATTCTATTTATTTGATTGAATCATCTTCATTGTTTTCCCGGCCCAGGGACACAAATCCAGGTCATTGGGATGTATGGGGACAGTGCCCAACTTCTACGCCACCAGGATGTGCCTGGATAATACATTTAAAAGCAGTTTGTCCAGACTCCTCACTTCCAAGTATTTTTTCATATGTCTCTGCATAAAGATGTAGACAGATATGCAAATATAGAAAGAGATATAGTTACTTTTTTTTTTTTTTTTTTTTAAGGAAATGTTCAGGCAGTAGTGAAGATGAGTAGGTAGGCAGATAGAGAGAAGAGGAAATCTTTACTTATTTTATTTATTCATCTTGGTTGTTCCCCCCATCTCCCGGGCACTGGCCGGAGGCTGTGGCGCTGCCCGCAAAGCCATCAGGACTCACTCAGAGAGAGGGATCTTGAAAGGAGGCACTAAAGAAACTTTCTAGATGTTTCCTAATTCTATGTCCTCTCTTCAGTCTTGACTATCTCTTTAAATCTGTGACTTTATCATGTTCTTTAACCATTTTTATGTGTACAATTCAGCGGCATTAAATACATTTATGGATATTCACATCGTTGTATAACCTTCCTCTCCCGAACATTTTTCTTTTCATCTTCCCAAACAAAGACACTATAGCCATTAAACAATAATTTTCTATCCCCTTTTCCCCTCAACCCCTGACAACTGCCATTTATCTTTTCTTCTTCCTTTTTTTTAAGGAAAAAAAGGCTTTGCCCAGGAAAGAAGGCAAGTAGGCAGTTAGGCAGGAAGAGAGAGGAGGAAGGAGCACTTTATTATTTTTATTTAATTGTTTATCTTGGTTGCTCCCACTGGCCCTGGGATGCAGACCCGGGACCTTGGGATGTATGTGGACTGCGCTCAACCTCTACTCCATCAGGGCCCCCGCCCCGCACACTTGTTTTTAAAGTTTGTTGAAGCTACATTGCATTACAGCATGATGCAGGTTTAAGACGTGCATTATTGTAACTCAGCACCTGAACAGACTACATAAAGTCCACCACTCACTGTTCCCCTGCCCTCCGCCTCACCTGATCTGCCCACCCACTAGAGCCTTCGGACAGAAGTGCTTCCCTGATGCTTTCCACTCAACTGCAGTCATCTCTCTCTCCTTGCAGAACTCTGGGGTCCAACAAACGATTGCTTCTCAACTTGACGCCCACTGGGATCACTTGGTAAATATTTTTAAATTCTGACATCTGATTGTCATCCCCCCAAATTCTAATTTAATTCTTCTAGAGTGCAACCCAAGTAGTTGAGTTTTTCAGGCTCCTCAGGTGATACTCAAGAGCAGCCTTGGCTGAGAACCAGAGTTCTGAGAGTTCTAAGTGTCTTCCCTGTGCAGGTCACCAGGCGCAGCAGTCCCCTGTGTGGGAGCCTCTCACCGGCCGGCATCCTGAGGCAGACCCCAGGATGGCCTGATCGGGTGTGCCGACGCAGCAGTGGGAGGCAGGTGTTCAGGAAGGCTCGGAGGGCAGTCCTGGGAATGGGCAGAGCTCAGATGAAAGTGGAAGGAAGAATTTCTACTGATGGGGGTTAAATTTAACTGGGGGTTAAAAGTCTTGAAAGACTCTGGGCCTCCAGCAGTAGATAGACCAGGGCTCATGTGAAGGGCAGGAGGTAAGACCAGAAGACATGTGGAGGGAGATTTTGAAACTCTGCCCAGTACAGAGCTGTTGCCTCATTGCCAGGGCAGTACAACCGCCCACAGGCTGTGTGTGGTGATGACCTCTGCCCCAGCTAGAGGGGCCTCCAGAGCGAGGCTTTGCCCAGGCCTCCTGCTACCGGCTTTCATGTATGAGCAAGCCTGTGCAGTCAGGACTCGATGCTAATCTCGGTTACCTTTCTCGTGCTTTCTTTTCTTTCTTTCTAAAGGAAAGTTGCAGGCAGGAATGAAAGCAAGCGGAGGCAGGAAGAGAAAGGCGGAAGAAGTATTTTATTTAGTTGTTCATCTTGGTTGTTCCTGCCGGTCCCAGGACACGAACCTAGGACCTTGGGATGTAAGTGGAAATGCTCCCAGGTATACTAGACCACTAGGCCACCAGGGTGCGCCCAGAAGTTCACATTCAGCAGATCATTCTAATTTGATTTTCTCTGTAAACACCCTATTTCCAAATGATGCTACATTCTGAGGTACTGAGGATTAGGATTTCAACATTGTCTTGTGGGGTGGTGCACAATTTAATCCCTAACACTGGGCGCACTGCTGTGCCAGGCACTGTGTCAGGGCTGAGGGCATCACAGCGCGTTGGATGTAGTCTGCCCATGGGTCTGACACTCTCTCATGGTCTTTTTACCTGTAGTGTTTTTTTTTTTTTTTTTAAGGACAGGAACGAAGGGAGAGGAGGAAGAAGCATTTTTAAGGAAGGAAGAAGAAGGGAAGGAAGCACTTTTATTTCTTTTTGGTAGTTCCCCCAACCCAGGGTCATGGTCCTTGGGCTTTTACAGAGTATACACCCCAGCCACCGGCTCAGGGCTTGAATCACCAGGGTGCATTTACCTTTAGCTTTTTATTTACTTACGTATTTATTTACACCCTTTTTTATTTATTCATTTTTAAAGGGTGGGTGTAGGCAGGAATGAAGGCAAGTAGGCAGGCAGGAAGAGAGTGGAGGTAGAAGCATTTTATTTTATTTTTATTTAGTCATTCACATTGGTTGTTCTCCCTGGATCTGGGATGCAAACCCTGGTCCTTGGGATGTGTGAAGACTGTGCTCCTTCAGAGGCAGCTGACCTAACCACTACTCCACCAGGGCATGCCCTATAGCTTTTTATTGAATATTAACTCTTGTTATGAATTGCTCTAGAGTATTCAAAGTGCTTTCTTTCTTTCTTTTTTTTTTTTTTTAAGAGGAAGAAAGTAGGCAAGAATGGAGGCAAGTATGTAGGAAGGCAGAGACAAGAGAATGTAGCATTTATATTTTTAGGTGTTCATTAACAGTCCCCGCTGCTACCTCAGGTTGCAAACTGAGGTCCTTGGGCTGTATGTGGACTTTGCCACCATGGCTGCAGACTTCACACTGAGCCTCTGGGGTTTACCTTAAACTCATGTGCTTTCATTCACCTGAGTTTATGTGGACATTATGATGAGAACCTCACTTCATAGATGGGAAATAGTTTGGAGAATTGCGGTGATTTCTTTAGGGTCACGTGCCGAATAAGTAATAATCCAGTCAATAACACAATTCGGCACTTGCTAAATTTCTAGTGCAAGCTTCCCTTATTTCATCTCATGGGATCCCACGAACATTTTGCAAGCTAAGGGAATTGAAGTAAGTTGTTCCATGTCGTGGGCTAATAAGAGATTGCATCAGGATTTGAAACCAGTCCAACTCCAGGGTCCGTGCCTTAGCCGCCACTACGTGGCTCATGACAGTGTTTATCGCTCTTCTCTGCTCTGTACCCTCAAGTCAAAGCCGATTATGCAGTCTGCCCACACTGCCCAGCAGAGAGCCAGCTCTTTGTTCTTTCTGATCCAGCTTCTCTAAAGCTCCTTCTCCCTTCCTCCTTCCTGTTCCTCTGGCTCTGGATCCGGCACTTTTCAAATGTGTAATTCATTATATCAAATTTTAGACATGAACACCACTGTACCCACCACTTAGGTTAAGAACAGCTCCGTGCCCTGGTGGCCTAGGGTACCTACCCATTGGACATAATCCACATACATCCCAAGGTCCCAGGTTCGAGATTTGTGGCCGGGGAGGGGAAGCAGCCAAGATGAACAACTAAATAAAATTAATGAACGTTTTCTTTCTCCTCTGTCTTCCTGCCTGCTTATTCACCTTCATTCCTGCCTGCACCTTTCCGAAAGAGAGAAAGAAAGAAAGGGAGGAAGGAAGAAAAGCAATACTGCCATTATTATCGAAGCCCCAGGATCACGTCACCCCCTCAACTGTATTCGGAACTCTAGTGGTAGCCGGGATCCTAGACTAGTGACAAGCATTCTCTGCAGCTTTAGAAACATAACGTTGCTTCTGACTGATATTAAGGGATTTGAGAGCTTGATGCTCTTCTTTTTTCTTTTTTCAAGAAAGGTGAGTAGACAGGTTGGTAGGAAGAGAGAGGAGGAATAAGCATCTTTATTTTATTCTTATTTAGTGGTTCACACTGGTTGCTTTCCCCTGGGCAAGGACTCAAATCCAGGTATCTGGCTCACTCCTTCAGAGGCGGTTGACCTAACTGCTTCTCGCCAGGGAGCTTGATTCTTGACAAGGAAATGTAGCAGGAGGTGGGGATCAAGGTGGAGGTGGAACTTGAACTGAGTCTCTTTTGAAAGTATGTTATGATGAAATAGTTCAGACTGTGAAGGATACAGAATAGAAGAACCCCTGCTTAGAAAATAAAATGTTAAAAATAGTTTAGAGTTTTCCTCTCTGATCACCTTCTCCCAAATGAACCACCAACCTGAATTTGGGGCTTTTCATTTGGAGTTGAATCTTTGTAGATAGGTGGGTGTGAAAGGCCATCACTGTGTGCCCCGGTGGCTCAGGTGTCAAGTCCATGCCTGGGGTGCAGTCCACTTACAGCCCAAAGACCCCTGTTCACGTCTCTGGGAGAACAGCTAATGTGAACGAGTAAATGAATACAATGCTTCTTCCTTTTCTCTCTTCCTTTCTTCCTGACTGCTGCTTGCCTGCCTTCATTCCTGCCTGCCTTCCTCAAAAAAATGAAAATAAAAATAAAAATAAATAAAAAAGGTGTTAATAATGGAAAACAACCAGACAAAGACTCAGAGGGAGGAGTTTGGCAGTTAGGAATCGAGCATGGCTGTCAAGATGGGTACCTAGAGAGGAGGAGGTCGATGATCCAGATGAGTTTGGGGAGGTAGGGAGACAGCCAGCTCTACCCAACTCTGACCTCTCACTTCTGGGGTCTCCCTGTTTCCCTCTATCGTTGCCCTGATTCCATGGACTCAAGACTATCTGTCAGGTTGATTTTGAGATTCTAAGATTAGGGATGCTCCTTGTCATCTTTGTGACCCCAGAGTCTAACACAGTGGCTGGCATTAAATTCTTTTTTGTTTTTTTTTTTAAAGAAAAGGAATGAAGGCAACTAGACAGGCAGGAGGAGAGAGAAGGAAGAAACATTTTTTCTTATTTTTTTAATTTAGTTGTTCGCCATGGTTGTTTCCCTCCACTCCTAGAACACGAGGGGTCCTTGGGATGCACGTGGGCTGCCCCGGGTAGATCCATCCACTAGGTCACCAGCGCATGCCCATTAATAGGCTTTTAATTAAATATTACATTGGCAAAGGAGTGAATGAATTCCTATTTAACTGACTTCAGCCGGATGTGTGTGGGGGTCAGGGAGGGCCGTGGCATGAAGACAGTCTGGACAAGCCCCCGTCTGTGGCTCAGGTGGCCAAGACACCAACTACAAAAATCATGAGCCTGGGTTCAAGACCCAGGACTGGGAGGTGGCAAAAAAAAACCCAACAACAATCCTCAAATAACAGTCTGAGGAGAATGTTTTAAAATGCAGTGACATTTTATTACCATGAAGTTCAGCATGTCGCTACTGCCATCTGTGTTGCAGGGACCTTGCTTTAGTGCATGTCTGTTGGGTGGGAGTCGGTTGCATAGACAGTGTGCAAGGAGGTGACTGAAGACCAGATGAGCTGCTTGCAGTTCCCGCCGCCACATTCGCAACCCTTCAAACCTTTAGCTTGCATTAGGGGAAAGTGAATAATCAGCCTCCCGCAGAAGTAGGACCTCTTTTTCTTCCTTAAAAACTATCCTCACAGCCTATATGTTCCCTCCCGTGTGCTCATTATGTGCTTAACTCTGCTCCTCTCTGCCTAAGCAGTTGCTTGCATTCCTAGAAGCCCCTCTCAGGGCTGGGCATGCTTTGGTGGGCTTTGAGTGGTAAAAAGTGTTTTTCTCAGAGGCTACATTCCACATGGGGCCTAACAAACAGATAAAATACGTCTGCAATTAGTGGCATCTCTTTGCATACAAAGAATCAATGTGCTGAAGGTGGTTAGTTTATTCTCCTGCAGCAGCCAAATATTCCCCTCCATCCTGTTTTGATCAACCCTTAGCTCCGAAAGTCCCTTTTCTGTCCCAGAGAGAGGACAAATAACCTAACATAACAAGGACAAATGAATCAAGCTATGTGGATCATGTGGATACATCTTAAAAGGCTGTGGGTAAGGAGCAAGCTATGAAAAGATTTGGCAGTATGGTTTGTACACATTTAAGCCACCAGATTCTGAATTTGCAGAGTTCCAGTTCATGAAGTCTTTTTGTTCTGATACCTCTGGTGCTGAGACTTCCGTTATTACTGTCCCTCCTCAGCGGCCCCCCACTGGTGGCAGGGTGGGAACTGCACTGGGGGGCATACCTTGGACTTGGGATTTGGTGGGCAGATCTGACATTGAACCCTGGCTCTGATGCTTTACTGGCCGTGAGCTCTTTCATTCACCAAATATTTACTGAGCACCAGGCACTGGTCTAGCGTTGCAAAGACAAAGATAAATAAGACACAACTCCCCACGCCCCCCACCCACCCTTTTTGAGTTTCGCTTCTTTTTTTGTCAGTTTGTTTTGTTTGAATGCCCGAGGAGTTCTTTTACTTCTGAACTATGTCAGGCAATTGGAAAAGTATTAAGTGTATAGAACAAACACTCATGAGAAGAACCACCTAGCTTGAGAAGTTAAGCTAGAAAAATACTTGAAGTCCTGTGTGCATATCTCAGTTCTCCTAGTAAGATGGGACTTCTTCAGCATCTGGGGTTATCATCCTTTGCACGTACTATTTGTTTTATCCAGGTATGTACGTTTAAACACTATGGACAGTTAGGGACTTTTACAATTCCTTTGAGTCATAAGGCCAAAATCTTTTAATAAATTGTTCTTTACTCAAAACATTTATTTATGTGATGCAAATAACTCATCATTGGTCTTTTTTATATTAGTGTCAACTTTGTGATGAAGTATAACATTTATATAAACAAATACATAAATCATCTGTACAACTTGATGAATTTTTGCAAAGTCAACATACCTGTGTAACCATAACCACAAAAGAAACGGAGAACTATCAGTACCCTAGAGTTCCCTGAGTCTCTTTTTTTTTTCAAGTTTTTTTTTAAAGGTGCAGAAAGGAATGAAGGTGAGCAGGAAGCAAGTGGAGGGAGAATCACTTTATTTTATTTAGTTGTGCATCTTGGTTGCTGCCCCTGCCCCGGATCTTGAACTGGGTACCTTGGGATGCATTTGGACTGTGCCCAGTGAACTAAACTGCTGGGCCATCAGGGTACACCACATCTCACTTTTAATCACTGATTTCCTATGTAACCTCTGTCCTAAGCTTTAGCATAGTTTGTATGTTTTGACATTTTGTATGAAAATAAACATGATATACTACCTCTACTTTGGGTAGTTTCTTTCCCTTACTGTTATGTCTGTGAAATTTTTCTATGTTGTTATGAGTAACGAGTTCATAGCTGTATACTATTCATGTGGACTTTTCATTTCTGTATACTCTTCCATTTACACAACTCTACCAAAATGCATTAATTCTTTCTATTGCTGCTGGACATATGCACTGTTTCCAGTGTGGGGTTATTATGATGACTACTGATATGAAAATTATTTTATGTGTCTTTTGGTGCACAGGTACACACATTCCTTTGGGGCATATATGTATATCTAGGAATGAAACTGTTGGGTAATATTATGCATATATTCCAGCTGTCACAGGAACTGCTGGAGTTTTCTACCTATACCAACTGAACAGGAGAGTCCTTTGCTTTATATCCTTGGTCAACACTTGGTGTTGTCAGCATTTTTCATTTTAGCATTTTTCATTTGTGGGAATGGACTTCTCTTTTTTAAGTTAAATTCAGTATATTAACAATCTTATATGCATCGTCTTATTTTACCATCATATCAACCCCATGAAGAGGGAGGGCACTGCCGTTAACCCTACTTTACAGATGAGAAAACTCAGCTTGAAGAAGTTAAGGGACTTTTTTGAGACCATGTTGTGAGGGTTAGTGCAGGGTCCCCAGGCTTCACTGTCCCAGTCGTTGTGGTCAGGGGCCCAGTTGGGTGGGGATCGGGGACCATAATGAAGACAAATCACCCGACAGATGCAGTAGCTCAGACATTATGGGAGGGGCAGTGGTAGCCCCAAAGCTGAATGCCATCGACCCCACTGTGTGAGTTAGGAGGAGTCACTGAAGAGCACTGCACTGAACCCCATCTTCGGACAGTGAACTTAGGTAATAATGCCCATCAGCGAGAGTCCTCATGAGGACTTACTGTACTTGCATTAAGTAAACTCCTGGAACCTTGAACTGGTGTGAAGTGAAGAGTTGCTGGAGTTGGTGAGCAAATATAGGACCAGGAGATCTTCACATAGTTATTGTCCTTCCTTGAGCCGGGGAGGGACAACATCTGGAAGGGCCAGGGCAGAACTGGAGTAAAGGGACAGCTTCGCCATCCCAGCCAGGGAGCCTCAGGCGCTTCTATTGCAGAGGGGTTTCTAGTAGTGATGTCGTCCCTTTTTAAAGTTAATTTTCTGCGTTAAACACTTTATAGGTATCTTCTTAGGTTACTAACACCCGTTAACCCCAGGAGGAGGGTATTGCCAAGGCACTTCTTACAGAGGAAGCAATGTCACAGGGCATCTCCCCCCCAGCCCCCAACCCAACCCACACCCCAGCCCCCAACCCAACCCACACACTCTTTCTGATCCCGGGTCCCACAGAAGGAACTGGAAACTGCGAGTAACAACTCCTGGAGGAAGGCCCAGGCAGGCTGGGACGGGTGGAGGAGGTGTGTTTGTTTGCAAAGCTAAAGCCTGCTCCTAGGAGGAGCTCGAGGAGGAGGGCAGGAGGCGGAGACCGAGCCGTGAAAAGCGGAGGGTTAATTTGCTACTGAGACCCAGGACTCAAGCCTCTTCCTGCCACCCCTCCCCTCCTCCACCCCGCGTCTTCCGAGGGAGTTGCCTCGGGGCCCCAGGGCGGGGAGGAGTTGCCCGGGAGCTAAGGGCCTGGAAGTGGGAGGCTAGATGGGGCAAGATTGAGCCGGGCTGCTTACTGAGCCGGGTGGATCGGGTGCTGGAAGACACCCCCAGGGGTGGCCATCTCCAGAGCCCGGCTGAAGCTCCGCCAGGTTCGGCCAGAACTGGCTCAACAGCGGCACCTGCTGGCCGGGCCCCGCTCCCCGCGGAGGCTCCCCCGCCGCCTGCGGAGGCTCCCCCGCCGCCTGCGGAGGCCCGTGGGGAAGTCACTCCCGCTTGGGTGGGCGGACGCCCTGCTGTCAGATCAGAAAATGTCGGGGCCTAAGAATGTCCCCAAGCGGCGGGCCTCGGTCCTTCCGGTGCCTCTAATTCCGCCCATAACACACAGGACACCGACCAAGGGTCAGTCCTGAGCCAGCGCTACGGCAAAAAAAAAAAAAAAAAGAGAGCGAGATAAAGGTCCCTAACTTCAGGAGGCTAGTTTTGTGTTGTTTTTTTTTTTTTTTAACTTTTCACTTGGAAAAAATTTCAAACTTACAGATTTGCAAGAGCGACGCAAAGATCCCCCATATACCTCTTCCCCAAGTTGTTAAAAAAAAAAAACCAAAACTTAAAATTTTGCCCTATTTGCTAGGTCCCTCTTTCACTATCTAGTCTCTGTATCTCTGTCTCTCTCTGTGTGTAAATATATATTAGCTTAATGTGTATTTTTTTTTTCTAAAGGAAAGATGCAGGCAGGAATGAAGTCCAGCAGGCAGGCAGACAGGAAGGGCGAGGAGGCGGAAGGATTCCATTTCATCTCTTTATGTAGTTGTTCACACTGGCCGTCCGCCTCCACCCACCAGCCGGAACCCAGGGGTCTGTGGCCAGCAGTGCTTCAGAGGCGATTGACCTAACCGCTGCTCTGCCAGGGAGCGCCCAATACTTTTTTTTTTTTTTTTAAGAGAGAGAGGAAGGAAAGAAGGAAGAATAAGAAACATCTGTAGTTCATTTTGGAATTTCTCCTGGACCTGAGTCTCTGGAGCAGGTCATGGGACTGTGCTTCACACACCAGCGTCTCAGCCACCTGAGCCACAGTGGCGGTCCCCAGTATATTAATTAAAATGTCAAATATGTTTACTATATGTAACGATATAAAATATAATTTAAATATATAAGTATATTTAAATGAATATATTGATTTACTGTACATTTAAATATTTCAGTTGCTACTTAAATATATGAGTATATACATCATTTTTCCTGTGAACTGAGAGTCAGCTGCAGCCATCATCCATCATGCCCATTTACCTGTAAGTACTTCAGATATTTCAGTGGGTATTTCCTACTCTTGTATAACAAGAGCAAACTCCTCAACTTTGGGAAATTTGACATTGGTACAATACTTTCATCTACTGTCCATATTCCAGTGTTATCAACTGATTCAACAGAGTCCCCCCACCCCGTTCCAGTAAGGGTTCAGACTGTTTAAAATACTTATGTATTTTTTCTGGCCCCTGGTCTTGAACCTGGGTTCTTGGCTTTCACAGCCTGTACCTCAGCCACTTGAACTATATGGGGGCAGTGCTCACATATAGTATTCAGTTGTCATATTCTCTATACTTCTTTAATCTGGAGCAATTTCATTTTTTAGTTCATCTTTCATGACCTTTTTTCAGAAGAGAGCCTCCCTTTTTTCTTTTGAGTGTTCCTCATGTGGGGTTTTCGGTTCTTTCCTTCTGCGCACGGTCAGGCTACACATCCCTGGTGGGAATACTGCATAGCTGATATGTTCTTGGGGTGGGGTCCTCCACCATCCAGGGTTCACTCCTGAGCCTCTAAGGATTAACTTCAGCTGTTAGGATTAGCTGGGAAAACTTTAATCAGATTTTCAGCAAAGGTTAAGAACTACACCATCAATTTTATGTGTATGTTCTCTCAACTAATGGCCCCTATGGAGTGAGCTTCTCCTATTCACCCTCCTGCCACCCAAACTTGCCCGTTAAATCCAGTGACTCCTGTGGAAAGCCTTCTTTTTGATGACCACTAGGGACACCGAGTTAGTTGCTGGACTCAATAGAGTCTAATATCTTTGTAGTTCTGACCCTGGGCGGACTAGCAGCCTGCCCTTCTCCCTGACACCTTCCCAGTCTCCACCCCCCTACCCCCCACCCCCGTCAACAAATGGTGGAATGTGGGAGTCAGCCCTGCGGAAAGTATTTTGTAGGGAACCTGTAGGTCCTGGTCTTTACTGGCTTCAGCATTACCCACTGGGGTGGGGGGTGGGGGGTGGGGAGTGGTCGTCCCATTCTGGTCCTCAGATGGGTCCTTAGGAGAGCTCAGCCCTCTAGTGGCGTTAACATTCCCTCTTCGTTTCCAGGCCCCTCTCTGGGCTGGCTCAGAAGATGCCCCTTGGATCCCAGAAATTCCAAATGGAACTGTTGATGTCTTTTCTAGCTTGTCCCTCCTTCTTCTCGTCCTCATAGTGACCCTGCACCCCCTTCTGACTGCTGCATCAAGACCAACTATTTTTCATCCTTATATCATCTTTCCTCTGAACCACGTCTCCCTTCTCTTCTTTCTGCTTTCTTTTAAACACAGCCCCACAACCTGCCCTGGATCTCAAACAGCCAGGACCCTAGGACTTACTTGGCCTGCACCTTAGTTGACTTAACTGCCTAAGCCACGGGGGTGTGCTTTTTATTTTTTATTATTTAAAGTCAAGGTGCAGGCAGGAATGAAGGCAAGTAGTTAGGCAGGAAGAAGCGTTTTATTTATTTTTATTTAGTTGTTCATCTTGGTTGTGGCCCCTGCCCCTATACCACCTCCCTTCGTGAACCACATCCTTTGGAAGCATGTGGGTTATATCTGGTGGGCTTAACTCCTAAGCCACCAGGGCATAACTAAATCAAAATTTGAATAGTCACATGTGGCTACCCTGTTAGATAGCACAGGATGTGATCGTGTCCTAGGTACCTGGTATCTTGGGGTCCCTGCCCAGAGGGCCCCAAGTCTGCTTCCAGTCTTGCACAGTTTGTGTCCCAGATTGCTTCACCTAAGAGAAGCTCACGTGGCTTGTGTCCAGTCCCAGGGGCTCACGGTGCTGTTTGTTGGGTGTCGTTGGGATTTATAGATGAGGCCTGGGCTGCTCATGTGTGATGTGCGTGTGTGTGTGCCTTCCATGCGGCGCAAGGCTGCGTGTGGGAAGGGATGGTGTGCTCTGCCTGAATGATCCTGTTTCCTGCAGAGCTATAGGCCTAGAATTTTTTATTGGAACTTGGCTTTCTGGATCCTGTTGAGAGTGTAGTTACCAGGGTAAGAGGATAAGACTGATCTCTCTGCGATGGCTTGATTTTTAACATTTAAATATGTAGATGAGTTGTAACTGGGCTCCAGTCAACTTCTTGCCCTGGACCCACAGAGGTCAGGAGTGGGTCTGGGGTTAGTTTCTCCTAAGGTGCTTGCGGCACACAGATGCTTCCCTCACCGTCCTGCCCTCCACTGGGGCGTGACCTCTCCTGAGCAGACCTCCATCTAATCCTCCCCCACCCGTACTGCTCTGCCTGCTGCTGGTCCTCTATGATTTGTTATGAGTGGAGCATTTCAGCCGCTTGCCCAAGGCCTTGCCCTGATCTTGACTTTGTTCCCAGTGGCCTCTAGGTTGGCTAGCTGGCCAGCGCGAGACCTCTGAAACTGGCTGTGGCTGGTCCAGGGGAGACAGGAGGGAGTACTGGCTCCAGACCTGGGGTCTTGTCTGTCATTTTCTGGACCTTGGACGCATCTTATCGCTAGGAAACGGGGCTAATAACACCAACCCCAGTGTGTTACCATGAGGATTGAACTAAATGAGACACTTTCACAGACTCAATTCCTGATATTCAGCAAGTCTTCCATAAATGTCCCTCCAGCCAGCATTTATTAAACACTTACCATGTGCCAGGCACAAAGCTCTGTTCTGCACCATAGGTGCCCCTCGGCCGGAGGGTGGACCTGGGTGCTCCAGGTGGCTCCCTCTGCTCATCCTCACCCAGCAGGCATCTCTGGGCATCTGTGTGCCTTTTTCCAGTTGACTGCCGATACATGGCACCTCATCCTCCTTGGTTTGTGTGGGCTTCAGGGCCCTGAGAGGAAGCACCTCTCTTCTGGCTAGGCCAGCAGAGGTGGTCGAGACAGATGGACAGACAGACCCATGAAGAGGATGGCTATGGTTCATGGCCTCTCAGCTCAAACAGATGCACCAGAGCTCAAGAGGGGAGCAAATGTCTTCTGCCTTCTCCCTCTCCCCCCGCGCCCCTCCCTTTCCCTCTCACCTCCCCTAATCCCCCTCCTCCCCTCTCCCTCCTCCTCCCCTCTCTCTTCTTTTTTTCTTTCTTTTGCCTCCTGGGCCCCAGGTCCTTGACTTTCATTGCCCTTTTTTTTGCTGCCTGACCACAGGGAGGGGCCAAATGCCTTTTTGGAAGTCTGTTTCAGAGACTGAGACAATCAGAGATTAAGACTTGATATTTATGAAAGTTCCACCAGCCCCTGCCCCTCAGGGTAGCATGAAAAGTGAATGTATCCTGGTGGAGCAGCTGTTAGGAAATCACTTCTGAAGAAAGTCCCAGGTCAGGGGAACAACCAAATCACAATAAAATAAAATCCTTCCTCCTCTCTCTTCCTGCCTGCCTGCTTACTTTCCTTCATTCCTTCCTGCACTTTTCCTTTAAAAAAATTAATAAACTCTCAGTTCCAGAGGGAGGTGACTTAAATCTTCCTTTACATTGGTGAATTTGTCTATTTCCTCTTTTTTTAAAGAAAAGATGCAGGCAGGAAGAAGCATCTTTATTTTAATTTTAGTTGTTCAGGGGCATGTAGCTTGCTCCTTCAGAGATGATTAACTTGACCACTGCTTTACCAAAGCAAGCCTGCTTTATGATTTTGAAACAAATTTATTAAATGCATACAACTATAGAATGGCTATATATATGTATATATATATATATATTTTTTTTTTTTTTCTTAAGGAGGGAGGAAGGAAGCAGGTGGGAATGAAGGCGAACAGGCAGAAAGGGAGGAGGAAGAAGCATTTATTTATTTATTTAGTTGTTCATTGTTCCTTTGGTTGTTTCTGGCCCCCACCCCTCGCCCCACCTGGGCCCTGGGTTGCAAATCTGGATCCTTGGACTTTATATGGACTACGCCCCCAGCTGCAGACTTAGTGCCTGAGTCACCAGAGTGCCCCTACATCTTCTTGATAAATTAAGGCATGTATTCTACCATTTTTTTCTGCAAGGTGACTTTTTTTTTTTTTTACAAGTTTACCCATGGATGTCACCTTCTGGGCACCATTGGCTTTTTCGAGGGATGGATGGTCTGTGATCTAACCTCTTACCCTGTGAGACCCCACACTTACCTTGTTCCTTTCTGGGATTGTGACTTCGGGGCTCTTATCTTTTCTTGCCAGCTCAGCCTTGCAGTGCAAACAACACACACATTTTATCCTTTATTTAGCATTTCTAGCCTGTTTTAGACCACAGGATTATCTCTAGAAATGTAGTCCAGCTTATTGCTGGTAATAAGTCTCTGCTAAGCCCTTCACATGAAATTTTATTTAATAATCAAAATAAAGCCTTTTTTTTTTTAAAGGATAGGTGCAGGCAAGCATGAAGGCAGGCAGAGGCAGGCAGGAAGAGAGAGGAGAAAGAAGCACTTTCTTTTATTATTTAGTTGTTCATCTTGATGATTCACTTGGGCCCAGAATGTGAACTCGGGTCCTTGGGATGTCCCTGGACTGTGCCAGTGAAGATGAGGTAAATAATCATTTGTCCACCAGGGTGCGCCCCAATCCTCAGTTTCAGAAATCCTCTCACTGTTTTCAGTATAAGAAGACTGAGATGCAGGGGTTTTTGACGGGTGGAGCTCTGACATTTACCAGCTGTGTGACCTTGGGCAAATCGACACTCGAGAGGACGGGCCTGCATCCTTGCAGAGCTGCTGTCCAGCTTAGAATTGAAGCATCTGTCTCAGCACCGGCGCCATGCTGGTACTCAGATGTCAGTGAACACTGCTGTCTACAGGGAGGGGACATGTGCCTGTCACAAGAGTCCTGTCCTTACTTAGCTGGGAGGTGTTGGCCAGGATAGTTTGGTGTCTCCCTGAGAGGTTGCTGGGCACCACAAAAGTCACAGGTCCCTGGCCCTGCCTCCCGTGAGTCTAACTCTGATGCATAGAAACCTGTGTCACTTGGTGTGTCCTCATGAGGAATTGTCCTCTGGTGGATCACAAAGAAGGGACAGTGTTGTGGAGTTACTTTCCTCATCTACCACAAGTTGCCAGCAAGAGGGACAAAGCAGTGCTCCGTGTATAGAGGCAAGCAGTTTGCTTTTGTTTTGACTTTTTTTTTCTTTGAAACAATTTTTTTCTTTAGTTGTTCACATGGGGTGTTCACCTGAACCTGGGATGTGAACCCCGATCTTTGGGATGCATGTGGACTGTGCCTGTCTGGAGGCGGTTAACCTAACTGCTACTCCACCAGGGTGCACCTATTTTAGCTTTTTGAATCGGTAATACATGAGCATTGTTCAAATATTAAAATGGTAGAGAAAGAAAGGCATTGAGGGTCTTGCTCCCACCCCTGCCCTGTCTCCCTCTTCCCCAGCACCTAGAAGTTCCCGCTTTATTTTCCCCTGTGCAAATTTAAGCAGATGCAGACATTTCCTCTTTTTTCACCTCCTTTTTTACACAGAAGATAACATTTACCTGCTCTTCTGCTCCATATGTTTGCTTCAAAATATACCCTGAAAATCTTTCCATATCAGTACCTGGTGTCCTGACTTTTTTTCTTTTTGTCCACTGTGCTGTTTTCCATTGTGGGGATACACTGTAGTTTACTGAATGCTTCACAGTCCACTATAGTAGCCACATGTGTCTGTGTCCATTGAACACAATTACAACTCAGTAAAATTGAAACCCAGCATACACTGGTGGACTAGCGGCCTAGCACACCCTCGGTTCAGTCCACATATATCCCAACTCCTGCTTGTTCAAGTCCCAGGATGGGGGTGGGGGGGCGGAGAACAACCTTTGTGAACAACTAAAAATAAATAAATCAATAAAGGACTTCTTTCTCCTCTCTCTTCCAACCTGCCTGCTTGCCTTCATTCCTGCCTGTACCTTCCTTAAAAAAGAAAAAAAAGGAAACTTATTTCCTTGAGCCACATGTGGCATGCTTTGTGGCTCCAGGTGGCTAGTGGCTGCCAGCTCAGACAGCACAGACAGAGGGTGTTTCCATCATTGCTGGTTTAACCCTCCCTCAGGGCCAGGCACCGGGTTATTTCCAGGCTTCAGGCAGCTCAGGGCTGATGAGGCCACCCTGGAATGCAGGAGAGCTGCTAAGTGAGAGCAGCCCTGGGCCTGCAGCTCCAGATTTCAACATCTGGGAGGCTCCAGCAAGAGGACAGCTCTGGGGCAGGGCTTGACCAGAGGCTGGACATGAGCGTGACCTTTGGGTCAGGCTTCTTGCTCAACCTTAGTACTCTTCTCCCCGCTCCCTCTGGGCCTGCCAAAATGCAGTCCTGTTTATTTTTATTTTTATTATTTCCATGCAATATTAAAGCCCTGTGATGGGGATACAGAGATGAAAAAAGACAGTCCCCTGCTTTGACAAAGGCTTTCTTTTATTTATTTTAAACTTAATTTCTTTTCCCTCCTACAACCCTGGATTCAACCTGGTCCATGGGCTTTGCATGGCATGTACCTTAGCCACTGAGCCCCAGAGTGCACCTGACAAAGATTTTCAAGGAAGCCTCACTAGGGGCCAAAAGGCATGATGATTCCCTGTGTCAGTGAAGAGACAGCCATCTCCTCCACTGCTGGGGTAGCAAATGGGGGCAAACTTTGTGGAGGGCAATTTCTTAAAAATCTCCCCATAATTCAAGAGTGCATCATTTTGACTCAGCAGTGTCATATGTCTGAATGCATTTTACAGACACACAAATACAAAGTACCAACAAATATCTGTATCGAGAGAGTTCCTGCAGGCAGTGTGGTTTGTAGGAGCGAAAGCTGACACAACCTAAGGATCCATTAGGAGGGGAGAGGTGAATTAGATGGTGACACAGCCCTAGCTTTTGTCGAGACAGATATATTAAGTGAAACAAACCAAAAAATAAAAAATAAAAAAGGTGCCAAGCGGATGTGTGCTATTATATCAAACATACTGTATGTACATGCCCAGCATATCTCTGCAGAGATGCATTCAAACCGTTTTTCTTTTCAACCATGCACATGTATTGTTTTTTTCCTCTTCTTTAAAAAAAATGCTATTTAAAATTATATTTAAAAAGAGGCATCCAACGAGTAATGGTGAACCGGAAAAGAGAAGGAAGAGATTCCTAAGGAAACTCGTTCAATCAGCTGAGCTCTGGGTGTCCTCATTGACTGAAAATTCCTCCATCAGAGGTGACAAGGTGATAACAGTCCAGAAATGTCACTCTTGCTGTGACTCCATCTCCATCACCACTGGAGGTCTCGCCTTGTCTTGACTGTCATACTCCCTGTGCCCAGCAGGGGGAAGCACAGACTCACCAAAGCACTAGTTCCAGACCTCACAAAGCATCCCTTCTAGGCTCTCCTCCTCTGTGGACCATTGGGAAGATACTTCCTGGTAAGCCAACCGAATTTACTAGGCAACAATTGATTACATCCCTCCCCTTCTTTTTTTGGTACCTCTAAGTTCTGATCAGCACGGAAGAGAGACAATATAGGCTTGCTGAGCTGATCATTTTCCACACAAGAGGTCCTACTTAGCCCCAGGTCTTCCATGGAGGGCAGTGTCCTGAGCGCCCCCAGGTGATTATTGCAGTAGAGGCACCACCCCCGACCCACTCTGGTTTCTCAGCTGTGAGGCACAACTACCCCTCTTCTCCTACATGAGCCCCTGGCCCCACAGGCTGACAGGTAGCAGCCACTCTCCCAGAGGTGCTTAGAGTCTGTCCCTCACAGGCTGTGAACTGCCAAGGACAGGACTCTCTACTTCTACCAGAGAATTTCTAGGAGGGAGTGCAGTGCTGGCACACAGCAGGTGCAAAGTAAAGGTCTGCTGTTTAACTGAGAGACAGCCATTGAAGATCATAGACTCAATTCTTTTGAGAGAGAGAGAGAGAGAGAGAGAGAGAGAGAGAGAGAGAGAGAGAGAGAGAGAGAGAGAGAGAGGGAGGGAGGGAGGTCACAGCTAATCTCAAAGGCAAGACTCCAAGGGTGCTGGTGACCTTGGCAGAAGAAAAGCTTAAATAGGTCAGCCTGGAGGAAAGGTCTGTTCATTCCAGGGCCTTCCTTAAGATTATATTACTTCCTGGCTCCTGCTTAAATTCTTGTCAATGGTTCTGAACTTGAGAGGAAGGGCAGAAGGAAGAGGAAGCCCTAAGAGGAGGGGATACTTAGGAGCCTGGTTTGGCCTAGAGAAAATCCAGGGCTCGCTCATGCCTTGGTAGTACAGGGAGGAGCCGATTGGGGAGACCCAGAAAACAGATGGGGGAATGAGAGGAGTGATTCCCCAAGTCCAGGCTGGGAATTGTGCCCGGATCTGGGGTGCCACACCTCCCCCCAAACTCACCCTTCTGATCCACCCTGGATGGGCAGGGCGTGGCAGGCCTGGACAGTGGCTCCAGCAGAGTAGAGGTTGGAGGTGGACAGAGAGGAGGCCCTGTGCTGCCCTGTACGAGCTGTGTGCCCTTGTGCCAAGCACTTAAGCACTCTGAGCTTCAGCTTTCCCATCCTGTAAAACAAGAACATCACATCAGCCTTCCCTGGTCATTGTTAGGATGAATGAAAGACTTCTGGAAATATTTCTGTAATTGTCAGGATCAAAGACTTATTCTCCAAGGCCAGAGGCCACCTTAGGTCCCCGGAGGTGACAGCATCAAGGAGATTTTGCCCCCTCTGCGGTGTCTGATCCTTCCAAACCTGGACGCAGACTTGAATCCTCCGCGCCCCAACCCCCGTGCCTCTTCTAGAGACCGCCTTGGTAGCCCCCAGCTTCTCCAAGTCTGCTTTTTGTCAGGGGTACCTTCATCCTAAAACCCCTAGGGGGTGCCGGCACAGGTGGAGTTTGTCCTGGGTGGACTGGGTCGCTGACCTGGGCCCCGCTCCCTGCTTTGGGGTTCTCGTTTGCAGATGGTTCCCTCTGGTTCTCAGCTCTGGGCTAAACAGAAGACAGAAACAAGGGGTGGGGGGCCTGGAAGGGGGTTCCCACCTTCTCAGTCAGGGACCCGAGAGGAGGACGCAGCCCTTGGTCTCAACGGTGCACGGTCATGGGTCTCCAAGTTTCATTCGCTGTGGCCGACAATCCTCGACTCGGTGGTCTGCCCCCTCCCGCCCCCAGGCCCGGACCCCCTTGCAGACCCGGCGCATGCCCCCGGCTCCGAGCGAGCGGCAGAGTGCGGTTCTAGGACCCGGAGGCGCCTCCGATCGCACGGCCGCCTCCGCCGCGCCCGGGTCTCCTCCCGCTCCGGCAGGTGAAGCGGCGCCGGCCGCCCCCTCTGCGGCAGGTAAACCCGGTCGGCCGCCCCGCCCCGAGCGCGATGACTGCGGCGGACCCCCGGCCGCCACCCGGCGCCCGCCCCCTCCCTCCAGCCCGCCCCCCTGGGGCCGGGCGCGTAGCGGCGGCGGCGAAATGCGGTTTGCGCGCACGGGGAGCGACAGCAGAAGTTAGAAAATCGCCGAGGGGGGAGCCCGCGCCGCGGCTTCCTGCCCCCGGCCCAGCCCTCTAACCCCGGCGGCCTGCAGCCTGACTTCCTCCCCCCACCCCGCAGCTCGCCACCGGCTCCGCGGACGGGGCCGCCCCGATGGGACGCCGCGCCCTGGTCCCTGCGCGCCGCTGAGCCCGCCGAGACGAGCCCCCGCCGCCGCCGCCGCCGCCGCCGCCTCGCCCCCGGCCGGGAGCCTCGTCCCCGGCCCCCCGGAAAGCTGGATTTCGGAGGCTGGAGGCGCCTGGCGGACTGGGTGGGCACCACCATGGGCAACGCGGCCGGCAGCGCAGAGCAGCCCGCGGGCCCCGCCACGCCGTCCCCCAAGCAGCCCGCGGCGCCCAAGCAGCCGATGCCCGCGGCGGGAGAGCTGGAGGAGCGGTTTAACCGGGTCCTGGTGAGTCTGACCCTCTGCGTGCGGGCGGGCGGTGGGCGACCCGGGCTCGGCACGCGTCCCCGCCCCCGGGGGCTCAGGTGCCGCTAGGAGAGCCCCGGCCCAGGGACAGCCCCTCCTCGGCGGGAAGGGAGTGACTTAGCACTCTCCCCCCAAAACTTTCTTCTGCAACCTCCCAGGTGCCCTCCCCCAGTACTCCCCTCCCCCAGCACTCCGGGGTCTAAAGGCCTTAAAAATGTCCTGTGAGGAAGTTGGGAGGGAGCTTGCAAGGTGGTCCCAGGGCGCCCGGCTCCCCGCCGCACGCAGGCCCGGTTGTCAGGTGCGGTGGTAGCTTCTGACGGTGTCTCAGGGCCGAAGATGGAAGGGCACCTGGGAGCCGGGGACGGGAGTTGAGGTGTTTGGTCCTGATTTGCTGGTGCCTAGTGGGAGCTGATGTGTCAGACCATGCAGGGGGGTGTCAGCGTCTCTCACCCACTTATGTCCAGAGTGATTGCTTGTGGGTCTTTATCTTGGGGTCTCCTCCAACCCACTAAGGGACTAAGGTTAGGAAGGGCGGGGTCAGAATGGGTTGGTTACTCTGGCTTGGGGTGGAGCACAAGTCTGGAAGTCCCCCCTCTCCATCCCTGGGGCTTGCCCTATCCGAAGGGCTTGGGGACTTGGTCTCTGTGGGCAGGAGCCTTCCATTCAGCCCAGCTTGGTGCAGTCAGGATGTGTTGGGTGGGGTGGGGTCTCCAGAGTAAAGTCAGGTCTCCCCAAGACCTGGTGGGAGGCAGAAGTGGGGGAGGAGGGCCAATAACTCTCACTTCCCTCTCCCTACCTCCGCCATGTCCCAGGCTTCCTTCTCTAACTAATTGCCTGATGGTCTGTGTGCTGTCAGCTTTCCCTAGCTGGACACCGGGTGACAGGGGAAGAAGGCAGTCTTTTCCCCAGAGGCATTTTCTTGTCTGAGCAGGCTGCCACTGCAAGTTGGAGAGATGGGGCTGTGGGAGGCAGATGCTGGCTGGTGGCTGTGCTCAATTCTTGTCTCTTCCACCTCCTTGACATCACTTCCCCTCCCTGGCCAGGCCCTAGGCCACACTTGCCAGATCTTCTGCAGGCCCCTCCTAACAGTTCCTGGAAATCTTGGCTGCTGCCCCCTCCCAGGAGAAAGGCTAGGAGGAGTTTGGAGGGACTATGGGGTGAGGGTGCCGTCTGGTCTGTCCTCGGGAAGGCACCCTCCTTGTTTAAGGGAGAGGGAGAGAATCTGAGGGACACCCCCTCTCTCCACCTGCTTGCCTTTCCTCAAACCCATGGCCTGGCAATGCTGAGCCAGCTGAGCAGATGGGGGAGAGGGAAAAAGAAGGAGACAGTTTCTGGGGGCCATCTGGGGAGCCCGAGTTGGTGGTGGATCCCTGGACCCTCGCCAGCCTGACTGGCGGGACATGGTCTGTCTTCCCCCCAGTATGTGTGTGTGGATGGAGGCTGGATGGGCTCTCAGGGTGAGATCCAGGCCCCGGTTCTCTGTCACACACACTGATGGGGAGGAGCCGTGTGAATAATTCAGATCAGTAGAAAATCCGAAAGTCAAGTGGTGAAATTCTGATCATGTGTAAGGATTTGATCGCCCTGCTTGCATTTTGCCGTCACTCTGATTGGCTGGGTCTGATACTAAATGCCGTTGGGAGTCCCTAAGTACCAGGGCGTGGAGGGTGGAGGCCCAGAGATGGGTCTGTGGTAGAGAAAGTGGGGGTGGCTGCGTTGGTACAGATCTAGGGCAGTGGCACCCATCAGTTCCCCTCAGCCCCCTGGAACCCAATGTGTTTACACCTCATCTTCCTGGGGACAGATCAGCCCGTCCTTGTCCTATTGTGGGGAGAACACACCCAACCCAAGGTCACGTGGGTAAGAAGCTGACTCCTCTCATTCCCATCCTCAGGGGCATGAGTCCTGTCCAGGGGGTGACAGGCTTGGGTCTGCCCAAGGCGTCTGGGTAAAGGTCTGGCTGAACCCACAGTTGCCAACAGGTATTGCAGGGTGAATCCCCTCTGCCCACTCCCTGCATGGCCAGACCTGAGCTCTGTCCTTAGTGAGTGTCTAAGTGGGGAGAACCTCAGACAGCAAGGATAATGGGCACCCACCCTCAGGGACCCCCAGTCTTGATGGGAAAGTGTCAGTCCTACCTTGGGACCTAGTCTCATGGCCCTAGGGAACCTACTGTTTGACTGGAACTCAGCCCTTGGCTCCTGGTAGAGTAGGGTCCTGAACCCCAAACCATTCCTTCTCTCTTGGTTGTGAAACCCCTTTTATAGGTGAGGGGTACCCCCACAAAGACCTAGACAAGAGATGAGGGTGCCTCCTCTCCCTCCCCCATGGCCACACTTTTTCCCATGTAAGGGAGGGGGTGGGGAGTTACTTTTCCAAGGAGGCTGTCAGAGGGAGGGGTGTCCCTGCTTAAAATAAGGGTGGGGAGAAAGAGCAGGTTGAGTCAGGGTTTCTGGACTTGGCAACAGCTCAGGAGCGATGGCTGCCCCATGACATGGGCCTGGGACAGTGGTGGGAAAACCAGCCTGCCAGGCCTCACGCCCTTGCCTCTCTTTGGCCAGGCCCAAGGTTGGGCATCTTCCAGCTGCTCCAGCCTTCACCTGTGAAATTCAGGGTCTGGCCTGGAGGGTCCCCTCTCTGTCCTGCAGAAGTGGCACACCTAGGATGAGACATATAGATACCCCAATGTGTCTGGACAGGGAGGAGCCTGTAACTTTGAGGCAAAGGGATCAAGGGAAGGTGCCAGTGGTGTGCTCGAGGCTGGGGGACACTGGTACACAACAAGAGCTGAGCCATTTGAAGAGGAGTTTCCCTGGTGGGGCCTAACACTCGGGGGTCCTTCAGCCTGTGCCTAGGGATGTGGGCCGGTGGCCGGGCTGTGTGGGGAGGTCAGAGCTGTCACTCACGTTGTGAACCCCCGGAGGCCTGCTTTCATCTGGGACCCCCTCCCCACTGGGACTGGGGAAAGTCTCCATTCAGTTGACCTGGAACCAGGGTGCTGCCTTCCTGGCCAGCGCCCTCTTCTGGGGTGAGGTGGGCAAACTTTGGGGTACAAAACTATGAGCTGGCTCAGGCCCTGTATCACCCATTTCTGGGGTCTCTCAAATGGAGGGTCCCAGTGGAGTTGTGGTGACAGACTGGGCCGTGCACACGCCGTGGGGTGACATCCCAGCTGGCAGGGCTGGCGCATGCTGACCCTCGAACACCAGGGATGTGGTCGGCATGAATCACAGTGACATCTGGGACCAGTTGGCAAGAAGCTGGTAAGACAGGCGGGAGCAGGTGGGGCTGCTCTTGGGCCACCACCTCTGCATTCTTCCTGCGAACATGGAAGCCTGGAGCGGCTCGAGCCTCCGCCTCTGAGAGGGAAAGGCAGAGTGGCTTCCCTGAAGTGAGATTTGGGGACTGTTTTGTCTTTGCTTATGTGACCTTGATCAAGTCACCCACCCTCTCTGAACTCCAGGTCTCCTCAGGTAGAGAAGAAGAGTAACAGTGCTCTGTGCTGGCCTCGGAGGATTGTTGGAGGGATTAGTTAGAGTTGAGGGAATTAGACAGCCTTTAGTGCCATGGCCGACACAGATCAAGTGCTTCATCAGCAGGTCCTCACCTGCTGCTGCGAGGAGGGGGATGCTGTTGGAGCTCAGCTTGGAGACCTTTTAGGTGAAGGACCCCCCGCACCCCCCCCCCCCCCGCACCGATGTCAAGACCACTGAGGTTGCTGTCTTGAGCATCATGCCCTCTCTGCCATCATGTAGGTCAACTACAGCAGCACTAGACTGAGAGCTGCCTGGAGGCCGGAAACCGCGGGAGGGAGGGCCCACCTCTCCTGGAGGGTGGGGCAGCCGTGGTGCTAACGGCAGCTGTGTGCACATGGGGAGGGGGTGGAGAGGCCTCCACTTCCCTCTGAGAGAGGGTGTGCTGGGGGGGTTCCCCAGTGAGTAAGACTCAATGTGGGCAATGACAGGAAGTACAGGGCGCTGGGTGGCAGGAAATGGGGCTGCTCGTCCCTGGTTCCTCAGACAGGGGCCTGGGGCGAGACTGTCTGCAGAGACCCCTGTGGGGCCAGGGCCCAGATTTCTCTTTGCCATCAGTGCTCCTTCTTCCAGGGAAATGTGTCTTCTCACCAGCTTGCTTTGGGTTACCTTGGGCAAATGACGTAGTCTCTCTGTGCCTCAGTTTCCCATCTGTGAAATGGGTATTAGAATCTCTCTCTCTCTCTCTCTCTCTCTCTCTCTCTCTCTCTCTCTCTCTCTCGCTCTTAATAGGAAAGGTACAGGCGAGTTGGCAGGCAGGGAGGAAGAGAGGAGGAAAAAGCATCTTTATTTTATTATTTTTTTAAATTTAGTTGTTCACCCTGTGAGCTGGGACTTGAATCCAGGGATATGTGGCTTACTCCTTTGGAGGTGATTGACCTAACAACCACTGTTCCACCAGGGCACATCTTTTATTTTTAAGGAAAGGTGCGGGCAGGAATAAAGGTGAGCAGAGGCAGGTAGGCAGTCATGCAGAGGAGAAAAAGCATTTTATATATTTTATTTAGCCGTTCATCTTGGTGCTTTGGCCTGGGGAAGCGAACCCTGGTCCTTGGGCTGTATGTGGACTGCGCCAGGCAAAGGTGGTGGACTTACCCACCACTCCACCTGAGCGTGTCCTATAGCATGTTCTTTGTCGGCCTGTTCTTGAGGTTCAAGGGAGTTCATAGATGTAAAGCACCGAGAAGGGCCCCCAGCAGAGTGTTTGGGAGCCACTGACACTTTTATCACTGCTGTTTTGATTTTCCTAGCAGCCCGGGTTAGACAGGAGGTGCCTGCCGCCCTGGTTTCCACCCTCCTTGCCCTTATTCCTGATGTGAGGAGATGTTAGCTTTGGGGGGTTCTCAGCCCCTGATCCTGGAGCCAGGTTACACTTACAGCCCTCCTCTAAGCCTGAAATTGCTCATATGAGCCCCAGAAAATCCATATACTGGAATTTGAAAAAGTGGATAAAATTGATTGTTTTGGGAGATGTGCTGAGATCCCCACAGCCAAGGTTGAGGCTGCTCCGTGGCAGGGGGTGGACGGGGGGAGAGGTGGGCGGGAAGTGGGGCGAGGCCACTTCTGGCCCCTCAGTCTGTGGAGCATCTGCAGGGCTGGCTGACACTGGGTGAGCAAGTTGAAGGACATCTGGCCTTGAAGGGCCAGGCCTCACGGGGAGCAAGTGGGCAGGTGGATTGGGTGGTAAACTCAACTCAAACTGAAAACAAAACTGGAGGGTGTGGCTGTGTCCACATGCTGAGAGGGGCCCTGCAGGCTTCAGGGACTTCTCCCAGAGGTCAGCCCTGGAGAGGGGTGACAGACGCCTGCGGGAGCAGGTCTTGGGTGAGGAGGTGGAGGGCTCTCTGGTGCTCAGGAAGGTGGGGACAGGGAGGGAGGAGAATGAGCCCTACACAGTCCAACCTTTGGGAGGCGCACTCTAGAAGGTGAATCCTCTCTCCCTCTTCCTCTGACCCAAGGCACTGGGGACAGCAGAGACAGGGGGCTGAAGGGGCAGTTCAGATCTGGTCAAACCTTGGAGACAGATCTGTTTTGTCTGGGTTTTTTTCACCAGCCTCTGCTTACCACGCCGCCTCCCACCTTGGGATCTTCAGTGCACCTCCCCCACTGACCCCTTAGTAGTGAAATGCCCCTTCATGGTGATGTCCCACTAAAGAGTATATTGACATCAAAACACAGCCTCTCTGCATGTTCTCAGCGCTGGTTGAGGCAGGAGCAAAGTGTGCCCACTGGACAGAGGAGGAAGCGGAGGCCCAGAAGACAAAGAAACTATAGGTCTAGGTGAGCCCAAGCCTGGGTCTCCCGAGCCAGCTCTGCTCCTCGATGTCACTGCTGCCCCTTCCCAGCCCTCACCTAGACTTCCCCGGCATTTCCCAGTCCATCTGATACCGTTAGCCAACCTTCCCCCTGTCTCCCAGCCCCACCCATGGTGCCACCTCCTGGCTGAGCGTTCTGGGTCTGGGGGTCCATCCCTGCTCTCCAGGGTGACCTCACCCCACCCTGAGTGAGCGGCCAGCATCTGCTGGCCCCTCTCCTGCTCCCTAGGGTGCCTGTCTCTCGGTGGGCACAGCGGAGGAACAGCTGCTAATTAGCTCTCTGTGCTGTCAGAGTTATTTCTGATTCCTGAGCCTAAATTTAGCCTGTCTGGCAGGCTGGCATGTGGGCCCAGGGGCTGAGGAGGCCTAGGTGGGGAAGGGGCAAGGGGGCAGCCTGCCTTCCACGTCTGTGGGACGAGTGTGGCCAGCAGGCTGGTCCCTGTCCCCAGGAGGAGCTGTGGGGCTGTGCGGGGGGAGGGGACCAGGGCGCTGGTTCAGAGTCAGCTCAGGGCTCAAAGCCAGCCTGCTCCCTCCAACGGGCTTCTTAACCTCGGGCAGGTCACTAAGTAATCTGTATCTGCACCTGTGACACTGGACTAAGGTGCCAGTAGTGGCGTGGCGCAGTAAGCCAGTGGCCGCAGTTGTCGGGTGGTTATTGTGATTCAATGCTGCCTCTAGAGGTGCCCCTGGGGCCATTCCAGGAAGTGGGCAGGTCACAGAGGTGGGCGAGGGCTGGGAAAGACCCATGTGGGAAGGCTGCCCCCTCTAAAGCTCCTGCTGGGGCTCAGTCATCCCCTCGTCCTGCACCCCCTGACCCACCGCTTTCCCTGGCATTGCTGGCCCCCTCTCCTTGCTCCCCCAACCCCTTGCCTGCCCCCTCACCTGACCATGTCCCACTCTGGGTCTTGGATCAAAAGGGCCCAGGGGAGAGAGAAAGGGAGAGGGAGAGGGCGAAAGAATATGAAAGGAAATAGGACCCTTCCAAAGGGCAGGGCTGTTCTGGCTGTTGGCAGGTTGGGGGACCCTCCCCACCTGGCATGAGATTGCTGTAGTTTCCCCAGTCCAGCCCACTTTCGCAAGAGGCAGTGGAGAGGAATGACATACCCACTGGCCTGGGGCCTGGGGCTGGCAGTCTCACCTCTCCGGTGGCCTGACCGGAAAGCTTGGGCAATGGGCCAGGAGCGCCCAGCTTCCTGTTGTCTGTGGCTGACACATGGCAGTGATTTTTTGGGGTAAAGTCTAGCCAGAGCCCCAGAACTCGGCCCAGCACCCTAGAGAGGAAGCTGGCTGAGGAGCCTTGGGTGGGTGTGGCCCCTCTATTCCAGCTGTGACCTCAGGCCATGTGACTGGGGATGTGCAGTCTGAGCTCCCAGAGTCGGTGGTGGTGACGGAGTCTATGAGTATACGGGTGGGGTGTGTGTGGGGGGGTACTCCCCAGGGTCTCCCCATCCCTAGTGGAGACTTGGAGCCCCTTTAGGGCCAGGACAGACTTTTGGTGCCTGATGACAGCAGATGCTCAATCAGCCTATGAGTTCCTGAATTGGGATGAACTGGTACCATCTTCTGTTAGAGACATATGCCAAGTCCTGCGGGCAGGGACTTGAGAGGGACAGGCAGCCGTGTTGTCTGTGACTAGGGGAGGGTGACCTGGCAGGGCAGGATGCAGCAGGATGGCTATCTCCCCTGTTCTTGTGTCCCCTGGAACCCCTGTCCCTGCAGCTGGGAACTCCCTTGGTGGCCCCAGTTGTGGGGGCAGAGGGGTGGAGGAGGAGGCTGTGTCTGCTCTCCTTGTGAGAAGTTTCTGATGTTCCTGTGACCCTGGTGCCCCGGGGTGGGACTGCACAGTGATGTCTTGTGGCAGGTGAGCTCGGCCATAAGTGGCCGCACTCAGGCTCCTCTGGAGATGATTCCCCTGTTGCAGATGGTTCTCACCCAAATGAAAGAAGAGGTGACGTTCCCTTATCCAGCTGGGGAAGTGACCCCGGCGGCGTCTGGGGTCCCCAGGGAGTTCGGCCGAGGACCCACATTCCCGCCTCCATCCAGGTGTGCCAGGAGGTGTGGGGGTGACAGCCAGTCCCTGGAATCAGGAAGGCTCAGATCCAAATCCCAGTGTCCCTTTCTAGCTTTGGGGCCTCTGGGGCTAACGTGTCCTCTCTCAGGTGAGAGGGTGACAGGGATTCATGTGTCCAACAGGCCCATTAGGGAGCTGGCCTCCAGGGGGTCTCCCCACAACACCCACACTCCCCTCTTTGCCACGGGGGCCAGGGCTCAGGGGTCTCTGCCTTGTCCTCTTCCCCAGAACTGCATGAACTTGCCCCCAGACAAGGTCCAGCTGCTGAGCCAGTATGACAATGAGAAGAAGTGGGAGCTCGTCTGTGACCAGGTGGGTACCAGGGCCCATTCCTCTGTCACCCGGGTTCCCTGCTCTCGGGTTGGTTGAGCCGAGGGCGCTGCCACTCTGTCCTGAGGGCCTAGACTCTTCTCAGGGGCACCTGGGAGGGAGCTGGGGGCATCTGAGGACTCTGGAATCTTCCTCTCTTGAACTCCCCAGGGACCTTATGAGTCAGGAACAGCGCTGGGTCTGCCCTCTGAGGGGCTAGTCCAGGGCACCAGCCAGTGTGCTGACGGTCACCATCCTCCTCGCTGAGCTAGCTTCCAGGGGCAGTTTCTGGACTGGGGAGGGGGCGGGCAGAACTGGGGGTCTTCACTGGACTCCAGGGGAGGTGGGGAGGAAGTGGGAAGAAGTGTGGAGGAAGGGGTGGGAACCTCTGTCCTCCTTTTACTTTGGGGCCACAGGAGTTGCAGTACCTAAGCAGCCCCCAAAGCCCACCAGCGGGGACTGGAAGCCCAGTCTCCTGAGCTCTGCTTGGGGCTGGGCTCCTCGCCTCTGATGCCCTCCGGCTCTCTGGCCACTGTGGGTGGTAGCAGGGTGGCCCTCTCTCCATTGGGGGCGGGGGCCTGGCTGGCAGAAGCCTTGGGAGGAAAGTCTATGGCTGTGGAGGCAGGGCTAGGGATTTGGGGAGCATGAAGCTCCCCTGGGAGCCAGGGCTGGGCTTTTGGCTCCTGCTAATGGAAAGGGATGGGATGAGTTGGCAGCGCAGGAGTCCGGGAGTGAGGCGGGCCCTGGGGAAAGGGCGGGGAACTGCCTCCAGTCTCTGAGGCTGTGGTGGCCGGGCTCAGGTGGGGGCTCAAAGGCCTGGGGGAGCGGGAGTCTGGGGGAGTGGTTGCGCGTGTCTGCGTTGTCTGGGTGGGTAAAGATGGCTGCTCCTCTGGGTGGGGGGCTGTGATGTGGTCTGGGCCTACTGGAGCCCTGGGTGCCCCCGGTTCGGAGGTGAGCGCACACAGGCGCCTGTGGACACAGCCAACAGGACAGTGGGGGAGTGGGGGGTGTGGAACCCTGGGTAAGGGGCCCCCAGGCAGCAGAGGCCCCTCCTCTTCTCCAGCTTCTACGGGCCTGTGGGGGTTAGGGGTGTGGGAGTGGTCCAGGGAAGATGACTCCTGGGAGGGTGTCACCCACTGGCCTGTCTAAGCCCCCTGCCCCAACCAGGGTGGGGTGAAGGGCAGGCCTGAACTCCCCAACCCCACTCAAGACTGAGCTGGGGCTGTGCCTGTGAGGCCACAGTGAGGAGGGAAGTCTCAGCCTGGGACTGGGTTTTCCAGTGCGTTGAGGGATTATTTGCCTTTGATATTTGAGGAGGGTTCGAAGACAGCTGGGATCATGGGTCCAACTGAGAATGGGACACTGGGCTGAGGCTGGTGACTGGCCCTGGGGAGCTCTGCTGGTTCACTTCAGCCCTTTCCATCTCCCCAGGAGCGGTTTCAAGTCAAGAACCCCCCGACAGCCTACATCCAGAAGCTGAGGAGCTACCTGGAAACTGGAGGCGTCAGCCGAAAGGTGGCAGCTGACTGGATGTCCAACCTGGGGGTACTTGCCTGCCCCTTTCACTCTATCCCTCTCCCTCTCCAGCTTCCAAGTTCCGGGCAGCTGGAGTAATAGTGTGTCAACTTTTCTGAGGGCTTGTCTGTGTGTGTGTGTGTGTGTGTGTGTGTGTGTGTGTGTGTACGCATGCGTGTGTCTTTGCCAGGGACAAGGGCAGGCATCCCCTGGGACAGGTTCCTGCGCATACGTAGTATGTGCTTGAATGACTACACGTGTGTGCTGTGCTGTCTGTGCATGAGTGTCCACGTGTGGCTGTGTGTCCTGTGTGCCCACATCTGGATTCCATGGATAGTGTGTGTGCATGGAGGTATGTGTGTGTGCACATGGTGTATCCACGCATGAGTGTGTGTGCACCTCGAGTGCCTTGCGTGGGGGAGGATTTGTGGCCTTCTCTGAGAATGCTTATTCTGCTGGGCAGGTGTGTGGAGGTGGTGGGGGAGGCCGCGCGTGAAAGGCCAGTCGTGGGAGGGTGGGCACTGCTGGCTGCGGCTTTCGGGGGAGCCGGCCTCCACCCACAGACTCCCTGTTCTTGGCCCCCAGTTTAAGAGGCGAATTCAGGAGTCCACTCAGGTGCTGCGGGAGCTGGAGATCTCCCTGAGGACCAACCACATCGGGTGAGCAGGGCTCGGCTCTCCCTCTTGGATGGCCCAGAAGGGCTCTCCCTCAGGTCGCGCCTCACACAGGCGGTGGGCCACCTCTGGGCAGGTGTCCAGACAGCTTCTCTGTCTCTTCTCCTGCCACCCCCTGCCTACCCCTTGAGGCAAGACTGGGCCAGGGCTCTGCCCAGGCCCCTGGCATCCTGTAGGATCACCGGGTCCCTGAGGCTGGGCTGGTTGGTGTCTTCCTGAGAGAAGGGCTCTGTGCCCATGGACAGGCCCTCCTTCTGGGCTGGAACTCAGCAAGCCCCGTCCCACAGGTGGGTGCAGGAGTTTCTCAATGCGGAGAACCGTGGCCTGGATGTGCTCTTGGAGTACCTGGCCTTTGCCCAGTGCTCTGTCACGTAAGTCCTCCGGGGCCCCATGTGGCTCTGTGAAGCCCAGAGCCCCCTCCCCTCGGTCCCCCATTTCTCTGACCACTTCAGGCAGTGCAGCCCAAGCCCACCCTGAGCCCCTGCACTGGACAGGGAGCATGGCCTGGGCGGCTTGCTTGTCGACCCATGGTTCTCTCTCCTCCTGCTATCTCTCCTCCGCCCACCCCCTTATTGTCTTGCAGAGCTGTTTGTCTCTTGGACCTCCACCACCCCTCTCTTAAATGCCCCTGCAATGCCACACAAACCTGCAGGTATGACATGGAGAGCACAGACAACGGGGCCCCCGGCTCGGAGAGGAGCAAGCCCCTGGAGCAGTCGGTGGAAGATCTCAGTAAGGGTCCACCCTCGTCCTTGACACCGCAGCCCAAGAGTCGCCACCTGACCGTCAAGTACGTGGGCATCGAGCAGGGTGGAGAACAGAGAATTCACGCCAGACCACTGACTCAGCCATTCCCCCTAGGGTCTTTGCGGGGTGGAGGGAGGGGTAGCCTGGCATTGAGAACGGAGTAAGGACCTCACACAGGGCTGGGGGGTGAGTGTGTTGAGAAGCCTTGCAGTGGGCCCCACAAGGCTGGAATGTGGTGGGTCTGGGCTCAGGAGGGCATTACTGGGTCAGTGGGACCGACTTGAACCCATCTAACCCCCTGTTTTCTCCCATGTGGCCTCCAGGTGCCCCCCTTCTCCCCGGTACGTAGCTGGTGGCAGGCGCATGCTGATCTGCTCCCTGGGTGTGGAGGGCTGGGGAGGCTCAGTGCACACCTTTGGGTTTGGCTGCTGATATGTCACCCCGCACTAACTTAGGGTGTCCGTCCTGCTGTGAGGTGGGGAGAGGGGAGGACGTGGCCCTGGAGCCTCATGTGGACCCGAGCGTTCTCCCTTCTTACTTAGGGTCTAGGAGACCAACTTCATATTAAGCCCCAGAGTCTCACAATGTTTCTTTGTGCAGTCATTCATCCAACAGCTATTTTTTGTAACACTTACTGCATACAAGGTACATGGCAGGTTCTCAGGAGACAGATTACCCTGCCCTTGGGAGCCCCTGCTTAGTAAGGGACAAGTGTGGCAGGCTGTTGTGGAAGTATGGCTGGGAGCTCTGAGATGGGAGGAGGCCTCAGGAAGGCTTCCCAGAGTGATGGCACTGGAACGAGGTCTGCAGACGGGGATGGACTTCGCAGGAAGCACTGGGACAGGGAAGGGCATTCTAGGCAGAAGGAATGGCATGAGCAAAGACTCAGAGGCGAATGGGAGCAGTGATGGGAGAAAGGTGATGTGACAGATAGGCAGGAGGTGGGGCCTACCAGCGCTGTTGGACACGTGATAGAATTGTCACAGGAACTGAGGTGAAGTCACCACTGCCAGTTCTGTGTCCATGACACAATCACAGATCTCAAGCACATTCATAGCACTTACTGTGTGCCAGGCATGATACTAAGCTCATTTTATAGACCCAACAAACCTATCAGGAAGGTACTGTTATTTCATGTTTTAAAAAGAATTCTTGGCACGCCCTGGTGGAGCAGCGGTTAGGTCAGTCACCTCCAAAAGAGCTCAGGGCACATACCCTGGGTTTGAGTCCCGGGTCTCAGGGTGCATGTGTGGAGAGGGGAACAACCAGTGTGAACAACTAAGTAAAAATAAATTAAATTCTTCTTTCTCCTCTCTGCCTGCCTGCCTGCCTGCCTGCCTGCCTTCCCTGCCTGCACCTTTCCTTTAAAAAAAAAAAAAATTTTTTTTTTTTTTTAAGAAAAGAGGGGACATCTTTATTTAGTTGTTCATTTTGGCTTTTTACTCCGGCCCCAGGTCTCAAATCCAGGTACTTGGACTTATGTGGTTGGCACGCCAGTGTCTCATGCCTGAGCCACACGGGTGTGCCCCAGGGACTGTTTTACCAGCACTGTTTTACAAATGAGGAAACAGGCACAGGGAGATTAAGTAATTTGCCTAGTAATTGCTAAACTGGGATTTGAAACCCACTCATTCTGAATGAGTAGCTGGCTGCTCCCTGCTCCCAGAGGCTTCTGCCCATATGGCCACAATCGCCACCTTGTGGAGAGCATTTCCATGCTGCCTTCTCCCTCTATAGGTCCCCCAAACGCCAACATATGCTGTCAAGGGCCTTTGCTGTCCTGCCCTCAGTTGGCTCCTTGGTTGATAGCTGGGAAGCAGTAGCCTGAGGTTGCAGATGTGCCCCTTCTTCTCTAGGACTATCTGAGTGGTGGGCAAACAGGAGGCTGGGTTTGGGACTCTGACTTCTGCTGCCTCCTCCCCACCCTGCCCAGGCTGACCCCAGGCCACAGCAGGAAGACCATCCGGAATTCCCGCATTGTCAGCCAGAAGAATGACGTTCACGTCTGCATCATGTGCTTGCGCGCCATCATGAACTACCAGGTTGGCCGGTGGACACCGGGCGGGGGCCTGGGGGGCCAGGCCCATCCTCACTGGGGGTTACCTCAGCTGCTGAAATTCTGGGACCTGTTGTCCCCCGTCTGACCCCTACTGGGGAACCTGGGAATCTGGGCTACTGCTGACAAGTCTTGAGGGGAAGCCCGGATTTCTGTGCCCCTTGTCCGCCTCCCCTGGCCAGGTGACCCAGAGTACTAGGACATGGCTGGGGTCACGGAGATGACTCACTGCAGACTTAGGCATCCCACCAAAGGGTGATGGCAGGCCCCTGGGGCAGCAGCTCTGGGTGAAATCACTCCTCCCTCACTGAGCCAGCCTTTGAGGACTCTCTGGGCCTGAGGTGCACAGTCCTGGCTTCTGAACAGACAGGTATTTAAAAAGAGGCGCCAGGTTTTGGCTGCTGTGGATGACGTTGTGATTGGTTGGATACAAAGAACTCCCTAAGCTTGAGGCAGGTAGCGACCAGAATGACATGGCACCAGGGGTGCTGGGCAGGAGGGTGATAGTGGTCCTGGGGGTCTGCCTGGAGGAGCTGACCCCTTCTCTCTCACTAGTCTGGATTCAGCCTTGTCATGAACCACCCAGCCTGTGTCAATGAGATTGCTCTGAGCCTCAATAACAAGAACCCCAGGTGAGGTCCAGGCCACTATCCTTTCTCTAGACTCTCCTACTACTGAACCCTTTGCCCACTGTGTCTCCCCAACTCTCAGGCTCTTTCCACTCCCACAACCAGCTTCCCTCTTCTCCCTCAAGCATGTCTCCACTTGCTGTGCGGCTAAAAGTAGCTTTCCTGTCCCCTCCGCCCCAGGCTCATCTCACCTGGCTAAAGGGTGTGACTGCCTGTTTTTAAGGGACAACCTGAACCTTCCCTCCCCAGAACCAAGGCGCTGGTGCTGGAGCTGCTGGCAGCTGTGTGCCTGGTGCGGGGAGGGCATGACATTATCCTCGCGGCCTTTGACAACTTCAAGGAGGTACTGGAGCCCGCACCAAGCCTGTGCTTGTCCTCTTGTGTTGTTGGGAGCCTCTTTTGGGGGCACTGGGGAGGGTGGGTGGACATTTTGCGAGCACAGGGTGGGGAAGTTCAGAAGGGAAGGTGCAGGGTCATGTAGGGTCACTGCCTGGGGTGACAGGGTCAACTATGGGGATCTGGGGAACCTCTGATGCTCAGCCTGGAAGATCCAAATTGCACATGATCTTGGAGCTGCTGTCTCTGGGTAGCAGGCTTGCAAAAAGTAAATGCCTGGGACTACAATGCATAAAGCAGATGGTCATTCATTCTTTAATGAAGATTTACTGACAACCTGCTGTGACCAGGCAGAGGGTGGGCGCTTAGGGTGCGTCAGTGACCAGTGACGAGAGAAATGAAGAAGGCAAGGTAGACATAACAAAAAATGCGGTAAATAAGCAAATCACTTAGAAAAGGGTCAGTGCTGTAGGGAAGCTCTCAGGGACACTGTGGGGAGAGGGGAGCTGACTGCAGGTGGTCAGGGAAGCCTCATGAAGAAGTTGGGACCTGAGCAGAGCTGTGAGGAAAGTGAGGGACTTGGCAGGTGGATATCTCGAGTAAGATCACATGTGCATGTGCAAAGGCCCTGAGGTGGGAATGTGCCAGGACACCAGTATGACCAGAGTCGGGTAAGTGACTGGGAGGACTGTGAGGAATGGAGAGAGAGTGGAGGTTTTGCACAGAAGAGGGACATAGCCTGACTTGGATTTAATTTGAGAGGAGTGAAGGTGGCAATGGGAACATGGCTTAGCTGGTGTATTTTTGGGGCCTCCCCTTGGATGATAGCCATCCCCTCCACCCCTAGGTATGTGGGGAGCAGCACCGCTTTGAAAAGCTGATGGAATATTTCCGGAATGAGGACAGCAACATCGACTTCATGGTGAGCTCAGGAGACAGACTGGGTAGGGCTACTGTTGGGTACAAGGAGCAGTGGTGGTGGTGGGGGGTGAGGTGGGAGGGTGGTGGTGGTGGTGGGGGCTCCAGGCTCTGCTCCTGCTGCCCGGGGCTGGTAGTTGTGGGGGAGGGGCATGTCAGAGAGAGTGGGTGGTGGGGGAGAGGGAGAGAGAGAGAGGAGGAGGAGGCTGGAGGGAGGCTGGAGGGAGTGGGGGCAGAGCTGGGTTAGTGGGCCCAGCAATGTGGAGAGGAAGACAAAGGGAGACTTGGGATAAATGGGGGGTATAAGGCACTGAGCCCTGCACCGAGAGGGTCATAGACCTGCTCATGTCCCCTGCTCCCAGGTGGCCTGCATGCAGTTCATCAACATCGTGGTCCACTCAGTGGAGAACATGAACTTCCGAGTCTTCCTGCAATATGAGTTCACCCACCTGGGACTGGACCTGTACTTGGAGGTGCGTCCTCTGACCTCCCAGACTTAACCACTAGTCTCCTGCAGATGATGGCTCAGTGATTTGTAGCACTGGTGCTGGGATCTGGCAGACCTGAGTTCAGCTCCTGGCTCTGCCCTTTCCTCCCTCTTTGACCTTGGATAGATCTCTCCTCTCTGAGTCTCATTTTTGCCATCTGGAAAATAGGAGAATCAAAGAAGTCATAATGGCTCCAAATGAGAAGAACAGTGTCTGCTGCATAACAGGCCCCCAGTCTTTGAATCTGTTGTCAGAGACATAAGAATAGGTTCTGGGTGGCCCTGGTTGTGGAGAGTCCCTGCCGTGGGGAAGGTGGGCAGAGGCGCTTCCAGCCCAACCTGAGCAGAGACTGAAGCTTGCTTCCTTGCTCCCTTGGGAGGCTTCCTGGAGGTGTGGGGTCTTTGGGACTGAGTTTTTGAAAGCCAACATTAATAAAGGGTGACAAGCAGGCTAGGCTGACATACCCATGTGATGGAATATTATCCAGCCATTAAAAAAAAGTAGTGGTGACATGTGCTACGACATGGATGTGCCTGAAAATGTGAGGTCAGAGAAGCCAGACACAGAGGCCACATAGCGTGTGATTCCTCTCTGTGAAATGTCCAGAATGGTAAGTTATAGACACAGAGAGACTCTCCGAGACTGCTGGCTGTTAGGGGCTGGGGAGGAGAGAATGGGGAGTGACTGCTAGGTGTAGAGATTGTCTTTCTTTCTCTTTCCTTCCTTCTTTTTTCCCCAAGATTTTTTTGTAAGAGAGGAAAGAAGGGAGAGGAGGAATAAGCATTTTGGAGAAAGGACTTTTTATTTATTTATTTCTGGTTGTTCCCCTCCCTGTGACCCAGCCCCAGGTGGAGAGCCCAGGACCCTGGGCTTTACCGGGTCTATGCCCCACCTACTGGCTTAGTGCCTGAGCTACAAGATGTGCTGAGTTGTTCCTTTTTGATCATGAAAATGCTCTGGAATTAGATAGTGGTGATGGTTATGTAATCTTGTGACTATACTAAAAATTACTGAATTGCAGGCTTTACAGCAGTGAATTTTATGGTATGTAAATTAGATCTCGATATAAAGAAAGACGTTTGCTCTAGTGGAGCAGCAGTGAGCATCCTCCGAAGGATGTAGGCCACAGACCCCTGGGTTCGAGTCCTGGGTCTGGGTGAAAACAACTAAATAAGGATAAAATAAAGTGCTGCTTCCTCCTCTCTCTTCCTGCTGGAGTCCCCACTCACCTTCATTCCTGCCTGCACTTTTTCTTTAAAAAAAAGAAAGAAGAAGGCAGGTAGGGGCTTGGGCCCTTCCTCTGGGCTCTGGTGATGATGGGAGTATTGGGAAGACCCCTCACAGGACCTCACACTGCCCTTTCCATCTGGGGGACAGAGATTGCGGCTCACAGAGAGTGACAAGCTGCAGGTACAGATCCAGGCATACCTGGACAACGTTTTTGATGTGGGTGCGCTGCTGGAGGACACTGAGACCAAGAACGCTGTGCTGGAGCACATGGAAGAGCTGCAGGAGCAGGTGACCCTGGTAAGAGCAGCCCCCGAAACTTTGCCCAGCACATAGTAGGCCCACAGGGCACCAGGCAGCCCTGGGGCACTAGGGCTCAAACGGTCCCAGCCAGGAATTGTGGGCGGTTGCCAGTCCCTGAGTGTGAACCTGAATCCAAATCCTGACCTTTGCGTGTCTTTCTTAGGGAGTGTTCACTGAGCCCCTATGCAAATGCTGGACCTCTGGGGAGCGCAGGTTCCTCCCGTCCCCCGGCCCAGACTCTCACAGCCCGCCTTCACCACCTCCGCCTCCATCCCTCATCCGTGGTGCCGTGGCGCCCCCTCTTGAGAGCACTTTAGTGCCTCACCTACTGGGGTTCAAGCGCTAGGCTCGGCCCACCCCTGGCAAGCGGGGCTGGCGCATCCGGAAGCCTCTCCCAGTCCTCCAAGTAGGCATGCCTGATGCCGCCCCCTCACCGGCGGTACCAGTGCCCTGCTGCGGGTGGGAGCTCACCATGTGTCGGTGCCACAGCTGACAGAGCGGCTTCGGGACGCGGAGAACGAATCCATGGCCAAGATCGCTGAGCTGGAAAAGCAGCTAAGCCAAGCCCGAAAGGAGTTGGAGACCCTGCGGGTGAGCCTGGGGGCCTGGGCTGAGCCAGGGGTGGGCCGGGCTCCCGAAAATAGATCAGCTGGGACTTGGCACTTCCCTCTACCCCGGCAAGAGGATGGGGACCCGGTCAGGCCTGCAGCGGGCACTGACCGCTTCCCCGCGGCTCGCAGGAGCACTACAGTGAATCGACCCCCATGGGCGCCTCCAGGCGTCCCCCTGAGCCTGAGAAAGTGCCTGTCCCCGGCCCGGCGCGGCCCTCGGCCCTGGAGCTGAAGGTGGAGGAGCTGGAGGAGAAGGGGTTAATTCGCATCCTACGCGGGCCTGGGGATGCTCTCTCCATCGAGATCCTCCCAGTCGCTCTGGCAGCTCCTGGCAGCGGTGAAGCCCAGACTCCGGGGGTGCCCACCGGCTCCCCGAGCCCAGGTGCGTGGGAGCTCCAAGCTGGGTGGGGTGTGGATTGGGGAACAAGGCCCTGGAGGGCGAACCCGAGGACATCTGCGGGCAGAGTAGGGGGTGGTAGATTGGGGTTGTGGGCGTGGCTCAGGTGGGTTCGGGTGGGTGGGAACTGAGCCCAGTGCGCATGCGTAGGGCGGTTCGGTGGCGACACGACCTACCAGGCTTAGAAGTTGACAACTGTCTGCCTCTCGGGTTCTTATTGGACTCAGATCCCCCACCTGCAGCAGATCCTGTTCCCGGAGCAGCACCCCCGCCGCCCCCGCCGCTCCCGGCCGGCACCCCCTCCCAGGAGGAAGCCCCGCCCTTGGCGCCCCCACTGGCCCCAGCCCTCCCAGGCTGCGCAGAGCCCCCACCCCCGCCACCGCTGCCGGGAGACCAGCTGCCCCCACCCCCGCCTCCACTTCCCGGCACAGATGGACCGGTACCTCCGCCACCCCCGCCACCTCCAGGAGGTCCCTCTGAGGCCCTTGGAGGGCCCAGCCCAGAGATGGGTCCAGGTGAGTGGGCTGCTCAGGGCTCATGGCTTCAGATGGAGGGGCTTTGGCTTCAGGGTCCTCTAGGGCACTCTGGGGGCCTCCTGGCTGCCCTGTCAGGCCTGTGGGCATTGGTTTCCTCCAGCCACCCCGTGCCCAAGTGTTCACTGCCCCCTCCCTGTTCCAGGAGTGAAGGCCAAGAAACCCATCCAGACCAAGTTCAGAATGCCGCTCTTGAACTGGGTGGCCCTGAAGCCCAGCCAGATCACGGGCACTGTCTTCACTGAGCTCAACGACGAGAAGGTGCTGCAGGTGAGCCTGGACGCTGCTTGCTCCAGAGGGCGCTGGAGGAGGATACTGGAGGAAACGGTGCTGGGCAGGGGCCAGGGTGGGCCTCTGCACCCCATTTTACCGAGTGTGCAGAGATCTAGAGACGCCAGACTGTTAGCACATCTAGTAGGCCGTGTACCTTGATTCCCTGGGAGGCTGCCCATCCGTTCCTGCAGAAGGGCACATCCCTCCCGAGACTGGCCTTTCCTTCCTCCTTTCAGGCATCTCTCCCAACAACACTTTCTCAGACAGCCAGGCCTCAGCCCTTCTACTTCCATTTTCAGTTTTCCAAAAGGGATATGTACTCTTGCTTCCAAGTCCTTGCTTATGCTGTTACCTCTGCCTGTAATGCCCTTTCCTTTTCCCTTTTTTCCCTGGCCACTTCGGCTCTTCCTTTAGTTGTCACGACTTGGGGCCTGGTGCCCTCTTCCTCAGTGCTCCCTGTGCTTTCCATGTCACTCGCCAGGTCCCGTGGTCTAGCTAGGTTACTGGTTTTTCTCCCTGGTGGTCTGGTAGGGGCTGGATGGGGGCTCTAGTGCCCAGCGCAGTCCTCAGCTGGGAGTATCAGACCCCGACCCCGCCCAGCCCCACCTCCTGTCTCTGTGCCCTCAGGAACTGGATATGAGTGACTTTGAGGAGCATTTCAAGACTAAGTCTCAAGGTCCCAGCCTGGACCTCAGTGCTCTAAAGGGTAAAGCAGCTCAGAAGGGCCCCAGCAAGGCCACACTCATCGAAGCCAATCGGGCCAAGAATCTGGCCATTACCCTGCGTAAGGGCAGCCTGGGGGCCGATCGCATCTGCCAGGCCATTGAGACGTGAGTATCTCTGCCTCAGCCTTTTGGGAAGCCCAGGCCCTTGGCTACACCACAGTTACCAGGCAGATTCTAGCAAAGGAACCTCAGTTATGGGGCAGAGTCCATGGCATCATACCAGCTCTAGTCAGGGCGTAGGGGAGGGTCCTGGTTCCCGTTTTCAGACTTAACAGGCCATACTGTGAGTCCATGACCAGACTGAGACCTTCCTATTCCCTCTCTGCCTGCTTGCCTAGCTGTGGGCACTCAGGCCCAGGGATTTACAGCTGGTCATCTGTCACTGATGTTCGATGGGAGCCGGGGCTTCCCTCGACTCTTACCTCTTGATCCCTTAAGTTGTTGGCAAATAGCAAAGACTGTTCATTTATTCAGTCGAGGAAGGGGGCTGGTCTTGCTCTCAAGAACTGGCAGGTGTGATGTGATACCATTCCCTCCTTGCCCCTCCTCAGGTACGACCTCCAGATCCTTGGCCTGGACTTCCTGGAGCTGCTCACCCGCTTCCTGCCCACGGACTATGAGCGGAGCCTCATCGCCCGCTTTGAGCGGGAGCAGCGGCCGGTGGAGGAGCTGTCGGAGGAGGACCGCTTCATGCTGCGCTTCAGCCGCATCCCGCGCCTGCCCGAGCGTATGGCCACGCTCACTTTCCTGGGCAACTTTCCGGATACTGTGCAGCGGCTCATGCCGGTAGGCTGACAGGGTAGCATGGGCGGGGCAGGCCTACCTGCAGATGGGGAGGCAGCAGCTCAGCACTGGCTCTGGGGGGGCTCCTGTGGGCATGTTCCCCACTCTGCCCCACCTTACCTAGCCTCCCCATCCCACTCCCAGCAACTGAATGCCGTCATTGCAGCCTCAATGTCCATCAAATCCTCTGACAAACTCCGCCAGATTCTCGAGGTGAGAGACCGGGGCAAGGGTCTGGGAGGAGACTCATGCCTCGTGCTTGTTCTGAATCGTGTGAGGGGGACCTGGGCCCTGCCCTGCATACCTAGAATGCAGCAGACACGTCCCCACCTCTCACGTGCTCAGGAGGACAGTTAGGCGGGCGGTGGGGGCTGTGTCTGCATCGGACCCTGCCCAAGGACAGGGCCCCCTCTGGGGATTGCTGTGTGACGAGCGGAGCACCCACACCTGCTCAGCGTTAGCTGAGCGGTGTCTCAGGGAACCAGTAGAAATGGCTGCCGGAAAGGCAGTGGCAACTCCGGGAGGAGGAGTTGGCAGCACAGTTTGGGGTAGAAATAGCAGAGGACAAAATTGGGTACCAGTTGTGCGCACGTCACGCACAGACCCACGCATGTGTGTCACAGACCTGCATGGGTGTCACAGGAGTGCACCGGGGACTGTACGCGGGGGGGCTTGTTTCGCCACCTGTCGTGCAATTTACGCTTCAGGGGTTCCCTCAGTCCCACACCCTGCTGAGCCCCTTCTCCCCCAGATTGTCCTGGCCTTCGGCAACTACGTGAACAGCAGCAAACGTGGAGCAGCCTACGGCTTCCGGCTCCAGAGTCTGGATGCGGTGAGGCGGGAGGAGCTGGCCCGGACAGGGGGTGGGGCTGGGGGTGGCTGGGGGTCTGTGGCCCGGGGCTCACAACAGGTCCTCATGCAGCTGCTGGAGATGAAATCAACAGACCGCAAGCAGACGCTGCTGCACTACTTGGTCAAGGTCATCACTGAGAAGTACCCACAGCTCACCGGCTTCCATGGTGACCTGCACTTCCTGGACAAGGCGGGCTCAGGTATGGGGGGAGCACTCCATCCTTGGCTGGGGAGAAGGGGCTCAGCCCGGCGGCTGACAGCGCTTGGGAGAAAGCAAGGGGACCTCGGATGTGACTGGAGAGAAATGTGGCCTCTCTGATTCCCTGCCTCTTGACTGCTGCGCCCCACTCAGTGTCCCTGGACAGCGTCCTGGGGGATGTGCGTGCCCTGCAGCGAGGTCTGGAGCTGACACAGCGCGAGTTTGTGCGGCAGGACGACTGCATGGTGCTGAAGGAGTTCCTGAGGGCCAACTCGCCCGCCATGGACAAGATGCTGGCAGACAGCAAGACAGCTCAGGTGTGCTGGCCGGGCGGCGGGGGCTGCGGTGAAGGACTGCCCGCTGGGGCTGTGAAGCCAAGGCCTGGAGGGGGCCACATAGGGGACACTTTGGGGGAGGGGGCTGCTGAGGGGCCACCTGCTGGAGCTTTAGACATGAAGTGCTTAGTGCCTTTAGGAGTCAGGCTCCAGGGGTCTGTGCTGCTGGGACTGATAGGCCGTGCCCACAGGAAGCCTATGAGTCTGTGGTGGAGTACTTCGGAGAGAATGCCAAGACCACCTCCCCCTCCATGTTCTTTTCCCTCTTCAGCCGCTTCGTCAAGGCCTACAAGGTGTGTGTCTGGTGGCAGGCAGGGACCCTGCAGGCATTGCAGCCTCTCCACATGCACAGTGGGAGGGGTGGAGCTACTTGTCTGGGGAGTGGAAAGAGGGGGCGAGGACCCCCCTCATGAGGACCTACCTTGGCCCCTCAGAAAGCTGAGCAGGAGGTGGAGCAGTGGAAGAAAGAAGCAACTGTCCAGGAGGCAGGGGCCGAGACGCCAGGCGGAGGAGAATGTCCAGCGACCAAGGTAGATGGCTCCCCCGAGGCTGGCACTGGGGGTGCTTGGTAGCCTTCTCCCAAAGCCTTCTGCCCCTCCTCCACATGCCGATACTGAGCACAGGTCTTGCCCGAGGTGAGGACTGCATCCCAGTAGCCGGGGATGGAAATGTGTTCCTTCTGCTCAAGCCAACAGTTCTTACTCTGGGGAACTGGTTAGGTGCTCTAGGGTTTGGTGGTTTTGGGGGGAGGGGACCCCAGAGTTGGAGCTATATACTCTCATAGCTCCACCTCCATCCGCACCCCAGACCCCACCCAAGGTCCGGAGGCAACAGATGGACCTCATCTCTGAGTTGAAACGGAAGCAGCAGAAGGAGCCCCTCATCTACGAGAGTGATCGTGATGGGGCCATTGAAGACATCATCACAGGTGAAGGCTTGGCCGGGCTGCCCCTCCCACTGCCCTTGGTCTGTCCTGTGCTGTCCTCATCTACACCTTCACCCTGCAGCGTGACTGCTTCACGGCCTCTTGCTTCTTTTTCTGTCTTTTTTTCCTTTCCTTCCCGCCCCCTCCAACCCCAGTGCTCAAGACTGTGCCCTTCACTGCCCGCACCGGCAAGCGGACGTCCCGGCTCCTCTGTGAGGCCAGCCTGGGAGAAGAGATCCCCCTCTAGCTCCCCCAGGTATCCAGTAGGCTTGGCCTGTGATCCCAGTGGCTTCCCACAGCCCTGTGGGCCCTTGTGGGGACTGAGTCATGGTGCCCTCCCCTGGGCAATGCCTGACTGGGATGTGCATGAGGGCATCTGGTAAACTAAGCAGCCCCCCTCCCAGTGCATGCGACCTATGACCCTCGGAGGGTGAGGCCTGTGCCCTGGAGTGACTGGGCCGACTCCTGAAGGGTAAACGTGTCTCCTCTTGGCTGCCAGATCTGCGGAACCAGCCCTACATCCGTGCAGACACAGGCCGCCGCAGTGCTCGCCGGCGCCCCCCAGGGCCCCCCCTGCCGGTTACCTCTGACCTCTCACTGTAGCTGCTGCTCACACAGATGGATTCTGCAGGGGGCTGTGTGGGGAGATAGGTGAGGGGAGGAAGCTGGGGCTCAAGGAAGGTGGTCCTCAGCTCCACTGGACCGGGTAGCCCCCGCCACTGCTGTCCCCACTGCCATGGACCCACCTCAAATGGGCAGCGCACCCTCATCTTAACACAGGGAACAGCAGGCCCTGTCCTCCAAAGGCTGCTTGCAGCGCCCTTTCCTCCAACAGCCATACTTAGCCTCAGCAGGAGCCTGGCCTGTAACTTATAAAGTGTAACCACACTTCCCTCCATATGCCTCCAGCTCTGGGGGACTCTCTATGGACCTTATTTTTATATAAGATTAATAAAGATGTTTGCAAAAGACCCGAGTCCCGTTCCGTGCATGCCCACCACGCGCAGTCGTTTGCTCAGCAAAACCTTTACTTGTGTAAGTTCTTCATAGCAGATCTCTGCCAACAGGCTGGCGAAGGGGAGAAGGGTTGCTTCTGCACAAGAGTTGGGGGAGAGGGAGCCAGCTTCGGGGAGCGTGCATGCTCTAGTGACTGGCCCACGGACCCTGCGGGAAGGCGGAGCGGGCTTGCAGAGGGTTAAGGGGGCAATTTGAGTTAGAGACGCCTGGTTAGCACCGCTAGAGCACGCGTGTCTTCTGCCCGACCCCGTTTCCACCAATCCCGCCTCCAAGTTATCAGCACCTTAGTGCGACCCAGAGAGCTCTCCTGGGTCTCGCTGCCGCCTCCCTCTCCACGTGCCCAGTCTCACCGCCCACCCTTCTCCGCGGGTCACGTCCCCTTTGTTTACTCCGCCTCCATCATTCTGCCCCGCCCCCTTTCTCCTGGCCCCGCCCTACCTGCCTAGCCCGCCCCACCTTAGTCCTCGGTTTTCACCTGTACTGCGTGAGCTTGGGGTTCTGAGCTTGGGGCTGCGGAATGCGTAGGACAGGGAAAGTCGGACGTCAGGGCGCGGTGCTTGAGCCCTGGTCTTTTGATCTGACTGCGTCCGCTCCGCCTCCAGGTTAGGTATCTGAGAGTAGGGGCTGCCGGCACCTGGAGAGGAAAAGTAGGGTCCAGTCCTGAGAGTGGGAGCCCAGGCGGGCTGAGAGGCCCCCTTCCTACGGGTCCCTACCCACGACGCACCGGCTTTGTACAGTCCGTGCAGTGAGCGCGCCAGCTGGGCATTGGAGAGGCCACCGAGGCGCGCGGCCTGGCAGAAGAAGTTGAGGCCCACGTGGGCGCGCGCCTTGCGGCCTTGGCCACGGGAGCGTCTCTTATAGCCTAGGTTCAGCCTCAGAGCCCGCTGAGCCTTGTAGTATTAGCTTGAAGGTGAGAAGTGGGGCAGCTGCCTCAGACACCCCCTCCCCGGGTCCTGTCCATCTCACCGGTGGGGAAACCCATGCGGGACAGGGCACCACGTGTGTCTGGCCTGTGGCGAGTTGGGGCCCAGGAAAGGGATCCAGAATCAGTGCTCCTGTCCCTGGGGCAGGAATCAGGGGCCCTCTGCACAGGGCAGCACCCTGGCTTGGAGATTGGTTGGGGTGTGCTCACTTCATCACTGCCTGCACCGACTTGGGGGCCACGACCCCTGCTCATCAGCTTGAACAGCATCTCTAAGAACAGGGTGTGCAGGCCCTGGGGGTCACAGACTGGGCTGTTGCCCACCTGGCCTGAGGGCAGAGAAGGTGGGGGAGGCTAAGCTGGCGTCTCCTCCTGGGCAGGCCCACTCCTGCCCCACCAGCCATGCTCCTCACCCAAGCACTGAGCAAAGCGCTTGCTGTCTGTGAGCATACCCAGGAAGTCTTTGAAGCTTACGGTTCCATCACCTGTAAAGAACGGGGGACGTGGGTGCGGTGGGCAAAGGCCTGCCCTGCATACACATTAGGGGCTTGTCAGTGGTGCCAGGTGTTAGAGGGTCCAGTCCTGCTTCAAGTCAAGCAGTTGAGTAGGGGAGAAATAACTCTTGCCCTGGGGGAGCCCCAAGTCAGGATGAAGACCAACACAACAGAAAGGTTTAGGGGCGATGGGATGGGTATGTTGATCAGGGGCTTGCTGGAGCTTTAAAAGAAGGTCAGGGATTTTGTGAGCAAGATAGGCATTCTTTGGAACTGGAGATGGGGGAGGACAAGAGAGCAGGGTTGGGGCACCCACCGTCCAAGTCTGCCTGCCGCAGAGCCTCACACATCTGTTGGGGGCTCAGCTGCATCCCCACATGACGCAGGGCGGTCTTCATGCTGCGCATGTCCACAGTGCCCGTGGGGCTGGAGCTGAAGAGTTTGAAGACATCCTGGAATGCTGGGGGGCAGCAGCAAAGTGAACCACACAGAGAGGAACACGATTATCTGCCCACTCTAGCACATGGGACACAGGACCTGGGTCACTCTGACTCCCTGGCCACTGTAACTTTTAAAATAAAGAACTGTAGCTACTCTGTTGACTGTGAACTGCCCATTCAATCCTCACAGCCACAACTCATGTTTGAACATGTTTGTGTGAAAAGCTTTCAAGACCCGTGTCAGCGATCACACCCCAGCAGCCGCAACGCTGGGCTTTGAAGTCCGCTGCCAGCTCTGGAGCTAAGGTTCTAGGATTCCAGGAGCCTTACTGGCACCTGGTGTGAAGCAGGCTCTAAAATTAGTGGTGATGGAGAAAACGATTTCGCTCTGAGGGGGCCAACAGCAGGGCATGGTCTTTGGGGTAACACTGGGGCTTCCCATATGTAGAAGTGGGCCCTACCCCCACAGCCCCAGATCTGGGGAGCAGAGTACTCATTTTTCCTCCTCTTCGTTCTCTAAATGTCCCTCCTTCCTTCCTCCTTCCATCCTGTTCATCCAGCCACCATCCAAATACCTTATGACCCACCAATCTACACACACACACACACACACACACTCGTACACACATCAGTAAGCCCTGCGATCATAGACATGGGTAAATTAGACTGACATGGAGGGGCGCTTACAATCATCAGCTTCTTGTAGGAACCCCAGCCTCCCACCCGTAGTTTTACTCTGACCACTCCCAATTTTCCTCCCTGCTCCCAGCCCTGGGGTTCTCACCTGCCAGCTGCCTGCGTGTCAGGGGCAGCATGTTCTCATCTGCAAAGCTGCCTCAGGGGAAAGAGGTTGGAAAGAACTTTGCACCCTGCCAGGGCCAGGCAGGCCTGACCCCCCCTGTCCCCCTGTCCCCCAGACCTGGGCTCCAGTCCTCGCCCTCACCTCTGAAGAGCAGCACCTGGGCCTGACAGCACCGAATGGGTAGCTGCAGGGCCTTTGAACTCCCTTGCCCTCTGAGAGGCCTGCGAGGCCCCCATGGCCAGGGCTGCTGCTGCCTCCATCTTGGTCAGCAGCCTCCCCTTCTGCACCCTACTGGCCTGCTCCTCCCCTGGGTCTCTTGTGAACAGCATTAGAGGCTTCTGTGGAGGCCTTGGAGGTGGGGAGAAGACAGAGGAAGGGGCCTAGCTCACTCAAGTGCTTAAGATTCCAAGGAACCTGGGACCACCCCCTCCCAGGAACAGCCACCCCCCACCCCAGCCAGCACCCACATTCGTCTTCCAGAGAATTCTGGGAGCAATATCTCGCAGTAACAGACCCTCCCCCGGCTCTAGTCACCTGTGCGTTTTCTGTGCCGATGGGCATCTCTTGGTCTTCCTCTCTCTGCTGCCTGAAAGGCAGAGTCACAGGCTTTGAGGCTGGTCCAGCACCCCCTCCCCACACACAGGGGCTGGCTTCGGGGTAGGCTTGAGCATCTTTTGACAGAAATTCACTCTGGCCCCCACTCCAGGATGCCTCCCTGTGGGGCACGTGTAGCTTTATTCTTTACAGTTTCTGCCTCCCTTAAGGCATGTAATTTGCAACTTGGGAAGCCGAGGCAAGAGGCAGAGGCCCAGGGGAGAAGCAGGCCCCTGAGTCCTGATGCTGGGTGGGAGGGCAGGGTCAGCCCAAGTCAGACCCTACCTGACCCAGGAGGTATTCCCACCTCCTCCTCCTCCTCCAGACAAGGCACACCAACAAGCCACATTTAGAAAAGACTCCAGGGAGAGGCGTTCCACAGCGAGGTGACACTTCTGAGCTGTCCCTGCCCCGACGCTGACCTCTACCTCTCCTCTCTGTTCCTCCTTCCAGCCTCCTGACCCTTCTCCTCTGGCCCATACTGTTCTTAATGGCTCACTCTTCCCAGTTCTACTCTCTCAAGCTCTTGAAGATGTGCCAGACTGGGCTTTGGCTTGTTAGGGGACCTTGCCCAGAAGTGGGTCTCCAGGGGGATGGGGGCCCAATCCATGGGGCTGCCTCCCTCTTTTTCTCCCAGACTTCCCTTTCCATGCTCATGTCCATCTCCACACCCAGAATTCTTTTCCTTCCTCTGCTGCCTTTTCTCCTCTTCCAGAAGCTTCCCCACATTGCCACCCTCCCCTGACACGGGAGGGTGTGCATTCAGGCGCACGTATTGGGTCAAAGGCCTGCGCGTTGCTACGTGCTGTGCGCATGTCTGTGTGCGTGCGCCTGCGCCGTCTGAAAGTGCACCAGTAGGCGTGGCTCCCGCGACATCTTGGCGCACATCAACGCAAGGCCGTCTGCTTCCTTCTTCTCCTCCCTTCAAGTCCCTGGACACCATCCCTTCCCGGTCAGACCTTCCAGGGAAGAGCAGCTGGAGCTCTCCCTTCAGACAGGAGGCCTCGCCTGACCCCCTCACCCTCCCAGCTCGCTCCTCAGGTGATCCCAGTGCCATCCCGGCTTTGGCTCAAAAGGGAGCCCCATCTGAAGATCTGAAGCTGGAGCCTCACAGAGGGCGCTGAGGCCTCCCGAGGATGAGCTGTGATTCTTGGCTGCTGGCTTTGAGGTGGGATGTGTCAGTGATGTGAACTACCCTTGGGGAGCCAGCAGGGGCACAAAAGGGTGGCAGAGGTTGGGCGTGGGTGCGGCAGGTGGGATTGGGGTAGCGAAAAACAGGGTGGCATCCCTAAAATACATCCAGACCAGGATGCCACAGCCAAGTGAGCTCACGGGTCCAGGAGCGTTTGCACAAAAAGTCTCAGCCGGGGGCCAGCACTGGAGCCTTTTACTGTTAGTTTTTGTTTTTGTTTTTTTTCCTCTCATTTTTTTTTCTAATCATTTCTTTGGGGAAGTGGGGGATGACAGCTTTAAATGGATTTTCAGCAATAATGGATTCCCTTTCTTGGTTCCCGGCACTGAGCTGCAATGCAAAAGGGCGAGAGTCACTTGGGCCCCGGTGGGAGGGTTGGGGGAAAGGGGTGACCTTAGCTCTCTCTGAAGAGGACACTGGGCAGGAGGGCGCCTTCCTGCTGCAGCTGATGCTCTGTGGTGTCCGCATGTCACCAGGAAGCAGGGCTTATCGGTGAACCCTGGCCCTGCCGCTCAGCTCTGTGGATATGTCCTGGGCCCAGGGCTGGGCCATAGGTCTCAGCAGGGCAGGTATTTCCCATGAGGGTAAGAGTGAGGCCATCCACCCTCTGGGTGGGAGCCTCTTGAAGCTAGAGTGGCCCTTTCCACTTGAACCCACCCTTGGCCTGGAGTGCTCACCCGCCATTGTCCCCTGGTCTCCAGTCTTAGCTTTGGCACTGCACCTCGGTCCACTGGAAGCTTGTCTCCAGCAGCCTTTATGAGGTCACTGAGGTGGAGACATCACAGCCCACCCATCCCCCACCCAGCCTCTCATTCCATGGTCCTCCCCCCCCCAACCTGGCTGCACAGGGAGGGGGTCCACCCATTCATCCTGGCCTAGTCGGCCCCACTCTGTGGGGGGACGCTGTGAGCCAGCCTACTTACTCTTTGTCTTCTTGCTGTGGAGGGGACATGACTGGTGCCTGCATCAATGTAACTTCCCCTTCAGTAGTGGTCTTTTTGACCCCTGGCTTTCTGAAGTCAAGGTAGGAGAGAGGAAGGGTCTTGTCTTTCTGCTTCCAAGCTTGCTGCGGCTCTCCAGCTTCCAGCGGTTTTGCTAGCAGCTCTTCAGTGAGGTCTTCCTGCTTTGGCGGGTCCCCAGTGGGCTGGGTGGCATGATCTACCGTGGGCTCTGTAGAACATTCCTTGGCCTTCTGGGCTGGAGCTTTGATCATGTGCCCCAGATTGGGCAAGTCCATATTGCTTGAGGAGGCCATTGCCAGGGAGGATGCAAAGTTGACCAGCTCCACCAGACTGATGGCTGATGTGGGTCTTGGGGACACGGGGTGCTTTGGTGGCTGCTGGGGCTCTGAGGCTGGAAGAGCTGGCTGGGCCGTGGTGGTCTGGAGCTGCTGGTCCATCTTGGGGACCGACACCTGGTTGCAATGGCTGGAAGGCTCACCCTGGATTCTCCTGTCAGGTGGCATGCTGACGATGTCTTCCTGGCTGTGCTCGGAGGCCTGGATGAACTTGTCTGCCCAGAAGAGGTGTTTGGAGGTCTGTACACGGATGGAGTGGTGCTTGGTGCTCAGCCGGTCCTCCTCGGTGGAGCTCAGGTAGCTGGAGTTTGACTTCACACTCCATGGGCTGATGTCCTGTGTGATGTCTTGCTGCTGGAACCCCTCTGTGATGGGGACGACGGGCTCTGTCGTGTCCTCCAGTTGCTCAGGCTCTTCAATGTCAGCCTCCAACTTGGGTGCCACGTCCAGCGTGGCCTCAGGCTGCAGCTCGGGCACCAGCTCGGGCACCAGCTCCAGCTCCGGGACTTGGTTTGAGTCCGTTTCGTGCTGGGACTTGGGCTCCAACTCTAGCAGCTCTTTTTCCAGCTGAAAGGTTTCCACAAAGCTGAGGCATCAAGAGCTGGCCCTGGCCCCCAGCTCCTCCTGGGACCATGTCTCTGACCCTCTTGTCTGCCCTTACTGCCTCCCCTCAGAAACCGCCTGTGACAGGGAGGTGGTGTGGGGGGGCCCCAAGTGGATCTGGGGGCCCACCCTGGCCAAGGGTAGGGACTGCTCAGGGTCTCAGGAAGATGCCTTAAGGAGCGCTGCCCCTGCCTACTACCTCCCCACGAGAGGTGCCCCTGCCCGGGGTCACTACCTCTGTTTCCTCTTCCTCTTGTGGCACCTGGGACTGGTCTGCATCATGACTAAAACAGAAAGAGACAGGATGATGACAAGGCTCCGTGGTTGGGTGGCTTCAGGGGGTAGGTGACCTCTGGAGCCCTAAGGGACCCTGCCTTGTACAGGGCTTGGCAAGATGCCCCCAGCTCATCTGTCCCCCAGGTGTCCCTGCACTCAGAGAGGGATTGGTTGGTTGGAGATGAGGCCCAGGAATCGTCGTTCTAATCAGCATTCCTGAGCGCCAGGCCAGCAACCTTGCAGCACCAGTGTCCGGAAAAGTGCCTCTTCACAGAGAAGCCCAGCGCGATGTCCCAGCCATGCCCCCAGCCCCACGCAGCCCCCGTTTGGCGACTTAAGCAGCAGAGGTGCATGTGAGGGGTCCCTCAGTGCTCAGCCCTTGGGGCCCCTCTCCTTTCTTGGCACCTGTCCTCCACCTCGGACAGAGTCGTCCTCAGAGCAAGGCAGCTGAGGGTCAGTTTCCATCCATGCCCCTGGGAGTGTCTCACCACCCCTTTCCTCCCATGTCTGGGGCTGGAGGCAGAAGGGTAAGTGGGTGGTGGGGCCCCTGCCTCACCTTTTGTCCCAGATGCTGCCCATGGGGAGAGATTTTGGGTTGGGGTACGTGGGAACTTGGCAGGGGTGGAAGGGGGTGAGGATTGTTCTCTGAGGATGGAGGAGGGAGCCTGTGACAATGGGATGGGCTCTCACTTTGTTTCCACAATGTTCACTGAATTCTTGCTACAGCAGGGAAATCCGTTGGCACCTGGCAAGGAGAAGAAGACCAGGGAGCTGGAGGTGGGGACAGGCCCTGAGGGGGCATTCTGGAGACCCCAGGCCAGGGGTGCCACTCTGGCTTCCTCCTCCCCTCTTTTGCCCCTCAGCTCCACTCATCTGCCACCCCCGGCCCCTGCTGCCCACCCCTCCTGTCCTCACACTCCCTTGACTGATGTCACCAGCCCTTCCCACCATGTTGGCAGGTTTCCCTTCACTCTGACTGTCCCTGTTCCTCCTCTGTCTTCATTCAGGATGCAGGCTGGCAGCATTCACTTCCATTTATGGAGGCTGCTGTAGCCCAGGCATTGTGTTGAGCATTTTCTGTGTTTTATCTCATTGATTCAACACAAAAACGAGAAGAGATTCATTTGTTCAAGGTCCCTCAACTGACTGTGGCTACAGTCAGGACCTGATTGCAGCTTTGACTTGAGAAACTCTCAATTCCCTGCCTGAACGACTGTCCTATCCAGGAGCCTGTAACCATGTGAGTCCCCATCACAGCCTAGACGAACCCTCCTCAGGGGCCTCCTGCCCCTTGGCCCCCTTTCTCCACTGGCTGTGGTTGGCCAGGCCTCAGACCTGCTGCTCACCCTCCCCTGGCCTCTCCTAAAGTCTTTTCTCTCTTCCCCACCAGGTCTTTCACCCCGTCACACCCTGGGATCATTCATCTTCAACCCCAGGCCAGGAGCTTACTCTGAGGTATGCTGACACCTATCTGTTGCTTCATGAGCTCTGATCACCATCTGCAAAGGAGATGGAGTGGCTCCTGTGGTGGGGCGGGGGGTGGGGGAGCCTCCCCCAGTGTCCTCTTTGGAGCTTGTGTGTTTTACTGGAGAAGTTTCTTTTTCATCCTCTAGGACTGGAGGGCACCAGGCTGTCCCATTCTCTGCTCCCCAGAGTAGTAGATAGGGGTCGATACTGAGGCCATCATGGCAACGGGCAAGCTGGGTCCCATGAGCCTGGAGTGTGGCAGGAAGTGACTCTTGGCTCTGGTTGAGAACTGCTCTCGGGATTGTGTCAGGATCAGAATGTGTTGTGGCCCCCTCTGAGGGGTGTAGAGGCTGCTGGTGCTTGTTGTCCATGTTGGAGTTCTTGCAGGCCTGGCGTGGGCGACTGGGATTTAGATCTGTCCACTTTCTCCTGGGTCTGGGGGTCTTGGATCAGCAGGGTGGCTGGGTGAGCAGTGCACCACCATGGACAGGCAGCTCAGTAGTCTCTTCAAAACCCTCCACCCCTCTGCCATGCTTCTTCCCACGCCCCCTTTTTCTATCCAACTCTACTGCACCACTTCTCCAGGCTTCTGACCTCACAGTCTTCCTTTTCTTGCTTTACAAGCTTTCCTGGGCAATTTAATCAGCACCCGCTGCCTTATCCCTTTTATGAGTAATAACTGGATGTAGCTAGCAGGAGAAAGCATTGTGGTGCAAACCTCACAGTAGCAAGCAAAGCTGGAAGAACAATTGGAGGTTGATTCAGCTTGGGACCTCTGTACCCACCTTGGGAATGTTCTCTTAAGCTTTCAAGTGACTGTCTGTAGTATGTGAAGCAATTTGTAGTTTCAGTTGCTGGTTGATAGTCTCTAGAAGTATAATGATCTTGAATCTTGCAACCATACCAAAGTCTTTTTAGTTTTAGTAGCTGCTGCTTTTTCTTCTCCTCTTCCTTTTTTTTTTGTGTGTGGGTAGGTTCCAGAGGGTTTATTATATAAACCATGATGAGCGTGACTCAAAACAACTTTGCTTCCTCCTTCCCAATCTGGTTGTCTCTTACTTCCTTTTAATTGTCTTATTGCATTGAGAACAATTTCCATTACAGTGTGGAATAGAGTGGACATCCTTGATTTGTTCCTAAACTTAGGAGGGGAACACTCAGATTTCACTTTTAAGTATGATGTTAACTGTAGTTTTTCTCATAGGGGTCTTTTATCAGGTCAAATAAGTTCCTTTCTATTCCTAGTTTACTTATTTTTTAATTAGAGAAAGGATGTTGGGTTTTGTCTGATGCTTGTTTGGTATCTAGTGAGATAACCACATGGTTTTTCTTTTCTATTCTGTTAATAGGCTGAATATATTAACACATGAATAATTTTATATATTATTCCATTAATTCTTTCATAGTGTTTATGCAAAAGTAAATTGATTTATAAATGTTAAATCAATCTTGCCATTCCTAAGTAAGTCCCATTTGATCATGTTGTATTAACTTTTTTATTCATTGTTGTATTCGATTTGCTAATTCTTCTTAGAAATGTCACATACATGTTGATGAAGTATGTTGTGGTAATGTGCTCTTGTAATGTCTTTGTTAAGTTTTGATATTAGAATGATGCTGGCTTCCTAGAATGAGAAAAGAAGTATTCTCTCTTCAGTTTCCTAAAAGAGATTATAACATTATTATTATTTCTCCTTGTATTTGGTAGAAGCCATGAGCGAGGCTTGTGGATATGGGTCTGGAGTTTCCTTATAGGAAGACTGTTAATTGCAAATTCAACTTTAAAAATAGATACAGGGTTATTTAACTTATCTACTTCTTATTGTGATGAAGTGCACATAACATAAAACCGCCCACCTAACTATTTTTAAGCGCACAGTTGTGCATCGTGAGGAGCACTCACATCCTTGTGCAGGCATCTCCACTCTCCAGCTCTAGAACAGTTATTTGTTAAGTGAGGTTTTTGAGTTTGTATTTTTTTAAAGGAATGGGTCATTCTATCTAAGTTGTCCAATGTGTTGGATAAGTTGTTCATCATCTTATTCCCTTATTAGCCTCTTCTCTGTAGAATCTGCAGTGATGTCACCTCCTCTTTCAGTCCTCGCAGTTGTCTTCTCTTTGAACCCCTGCCCGTTTTGGCTGGAGAATCATTCACGTGTTGATGGTCGTGAGCCAGGCAGAGGTATGTCTGATTCCTTCCTGTGATTCCCTAAAGCAGCATCTCCCAGGCAGTAAGTAGTGCGGTCACAGGCTCCCAGTTAGATTTTATAATTATATGGAAATATATTTTTATATTATATGGACAACCAAGCATCACCAGACACTTGAGGAAGCTGACAACATACAGGCAGCAGACCAAGAGAAAAGATGACTCTAGAGGACAGAGGTAATGTCAGAAACAAAAGAGCACAAAGAAAAATTCTAGTCGTCTTCAGAGATTTAGATGCGCAATAGTATATGTTGCGTGTAAAAGCTAAGAACAGGATATTTATAAAGAACTAGAAAAACAGAGTGCCTTATCGGGAAATAAAAGACTTATCCCAGAAAGTAGAGTTAAGACAATATGTAGTGCACCCTGGTGGCCTAGTGGTTTAAACCAGCCACAGTCCATATACATCCCAAGGTCCCTGGGTCTTGACCCCACGAGGAACAACTGAATAAAATAAAGTGCTTCTTCCTCCTTTCTCTTTCGGCCTGCCTGTCTACTTGCCTTCATTCCTGCTTATTCCTTTTCTTTTAAAAAAAAGACATTGTATAAGAGAAAGGATCAGGAGGAGTTTTAGAATTCCTGAATAGACTCTAGAGTCATGGATGTTATAACACTTCTGACTTATAGAAAGTAGATTCAGAAAGAATGGAGAACATGGGAGAAGAAGAAAACTGAAAGCAGTCTTTGGCTTCACTGAAAGGGTTCACTGAATTTCTAGCACTCCAGAAGTCACAAGATTCTTGCTGTGAAAGTTCATTGTATCAGGAACAAATAATTCCTAAATGGCTTCTAAAGTGGAAAACCAGTCACTTACAAGGTGAAGAAAATCATACAGAATCAGCAGCAATGACTGACTTAAAAATTCTGAGGAAAATGGTTTTTAATCCAGAATTTTATATCCAGCCATACTATCAGGCATGGGTTAAAAAATATTCTTCTTTTTCTCTCGCTCCTATGAGGTTGTGCTAAAACAAAACAAAGATGATAAAAAGAGAACTATCAGGGAGATAGTAGAAGTGTGTCCACCCCAGGAAGGCAGCTAGGTCCCAGGATGTTACTGGATGGGGCCAACGACAGCACACACCGGTGACAGAGAATGAAGGGTTCTGGGCAGTAGACTTCTGAAATGCAGAAAACCTGATAGAATAGTTGATTAGACATAAAGGTTGAAGAAAACTATGTCTATGAGCAAACCAAAGAGTACAGAGAAAAGGCAACTCAAAATTCCAGGAAAAACAAGCCATATGAAAAGGTCATCGTCTCTCGTTGCTCTGCAGTGAACAGTCATTATGTAGTCACGATGATGTAAATCCTTTTAAGTCACTCAACTTTTAGAATCAACATCTAGATGAAATTTGGGAAAAATAATTGTGGCTAGGGGACAATGTAAACACCACCAGTTTTTATATTTAAACAATAAAAATACCAGTTAGAGTCTTCTGGAGGTGGAAGGCAGGGAAGAAAGCTCAGGGAAAAGACAGGAGCAATAAAAATTTCATCTGACTTTTGTGGGATGTCAGAAGATACTATCTCAAGCTGGGTGTGTCCTGGTGGCCTATCCATTGTGGTATAGTCTGCATACATCACAGCGTCCTGGTTCAGGGCCAGGGCTGGGGAAGGTGGGTTGAGGGTGGTGGCCAGGTTGGATAACTAAATAAAATGGAGTGCTTCTTCCTCCTCTGTTCTGCCTGCGTCTGCTGCCTTCATTCCTGCCTGCACCTTTCCTTAAAAAAAAAAAAAAAAAGATTTCTAAAGATGATGAAAAGATGAAAACAGAAGTTTATTAAATTTACAAAGGTTATCAGCAGATCTAAAGACGGTGTGGGGAGGATAGGGGAGGGAGAGGCTTTAGAACACTGTCTAGAATTGCTGAGTCAAGAAGACAAGAAAGGGCCTGTAAACTTTGCAGATAAGGCAATCAATCAGAAAACCAGTTCAAATCAAGCAACTGTGGCAGCTCTGCGGGGAGAGGCTTGGGATGTGGGGTAGGGGAGTCTTGCTTTCCATTCCTAAATAATTCTTTAGTGCTGTTTTAACCACGCATAGATTTCTTTGGTAAAGTTAAAAGACATATTGACCCCAGCTATGGGCCAGGCACAGCGCTAGGAGCTGAGGACACCGTGATGAACAAAGTGCCCCTCTGGAGTTAAAGCAGAGAGCCCAGTCTCTGTTGCTTACTCCCCGCTTTCCTGAGTCTAAATCCAAATTCCAGGCAGCCATTGTACATTTCCCCCAAAGGGCACCCCTACTTCACCTTGTCACAAACATCCTGAGTCCTTGTCAGAGCCCGAGCTGTCCCCTCCCTTGTTTCCCATTGTGATGAGACTCAGGGCTCCCCTCCTCCTAGAGGGGTGCTGGACTCAGAGTTCATGCAGTCACTCCCACACCCCTACAGACAGTCTCTGAGCAAGTGGCCTCTTGAGGACCCTCAATTGGAGTCTTGCAAAAGATGGATGCTCAAAAGTCCACATAAAGAAGTGAATCCTTTCTCTCTCTCCTCCAAACCTGGCAGCCTACCCTCCACGTCTTCCCTCAAGTTCATGTCCTGTTTGCTTAAATGCCAGCACGGGAAACGGCTCTGCACGTCTGACGTGTCTTCCTTTCCAGCGCTCATCTCTCTATGACCCTTTTACCTTGGCTTACCCTTCATCTTACCACCTCAGTTAGAAACCTGGGTCCGTTGTGACCTTACTCCTCTAGCTTACAACCTTTCTACCGCTGATGCTGACCCTGTGCGCGCCCCTTTCTCCGCCCCGCAGCCTGGCTCCTCGTCTCCCAACACCGAAGGCAACGCAAGTCCCGGGCCTGCTGCACGCTTCGCGTGTGCACGGTGCTCCCCACCCTCCCTGACGGACGAGGACGCGGGCGCGCGGTCACACAGCTGTTAGGATCAGTGCTACCACCTCCACACGGGTCTGACGGGCTGCGACCCATAACGCTGCCCGCTGTGCTGCTTGGAGTCTCGGTCTTTCAACTGACCTGCCACCATAGTGTCCTCCAGCCTGTTTCTCGATGACCCCCGAGTGAGTCTGTGGGGTCATATCTGCCTCTGATCACATCCAGACTCTGTAGTGGCCTCAGATATCCTGTACAGTCTGCCCTCAGCCTTCTTTTTTCATGTTTCCCAGGCTCCCTGCCTCGCCCCGAGCCCCAGCCACCCAGGAGCACGGCATGCCCTTTTGTACCCACGGCTTTTTGCACGTTATTACCGATACCCAGAAAGTCTCTCTTCTGGCAAAATCCTACTCATGCCTGATAGCCCAGCTCCAATCTCCAGTCTGACGTATCTAGCAGTCCAATCTACAATTTGTTGTGCTGGTCCTAGGTCCCAAACCTGGGTCCTTGGGCTTTACGTGGCCCGTACCTTAGCGGCCTAAACACCTTAGCCACAGGCTGCACCTGCTCGTCAGACTCAGGCCTTAAGACAAGAGCAAGCCTGCAGTGGAAGCAATAAAGACTACACAGCTGGCGTGCCCTGGTAGAGCAGCGGTTAGGTCAGTCTCCTAGGAAGGAGCACAGGTCACATACCCCTGGGTTCTTGAGCGGGGGTGTGGAGGTGGGGTGGGGGCGTGTGGGGGTGGGGGGTGATGGAGAAAAGAATGTAAACAACTAAATAAAACAAAATAAAGATTCCTCCTCCTCTCTCTTCTTGCTGGCCTGCCTACTTGCTTTCATTCCTGCCTGCACCTTTCCTTAAAAAAGACCACAAGAGTAATTTAAAGCGTCTTCATAAATTCATTGTCCCACGAATTGGGAGAAGGAAAAAACTGCCCTGTGGTTGCTGAATCTGGGAGCAATTTTAAAGCTGACCCATGTCCTCCTGGGAGAGGAGGTCTGGAGAAGAAAGCCCCATATCTGTGGGAACCTGAGCCCCCATTATTGGTGCAGAGCACAGGGCCAGTGTCAGCCAGGCTTTCTCCTTGCAAAAGCGCTAAGCACCAACCAGGGGTCACTGCACCCGGTTTTTGGGGTTATCTGTAGTTTGGGATCACTCAATCGTCATTTCCTGGGCACAAGCTCACTGTTTCTTCCGTGTGCCCAGACCCCTGAAGGAAGCTGCAGCCCTGACCCCGACGGCACCGCGGGCCCGGCTGGCTGGGGGAGTCGGGAAGCACTCGGCCCTCGCTGACTGAAGTCCACCTTCCCCTCAGGGGCCCGGGGACTCCGTGGTCCTGTCTTGCCGCTGCTCACTCGGCGCCCCTCACTTTCACTTTGCCGGCTCCGTCCCCCGCCCGCCCCGCAGCCCCCAGCCCGGCCCCACGCTCCGCAGCGCAGCCCACCGGCTCCCACCTGTCACCCCCATGCTGACCAAGGCTCTGTCGGGGAGGCGGGGAGCTGGCCCGTAGCTGCTGCACCTCTGCCTCCAGTGCTCTCTGAGGTTGAGAGCTGTGGGGTTAGGTGGAAATCTGGGGACGCCCACACCTGTGATGTCGCCGCCTCTGTGACATCCCTGCCGCGACCCCCACAGGCAGGGAACAGCATGAGTGGGCCAGTGGTTGAGGGGCGCCCTTGGCTGAAGGCAGTGTCCCCAGTCCCCCACCTGGAGACTCTCGGCTGAGCACCCAGGGGCCTCTGCTCTCCCGCAGCAGGTGCAGTGAGAGGAGGGCAGCAACTCATAAGCCTGGAGTGGCAGACCACCCTTGGCATCTGCTCCAGGCACACTGGCACAGGCCCCCTCCAAGAACCAGCAGGGTCTGCAGCCTTCTGCCAAGGTGTGCATGTGTGTCTTTGTACATATTTGGGCAGAGTGGAGCCAGACTAGATCCAGCGCTGTGTGCTGGTGACATCCGTCCTCAGACAGGCCCCACCGCCCAAGAAGTCACTTGAGAAACCATTCTGGGTCAGGTGCTGGGGACAGCTGGCTGCGTGCAGGGGCAGGTGAGGAAGGCTTTGTGCTGTCCAAGTGTGCCCCTCACCTATGATGTCTCGTCAGTGTCAAGACCTTGGGGCCCCTCTCCCTCTCCCTTCAGCCTGGCAGGGTCTTCGCTGCTGCTATGGGTGGGGCATCTTGCCTAACTGGTTGGAACTGATGGCCCAGAAGTGGGAGTTGGGGAAAGCCAGTCCCCTTCCAGGCTGAAGAGTCCTTGCCTGAAATAAGGGGAAGACGACATGACTCCAAGAAGGGCGGTGGTTGTTAGGATCTGGGGTTCAGCAGCTGGGCAGGGGAACAGACACAGCCACGTGGCCTGGAAACATGTCACCACCCAAACTTTTATTGCTTACAGAGTTCTCCACAGCTGGAACTGAGTGTCAGGGCTGCGGCTCTTCACGTGCTGGGGGCTGGGTCTCTCTCTGGGGACGGTAGGGTTCCACGTGATGACTGGACACAGGCCACCGTGATAAGACGTGGGGATGAGCTTCTCCCCCTCTCCCACCACCCACCACGATTCACAGTTGAGTTAATGCTACATGAGTCCTGATCAGCTCCTGAAAAGGCTGGGTTGGGCAATGGGTTGGCGGCTCATATGAAAGGAATCTGGAGGTCTGAGGGGTCACATACATGGAGACAGATCAAGACTTGAACCCCTTCATCCCATCTCCTGGCCTACTTGTGCTCATGCAGAGCCACTAACTGCCCTCTTGGAGGACAGCCATGAAAGTGCTGTGAGGTCATCGGAGTGTAAAGTGCGGCTGCAATGCCCGCGACCAGGGCAGGGCGGGGCTGGGGGGGTATGGCGCCAGCCGTGCCTCCAAAGCTGGTGTAGAGGGCCTGGAAAGCTGGGGCTGGTGGTTGCAGCACCTCCCCAACGCTTCCACTGGTGCGCCATGCCCCAACCTCAGGCCGTTCCTGTGCAGCAGGTCCCAGGTCATCCTTCACTTTACAGAGGAGCGGACTGCATGCCGGGGTGGGGGCAGCAGTGGGCTTGCAGCTGGGGCTCGGGCTGCCTGCTACGGAGAAGAGTGGTGGCCGGCAGCAACGGGCCAGGTGCTTGGGGACTGAGAACCATTCCACTTAGACGCCTCTCTGGTCCTCGGCCAAAGCGAGTTCAGCTCAGGAGGCGTTGAGACAACCTGGAAAGTGTGGTGTCTTCTCCGAGGGAGACTGTTCGGTGCCAGGCACTCCTCCCTCCCTGACTTTGCTGAAGAGCTCCTGGATCTGAAAAGGGCTCTGGAGCATCAGGCAACAGGGTCAGAGGGTACCCGTCTGACCAATGCCACAGGGGCGGGCACGCCTGCTGCCCTGGTCCTGCGCTGGACCTAGGGGTGGGCCCCCGGGCACTTAACACTCTCACATCTGCCTGGAGGCTGCGGGGTTCGCCCACCCTCCCTGACCCAGGTCAGAGGCTGCTCTCCCGACTGCCAGCAAGTGGCCACTGATCCAAATGGTCAGGCCAGCTTGTTCCCGTGGGAAGAGGCCTCCTGCCAGCTAACTGTTTGTCACATGGGCACAGAGTATCCTCTTGGGGGGGTCAGGCAGGACTCAGGTGAGAAATTCTGGGAGGCATTTTGCTAGCCCCTGCTTTACTGCTGTCAGTCCTTGGTCCCACTCCTGAGCCAGGGTGTGGCAGACCCCTGGGTGCAGGCTGAACTTGGGTCTCAGCAGTGGCAAGAAGCACCGAGAAGGAAGGCTACTTCTGGCAGTGGAGCCGGTGGTGAGGCTGCTTAGGGCCTGTTCTCCAGCTGGCCATGCTTGACTCTCCAGCTCCAGGCGAAGCTGCCATCAGGAGCCAGGGTACACTGCAGGTCAATGCCTGAGTCTGGCACCTCCATGTCATAGCGCACGGGCTGCCCATCCTTGGTCACCAAGCTGAAGGCTGCAGCTGGAATCTGGGGACAGAGCAATGCAGTGCCCAGTGGGCCTGAGACAGTGGCTTGGGCTCAGAAGCTACCCAGAAGGGTAAGGCGCTGGGAGATCCCTCCCCACAGCCCAGCAGGCAGCCCTGAGGCATTCTCTGCCTTTCATTCTGGAGGACTCAGAGAAGCTCCCTGTGTGGGCCCTGAGGACCCTCAATCACCATCAGTCTTGCCCTGAGACCTTGGGGAACATCTGAGGCCAACTATTCCCTAGGATGTCATTTCTGCTTATTCTCAAGCCTGCCTCGTGGAGGGCTGGAACAGGTGCACAGCCTGTGGGACCTGGTCCCTAAGTGTGTATCTACCCCCTTACCTGGCTGCTGATGCCAGTTGCAATGTCTCCCACCTTGACTCGGTGGAATTCCCGGATGTGCAGGTGCTCGCCATTGAGAGACTGTATTTGAACTTTTACACCTAGAAGGCAGGCAAGGTGTCTGTCAGGAGAGGCTGCTGGGCCCTAGGGGCCCTGGGAGAGGGAAGTGGGCCTGCTCAGGGGGAAGTATCAAGATGACACTTAGAATGGAGTAGCTTTCGTGTTAACACACCTCCCAGCTTCCTGGTCGTTACCTGTTAACAGCTGGTATTTGGTCTGCCCACTGCAAAGAGCTAAGGTTGGTTCCTCTGGGGAAATAGTATTCCAATTTGCACGCAAAGCAGAAGGGAAGTGAAAATAAAGACTTAAATTAGACTGCGGGCGACTGAGTATAACGCTCCCTGGGCAGGAGGGCCTCTGGCAGGCGACGGGGGCTCGATGCCATGAGTCACACTGGCTCTGGGGAGGCCCAGCAGCTGAGGCTGAGAAGTCCTCATTCTAGTAAATTTACAGTAGAGTCTATGCAACCAAGCTCGAAAACAAAGACGCTCTACACACATCCTTCTCAAGTTCTGACTTCAAGGCCAGAGGCGTCCAGAAGACTCGCTGCTGAGTTTTGGTTAACATGCTCACGAAATCCTACTGGTTCCCTTTTGAAGACATTAATTGGTGCTCCCTGGTGGCCTAGTGGATAGGGCCACTGAACACAGTCCACATACACCCTACGGACCTGGATTTGAGACCCAGGGCTGGGGGGAACAACCAGGATGAACAGCTAAATAAAGAGAGATACAAGTGTTCTGTTCCTGCCTGGCTGTCTACTTGCCTTCATTCCTACCTTTCCTTGAAAAAACAAACAAACAAAAAAACCAAAATAAGACATTGATTTCTGTTTTTAATCTAGAACGGGAGAGACGGCTCTCCTCCCGGAGTGAGGGTCTTCTGGGCCCCCACCAGCAGCCCACGAGGGGCAAGAGTCCTTCACGGCTCACCGTGCTGGCTCACTCTGCAGGCGCCACCAGTTCTGCGTGCCACAGGACGGGGACATACATCTCTCAGTCTCCCCCACCCCCGTGGGTGCTGTGGGGGCAGCTGAGCAGACTCCTGTTGGACTTACCATTGAAATAGCTGGGGGTGTCGGTGGGCCGCCCCCGGGTCAGCACCATGTTCCAGCTGGAGCTGCGGGCCTCTGCCTGGCTGCTCCACGAGTGCACGCCGGAGCTCAAGGTGTCCCTCGAGTTCTGCGAGGCCTTTGATGGGTTCTGAAACACCAAGGCAGGCAGTTTCAGGGTGAGGCTCCATGTCTGGCCTTGGTCACGTTTGGAGTAGAGGCACCCTGTGCCCTCCTGGCGTTGGGAATCTCCCGGGCTGGAGCATGGCTCTGCAGGGCACGTCTGGAGCTAAGCAGGGGCTGGGCAAAGGAAGGGCCTCTGGGCTAGAGGAGGGTGAGGACTATGTCTACGGAACCAAAGCCTAAGCCTTTCTCTCTGCTACTCCTAGAAGCTAACCCATTCCCTAACTCCCAGGAATGTTGAAGATGGGTTTCTCTGAGAAACCAGGACCCCTCCCTTACCCACTACTTGCACATGGCCCACTCACAGCTGGACACAAAGCCACTTGCCCTGGACCCCGCCAACTCACCTTCTCACTGTCATCTGACAGGGAGAGGCTGTCGATGCTAAGGCACGAGAGGATTTGCTCCTGCTCCTCCAGAGAAAATGGCTGTGACAGGCTGTTCAGAAACAATTCTGTGGAGAAAAGACAGTTGTGGAAGATTGGGAGGGGTCTGGCTGTCAGGGCAGCTGACCCCCAGGGAAGGAAGAACACGCGGAGGCTGGAAAGAGGACATAGGCACAGGCCGTGGTGGGGACCCAGAGGCCGCAGCCATGGCTGCTCGCACCTATTTCCAGCTGCTGCAGTTCCTGCTCGGGGAAGGTGGCTTTCCGCTCTGGTGAGCTGGGGTTCTTGGCGGGGCTTGGGTCCAGGGAGGACAGAGGCATGGGTTCCCACGTCCCAGACTCTTCCTTGCCCCAGTTCAGGCTTGGAGACTTGTGCCGCTCTGGTGGCTCTGGTGGAGGATGGAGCTTGGGGGCCCCACCAGCGGTGTCCTCAGTTGGCGAGAGCTCCCTGGGCTGGGCACGCAGGCTCTGGGGGTCGTGGACTTGACTCTGGGGCGGATGGGCGTGGTGTGGCGGTGGCCATCTTGGTTCTTTATACTCCCCCCTCCAAGGGCTCCTCAGACCTCCCACTACAAAAGAGACAGCACGCGTGGTTAGGGGACTCCGCAGACCAGGTGGCCTTCCCCGAATAGAGGAGGCTAGAGGAGAGCAGTGAGGATGCTCGGCCCACGAAGGGACACAATTTAGAGGGCGAGTGTGGTCTTCGGAGGTCTCGTCTATAAGATGGCCTTCTAAAATGGGAGTAGGACAGTATTTCTGTCTTTGATTCCACTTTCCTGCTAGGTAACAGTTGCAAATTTAAAAACTACATCATTGGCTCCAGGGAAGCATTTTGTTAATATTAGCAGTAAAGAGAAGACTTAAACACAGCTCGTGGAAACACCAACTCAGGGCTCCCAGCTAACCTGGCCTTCTCCCCTCCCTCCCGATCTCTTACATCTCCCTTTCCCAGCCAGGGTTTTCTGAGGGCAGCATTGAGGCAGTTTAGCCTTGGGGCCATCCTTAAAAGTACCACCTATTTTTTGGGTGTGGGTGCTATGTAAATTCTATTTTATTTATTTTTCATTTTTCATTTTCCCCTGCCCACCATCGTGTGACATTTGATGATGTTCAAGGTATCACTTTAAGCTTGATTGTGTTCTTGCAAAGTGTATTATTGTTATTTATTTTTATTTTAAAGGAAAGGTGTATGCAGGAATGAAGGCGAGTAGGCAGGTAGGCAAGAAGAAAAAAAAAGGAGAAATAAACACTGATTTAGCTGTTCATCTTGGTTGTTCACCAGCTCTGGGTCTTGAACCTGGGTCCTTGGGATGTATGTGGACTGTGTCCTGTGGTCTTATCTGCTAGGCCACCGAGGCAAGCCTCTAACATTATATATTTTTTAAAAATATTTTTATTGCAGTAACTTTAACTTTACACACTGAAATAAACTCATGTGTAGGTTCCTCATATGTACAGTTTCCCCATTCCTCAGATATATGTCAGCACATCCAGTCTTCCAACAAATCACCCAGTGCCCTTCACCACTGTCCAGTGGGCTCCGCCACCACTTGTTCCTCCCCCAGCCCCCAGCCCTTTCCTTATTGGTAATCTCAGTGCTGTTGCAAGTGTCCTAGGGTTGGTTTTATTTTATCAGCTATTCTTCATATTTTAATCACATTCCGCCTATGAGTGAGATCATCTGGTAGCTATCTTTCTTCTTTTGACTTATTTCACTAACATAATCCCCTCTAGTTCCATCCATGTTGATTCAAATGTCAGGACTTCATCTCTTCTAAGGGCTGTGTAGTGTTTCCACTGTATAGATGGACCACATCTTTATTCATTCCTCTGATGTTGGGCACTTAGGTAGTTTCCAGTTCTTAGCTACTGTGAATAGGGCTACAATAAATATGGGGGTGCATAAGTCTCTGCGAGTTAGTGTTTTTGTATCTTTTTGGTAGATGCCCGGAAGTGGGATGGCTGGATTATATGAAATTTCCATCTTCAACTTTTTGAGGAATTTCCACTCTTTTCCACAGGGGTTATAACAATTTGTACTCCCATCAACAGTGTAAAGCGTTCCCTTTTCTCCACATTCTCACCAACACTTGTTTCCAGACTTTTGGGTGATAGCCAGTTTCTCAGGTATAAGGTGATATCTCATTATTGTTTTAATTTAAATTTCCCTGATGGCCAGCGAGTAGGAACATCTTTCATGTGCTGTTGGCCATCTGTACATCCTCTTCAGAAAAGTGTCTAATTCCTCTCCCCATTTTTTGATTGGATTGCCTGTTTTTCCTTTATTGAATTTTATGAGTTCTTGGTATATTTTGGATATTAAGCCCTTGTCAGAAATATGGGATGCAGATATCTTTCTCCCAGTTAATAGGGTATCTTTTTGTCTTGGTGGTGTTTTCTTTCACTGTGAAGAAGCTCTTAGTTTGATGTGGTCCCAGTTGTTGTTTTTCTGTTTGTTTCCCTCGATGCTGGAGTTGTCCGCAAAGGCCTCTCTGAGGCTGACGTCATAGGATGTCTTTCCTATGCTGTCTTCCAAGAATTTTATAGTTTCTGGTCTTATATCCAACTCTCTAGAACATTTTCAGTTAATTTTTGTGAATGGTATTAGAGAGTGGTCTAGCTTCATTCTTTTGCATGTGGCTGTCCAGTTTTCCCAGCACCATTTACTAAAGAGACTTTCTCCATTGTATGCTTTTGCTCTTTTGTCATAGATTAACTGACTGCATGTGAGTGGGTCAATTTCTGTTGATTTAATTCTATTCCACTGATCTGTGCCTCTGTTACTATTCCAGTACCATACTGTTTCGATCACTATTGCTTTGTAATATAGTTCAATATCTGGGAGTGTTTTTGTTTCCAGATTAGTTCTTTTCTTTCCCCTCATAATTGCTTTTGCTATTGGGGTCTTTGGTTGTTTCATACAAATTTTGTTCTATTTCCTGGAACTAAGACTATCGGATTTTAATGGAGGTTGCATTAATTATGTATATTGCTTTAGATAAAATGACCATTTTAATGATGTTGATTCTTCCCAACCATGACCAGGGGATGTCTTTCCATCTCTTGTATCCTCCTCTATTTCTTTTTCTTTTTTTTGACAGATTATTTATTTTTAATTTAATGAAAACATGGAGAGTTTACATATAATTGAATTACATCGGGGCACTAACTATAAAGGGGTTGAATACTTTAAAATGTACCCTGGGAATGAGAGCTGAGTATCGAAGGAAGGAACACGTTGGAAAGATGGAACCTCTCCCTACGGTTGGGATTCTTGTCATCTGGAGAAGGTGTCGTTGTTGTCCATTGGTGGTGAAGAAAGTCACTGTGTTGTCGGGTCAGGACTAGTGCATGGAAAGCACACAGAAGCTGGCAGGCAAGAAAGGGACACTTCCAGTGGGTTGTGGATGAGTTGTGCTGATGAACAAGGACTGGAAGCAAGAAACTCCGCTGGAGGTTTTCATTTGACCAAGGCTGGAAGACAACACAAACTATTTGCTGTCTTACTGTCTTTCTGTGTGTTTTCTTTATGTTTTATAGAATATCCTTTAATATTTTTTTGCAAAGCTGGCTCTGTGGTGATAAACTCCTTTAACTTTTGCTTGTCGAATATGTTTTTATCATTCCTTCAGATTTGAATGATAATCTTGCCGGATATAGTATCCTAGGTTGAAACTCCTTTTTTTCCCTGCACTTTGAATAAATTTTGCCATTCCCTTCTGGCCTGTAGAGTTTCATTTGAGAAGTCCGCTGACAATCTTATGGGGGCTCCTCTGGCTGCTTTTAAGTCTTTCTTTATCTTGTATTTTTGACATTTTTATGACCATGTGTCTAGGTGGATTTCTGTTTGGGTTTCTTTTATTAGAAACTCTTTGAGCTTCCCGGATCTGGAGGCTTGCTTCATTCTTCAAACAGGGGAAGTTCTCATCAATTATTTCTTCAACTATGGTTTCTGTCCCTTTTTCTCTTCCTCTGGGACCTATGATGTAAATGTTGTTCCTTTTAATGTTATCCCAGAGGTCTCAAATGCTGTCTTAGATTCTTTGAATTTTTTTTTTTTTAATCTCTTTGCTGGCTTGCTTGATTAAATTCCTCTGTCCTACCTTCCCGATCACTGAGTCTGTTGGAAACTTTATCCATCCTATTGTTGAGTCCCTTTTTGAGTTCTTTAATTCAACCATCACATCTCTTAGCTGTTTGATGTCTTGTTTTAATTCTTCTCTTTGCTTCTTGACATTCTCATTTACTGTCTCTACTGATTTCTGGATATCCATGAGTATGTTAATCACCGTTACCCTAAATTCCTCTTCAGGTAATTTACATACGTATGCTGTATTCAGATTTACCTCTCGGTTTTTGCTTGGAGCCATTATTTTCACGTACAGTTCTCTGTGCCTTTGCTCTACTTGCATTCTGCTGATATTTCAGAGAGTTTGGTTTCCCTGGTGTTGTACAAGTTTGACTTTCTCTGAGTAGCAACCAGGCTGCAGTTTCACCTCTATCCACAAAGTGGCGCTAGTGGATAGCGCTGAGGTTTGGAACTGCCTTCTTAACTGGAATCCAGGAGGTGGGACATCCAGTGGGCGGACTTTCCAGTGGGTGGATATAGTGGACGGGATTTCCACTCAGTGGACACCAGGCTCTGGGGTGAAATGGTTATGGGAGGGGTTTGATTGGGCTGATTTCCAGTTATGGCTGCGCCCAGCACAATTTCTCCACATGGGCTCCAGCTCAGCTACTGGTGCGCTGGCTCTCCTTTCACCCCTTCCCAGGTCGACCCCCCATGGCTCTGAGTCTCAGCCCCACTAGGCCTATCTCTCTCTGGCTCCACAGCTGGTCCTGGAATCCCTAGCCTCCGCCCAACCACGTGTCTGGAGACCCCCCGAGCTCCATCCCAAATCCCAATCTGTGGCTTAGCTCAGAACTGCATCGGATGTCCTCACCTACCGTTAGTTTTCAGCTGTTCTGTCTCCAGCTGAAGTGCCAGTCTTTTCTTGGTGTTTGTCTCAGGAAAACAGGTGACCTTTTTTTTGTGTGTTTTTTTTTTCGGCATCTGTGGGGAGTGACCCGAAAGTGCGTCCTATCAAGTTACCATATGGAATTTGATCTCTCTTTTCTAATTTCTTTTAAGAAGGATTTTAGTTTTCATTGCACAGGTCTCTCATATCCTTTGTTAAGTGTATTCCAAATATATGATTCTTTTTACTTCTATTTTAAACGGTGTGGTTTTCTTGATTTCATTTTCTTCTAGCATATTGTGTATAAAATGCAACAGATTTTTGTACATTGATTTTGTAGCCTGCCACTTTACTGTATTCATTGACGAGTTCTATTAGTTTTTTGACAGTGTTTTTAGAGTTTTCAATATATATAATCATGTCATCTGCAAATAATGATAGTTTTACTTCCTTTCCAATTTGGATTCTTTTCATTTCCTTTTCTTGCCTAATGCTCTGTTTAAGACCTCAAGTACAATGTTAAATATCAGTGGTGAGAGTGGACAGCCTTGCCTTAATTTTTTGCCATTGACTATGATGTTGGCTGTGAGTTTGTCGTATATGGTCTTTATTATGTTGAGATGTGTACTTTCTATTCCCATTTTATGCAGGGGTTTTTCTTATCATAAATGAGTGTTGGATCTTGTCAAAAGTTTTCTTGTGTCTATTGATATGACAATGTGGTTTTTCTTCTTGCTCTTGTTGATGTGGTGTCGTACATTAATAGATTTATGTTGAACCAGCCTTGCATCCTTGGAATAAATTCTACTTGGTCATGGTAGATGATCTTTTTGATGTATTGTTGGATTCAGTTTGCTAATATTTTGTTGAGAACTTTTGCATTTATATTCATTAGTGATATTGGTCTGTAATTTTCTTTCTTGGTCATCTCTATCAGCTTTTGATATTAGTGTGATGTCCTAGCACTATATTCTTGAGATCCAGCCAGGTTGCCCTGGGACCAGTTGTTGGCATTCCCTGTGTTTGGCCTCTTCACTCTCCCAAGGAGGGACGAGAGCACCCCACTCCCCTCCCAGAAGTGACGCTGCCGTGTATTTCCCTTTACGGGTCTGGTGAGAATTCTCCTTGGCTGCATGCTGGAGTGGGCTGGTCACAGGTCTGCAGGTCCCTGCCTGAGTGCAGCCCATAGTGCCTAAGGTCTACCACCCTATGTCCACCAGTGCCCAGTGCTGCCAACATTCTGATTTTTCCCAACTAAATGGCTGTAATGTGACGTGTTTTTTTTTTGTTTTTTGTTTTCACTCTCTGATTTCGAGTGAGTTTGAGCCCCCTTTAGAACATGTATGTAGTAGTTTTCCCCCATGGCTCGAACACTGTCTCTGCGCCACAGTACAGGACTAAGCACTGTACTCATGCCACCTCAATCTTCCTGACAAGCCTGAGGTTGGTGTCATCCCCATGTTCCAGATGGGGATGGTCGAGAGGCTCCTGATCTCTCTGCTCCCTTTGCTTGTCCCCTGTTGTCATGCAGGGCTCTTACCGTGCTGCAGCGCCAGGCTGACCCTTCCCGCCAGCTCCAATGCTGATGCCCGGCAGGCAGGCTCTTTCTTCAGTCCCTCCCGGATGGCCTGCGTGGTCAGAGGGGCACAGGAAGGGGGAATCTCCCTCACAGGCGGAGGCTCGCTGGCAATCTGGGGGTGGTCAAAGGCAGCATGAGAGGCCTGTCTTCCCTCATTTCCCTGCACCCAAGCTTTTTCTCTGCTCCTCCCCACAATTCTGCTGGGTTGGGGACTGTCACAAGGATTGAGAAGTCTGGGCTGGAGTGAGGGCTGAGACTTTTCTATGAATAGGGGAAAAAGTCATCAAGCAGGACAGGCCAGAGCCAGGTAGCAAGGCATCCAGGACTAGCCTGTCAGGAGGCAGGTGAGGCGGCCCAGGGTGGACGGAAGAGTGCTCTGACGTGCCGGGACTCAGTCAGATCCGTCACCTCACACCTCCCCTGGATCCTTAGATTTGGACCGCAGGTAGTTTCATCAGGAGCCCACATTTGTGATGAGGCCTCCCCCAGCCCTCGGTTCCCATCTGCCACTGAGGAGCAGCTGGATGGGCAGCTAACTCAGACCACAGGCTTTCTGTCCTGGCCATCCCAGGGGCTGACACTGACCTTGAGGCAAAGGGGCCCTCGGAAGTACTGGGTCCAGGGGTGGCAGCCATTGAGCATGTGCAGCATCATGCAGCAACTGCTCCAGACGTCCACCTTGGCGTCACAGGGCTTGCCCATCACCACCTCGGGGGCCATGTGGGTCTCTGTGCCGGGGATGTAGTCCCCTGAGGAGGCAAGGGTGAGACAGGAAAGTCCACTGTGAACTCTGCTCAGTGGCAGCCTCGGCAGTGACCGCCCCAGTCAATCCTTGGGACACCTTGAACCTGTCTCTGTTAAAGGACTTTATTATTTACTTATTTTTTAAAGTAAAGGTGCAGGTAGGAATGAAGGCGAGCACTTTATTTTCATGTAGCTGTTCACACTGGTTGTCTTCCCCACACCCCAGCCTGGGACTCTGCACCCCCTGCAGGCACTGGTCCTAATTGCTGCTCCGCCAGGCATGCCTGTTAAAGGACCTTAGAGCTAAAGCTGCCACGTCTAACTTGCTGGGGCCGAGCTGAGTCAGAAGCCCTGCGCCAACAGAGCAAAGAATAGTTATCCAGGTTATGGGCTCTGCCCTTTGTGCCAAACTCTTTAAGTGCTTTTTAAAAATAGGGAGGGGCCTGGACATTGAAAATGAAGTTGTAGAAGACTAAATGGTGTGATGTTCCTGAAATTTTGGTACATGAGAAAAAAAACAACAACCAAAAACCAATTACAGAAAACTTATATGAATGGTATTCTGGAAGGACTGACATCAGATAATGACAGCATTTATTTTTTTTCTCATGATGTGAAATTTTTGCTTAGCTCTACTTTCTGCAAGAAAACATGAGAAAAGAAAAAAATATTTTTGCAATAAGAAAAACAAACAGCTTGAAGTTATTTTAATGAAGATGTCAGGTGTCCATGTTCAATTTACAATTTACCAACACAAGCCTTTCAATAACAACGAATCATAGACTTCTAGAAGATTGTTTTCCTTTGGTTGAAAAGAAATCATTTCATGTTTAATGAAAAAAGCGGGGAACAAAATTGTCACAATGGCTTATTAGTTTTAACTACGCACACACCAAAAAAAAAGGGCCTGGAAGGAATTATCTAAAATATTTGTAATTATCTCTCTGGGCAAGAGGAATACTGTGAATTCTTTTTTCCTCCTCTTCTTTGTAGCTGCCAAATATTTTACAATAGGTATGGAGTATTATTGTAAAAATAAAAAAAACTCAGGTCACAGAGCCCAGGCCCCTTGGTGAGTCTTCCCGCAGTGTCACAGGCCGGGGCACAGCTTCTCTAAAAAGACTGGACAACAGGGGTGAGCCAACGGGGCTCTGAAGCAGACTTGGGACCCGAGGGTGAGGCATCGGCTGTTCTGCTCCTGTAGCTGTACAAATGGAACACGAGAAATGAGCACCTGACGTGTGTGAGTGCATGTCAGCGCAGCGGTCAGAGCTCTAGCTAAGCAAGCATGCATGTGGGCCTGAGATACGTCGGAGGACATAAAGTGCTCCTCTGTCCTGTTGCTACTGTGGAAGGTACAGTGAGGGGCTTACCTGTGAGCAAGGACTTCCCCAGGCCATCAGGTTGAAGGCACACGGCATGGCCAAAGTCACAGAGAGCTGCCCGGCTCCCGTCGCTGGACAGGAGCACATTGTCAGCTGCCAGGCCACCCCGGGAAGAAGAGAACAGGTGAGTCAGGGCCGGGTTCAACCTGGACCTCCAGCGAGGCAGTTTTCTGGCTGACCCCACACGGCAGCTGCTCCTATGATCTCGTTAGTCACGGAGGGAGCGGGAGGGTACGGGTTCGGGTTAGAGCAGCAGTGGGCAGATTGCCGAGGGTGAGGGGCAGGAGCAGTTTCCTCCTGGGGATGCTGTTGCTCAGCGCTGTGCCACCACCTTTCTCCAGTGGCCCCCAAAGTGGAAGAGCTGCATCTGCAGGCACACCCCCCACTGGAAATGATGGCGCTGGGCGGATGCTTGGAGACTATGCTTCCCCTGAGCCTTCCCCAGGGGCAGGAGGAAATCAGGCAGGATGGTGAGGAAGGAGCCCCTGGGAGGCCCAGCACTCACCTTTGACATCTCCATGCAGAATTCTTCGCATGTGGAGGTATTCCAGCCCTTCCAGGGCCTGGCCCAGGTAGTAAAGGGCCCGATCCTCTGGCAGGCAGCCCTTCTGCTTTATGAGCTGGCCCAGCGAGCCCCCTGGAAGACCAATGGCCAGTCTTTACCTGGGGCTTTTCCAGGCTGCCAAGCAGTCAGGGGCAGGGCCTTTAATGGGCTGGGCTGGTGGCAGAAAAGCAGTCCTTTCCTGCCGATGTCACAGGGTCAAGAGGTTAAAAATGGATTGACTGAGGTCAAGGTCAACCTCGGCAAGACTCGGCTCTGAATGTGGAGAGAGTGGGGACCTGGCTCCTTACCTTCTAGCAGTTCCATGAAGATGTTAACCCAAGGGCCTTCCTTCACAGCTCCATACAGAGGGACGATTCTGGGCGAGGTCAGCCCCACGCAAGTCAACTCCTCTGCCCGAAACATGTCAACTCGCACCTAGAAGGACCCAGAGGCAGCTGCGGGTCAGGGTGAGGGCCCAAGGCTGGCCCCTGGCGTTCTGCAGACTCCTGATGCTCCCAGGGATGAAGCAGGGCCCCCGTGTGCTACTGGACACTCAGAGACTAAACTGTACTGCATGGCCTCGAGGTCGGGGGCATCACAACACACTGAGCTCTCACTGAAGCCGTCACTGATAGGAGCAAATGCATTCTAACGAAAGCAAGTCCTCAAATAACATTCCATGTCAGTGGGATTTTTTTTCCCCTTATTAACCTTAGAAGGAAAGGGTGTTGAAGGAAACGGTGTCACTCGAGGACCTGCTGTATGTAACTGCAGTTCTGCGGTGCTGACATCTGAGAAACACAAGAGTTACAGAAAAACTAGTCCTTATCCAGGCCCCTGGCTTGCCGCCCACCCTCTGATGTGCCAAGCAGCGCATTCCCCCAGCCCAAATGTCGGCGCAATTTCTAGGACACAGGTCCTCTGTCCATCACCATCTACATCTACTCTTCAAACGCGTGGTCTTGGACTTACTAGCCAGAGCCCACACGGCCAGGGCTCTGGCCCAAGTGTCTCTGGATCCTCTTCAGCCTTCTCGGAACGTTTCCCAACTCTTAGAATTACGTGTCTTTTCCCCAAGGACGGAAATGTCCACGTAGATGGGCAGTGTCTGTTTATTTGGCTCGCAGCTGCTCCCCAGCTTCCGGGCACAGAAGCGGCTGGAGGGCGGGGCTTGGCCATGGCCCCTCCCACGCGGGACCACCCACTCCTCTCGGCGGAACCACCGTGGCCGGCAGAAAGAAACAGGCCTTCGATGCAGACACCCTGGGCCACTTCCCAAAGCGGCTCATTTCCCCTAAGCTGTGCTTTCCAGATGTGAGCAGGGACGTGTCTGCTCCTGGTGGAGCGGGGATCTGGTGACATGATACGCAGCACCAGGCCGGCAACAGGGAAGGGAGGTGCTCAGAAACCGGGAAATGCGAGTCCCCACTTCCTCCGCTCAAGTAAGAGCAGCTTGTTAAACTGGGATTTCCTAGTAGACACCTTTCTGGCTGCCGCAGGCTTCGGGTTAGCCTGGAGAGGTGTCACCAGGGGGCACCAGTGGTGACAAAACCAGCCTGGAAGAAGTCAGTCAGGACCTGGCGGTTATGTGTGGATTTCTGCTGACTTGGCAAACAGGAGCGCTGACGATGTGGGGTTTTTGGACTTTTGCCTATCAGTGGAAAATGTCTCTCTTCTGGTTAAAGAATATCTGGTTTGGTTCATCAACTCACAGGAACTTTAACTCTTTGTCAGTATTTCCAGCTCTGAACTGGAGTCGGCACTAATTTGCCAATGGGATTCGTTAGGCAAATGTCTTTACCTCTCTGGCTCCCAAACTGGGGTTCTGCCCTGTTTGAGCACCTCTGCCTCCAGGCCCTGGCACAGCGTCTGGCACCGAGCAGGCGCTGTTCTGTTGCAGCTGGCTGACTTGGCCAAGGTCCCACTACTCTGATCAGTGGCAGAGTCTAAAGCAGGCACAAGCCAGAGGTTCTCAAAAGAATGCTTCTTAATCTGCTTTGGGCCTCAGAAACCCCTCTGAAAATCTGATAAAATATCTGAACCCTGCCCACCAAAAATGTATGGGTCCGAACATGCAGCTCACACACACACTTTAGAATAAAATTCCTAGGAATTCATCCACTGACTAGGATAAGAACATACACATTGGTTATTAAAAAAGACCAGAGGGCATGTCCTGGCGGCCTAGCCTGGGAGCAGTCCCACATACATCACTAGGTACCGGGTTCAAGACCTGGGCTGGGCAGGGGAATGCCAATGGGAACATAAATTAAAAAAAAAAAAAAAAAAAAAAAAAAAAAAAAAAAAGCTCCTTCCTCCTCTCTTCCTGTCTGCCGACTCACCTTCATTCGTGCCTGCACCTTTCCTTTAAAACAACAAAAAGCACCAGAGAGATGTATATGTACCTACAAGGAAATCTGTCCATGGTAACTGGTAACAAAAAACCAGTCCGGAACACCCCCGAGTGGAATCTCCTTTAATGGAGGACGGCATGCTTCTCTCTGAATGCCGAGTCTGAAAACATGTCGAAGCGGGCTACCTCTGCGAATGGGACTGGGAGACTTTGGGGAGTACCATTTGAATTCTTTTCTATGAGCTTGCATTTGTTTGTAATTAAAAGCGAGATCAAACCGAAGTTTGAAAAACAAACAAAAACCCCAACATTAAATCCTGGACCCCGGCAACCAGCATTTGACATGGGCCACAGATGCTCTGGAAGGACTGAGGGAGTGCTGACGGCACCATGTGACAGTTCCCGTCTGGGGACACCCCGGGGAGCAACAAGGGTGCACCCTGCTCTGAGCCTGGCCAGCTCGCCCAGTCCCTTCCCACCTGCCGGGAACTGTACTTGGCTCTTGCAGCTGAAAATCCTAAAGACCACACTGCCCACCCTCTCCCGCCCCTGGAGAGAGAGCTGGGGCTGTCGTCCAGCAAGGCATCCCCACTGAGACCCCGGAGGGACGAGGCAGAGTCTGAGAGCGGCCTGCTCTGGTGGGTTTGAGCAGCAGCCTGGCCTGGGAAGCCCTTTCGCCGGGGCTGGAGAAGTTGACTGCCTTGGGAAGGTGAGGGATGAAGTGTTTGTCCTCTTCTACTATATTAGGGTTGTTTACTCTGCTGCCTGGGACTCTGAGAGCCTCGTGGGGAACAGGTGGGAGGCACAGTGACTAAGCACCCCAGCACTGGGCGTCCATCTCCAGGACACTTCACACCCTCTCGCCCCCTTCCCACCCGCTCTTGGGAGGGACAGCTGAGCCTTCTCCGGTGGCCTGGGGAGGGAAATGCAGCAGAGGAGGTCAGGCACGTGGCCTTGCCATCCAGGCGGAAGATGATGACCCAGGCTGGCAAGAACTCAGCACGTGTTTTAGCAGCGGGGGTGCTGGGGTAGAGTTTGCTTATTTGACACAGTATCTCTGAAGTTTGGGGTAATACCTATGGGTAGTCCCCTCTCATCCTGTCACCCTGAGGCCTGAGCTCCAGAACTCCGACACCTGGCTCACAGACAAGCCAGGGGAGCCAGGTTTATTCACATCACATTTGGATCCTCAGCTCTTAAAGCCACAGGCACCCCTGACAGCCGTGAAGGCGTCCACTGTGCACCGGGCGAGCGTGATGAGCTGGGTCTGGCTATCTGGTCCCTTTTCTTTAGAAGATTAGAGTGTCCTTGACATGAGCCTCTTGGAAACAAGGGATGTCTCTGAGCTAGTTTTTTCCACCCTGCTCAGTGGGGCAAAGAAATGGCCCATAGAAATGTTTCTGATTTCTGGCTTTCAAGGTCCTGGGTGCTAGCTGTGAAGCTGAGTTTACGCTGGGGACAGGGGAAAGGAGACAAGACAGCTGAAGGGGAGCTGGGCCAATACCCCTGGGGGCCTGTGGCACTGTTGCTGGACCTCAGACTGAAGGAGGCCTCAGTTCCAGGTCCAGCTGTGTGGCTTTGGATCCAGCACACAACCCTCTTGGGTCTCCAGATGTAACTGGTGAGGTGAGGGAGTGGGAGGAGATTCGCGCCTCTGCCTCTAATCAAAATCCCAGGACCACGAATCTCCCCACCCCACCCCACCCCTTCCTGAAGAGTGGTCAAAGCCCAGCGCTGGAGCAGGAGACAAGCCTAGGTTTCCTACTAACTCTCATTTCCTCTTCCGCATGATGTCCATCTTCCCCAGATCTCTTCTCCCTAGCTAGCAGGAGGCAGAGCCTGAACTCAACCACATCTGACTCCCAAAGAGCCTTGCCTGCTCTAGGAGCACCTTCGGTGGAGGCTATTACTCTTGGTAGGCCTTCTGGTCCAAGTGTAGGGTAGTTTAGGGGTTTCAGCTCAACATGAATCTCAGGGTGACCCAACCAGCTTCCAGGTTTTGACTTGCCCCTGAGGGCCCAGGCACCAGCAGTGGCCCAGGCTGGGCACATACTCTCACCCTTCCTCTCACGTACACGCATATCAAGTGCAGCTCCCAGGCCGGACGTGACTGAGGCTGCTCCCTCCCCGTTCCAGCTGACCCAGGGCGGGTAGTGATAGGCAGACTCCATTAACAGGTCAGACCCACAGCCACCCCACCGTGACTGTCTTTGAAACAAAGCAGAACGAGAGCCTCAGGCCACCTGCCTGCCTTCCCCCTCACTCCAGGGCCCTGGCATACCTTTTTGACAGCACACTGGAAGCCTGTTTGCCTGTCCTCCATCCTGTGCACTTCTCCGAAGGAGCCTCTGCCCAGGCAGGGCTGGTGTGTGGCCCAGTGGACTTCTTCTCTGTACTCATAATCCACTGGCTTGAGTTTCTGTGGTTGGCAGGAGAGAGGACAGTTTCAGTGGCCAGGCAGTGGAGGGACAAGGGTTCCAGTAAGAAAGGCTTTCTAGTGGGTGGTCCTTGCCAGGCTGCTGGGGCACAGCCTCGCAGCCCCCAGGTCTCAGGCAGGGCCATGGAGGGGTAACAGGAATAAGGTGAAGGCCAGGGACAGCTTCACGGGCTGCCTGATCCCTGTGATGGAAAACCTCCTCCCCAGGCTGACAGTTGGGGGACAGAAACGGAATTATCAACAACTCTATGAAAAAATACAAATCAGGGGCTAAAAGGCAGAAGAAAAGGGAGGACAGTGAAGAGGGATGGGGCTCTAATGTCAAAGATGGATGGACTAGAACCCAGAAATTTAAAAACCATTTAAAGTTATGAAGTGATCCAGTGAGATAACTAAAGGAAAAAGGGAAGGAAGGGGGTGTGAAGATGGGCAGACACTTCATCTTTCCTATCGAGGGGCAGGAGAGAATGTTTGTGGTTCTCTCTCAGCATATGTATGATTCATGGAACACACATGTCATGTCCATACAATTACGAGGAAATGACGAGAAGAACTCAAGCTAGAAATAGCTAGAAAGCCTGAAAAGTGGGCCTGGAGGTGAAGGGGGGCTCCTGCTTTCCATGAAAGAAAAAGTGATTTTCTACTCAGGTGTGTTAGCACAAGCCTGGGTGACGCTGATGGAGAGAACGCTCTCCTGGGAGAGTGGGGCTCAAGGGTGGGTCTGGCAGCTTCCTGAGGTGCCTCTTCCACCGTAGCAGGTCCCCCACTCCCTGCTGCTGTTCCCGCCCCAGAGCTGCTGCTGGTGGTTTGAGTGCGTGAGTCTGGGGGATTAGTTACCTCAGTCAGCAGGACCCCCTCGCTGTCCTCCGTTTTGGGGCTGGACTTCTGGGGCCTAGAGACTCCTGTTGACCAGGTCTTGGCCAGGCTGGCCAGGCTGTGGGCCTGGCCCGAGCTCACGCTGCCTTGCAGAGCATGCACCAGGTACTCTTCCACAGATAGCTTCTCACAGGTGCCCCAGGGCGTGCAGCCGGGCTTCAGGTGTGGGCCAGGCAGGGGCTTCTGGCTATCTGCACAGGCCAGTTTGCCCAGGAGGGCCTCCAGGGGGTGAGGTTTCCAGGGCTGGACAGGGTGGAACGGGAAGGGGTGTGGCAGTCTGCGGTAGGGGCAGCGGGGAGCAGGCTGGGGCAGCGGGCCTACATCCTGGGGATGGCGGAGCTTCCACATGTGGTTTAGGCACTGCAACGGGCTGATCAGCTTGTGGAGTTCGGCTCGAGGCAGTGCGGGTCGTAGGCCCTCCCCAAGTTTCTTAAAACAGAGTTGGCTAAGGTCTGGCTCCTTCAGAGGCTTGGTGAACTGGGGAGTGTTTCTAGCATACGGGGTGCCGAGCGAAGACTCATCCTCCTGTGGGGAAAACAGGCGTCAGGACACAAGGCCAGGCTTAGGCAGGCGCCCTGAGCCCGGGATGGGGTGGTGAGGGCTCACCTGCACGGGAACTGTGCAGCTCTCCTGTTCGGGGGTTCTGGGGAGGGGTCTGGCCAAGGTCATTCCCGCCTGAGCCAGGGACTTGGAGCTCTTCTTCTTGCGTTTCTTCCGGGCTTTGCTGCGACGCTGTCCCTTCCAACACACACGGGCCATTCTGCCTTCAGTGGCGTGGGCCACATTGTTGGGGATCTGATCGAGACTCTTGGACCGGCTGTGGGAAAGGGGAGACATTCGCATCAGGAGGCAGGCGACACAACGGTGCAGAGGATTGCTGGTCGAGTCATGCAGACCAGAGGTCACGCCCAGCGCTCTCGGTGCCATGCAAACGTCTAAATCCCAAGGATCCTCCAAGTTCTCATTTACGGAATGGGCGTAGTATCTTCTCTAAGTGGACAGGAGATTTAAAGAAATAGCTCACTGAAGAAGCCGATCTCAGAGCCTGGCCCGAGGCAAGCTTCTCATGACAGGAGTAGTGATGATTGCAGTGGGGTGCATACTGGTTTGTGGCAGGTGGATGCAGACACATGGCTCTCTTACTGCTGTCTCTGAAGAGGGCAGGGGACTTGGAGGGCCACACCCATGGCAGGTATTCTCAGGTCTATCGGGCAGCTTGATTCTGTTGCCTCCACGAGGTGGGCCTGTCAAGCTTGGTCACTGCCACCCGCACTAATTGCTGTGGGAACGTGAGGGCCGCAGAACAGAACACCTTGGCGGGGCTGGTACTAGGGGAGTCTGCCCTTCTCTCAGGGCCTGGAGGCTCGCCACCACCCTGGATCTAAGTGGGCTCCCCCTGCCTCTGGGCAGGGATTTAAGACACTGACAAGAGAGGCAAGGGGACCCGGCCTAACAGCTGTAGACAGACCCCAGCCTCAGTCACCCTCCTGTGGCTTCCTCTTCTGACGTCCCTCGCCCCCTAAAGTAGGCAGCTCACCCCACTTCTAGGGTGCTGCTAGAGGTCTGCAGGCCCCTCTCAGACAGAAAGAAGTACTCCATCAGCAGCAGTCCCCTACCCTGGGCCAAAAGGCATTGGGAAAGAATTTGAATGAATATCAAGCATTTTTTGGTTCAAGGGTAGCAACCCTCCCTCAACCTTTTTAATCACTAGCAGTTCCCAAAGTCCAATGATAAAAATGTCTGCTTGGTGGTAGAGAAGGCAATTGTTTCCAGCTTCAACTTTTCAGGGCCAAAATCACCTTTGGTGACGCAGAGCCTGGGGACACTTGGGCCTCACCTCCTGCCACCTTCCGACAGGCCACTGAGCGGTCCGTCTGCCCCCCACCTGTTTCCAAACCCCTTTCCTCCTCAAGCGTCTCACAGGAGAAACAACACGGCAGGTTCTCCCCTGCGCCTGTGCACATGGTCATGCACCAGCACCAGCTGAGAGTCCTTTCCCAGCACCCTCCCTGCTGATGGGAACCGAGGGGGAGCAGCAAGGACTCTGAGGAGAATAAAAATAAAATGTCAAGCTGATGTGACCCAGAGGCAGTCATCCACACGCCCTGGAAAGCTTTTGAAAAGCTTATTTGGCTGAGAGCGCAGCTCAGCCAGGAAAGCCTGGGCAGGTTCCAAGAGCTGAACCACAGGTGCTGAGGGAGGCAGCCAGGGGTCACGGGGGAGCGGCTGGGGCCAAAGCTGCGTGGGGGGACGCGGTTTCAGCTCCCTGCCTCCCACTCGAGCTTGCCTCCTTACCTGTACTGTTTCGACCCAGCGATGAAAATCCGTTCTGAAAAGGTGGGACTGAACTCTTGGCTGTTCTCACCTTTTAAGCAAAGGGAAAGAGGACGACAAGCAGAAAGGAAAAGAGGAAGAACAGAAGTCAGCAGTTAAGGAGTGCTCCACCTTAGATATACTGCCAAGGGCTCCTCCTCCTTCTCCCAGACCACCCGTCTACCTTCCAATGCCAGCTTCTGGCAGACTGTCTCGCCCCACCCTCCCACTTGAACAGCCAAGGGCATGACATGGGGTCATAGGATTCATGGGGTGCCTCCCTCACTCCTCTTACTGGTCTCTATAAGGCCCTCAGCACCTGGCACACAGCAACAGCTCAAAAATATACACTGCATCAGTGGTACATACATATGTGTGTGTGGGAGTCAAACTTACATGTGTGTATTATTACCATTATGCCATTCACTCCATCAAAATTTTTATTCTCTCATCTCTCCTCAAAAACCAGCCCGAAGGAAGTGGCAGATGTGGGAACATGTTTACGTGGGAAAGTGGCATCAGGGGCTGTCAATCTTGCCAGGCTCTGCCCCAAGTAACTGGTGGGTTGGAGGGTAGGTGTGGGGGCAGAGGAGGCTGCTCGGCCCTTCCCAGCCCTCGTGGGAGAATCTCTCTCTGGTGGCAGCAGTCATTCTGCGATATTCTGAGTTATTGTGAGTGAAGCAGAAAGGACCTGAGCAGCGTGGAGGCCTCACCCTGTGGCCCCATGACAGGCCCAGCCAGCCCAAGAGCAAGTGTTATTCTTTGGGGTGGGGCCACCTGGACATGGAAGGTGGGGAAGGGCCTCCAGGCCCAGAGGGGCTTTCCAGGAGACCTGGCCTTTCCTGTCTAGGGCCTCTCCAGAGAGGTGCAGGCTGCCCAAGGTCACAACAAAAGGCTAAGGGCCTCCTGGCGGTCCTGCAGTCCTATATTCCTGCTCCCAACTCTTACTCTGCTCTGGTCATGATGGACAAAAGCCACCGCGTGCCACTTCTCCCTTCTGTGTTCCATTCCCCATGCTGTGCGACTCCCACCTCACATTGGTTCTTGGCTCCCCATCCCTCTCAGCTGTGTCTGCTGAGAATCTCGGAGAGGCCATCCTCCCTCTCTGGTAGAGGGTCACGGGTGCCTAGTCGCCCCTGCACATAGACCGCACAGAGCCTGGCTGCTCCCACCTGCCTCTGCCCGCAGCCCCCTGTCCCGCATCCCTTACATTCGGCCTGGGCGATGATGGAGATGGCGGCTGGCCCGCCCTCGGAGCCTTCCTTGGCTGTGCCTTTGGTGATGACGTCGTTCAGGATCTCCCACTTCCCGCAGAACACAGGGCTCTTCTCCACAGCCTTGAGCGAGTTGAGGGAGGTTTCTTTCTTCCCCACTGCCTGCGTCTTCTCCTTGGCTTTGGTGAGCTCCTTCTGCTGCCCGACCACCGAGCCAGGGGCGCCGGGGCAGGCCACTTCCATCACTGCCATCTCCCGGGCTCACTCTCACCCTGGGGAACCAAACACAGGCTGGTCATTCCCGGACCAGGCATGGGGCAGAGGGGCAGGGCGGGGAGAAGGGTCCCTGCCTCCCTACGGCACATGGGTTTATTCCCCAAACATCCCGATGGCAAAGGAGTCGGTGGACTCAGTATCTCCCCTGTCCTGTGTGGTGCGAGCACACCCCTTCCTGCCAGCACCCCGATAAGTGACACCTCCACACTGCTCAGCAAGGAGGATTCCAGCCCACTTTCTCCAGGAGCCACAGCACGGACATCTGGGTTGGTTCTTTCTTGCTAGTATGTGTCGTAGTCGAACCTTTTCTTCGTTCTTTGTTTTACAGTGAACTTTGCTTCCCTAGAACAAGGTGGATCCTTCACCCCAACACCATTAGTCACCTCATTGTCTCTGCCTAAGCCTTGCCTTGTCAGGCGACTTGTTTACCTGTCCACAATGGCTTTTCTCCAAGTGGGGAGAATCAAAGTTTTGCTTTGTTCCCTAAGAGGGAGCAGATACAGGCATATGTGTGTACATATATACATAAATGTTTATGTATATGTGCATATGCACACACATATTATTTTATATATAATATACACTATATATGTAAGTACATATAATGTTATTACCATATATAATAAATACAATTATGCTGTAAATATAGTTATATATCGTACATATATTACATATATAGTTATGTATATATAATATATATATATATGCAATTTTTTTTAAGGAAAGGTGCAGGCAGGAAGAGAGAGGAGGAAACACTTAATTTTATTTCATTGTTCACACTGGTTGTTCCCCTCACCCCGGGTCTCAAACCTGGGTCCTTGGGATGCATGTGGACTGTGTCCAGTGGCCTTACCTGCTAGGCCACCAGGGTGCCCCTATAGATGTAACTTTACAGAGTCTAGAACTCAGTGAGCTGAGAGCAGTGCCAGCACTTGGCTCCCTCCCAAGTCACGTCAGTTTGGAATTCTCCAGAAAGAACTGATATGTTTCCTTCTGAAGGTCCAAACTCACTGGCTGAAAACTTCTCATTTTAATTTTAGATGACAGTAGTGTTAGCAGTAGAATTTATTTTAAAGCCCTGACACCAAGCTCTGCCTCTAGAAATCTGAGGACAAAGCACAAGAATCCCTCCTGGGTCCACCTGGCTCGGCCCTGTGTGTCCCGGGAGGAGGGAGAAAACAGCTGCTGCCTAGCAGCGGGGTGAGAACAGCGCCCATCTATGAGGGTGCCAAGTGGGAGCCTTGTTGAGGGTGGGGCCTGCATCCCCAAGGGCAGGGCGCTTTGGGGTGTGGCTTGCTTTGGACAAAGCCCAAGAGGGCATCGACTGCAGACAGGTTTTGAGTGGGTGCTCTCTGAGGGCAGGTGTGTCTTCCAGTAGTTCCTAACACAAGGGGTCTCCTGTGCTTACTCTGCTCTCTCCGGGTCATGCCTCTGTCTGCCTCTGGAGAAAGGCGGCCCATGGGACACCAAACCTCTACTCTTCTGGCCTTTTGTCCTCAGGCAGGGAGCCTCCGTGGGCAGTGGAGGCTTGGGAACACGAGGCTGACCTTCCTATGGAGTCTGCCTCACCACCAAGGCTTTGGACGAGGGAGTCAGCTCCCAGGGGAGGGGAGAGGTACAGAGGGGTTGCTGGTGTTACTATTGGTCCTCACATCTCGGCCTCCAAGGACCTCCAGCTTTCAGCATGATGCCTGGGTTTGGCCCTGAAGGCTGGATGCTGAGGACGGGGAGTGGGCAGCCTCACTGTTACCTGATCTTAGGAAATCCAAAGGGTGCTCTGACTTCGTCAGGTGAAAACCCCCCAAGGCGGGTCTTTTGAAACTGTACTTTCACCCCACTCCCACACCTGCCCAACCCTTTCCTCCTCCAGAGAGGAGTCGATCCAGGGCCAGGAGCAGCTTCACCCTTTCTCAGCCTCTTCCCAGGGGCCCTGAGATCTTAAGCCCCAAATCCTCCAAACTGAACAGTATTAGAGATATGACAAGAGGGGTCTCTATCTTACTTTAACCTTATTTTCATTTGAAGAAACTGAGACCTAATTAGGCAGGGACTTGCCCAAGGCCACTCAGCCTGCATGTGGCGGTACTGGGCCAGGACTCAAGCTCCAGGCTTCAGGCTGTACGGCTAATCCTCTGGCCTCCAGGGCTGCAGGCAAACACAAGCTGGTGTGGGGGAACCCACGATCTTCCCTGGGCAGAAGGCTCCTCAGGCAGAGGGGTGCCCTCAGGTAGAGCACAGTGGGGCACACACAATAAATGCTGGTTGAATGAAGGGATCAAAGGATGCCCTTTGGAAGCAGGATGACCCCGACCACCAGGGGTAAAGAGGGAGTCCCAGCTGACGAGGGAGAAAATGAGGCCGAGTGGTCAGTGGTTGCTCCCAGCTATCCAGAGATCCAGCTGATCCCCCAGAGGGGCTGTGGGGCACCAGGAGCCTCACCCCAGGAGCCATTCTTTCATCTTGGCAGTTTGGTTCGGTGGGAGGAGCCCTGATGGTCCCTTCGTGAGTACTCCCTGTCCCTGGAGAAGGGGAGGCTGAGGCGGCCGAGCTCAGGGCCTCCTCTGCAGCTCTCCAATGACTCATCCCACAGCCTGGCAGACAGACAGAGGAATAAGGCGGTCATTGAGAAGCTAACCCAGCGCTGGTGGCTGAACCTGTGAAGGACACGGGGAAGCAGGCTGCCCCTCACCTTCCAGGGGCACGATTGTGGCCCACAGCTCTCCTGTGCCACACAGCCAGGACTCAGGCCTTCACTGACAGCCTTCAAGTTCAAGAGGCTGTTCTGAGATACCATGGCCTGACAGCACCTCTCCCATGCAAACACACACGCTTGCTCCCTCCCTTCCGCAGTCTGGTCTACCGAAAAATGGGGTTTTACATTAACCCTGGGACTGCTGCCAAGTGACCTTCCCAGCTCTGGGCTTTGGTCCCTGGCTTGTCACCCGAGCTCACAGCCCCAAAGCTTTGTCCCACCTCTTTCCTGCAGCTTGTGGGGCGTGAGGGCAAAGGGTGAGCCAGTTGTATCTCTGGCTCTAAAGGCAAATTACAATTCTGATTGATTACTCAGCCTGGACACTCTCCCCAGCTCCACTCAGGTCATAAATGCATTCTGCCCTCTTCTTCTCTGTGACAGAGCAGAGGACATGCACAGTGGAAATCACCAAACCCACTCAGCTCACCCACATACAAACAAAAAGGAAAAGGAAAAGGGTAGGATGCATTAGTATTCCTTTAGGGCCTGATGCCTGGCCTCTGCCTGTTCTGTCTTCCATGGTGCCTTGGTGACACTGTGGAGAACTTGGGGCAGGAATGATGAGGAAAGTACCAGATCAACCTTGGGCATTATCTGTCTGACATGTCAGCCTGGAGACTAGAACTTGGCTCCCTCACCAGCTACTAGAGATCTTCTGTCCCAGATGAGGAGCTCTTAATATGTGCTCACGGATGGGCTCAGGTAAGTCTGTGAGTCCCAGGGACCAAAAGCAGTTTGTCTGGATTTTTTCAGGGATGAGGTCCATAGGTTTCATCACATACGCCAAGTCTGACAGTCCCCCAAGGGTTGCCTTTGTCTCCCCAGAAAAGTAAGTCCACGGCTAAATGCTTGATTCGGGTTCTGCTCTCCCACACCAAGGAAGCTCTCACATTCCAACTCGACTCAAGTGAGAATAACCAGAAGAGTTAAAATGCACTCACCCTAGACCTACTGAATCAGTCACTGGGCACTGGGCCCAGAATTTGTAATTTAACACGCTCTCTGGACGATTCTGAGACCAAGGGGTCAGGGCCACCATTAGTCTCTGCTCGGTCTGCACTGCAGGACTGTGCCGTCCAGTGCAGTAGCCACGAGACACATGCGCGATTTACACTTTAATTACACTCAAATAAAAACGTGAAGGCAGTTCTTCAGTTGCACCAGCCACCATACTGGGCAGTGCAGACAGATGGCATTTCCAGCAGAGCAGAAAATTCTCTCAGACAGTTCTGGTCTAAGGCTGTGGTAGCAATGTTAGCAAAATTTGTTTCTGGGATTTGGGGCTTGGGCAAAATGAATCTCTGATTAACTGGAAGGTACAGAAATAATGTTCAAAATTTTTAGTGTTGATGACCTTTTAAAAAGATATCATATTTTAGTTCCTGGTTTTTCTAAGTATGGCAAAATGCCAGACTAGGAACCAGAAGATCTGGGTCTAGATATGGCCACTTTTTAAATAAAAAGCAGCAAGCCTGTTTGTGTCAGATGAAATCATAACTCAACTGCTGATATCTGAGAGAGCTCCAAGCACGCGACTGAGAAGTAACTCACGTTAGAAACAGCGGCTGGGCTGAAGGAGCCAAGCGAGTGGCCCGTGTGCGGAGCTTCCCTTCAGCCACCCTGGGCCTCTGCACAAAACCAGATCTCTGAGGAAGACAGTTTGAAAACCAGGGGCCTGGGCATCTTTTGAGGCTCCTTCTACTTCTCAAACATAACCAACTTGTCAGGGGGCCGAATGATCCCAATTTGGAATGACAGTTGTCATTGATAAGCACCTACTATTACAACCTCATTGTCAGATGCAAAGACTGAGGCTTAGACAAGTTCAGTCGCCCATCCCAACAGTCACACAGTTGCAGGTGGGTTGAATTCACACTGCTGCCTCCTGAGCATGCGAGCTGCCCCTCAAGTTGGCCACTGAGTTTTTCCTCTCAGCTTCTTAGTTCTTCAGACTCTGGAGAGCTGAGTGAGATGCCAGTCGGTTTACTTGTCCCGGCTACATGGCAGATCATTCTCTTGCCCGTCACTGGGCTCCCAAATGCCATCGTTGAGACAATGGGACTTCTCTGTTTAGTCAAGGTGTTGGGCCTTAGAGAAGGTATTTAACACTTTGAGACTTGGTTCTCTGCATATAACAGGGAAATAAAATTCTCCATCTTACAGGGTCATCTTGAAAAATGTCCATGGAGGGGCCAGAGCAGATCAGGGCAAATCCCTCTCATGACTATTTCATCTGGAAATCTGGAAATAAAAACCTATCCTTCTCTGAATGCCCAGAGGGGACAAATAGCAGAAGTAGAATGACTCAACTTCCTTAGTAAGATATTAGTTGAAAACCAATCTCATTCTGATGCTTCCTCTTTTCAGCTTACACTGAGGAAGAACACAGTCCCTGGAGGAGCTTGCATGCTATTGGAAGAAAGAGGCACATCATCAGAAAACAGCGATACAACACAGTAACGCAATGCCAGAGACAGACACAGCAGACGCCAGGGGGATACACGGAGCGACACCTAGCCCGTGAGGAGGGACGCTTGGCCCAGCGCTTTCAGAAAAGGCTCCCTACGCAGGCATGCCTGGGATGAGTCTCAGGGAGTCAGCAAGAATTACTCAAGAAAAAGGGGCGGGTCCAATCCATGCGGGGCTACGGCAAAGGTTAAGGCACAGAGGTGGGTCGACCTGGGAATCACAAGCATTGCCCGCTGCCGGTGGTAAAGCTTATCTTATGTGGAGGAGTGCCACGAGATGCGGTCTCAGAAGGAGTTCAGTTACCAGTCATGGAGGTGCCAGGTCCTGACCCCCTCCCCGGGGTTCATTTTTCAGCGCGGGTATAATTCAGAGGCACAGTTCAGACGGAGGAGCCCACAGGGTTGGATGCTGGGCATTAAATGAAAACCCTGCCGCTGGTACAATGATCTCTTCACTCCCACCTCCCCATCTGCCAGCATTACAAGTTCCAGGCCTCTGGAAAGCTTGCTTAATTCTTTCCCCCATTTGGAGAGACTGAGCGGGCACGCTGGAGGCAGGAGCGTGCTGAGTGGAACTCAGCAGGAGGAATCTCAAAGCCTGCCTCGCTCACCAGCTTGAAGCCTGCTTCCCAAGAGAGTGATTTCTGTGTAAGCATTTCCCATTAAGGAGGATATGAACTGTGAATGTACATGAATCATTAAAAATCTTACCGATCAATTATAAAAAGAGAAACCTGACATGCCCACAAAGCTGTCTTGCTGCCAATTCCATAGGTCAAAGGCTGGCTAAATGATGTACATGGAATAAAACTGTCTTCCAGTTCCCACCACACACTGGTTCACGTTGGCTAGCCCCACACATGCAGAAATACACTGTCAACAAAGGTTTAAGGCCACATGCCTCACCTCTATTCTATTAGCCAGTGTAGGACCCATTTCCAGCTTCTCCCTGCACCCCTCCCATCCCACACTAATGGCGAGCTAGTCTTGAAACATTATGTCCTCAATCACTGCACTGCTCATGGGCCCCATCCCAACTCTTGTCCATAATCTGTCTGACCACTGCTTCCCCAAACACAGGGTTTTGGCTCTGGACTAGTCGATTTCTCCATGCTCAGAGAGCTACTCAGATCTAGAGCACTCAGAGTGAGCTTTGCCATGTGTCGGCCATCAGCACACCCTACTTGTCCTTTGCAGGCAAAGCTCGGTTCTCCCACCCCCAAGAAGCCCCTCCCCACAGCTCCAGCACTGCACGCAGCACTGGTCTCACTGCCCTCACCCCCAGCCTGGTCCTAATCGCACCCTCACTCTCTTTCACTCGTAAAATGAATACTGTAGATGAAAGAACTCTGGGGACAATAAAGCAATATACTAAGAGAAGACAGTCATTTCTTATACACACAACTCAGAACTGCAATATAGGTATGGCGCACACAGAAAGAAAAAGCTGCATAATCAAAGATGTTCCGTGTATTTTTATAATTAAAAAAAATAAACACAAATGTCTAATTACAGGGGGAGGAAAATTATTAACTAGACAATGGTTCAGGCATTAAGAATACTTACAAATACATTTTAATATTATGGAAAAATAGGTATGGGATCCAACGCTAACCAAAAAAGGACACAGAATTATGTTGACAGTCAGGTCCCACCAGCAAGTGTCCACGTGTTGTGTCTATTATATTGACATTTATACAAATGCAGACACCCAGCACAGAGGGACCGCATGGTCCTCTCGGCCGTGCTTTAATATTTTTGTACTTTTCTAATTTTTCCACTTTTTTTTTCAGTGAGCATGTATTACTTTTCTCAATTTTCATTTTTTAAAAGATGTCTCCAAGTGGATTTAAAAAAATAGAGAGGTGAAGTACCAGTTAGGTCAATTGCTTCCGAAAGAATACAGGCCACATACCTCTGGGTCTGCATCCCGGGTGGGGAAGCAATCAGTGTGAACAACTAAATAAAAATAAATAAAATGCTTCTTCCGCCTCTCTCTTCCTGCCTGCCTGCCTGCTTGCCTTCATTCCTGCCTGTACCTTTCCTTGAAAAAAAACAACCACAAAACCAAAACCAGAGGTGCGTCCTGGTGGAACAGTGGTTAGGTCTACTGCCTCCAAAGGAGTGCAGTCCATACACATCCCAGGGAACTCGGGTTTGCATCCTGAGTGGGAGTGGGGGTGGGGGTAGGGTGGGGGTGGAGTGGGGAGCAACCAATGTGAACAACTAGATAAAATAAAATAAAATGCTTCTTCTTCCTCTCTCTTCCTGGCCTGCCAGTCTTTTCACCTTCATTCCTGCCTGCACCGTTCCTTAAGAAACAAACAAGCAAACAAGCAAACAGAAAGGGCATGTAGTGTAAAGTGTTTCTTTACCACCTTTCCCCCATTCCTGAGGGGATCCCGATGACTAGTTTCTTATATGCCCATGAGGGATGTTCTCTATGAAGCATTACTCTTACCATGAAAACAAGCTATAACTAAAAAAGGGATCTTTTGATAGGGAATGAGAATTTAGGAGGAATTTGGTCCCCATCTGTGAATGGGGCTTAATAAATACATGAAAGCTGATCCTCCCCTCTCCCCCGCTAACACACACACAGGAAACCACACCAAAAACTCTGAGACCGGTCACCGAGCTCTGGCAATAGGGCCACTGAAACAGAAGGCTGAGGGTAGGCAAGCTTGTCTCTCCTGGTTTTGGTTTTCATTTCACTCTCTTTCTTGTTCTCCCTTGGGGACTGTGGCTTTAATCAGTTGTGACTCAAGAAGGTGCTGGAAGATGGTTTTGTCAGTCCCCAGCACTGATGACCACTGCTTCTCAGCTTTTATTTGCCAGTGACAAGTGTATGCAGTGCCCACAGCCCTGTGCCAACGCTGGCTGCAGAAGTGGCAAGAGTAGGAAGCACGGCAGAACCGGGCCTAGGAGCCGCTCAGCTCGCCTCACCGCCTATGTCAAGGGAGGGGATCCCAGGGCTGGTCCCAATCCGGGAAACATAAACCAGGCAAGTTTTTCTGGCTAGTGTCTCCTACCTTCCTTATGTAAGATCTGACCCTGCTTTTTTGGGTTAATCTTAACTTTGTTTTCAAAAACAAAAGTGATACTTGTTCAACATAAAAATATATAGAGACCCCCCACCCCCCAACCCCATCACAAAACAGAAACATTTCTGCACCAATTCCTCTTGCTTGGAACATAAGAAAGACAAGTGTGGGGTAAATCTTCTGGTCCCATTAGTGTACATATACAGTCACGCAGTGTGTGACTTTTTGAAAATAAACATGGGGTTATACATGCATAATATTCTACCATGTCGTAACAATGTATTTTGGATGCTGTTCCACTTCAGTGTATATAGACCTACCTCTTCTGTTTAAATTCCCAGGTACAGATGGACTGTCACTTCTCCACCTATTCTTCTTTCAAATTGTTTCCAATTTTCTATTCTAAGGAATGTTGGAAAAAAAAAACAACCATTTTCATTCATCGCTGTTACTCCTGCAAGCCACACTAGGTGGTAAATTCCTGGAACTGGAATTTCTGGGTGATCTTGTTTTTTGTGGGCTCTCTCGTCTCTCCTGTTTCTATGTGTCAGGGATCAGGCAAACATCCACCAGTCAAGGAAGGGTGCTTCCCAAGCATTCTAGTGGTTATTTACTGGATGGGTGTTCTCCTTGCCCTCAAGGTGCTTGTAATCTAGATGGGGAGAATAGGTGGGTGGAGAAATAAACGATAAAGGAATCATAAAATGATCTTGGGGTCAAAAGGGCCCCTTTGGAGGTAATTTATCCCAACTTATCATTTGATAATCCTGAGGGGCAGTCGTCTAGTTAGATAAGAGGATAACCCTGGAGTCAAATGACCTGAGTGCAACTCTGGTGTGTGACCGCAGGCAGGTCATTTAATTAGGGACTCAGGAGTGTGTTATCTATAGGATAGAGACCCTCAAACTGACAACAGGATTTTTTTTTTACAGGACACTCAAGTGCAAGAAACAATATTTCAACGCCCACGAACGTGCCTGGCACAGACTAGGGGGCTCTGAAGCCTTAGCAGAACCTCCTGAGAGAATGGGAGCTGGTACAAGATGAACCGTCCTTCCCACGACTGGGAGCGCCAGTTGTTTGAAACGCCTTGCCTCTGCGGAGCTGAGACCCACCTCCTGCAGCTTCTAGTCAGCAGCCCTCATATCAGAAGGAAGGTCTGGAACAGACACTGTCTGAGGGGGACGTGGGGGATCCCAAGAGCAGAGGGGCAGGAGCAGTTTGCAAGACAAGCACCAGCCGAGGGAAGATGCCCTTTGCAGAGACTGCACTGGCCGTCCATCGTCTGTGCTGGCGGCGCCTCGCTCTCAATGCCTGGTGAATGCCCTGCTGGGGCACCATGAACCGGGACCCAGAATTCCTTGGCAGCCAGAGCTGAGATGAGCTGTCCTGTGGATGCCTTAGGGCCTTTTCAACACTCCGCTGCTATGTGTATACACATAACTACATGCTGGTTGTTAATAATAAAAAATAATACTGGCAGCTATAAGTGTTGACTGCTATTAGGTAGCATATATATTCTTTCTTTTAAAAAGGTTTTAATCTTTATGCAGAGTTTCTCGTCCAGAGTCCATGACAGCCTGGTGTGCCTCATACCTTCTCATACCTCCACAGGGAAATGGCTGAATTTTGATCAAAGCATGCAAATTATTGTTGCTTCATTGGGGAGCTGAGAAAACTACTGTGATGTCTTAAGAGGTAAATTGCATCGAGAGGGCTGCAACATGCAAAGCTAGCGCTAAAGAAAGATCATCTGTGTGCCAGAATAGGCGAAAATCTTGACGATGCTATACGGGAACGAGGCACTATTTCCTGGATTCTCACAATAACTCTGTGATCAAGGCACTAATACCATTCCCTTTAGATGGAGGAAGAAACTGAGACTCAGGAGGTCAAGCAATTTGCCCAAGGTCACACTACAAGGAAGCAGTGAAGCAGGAGGTACAGATGGGACTCTGATGTCAAATTCCTACTCTGAATGAACCATGACACTGTATCCACTTCAAAGTTCTAAGCTTTAAAAGTTCGAACCCAAATGCAGAAGCAGCCACAGGCCAAAGGTTTGTAAGTGAGAAACCTAGGGACTGGTCCAGGAGGAAACACCTCAGTTAGGAAACGTGAATGCAGGCAGTCAATATTCTGGAATAAGTGACATTAATATGGCACCAGGCCACAAAGACTCCCATCTAGACACATGGTAGCCTGTGTCCTAAACCCACTCATGCCCAGGTGGGCCCATCCCAGGGATCAATTCTATGACAAAGTTCAAATCTGCCATTCATTTCATAAAGGCTGCTGGCTTCTTAAGTCTAGTTTGCCTTATTATTAATTTTTTTTTACGGTGTAGGCAGAAATGAAGGCAGGTGGAAAGGCAGGCAGGCAGAGAGAGGAGGAACAGACATTTTTATTTATTTTTATTTTAGTTGTACATCTTGGTTGGTCCCGCCTACCCTGGCCCTCGGATGCGAACCTGGGTCCTTGGGATGAATGTGGACTGCGCTCAGCAGGAAGCAGCAGACCAATCTGCTGCTCCATCAGGGCACGCCATATTTTGCTGTTCTTTTAGACCAAAGCCTTGAGCATCAGCTGCTATCTTCATAAATATCATTACTACTATGCCTCTAGGCCCCTGATACAGGGCATTGCATAAGCTTTAAGAGCTGTCAATCGAACTTCCAAATCTTTTGTACCAGGTGAGCCAACAGCATATAGAAAAGATACTATCAGGCAACACTGATTCACAGAGACAAACACGGAGTTGGTATATGGGAGAATAGGGGGAGGAGGGGGAGGAGAATTGAGAAAAACCACCAACCACACGCATACTTCATTTTACAGATCAAGCAGCAAATAATTTTTAACGTAATTATATAAAAATTGACAAGCGCCACTCAAATCCGCAGGCTGGGGTACTTTGTGTAACTGAATACGCTGCGTCAGTCAAAGCTGCAGTGTAGACCATTCAATAATGACCAGTGTCCAAAGGTCACAGTGCCACAAACTGTCTTTGATACTAAAATCATGCCAAACACAATCAGCTTTCTTTGATGAGTCAAAATGCACTTTTGGATCGTGCTAGGCCTTGAGGTTATCATTACAAGCAATGTTTGGTGGTGAAAAACAGCTCTTTATTTAACCTTTCAGGCTGGATTCTGAGCAAGAAGCAGTTCCCTGGGCTCCGGGTCAAGCCTGTGACACTGACACTCAACCTGCCCCCTCTTGTCTCTGTCTCTAACTCCGGTTTTCCCAGGTGGCACTGGCTTCCAGCAGGGTCCACCTGTATTTAGAGAAGGTGGAGAAAGACAGACTCAGCTTCCCTGTAAGGGAGGAGTCTTCAAGTTCATTGTAGTTACTGGTGACTCGTTCTGAAATTGAGGAACTAGTTTGAGGAACTTCACAACAAACAAGCAGCCCAAACAACCTGGCTTTCTACCAGCTTCCAACACATGGAGGTAACAGGAGGAAAACACCAGGCCCAGCCCTGCCTGTGACAGGGAATCCTGACCATGAACTCCAACACGGCTTGTGACACACTGGCCCAAGGGGCCAGCTTGAGGACATGGGCAGTAGCGATACTTTCAACATGTCCCTTCACAGTAAGGGGGTGACATTCTTGCCCTCCCCCAGGAGGGGAGGAAAGGGTTCGGGCTCTGTGGTGTCACAGGGAACAGCTGCAGAGGCTCTCAGACCAACTCCCTGGTAAAGGAAGGAAACCTTGGCAGGCTGAGGGGCGCTCTTGCTCTCTCAGGCCAGTAGGAAGGAGGAGGGTGGGCTTCAGGCTCGAACTTTGACTCAACAACAACACTTAGCCAGTGGTTTCGATGTGCCAGGTGCTATGCTGGCCAGAGTGGATGCGACAGTGACCAGGACAGACGAGGTCCTTGTCCTCATGTCCAACCTTTCACCGTTGTCACCCCTGAAAGGCTCTTTGGAAAGCTGAACCCGGTTACTAAGAAGCGGTACCATGGGTCCGGAGTCGGACCACCCTGCCCTGACTCTGCCTCAGCTGCGCCCAGCACAGAGGATGTGCCAGTGTGGTCTCCGTCTTCTCTAATGCACCTGGAAGGCTCAGGTAAGACGGCCAGAATTGCTACTTATTGTTGGCTTCTGCTCTGAGCTCTGTTTGAGCACATTTCTCCTGACGGTCTGCATCTCTGAAAACGCATTCCTTGCCCCCCGTGCAGAAGTCTCCAAGTTGCTCTCAAGTTCCTCTTATTATTATTATTTTTTCTTTTTCAAGGAAACGGGCAGGCAGGGATGAAGGTGAGCAGGAAGGCAGGGAGAGAGAGGAGGAAGAAGCATGTGATTTATTTAGCAGTTCAACTAGGTTGCTCCCCCCAGCCCTGGGCTGTGAACCCCAGTCCTTGGGATGTATGTGGACTGTGCTCATGGACTTAAGCTCTGAAGTGAGCACCTCGAGTTCTTATTCCAAGCTGACAAGTGGTGCAAGGCCCCAGACGGGAGGAGTGCTGGGGTGTCCAACCCAGACACTTTCAGAAAGAGGTGGGGGATCCTCTTCTCTGAGGAGCTCTGTGTGTGACTGGGTCGGGTCTAGTTGGAAAAGAAAGGCTACTGGGTCCAGATGTCATCCTCGCTTGTCCCTGGTTCCCAGTTATGGTTCACGATCCAGCACCTACAATGTGTCTCCTTCCACATTCACCTTTCCCATCACAGCGATGTCTTCCAGGGCAGCCCCTCAGCCATGCTTGTCAATATGTCCTAGGTCTTGGAAAAGCCTGCCACATCTGGTGTACTTGGTAAGAGTCCACTGAGTGAGAGAACAGCGGATACACTTGGAACTGGTTGGCCCGGGATGTCAGTGTCTGGACTGTCTGATCACTGGGTGAGTGGAGGAGAAGGAGCCAGTTCCTGCGCAAAGAGTCACAGCATGGTGACTGTCTTTAGACCACAAGAAAGTGTCCCGCAAGCTGGCTACTAGGCCGCCCTGTAGTCCCCTTTCCTAAATGTTGACCTAGAGACCTAATTATTTCCAGTTCCTTGAGAAGATGACCCTTCTAACTGGACAATCTCCCTCTGGGCTCAGATTTGTACAGACATGCTACATGGGAGGTGACACTCTAATATCTACTTTTTACATTTCTTGCCAGAGGACTATTCCTGCCCTGCGAAGGCCAGCATCTGACCTGGGGACTCCTGAGCATGGGCCTGAGGAGTCAGGGTTAGTCAGCCAGCTTCCTGGACCAAAGGAGTCCATTTCCAGTCTTAATGGGTGACAGCATCCTCTTGTGAAGCTGACAAAGCTTCCCTTTCTTCCCAAATCTCCCAGCTATCCCTACTATTGACTGGTAGACGAATTCTGATCCAGCAAAAGGTCAACGTCAGCAAAAAGGTAGATGGTGAATCTTGGAGACAATAGCTCTTTGCACTGACAGCTGCCACTATCAAGATGTGACATCATGCTTTGCCCACAAGGAAAAACCTCTTCACTGAGAGGAGCTGAATGCATCCAGCTGGGATGACGCCAACTACCTGTTTCTCTGGCCACCTGCTGCCACAAAAAACATGTCTCCTCCTCACAAGATGACTGTCCTCCTTGATTAGTTGTGAAGAGCTCCCAAGCGCCCACTTTGGATAAGATACTGCTTGGTGAGGTCAGAAAGTGTCTTCAAGGTGCAGGCTAACAGTGACCCTGCGCAGAACTGTGTTTCCTTATAACACGTGACCTCCTTTCAGTGACATGAATTTCATGGTAGAAGAATGGGGCAAATAAATAATATCCTGTTTACTTTTTCCTGGCCCCAGAGCTGCCCTGGGGCCACCTTTCTCCGGACTGGCAGGGCCTGCAGGGAGGCTGAGAGTAATGCAGTCAGGGTGGGGAATAAAGGAGTTAGTTAAAAAAAAAAAAAGAAAAAGGCACAGTTCCCACTCCTGGAGCAATTCTGCTGTTCAGGGCAGCACAGCACAGAGTCTGGACCTCAGTTCAGATGAACCAGCCGCAGGGCTCTGGGCAACTCACTTTGCGTTCTTGGGCCCTTTTCTCTAGTAAAATAGGGAGTGTATAAATGGTAATGAAAATTTCCACTCTATAATACTAGTAGTTCTTTCTTGAGAGAATGGTTAAGGCCTCAGCCGCCTGTGCTTGCCTGAAGTGACTGCTGGTTTGGCCAGATGGATGGGATGTGGGTTCTGGGCTGGGGAGGCGTCTACCTTAGTTCCAGGAAACAAGACCACTTGCAAGGTCATACTAGTTCTTTTTCTGTGGCTTCAGTAAGGTCAAGCCCAGCCCTGGATGACCCTGGACATTGCTTACAGATGGCCCTGACCAGCAACACCAACTACACTGGTCTGGAACAGTGAGTCGGAGGTGCCTCTCTGCCTTGATGGACACATGGTCCTGGTGTTAGTGGGAAGAGGGTCAGCAGAAGTCACAGTAACCAAAAGGAAGGTGGAAGGGATGGCTCAGAAGTTCCCTCTGCTGCTTCTTCCTGAGTCCAGACCCCGGCCCTAGAAGTGCAGACAACCCAGGGGCGGCAAGCTCTGATTTCCAGAGTTTTCTCTAACCCAGGGTTGAATTTAGCTTTCCCTCTCCTGGGAGCTCTTCAGAGACTCTAACTTGGGGCAAAAAGGAAGGCAGGTAGAAAAGGGTTCCCCAAAAGGTCTTTCACACCAAAGTACAGTTTGTATCTCTGCTCTTTGCCATGGGATTTCCCAGCTCCCCGGAGCCAGAGCTCCCTGCTGCTTCTTGCTGACTGTCGCTGGACGCCATTCTCCACTCGAGGTGGCTGGACTCAGGTGCAGCGGCACTGCCGATCGGGGCTCCTGTCCTGTTCACATTAAACTCCCCCAGCCAGGGGATCCAGCTCTGTCATCAGGAAGCCCTGGGAGCTTCCCATGGCTTCCTACCTCTGCCTCAGAGGTCATGGGCTGACATGAGGTGATCTTTGGCACAGGACTTCTGAATGAGGTCTGCTCAAGCCTTCCTCTGCAACTGTGCTGGGGCATAAATCTCCTATCACCTACACCCCTGCACGGTGACTCACCTTCCAGAGAAAGTACTCCGCTCACCTAAGCAAGCTGCCTGGAAAATGACTAAGGCACCTATCAAATGCAGTCTGTGGGGCCAACCAGTGGCTGAGTCGGGTCCAGACACTGCCTCTCACCTCCAGCCCAAAGTCAAGTATGGAGCTGCCACTCCCAGCCTGCTGGTTTCATTTTCATCTGAACATGAGGCTTGACATCCGGTGATCTATTTGTTCTAAAAACTAGGTTCACTTTAGAAATGACTCTTGGGCCATCAAGACAGCTTCCCCAAGAGAAAACAAAATGCTGTTTAAAAGGAACTTCGGCCAGGTGGGAACCTATATTTTTGTTTTGTATTAAGAAGGGGAAAACGAGAACTTAAAATCCAGCATGAAACTGGTTGTGTGCGTATATGTGTGTGTGGGATTTAAAAGGAAAGGTGCAAATCTCAAACTGTAGATCCAGGGCTCCCACAATGGGTAGTGATGATAAGTTGACAAAAGCGTATTTTTAAGGGGGAAGGACAGCGAGTTGGGGGTGCCACATGGCGGTAGAAAGTTTGCCCACAGAACCAAACTTTTCCTGCTACTCTCAGCAAAGCACAAGTCCTTGTTGACTTATATTCTCCACTGTATTTTCACCTTCAGAGTTTGCCTTCACCCCATGGGGGACAAGAGGCAGTCCTAGAGAGACCCAGCTCTGGCGCTGGCTCGGCTTCCTGGGAGGGCAGAAGGTGCCCATAATTTAGGATCGCCAGCTCTGACGGGGCAGGGCCTGGCCTTTTAAGCTCATTTGGGGTGTGGGTAGGGCAAAATTTAGTGCAAGACAGGGAGAACTTGACAGCTACAACCTCTAGACAGAAAGAAATGTTCTACTGAGATAAGGACCCTGCCCTGCCAGGCATCTGGTCCTTGCTGACATCATCTTAGAGAAAACAGATCGAGTCAATGTGCTAATTGGCAGCTACTACGGCTATTACTATTACTACCACCAACAACAACGGCATTTACAGTCAAACAACATTCACAGTCATTGTGCTCTGCAGCTTATTAGGTGCTCAGGTCTTTCCATTTATCCTCTCATTTTCTACTCAGAAAAGCCCTATGGAGTCCTTCAGGACCCATTTGCAGATGCGGCTAGCGGCTACGAGAAGTGGAGTGATCCGTCGGAGGTCACACGGGCAGGCAGCGGCAGATCTGGGACTTGACCCAGGTCTTTCTGATCTGACAGCTTAATCCCCACATGTGATACGAAGACACCATGGATACGCTCCATTGCTCTGGGCAAATGAGTTGACCACTCTACCTTCATTTCTACGCACAGCGACCCTGAGGATAGCACGCTGGTTATCATTCAGTCTTCTAGTAATAATGATCACGGCTACTATCAACTCATGGTTAACAAGTATAAATATTACTTAAATAACATAAACAGATACAACAACTGCCCTGCTTAGTTACATTCAAAACGGACATGTTTAAAAAAAAAAAAAAAAACAACAAAAAACCCAACTTACACTTTCATGAGTAAGTTAGTAGAAAAAGCAGTGAACTAGATGTCAAGAAACGTGGGTTTAGATTCTGGGTATGACACTGATTTCCTGAGTAATCTCGTCTACTTTATTTCTCCTTACTGGGCTTCACTTTCCTGCTCTGTTCCTGTCTTTGTATGAATACTGTGAGAAAATTAAAAAACAAAACGCTACAAAGTGCCAGTGTTGATGTATATTATTTCAGGACTTCGAGCAGGAGGATAAGGGATTGAAGCATGTAAAACAGCAGGAAGAAAAGAGGATCTTTTAAATTAGAACACAAAGAAGGGCATATAGGCTACTGAGGAAAAAGGACCTTCCCCGTGTGGTCACTCAGGTACTGAGATAAACACAGAATTAATTAACAGCCCCACGGTCAACACACTTCACTGTCTCCCTGAGCTCAACTGAAATGTTCTCTACCACACAGTCTGCCCTAAGTTTGGCCTTCGATTTCTCATCTATGGCTTTCAGCATTTCAGTCAGCACCACCCAGTACAAAGCCGTCACACGTGCATACATTACACGCACACCCTCCCCCTGGAAGAGGCTCACACTCCACTTCTTTCCCTTCCTAGGGCTCTAGGTGTGCAGAGGCCAGAGGGCCTCGCTCATCCTCAAGTCCACAGATGTGGAATGTCTCCCGCTTCCTGCCAGTTTCACACTGTGCCATCAAAAGTGCCCATGGTGCTCAGATATTTCCAGTTTAACTGAAATACTAAAATGGGGCAAACAGGAAGCATCAGACACAACTGCGGTAGAGACTTATTAATCACGAAAGCAGAATTTTAGTTGCATTTTAACCTTCTGCCAGGAAAAAAAAAAAGGCAGCTTTATGATGATGGTCATTGGTGCAAATCTGCTGCCTGCTTGTGTGTCTTATACTTTTAAGTTAGGGCTGAATTTGGCTTTAAGATTTTGAAACGATCTTTCCAGAAAGAATATCTGTCAAGCCAACCAAGAGGAATCTGTCAGCTCTTCATCAAGGCAGGCAGGCCTGTGAGGAAAGCTCATGTGCTGCCCATTGAGACAGGAAAAAAAATAGGAAATTCAAACTGATTTTACAGGCCAAAGCGATAGGATGCATTTAAGAGGGTGCCAACAAGGAAGAAAACAACTCTGCTGAAGTTAGGCCTCTTTCAGTCCCTACAGCTCTCTCGCCAGACCCGGGGACAGGGATGTATGGTTATCCTGCACCCCAAAATCACAACAGTCGCCTAGAGCTGGACAACCAATCAGGGCAAGCCTGCTTCTCAACACTAAGAGATATACAAACACTCCCAGCAGATCACAAAGGAGTCAGTGTTCAACAGGAGAACTAAAATGAGGAACCAAACCTCTATCTGTTGAGGCGAAACGGCCAACCAGACATTTTTGTTGAATAGATGAAGGCTCACTTGGCAGGGTCTCTGTCTGAGGTGCCACTCCCACAAAGTCTAACAGACAACACCAGGGACAGAAAAACCCCTTCAGAATTGCTCCTGACAATTGGAAAACTGTTAGGGATGACCAAAAGCTTGGCAGCTGGGTGCTGTCTGGGTTCACCAAAGTGCGGCAACATATACCTGGGCACCACTTTCAAAAATTAAAGTCAGAGACTATGACTTTTATTTTGAGACCTTCTGAGAAGTTCACCACACCCTTCAAAATAAACGAGGCTGTCCTCCAGAGGTCTGGCATTGTTGCACCGAAGGAACTGATTTGGCATCACTTGAAAAAAACATCCAGAGTAAATCCAAACACAACCTAAGCAAGACAAGCACCTGTCCTTTCATGTTAGGAGCATAAATATCATACCAAACACTTTCCCCTCCTTCCTGCATCTATGTCCCATGATGTGGTCCAGGGGAAGTCCTCTGTCTCAGAAGACTCTATTGGCCCAGGCTCCTCACACTGAGTCCTCCCTATAAGGCAAGATACATACCCTACCCTCACCAACACACCTGCCTCAGTGTTCCACCTATACAATAAGACAGTACTGTCTATCTTACCACAGATGCCTGATAGAAAAAGGTGGTTACAGGTATGAAGACACTAAGTAAAAAACAAACAACACATCAGTCAGGTGAAGATGCTCTCTTCTTCTAATCTTTCAGAAAGACCAAGTGTCTAGTCAAGGGGTTTTCAACATTTTTCCTAGAATAAACTTCAGACTGCTCTTTTATATGAGGTCCTGACAATCACCATTTCATCTCACTGGCTTTCAGAGTCCTTGATCAAGTCACTGGAGTTCATTGTCTCCAGTTAAACCAAAATAACATTGCCACTTACACTGCTGATTTCTGTACCTTCTCCCCATCCACCCACTAGTTCCTCAATCCACCCTTCAGGCCCGAGAACATTTTAAATTTGATTAGGAAGGAAACACATTTTCTGAGGCTGCCCATCACCAAGAAGCCTCCTGGGCAGGTGGGACTCTGCACTGTACAAGTGGCCTTTTTCTGCCTGGTGGCTGCAGGTTGTCAGGGCCACAAAGGGTTTCCAAGACGGGAAGAGTAGATCTGAGCCCACAGATAAAGTCCTGAATGGAGCGAACAGAAGAGCCACTGAGGGGTCTGGGGAAGGAGGATGCGAGTGGCCAGTACTGCCCAACTGGGTGCCAAGGGCAGGCACTTCTCCCAGCCTCACCTCGGGGTGTGATCCCAGAACGTCCCAGCGAAGGCCGGAGGAGGATTTCACTGCCAGGGCAGGTGGGAGGGCGCATGGGCCAGACAGATGGACTCGTGCAGGAGGCACCTTTCACCCCACGCAGAGGTGAGCCCCTATTCTGGGGGGCACCCAAGGAACCGAGCAGGAGGGGCAGGCCTGGCGGTGAGAGTAGCTGAGCGCGGTGGCACGGGGTGCTGGGGAAGGGGAAGCAGGCGCCCTCGCGCGCGCTTCGGGAGAACGTGTGGCCTGCGGGGGTGTGGGGCGAGCACAACGTGCGACCGTGGCCCTGGCAGCGTGAGCGAGGGCGTGCCGGCCGCAGGCCCTGGAGGCCGAGGGTCCGCGTGAAAGCAGATCCCACCAGCCGCGCGCCGACCTCCACCATTCCGGCGTGGCGGGCCAGGCCGCAGCCCGGCCCCCAGCCCCCGGATGAGCGGCCGCCCATCCTCGCCGCTCCCGCGGAGCCTGGCTTGGGGTCCCGGGCCCAGTCCAGTTACCTACCGGCCGAGCGCCGATCTCCCCAGCCAGCGAGTGTCGCGCTCCCTTCGCCCGCGATCTCCCGCAGCCGGCAGCCGACCGCTGTGCTCAGAGCCCGCGGTCGCCCCGCCCCGGCCTCGGGCCCCGCCCCCTCACCGCCGGCCCCACCGCCCCCGGGGCCACGCCTCTCCCGGCGGCCGCAACTTTGCCTACCTTCCCGCCTCCCCGCTTTGGCCGCACCTCGACCCTTGGCCCCGCCCACACCTCCAACCTAACCAATGAGACGGAGCGCCCCTCTTGTCCTGGCGTATCGCCTCTAGTAACGATTGGTTACCAAGACCTTGTTTCCAGAAATGGGCATCATTTCCGGACAATGTTTATAGAGAAGAGATTGCTGGGCGGACGGATTGACAGAAGGCGGAGGCAGCCAGGGTGTTGATGTAACTACACATGCGCGCTCGATTTTTGGCAAACTTTTTACGGTTGCGTTCTTGTGCTTACGGGAAGGAAGGGCGAGTGTACGCATGCGTAAGCCTGCAGCCGCGGACTTCGGTTACCTTGGAGACGGCGAGGCGCTCTCGCTCCTGGGTCTGGTTCTGCTTTGTCGGTTCAAGGCCTTCGCTGCTGAGACAGCCACCAGAAACACTTTTACTGAGCATTTACTCAGTGCCGGTGCTGTAGAGACGCTGAGGACGAGCACGACAGATTTCAGTGCCCGTTCTGGAGAAACTCGGAGACCCAAGGACCTACTCCATTCAGGCCTGTGTATTGAAACCGAGGTCCGATGAGAGCGCGCTGATGGCACCGTCCAGCCCCTTCCCACAGCCAGAGAAGCAGCACTGTGCGAGCGCTGCATGAAGCAGCTCCTGCTGGGTGTATAGGTTACAGTACCAGAAAGAAGACTAGAGCTTTTTCTGATGCAAAAGAAGGACCTAGACTCTTAGGGAGATGGTCAGGGGAGGTATGGATAGGTGTTTTTGTTTTGTTTTTTCCGAACTTGCTCACCTGTTTTCCAGGGTTCCCACACAGAGCTGGTATTTTATTTGCAATAAAGAAAAAAAAAATACCAAGCTTATTTTTCAAAGTTTGCAAAATGAAAGTATATATCCTGTGGCGCCCGAACCCCATCAGCGGTCCACGGCAGGCAGGTGTTGTCCCAGCTTTAGTGGTGGTGGTGGGCAGGTCCCACGGCAGGATTACCTCATCTCTGGAAGTGTTTGAACAAAGGCCAGGCCACCGTCTGCTCAGAAACACACTGTCAATTTTCAAACAGTCTTTGGTAGCTCGAAGCTGATTTCAGGCACCTCCATGTCTGGAGAATAGTAAGGAACATTCATGTGGGTAGGGGTTCAAACTTACAACCCAAGGCTCTCACTCCACTCATTGAGGGCACAGGTATCTTTTGTTTGGCTCGTCCAATGTTATCTTTCTTTTTTTTTTAAAAAGATTTATTTAGAGTCAGGAAGAGAGAGGAGGAAGAAGCGTCTAGCCATCCACTTTAATTGTTCATATTGATTGTTCCTTCCAGTCCTGGGCTGCCAGCCTGGGGGGGTTTTATGTGGGCTGCGTCATCCCCAGTCAGGGACTTAACCTCTGAGCCACCCTGGCCTACCCTAATGTTTTCTTAAATTTGAATTTGAATGCCCTAGATCAGAGCCTACAGTTCTTCACAGCTCCACCCATGTTGTCTTACATGCAAGGATTTAACCTTATGTCATCTGTCTGGCCCTGGTTTGACGGTTGTGGCTCTGATAAAAGTTTGTGCTTTGGAGCTGCACAGTGTCTGCTACTTACTAGGCTAGGCCACTGACCAGCTTGGGAGAGCGAGAAAGAAGTTGGGGAAGAAAGAAGCTGGTGGCTCCTAAAGCGCTTTCCAGTCCTTGGATTTTTCAGGGCAGTGACTCAGGGAGAGGCGGAGCTTGGCCAGATGGTAAGTTACAAGTTGGTATCAGCAAGACTGGGTGCATGTCTTGCCTCTCCCACCACCTGTTTGCCTCTGGGCATACCACTTCTCCAGAAAGATGTGGGCACAGGCCCAGGGTTTGCAGACGCTCCCTGACTGACTTTGCCTTTGCCTTCTCTCTTTCACCACTCCTTCCTTAGGACACCCAATGCCCACGGACTTTACCCAGCTTCTCTAGACTATTCCCTGCATGCCCCACCTCCCACCCCATCAAGATGATCCGTCTTTAAATCTGTCTGTGGACACCAGCATGTCTCAGTGGGAGAGAAAATCGTGTGACTCCAAAGCCGTGACTCCAGAGAAGGTATTTCATAGCAGGTTGTGGGGAGGAACCAACCACTGCAGACAGTGTAGTGAGGAAGGTTTTGGGAACAACAAGGCCTTGGAGTTTCAGCACGCCCCGCTGTGTATAGATCAAGGTGAAAACACAGCCCCCACTTCATGGGAGCACAGTGGAGTCTGAGCCTTGAAATGCCTGCACCTTCTGGAAGGAGGGCTCCAGGGTAAACTTACTTCCTCCTGGCCCGGCCAGCCAAGTCACACAACCTGGGAAAGCTTCTAGCCCTGAGTCATTCATGCAGCCTCAGTTCTGCTTTAAATAATATAAATTGACATTTACAGGGTGGGTGACTCACACCTGGAGCCGTGAGCCAAATTCTCAGCACTCAAGGATTTCCATATTCCACCCAATGGTTCAGATTTGGAAACAGAAGGGTAAGACTGTGTTTTTCCAAAAAGAATAGCAACTTCTGTTTTTGTTTTTTTTGTGAGCTTACAAAGGGTAAACTAGACACTTTTAAGTGCTCTGTGCTCCCAACTTCACTGGATATTCCAGCATTTCTCAACCTGGCATTGTGGACATTTTGACTTGGATAAGTCTTTGTCGTGGGGTCTCTCACAGGCACTGTAGGAAGCTTAAGAGCATTCCTGGTCTCTTCCCAGTAGATGTCAAGAGCACTGACCCTTTTGTGACAACAAAAAATGTCTTCAGATGTTGCCAAATGTCCCTAAGGGAACAAAATAGTCCCCTGTTGAGAACCCCTGTAGTTTAATCCCATAGAATAAGTACTGTTATCATCATCCCATTTCACAGATGAGTCAACTGAGGCACAGAGAGAAGTAATTTACTTAAGAGCACTTTGCTGTCACAGAAGATCTGGGATTCAAACCAGCTGTGACCCCAGTATCTCTGCTTTCTTCATGCAGGGCTCTGCAAAAAGCCTTTGGACTTCAAGGAGCCAAATTCTGTATAAGAAATGATGAAGAGTGAGTAAATTTTATGTATCAGTGGGAGAATGCTATCCTGAATCATTTTTCCTTTTCTGTTTATTGTGGAAGAAAGGGAAACTCTCTTCTGGCGTTTATTGCTTTAGTCAGCACAGTTCATGGTGTCCAGCCGTGTCTAGTGAGAATTTGACTGGTGAATCATCCAAGTGTCTGTGGATCTCAGGCCTGAAACTTCTTTCAGACCTTGAAGCACTTGAGAAGAACTAAGATAAGAGGCTGAGATATGAGATGACTGGAGTGGCTGGGGGTGAGTGTCCCTGGAGGAGACCAGCTTTACTTTCCCCATAAAATGGAGGATGCAGCTGTGGGGAATTACTTACTGACCTTGGGCCTGAACTTGCCCCAGGGCTGCCACCCAGTCTGGAGGCCTGTGGAGGGGCCATGGAGGCAGGAGAGGGAGGGGATGCAGGCAGGGGTGCGATGAGCTTCCTTCCTACTCTGCAAGCAGTGACCCTCATGTTCATAGCCTGGAGTTGGATATGGTGGGAGTATTTGCATCATGGAACCTGGTTAACCGTATAAACCAGGGCTGCCTGCCCCCAAACTGGTTGTTAAACATTTATCGCTTGCAGGTTCTCGCCCTGATTGCCCCGCACCAGTTGTGCCTCACTTAAGGGGATGGGAGGGGGCATGGTGAACATAGAAGATTGGTGGTGTGGGTGAGGAGGAGAAGAGGTGCTGTCCTCCGAAAAGGGTGGAGCTGCCGGAGTGGAGGTCTCTGTGGGCACTGGACAAAAGTGACCTTACTAAGGACAGATCCTGCGCATACCTTTCCAAGACCCCGTCCGACTTGGAGCCTTTTTAGGGAGCTCTGGGTTAAGGCTTGATTCAACTTCTTCAGACTTCCTGACTGGTTATTCCCTTCTAACTCACCTCCATGCCTCCATCACTCCACGCCAACCTCAGCCTTCTGGTGGGTGTAAATCTTAGGTTATCTGTCCCACCCGGGATGGTCCAGTGTCTCCTGCCCTTCAACGCCTCCCTTTTAGTTTCTTCCCCTCCACCTGCAAACATGATCAAGTCTCCACAGCCTAAAAGAGGCAAATTAGAAAATAAACAAAACAATCCTTCCCCCGATCTGGGCTTTCCCTTACCCAGTTGGCCCAACCTTTCCCCTGTGAACTCTCAGACTTCTTGGTAAACATGGTACTACTTCATCTCCCGCTGAGTGCACCCGTGTTGTCTGGTTTCTCCTTCACTCTTCCTCTCCGTGGATACCTACTCCTGCTCCTAGTCAGATGACCTCCCTGCAGCCAGTCACAGTGTGATGCTCTGAGCACCTACTGTGTCAGGCCTGGGGAAGGAGCATGGGACCTGGAGGCTTCCAGTCTAGTGGGTGAGCAGACCTTGAGCAAGTGATGACAGATGAGGACTGAGATCCTTCCAGGTGATGAGAATGAAGAGGGAACAGACAGGGAATCTTTCTTCTTATTCTCTCTCTCTCTCTCTCTCAACATCAATTTACAAAATAATAGAAGTTTAGATGTGCAGGTTTATGCTGGATCAACTCTATTAAATATGGAATGTAATACAAGGATTTGGTTGCACACAGGATGGAGGAGCTGACAGGCCCAGCAGGAGATGGCGAGGTCACCAGGAACCTACTACAGGATTTGAGGGGGAAGCAGTATAATCTTGGCTGGGAACCAGGGTCACTTGGGAGAAGTGACCACAGAGGAAACACAACCACTTCCATAGATGTCACTCAAAACCCAGAGCAGTGGGTTTTCCACCTGCCACCCTCTGTCCTCCTGCCAGAGCCTCTAGAGGCCAGGAACCTGCGTGGGCTGGTCAGCAGGGCGGGAAAGGTGAGGACCAACATGGGCGGGAGACAGGTACATAAGGGAGAACACACTTAGTGGAGGGACTCAGAGAAGGCTTCCCTAAGGAGCTCAGCTGAGACCTGAAAGGTGGGGAAGATATTTCCAGCAATCACTGGCATTTTTTTTTTTTCTAATTTATTGATCTTTTTGGAGAATTTAATGCCTTGTGAGTGTGTTATAACTGAGCCATTAGTTTTCTTAACTTTTCCATCATTGACAATGTTTCTGATAGGATTAGTGGGCATTGGTATTGCTTTGTTTTCAGCCATCAAGTTTTCTTAGCTGGCTCTGTGAAATGCATCCTGGGACTTCTGTTCACCTTGTTTGTTCTTGGCCGAGGTCAGACCTTCAGCGCCCTCGTAGAACTGCTCAAACTCCAGGTCATGCATGCAGTCTGCAGGCAGAAATTGTTTTTATTTTCCTAAGAGCATCTCTCCCTCTCTTTCTCTGCAAGAAGTGACATTGCCCAAGAAGGGCATCAATAATGAAGGGGGTAGCAGTTTATGTATTTGAATTTTATGATCGTTTCGTTTCCCTTGAAGGTGGAAATTATTTGAGATGAATATTAATTATCCTTGAGATAGACCAGGCTTTCCCACAAACTAGGTTTCGGAGCAGTTATAGGTAGTGATCATGTTCCCTTGTGCTCTAGGGCCTATGCATCACTAAGTGACAGACTCCTGTCTCTCACACTGGTCAATCTCTCTTGTAGACCAGGCCTTGGAATCCCATCAGCTTACCCACAAATCAATCACTGGCATGGTTGAAAGACTGCTTTTTAAGAGCCATTTTAGGTTCGTAACAGAATTAAACAGAATGCGGAACACAGCTTCTGCCCCCCGACTAATGTCCCCTGCCAGAGTGGCACCTTTGTCACAACTAATGAACCTACACAGACACGTCATTGCTGCTCAGTAGCTGACATTAGGGTCCACTCGGTGGAGGATGTTCCATGGGTTTGGACAAGCGCATCTGCTATAGCATCATGAGGAGTGTTTTCACTGCCCCACAAATCTGTGCTCTACTTATTCGTTCTTTCCTCCCCCACCAACCCCTGGCTACCACTGACCTTTCTCCTGTCTCCATAGTAATAAATAAAGAAATGATAACACATCCAGACAATGAATTGTTAATTCAGTGTTAAAAAGAAATGCGCTATCAAGTGACAAAAAGACAGGGAGGAAACTTGAGCACATTGTGAAATGAAAAGAGCCGATGTGAAAAGGCTGTGTTCCATATGAAATTCTGGAAAAGGTAAAATGGAGACAGCGAATGAATCATTGGCATTTTCACCGATTCATTATCGGAGGCTTCGGAGATACTGTGCTGTTTACTTCTCCCTTTCTCAAAGATGGGAGAAACACTCCCCAAGTTTCAACAGTAAGCCCTCCCCTGTCTCTACAGTTCTCCCTTGGTGTTCTCATTCATTCCTGACTTTTTCATTCAACAAACAGTAACGGCACACCTCAGGGGTGCCAGACCCTTGACAAGGCTCTGGTGACAGATGGAGTCTCAGGGAGGAGAGGGATGCAGTTGCAGTACCACATGAAGGGCAGAGGGCAGCCTCAGGGAGGTAAGCACGTGGAAGAAATCAAAGAAGGCTTCCTGGAGGAGATGGTGCTTGAGCCAGTTGCCGCCAGGTGCACTAGCAGTAAGCTGGGAAAACGAGGCGAGAAGACCATTCCGGCAGGATGAGCCGCATGTGCAAAGGCATGGAGACAAGGGACATGTTATGGCACATTTGGGGAACTGGGTGTGGGGATGCATGGAGAGAGAGGCAGCTGACCCTCCAGGCTGTCATCTGGATTGTGGAGGGCCCTCTAGACCATGCTTATAGGCTGGGTCAGGGGAAAGACAAATAACATTTCCAGAATGGAATTTTAGAGACATTGTCTGCAGTGTGAAGAACTTAGGATGGGCCTTTGCGAGCTCCAGACTCGGAAATCAGGTTGGGGGCTGGCAGTAAACCCGGTGAAAAGACCGAGGTGCGGGGTTGGGGCTGGGCTTGGGTCGTCCAAGACTGTGGGAGCCAGGATGCATGAGCAAATTTCGGAGAAAATAAGTCAGATAATAGGGTGTGGATGGAGGATGGGAAGAGGGCACACTGGGCTGCTGCTGCGGTCAGGAGCCCCAGGAGGAGAGTGGTTCTGAGAAGAGAAGCCCTGGTTTTAGACTCAGTGGGTCTGAGCTGTCCGGCCCCCTCAACTGTCCTTCTTGGCAGTTGACTTCCAAATGAATACCTGTAGTTCTGGCTTCCAGCCTGAGCTCCAAACTAGAATTTCCAGGGGTCCAGGGGGCGTTCTCATCTTCTAGCTACTGGCATCTCCAGCTCTACATTGTGCCGCATTCTGTTCCTGGCCCATCTCTCTGCTGGTGACGTCGCCACCAACCTAGGTGCCTCCCGCGCCTCCTCTTGCCATCATACCCCACGCCATGTTGATTCCACCTCCAGAATGCCCTTTGTGCTTGACGCCTCTTTGTCTCCCCTTTCTGCCAAAGCTCTTGTGCTGTCTAACCGTTTCCTCTTGCTTCCTGTCTTTCCCCCTCCTACTCTCTTCTCTCTCACCCCTGCTCAGAACTTTCAGGGCCCCTCTCTCCTCATATTGGTAAAGTACAATCTTATTATTATCTCAAGTCTTCACAGTCCAACCTTTTTTGCTTTCTTTTCCCAGCTTCCCTGCGGGGCCCCCTTCTGTCCTACTCACTGTTACCTTGAACCACCTCACGTCATGCACCCAGATCATCCTGTAATGCACCTCTTGGCTTCTGCCTGTCAAATCACGCCCAGCCTCTAAGCCCCGATGAGATGCATTTTCCTCCAGTGCGCTGCTGCCTTTTCTCTTCCAACAGGTAGTGAGCACCTTGAGGGCAGCCTGTTCTTCCCATATGGTAAAGTAAATGTGGCCAGTAAATGTGTGTTGAACCAATTGGCCCAAAGGCCATTTCTCCAGATCTGAGAATCCGCTTTGACTCTCTATCGTCAGCCCCTTCAGAAACCTGTTCCTCATGGCTTCCCATGTTCCACTTTAGGTATCTAACCTGACTCTCCGACTCTTCCCACAAGATGTCCGTTGTTCAATTGCAATTCTATGTAGAAGTCAAATGTATAAAATACATCGTCCCTGCTTTTCCGTCCCTTACAAATAGCTAATGCGTTGTGAGTTTATAGCTCAGGGTTATCCTTCCCATCCTTCTTTAAGAGCAGAGTTCTGTTTTGCTTATAGTGGTGACTTGTTCCATTTAAATACTTTTCCAGGCTCCCTGGCCGCTAAGAGTGGTCATGTGACCAGTTCTGGCCGGTGAGACATGTACAAGGAAGTCTCTGGGTGAGGCTTCTGAGAAAATTTGCCAGAGAGCCAAACTCAGTGGGCACATGTTCTTGTCTTTTGCCTTTTGCTTTATCATCTTCTTCAGTCTGGAATGCGGACACATTGGCAGGAGCTGTAGCAGCCAGTTTGAGCCCCAAAATGAAAACCAGACAGGCTCTGAGTCTCCAGGGCGCATGCCCACCTCCAGCTTCTAGTCCCAGATAAAACCACTCTCATTTTGTTTCATGCCCTGCTGACAGGTAGTGAGATTTGTAAAACTGATCCAACCTGAGACTTCCCACCAGTGGAAAATGGCCCCAGAAGGAAATCACACTGTGTCAAAAGCCTGGTATGTAATAAGCTTATGCTTATTAGGGATTGTGTAACACATGGCAATAGTAAAGAAAGATAGGGCTGCAGCTCAGTTCACCTGAGAGCACTACTCCTACCACTCCTCCTTTCTGAGAAAGAGCCTCGCCTGGGAAAATCTGTGGAAGGAGTTGAATGACTTTATGGGCTTGAGAAAATGCCAGTCTGGGTCTACGTGACTGCAATGCTGATGGGCCGATCAGGATGAAGATATATTTTATCCAATTCAGATAAAGGATGCTCACATTAGAAGGAGGGGAAGCCCAGGTGTTATACTCAGAGATTAGGACAGATGTCAGCCTGCAGAGACAAGAGTGCTTTCACATAAGCGGACCATCCAGACGGAGCCTCCCTGTGAATCAGGGCTTCCCAGAGTGCCCTGTACAACACGTGGAGGCCACGGCGCTAAATGACTGCGGTCCTCTTGCTGGAAAAGTTGTTCTCTTTCCAGTTCATGTTTAGGTTTGCCTATTTTATGAATCCTTGATGTATGTCCTTTGTACATATTTCAAGAGTATTCTCCTCCCACCTCTGACACAGGGTTCGAAGCCACTGTTCTTACCAGTTGCTCGTGTGTTTGTCCAGATATGTTCTGTGCATCTGCAAACACCTTCCTTACAGCCTCTTTTTAAAAACTTAATGCACACAAACACACTGCTCTGGGGCTTGCTTACTTCACTTCATACCTCTGTGAGCTCCACATGTTGCATGTGGAATGAACTACCTCGTTTTAAAGACTGCGTCCCGTCCCACTGTACGGCAGGTGTGCACCTGCTCGGTTCCCTGTTAATGGACCAGCCCGTTTCCCACCATTTCCCATTAAAGAGTTGTTCTGGTAAATATCCCTAGACTATCTTTTCATCTTGCCTGTTCACCTGTGCATTCAAACGTATTTATTGAGTACCTGCCTTGTACCTGGTCAGCTCTTGGTAGAGCGGAGACCACAAGAGGCCAGTCCTTGGAGCTGCCATTTTACAGTGGAGGGTGAGTTCTTAGAAGCCCATCACAGTCCTCTCAATTCTTTTAATCAAGTCAAGAAGAAAGTCTCGCTTTGGTGAGAAATCTCAGTTAAGTGCCAACATGTTTTTAATACAGTTCTCTCACATATGCTTGTGTCTTTAAGACAAAGAGGGTTGGTCTTCGAATGAGACTCCCACAGTCTAGAAGTCTATGCAGAGTTTAATAACCATGCTTGGTTTTTATTATTTATTTTTAAAAAATTAATTTTGACTAATGGAAGTGGACCAAGACACAGAAAGGAGAAAGACATCCAAGGAAGGAAGTGGGAAAATAAAATAAAATGAAATGATAGCTACATCCTCTCCATCATTTGAACCTCTGGCAACCTCAGTCCTGCAGTTATAATCCAAAAACTTAATTTCATCAATGTGTTTGCATTATTTCTCCGTTATACAAATATAGGTGAACAATGTTTGATTTTTATTTGATTTACTTTTACGTAACAAATGCTGGTTTTGCATCTACTATCAAAATGTGAAAGTTCCTTTGAAAAGAATTTAAGTTAGGTCCCCCCGCTGTAGCTCAGCTAAGGTGTGGGCTGTGAAAGCCGTGGACCCAGGTTTGAGACCTGGAGTTGAAAGGGAAAAAAAAAAAAGGTTAGGAAATCATTCACGTAAACAAAGCAAGGAGAAAAGGTGAGGCTCTCTATACTGTATTTGATGTTTATTTTGATATTGTTACTCATCTTTGATGTTGAAACCCTCTGCCTCCATGTTCCTGCTAAGCTCTGTCCTTGTCACTGTCATTTATTGTTACTCAGTAGTTTTTATGCTGAGATTTCAGATGACTTTCTGCTTAGGGAAGCTTTCTGTTTGTTTATGTGTGGATGGATGTATGGACATATTTTCAATGAGCTGTTATCAATGTGTAGTCTCAGAAAATGTCTTTCACTTGAATTCCCCAGATGCCTTAACCTATTTGTCACTGCTGTCTCTGGAGATGTTTGGAGATGCTTTTGCCAGGGGCACTCAAAAAGCATCCATAGTCAGAGATTCATTATCTGGCTGAGGCTTGCTCAGTAATTCTCTTAAAATATAATCTGATGAAGGGTGTGCCCACACGGCGCAGGTGGCTGAGACGCTTGTAAAGTCCAAGGACCCAGGTTCGAGACCCAGGGCCTGGGTGACTCTCTCTTCCTTCCTTCCTTAGAAAAATACTTCTTCCTCTACCTTCTTTCCTAAAATGCATATGATGAAACAAACCCGAGTAGAAGACAGACATTCCATCTCTGAGGAAATCTCAGCGCCTTCTTCCACAACCACCAGTGGGTCTGTAATCACTGACTCAGATCTCGATAGTTAAAGACATAAGCAATTAGCTTTGTGGTTGCAAATGTAAACAAAGCACATGTCACAAATATGCCCTTTGTGCCAAGCAGGAGGTTATCTATATCTCTAGCAGTGATGGTCAGCTGTCCCTGTGGTCAGAGGGTGGGTGGTACTTCCAGGCCCTTGTGGTGGGAGAGAAGAGGGTCCAGGGTTGAATGGAGGGATGAGGTGGGGGTTTGGGGCAAGCAGAAGGAGCATCTGGAAGCTTGGAAAATGAGAAACAACAAAAAGTAGGTCATTTGAGTGTGCTCTGGTGGCCTAGTGGTCTAGTACACCCTGAGAACATTCCCATGAACATCCCAAGGTCCCGAGTTCAAGACCCAGGGCTGGGGGAAACCAACGTGAACAACTAAATAAAAATAAGGTGCTTCTTCCTCTTATCTCTTCCTGCCTGCTTGCCTACCCACCTTTATTTCTGCCTTCACCTTCCCTTTAAAAAAATAGGTCATTCATTATTGGTTAAATCCTTGAGCTTTGAAACCTGGTGGAGTTAACCACTGATGATTAATTAACCTAGGACCTACCAAGTACCAGGCACTGATGTGATCATTGTATTGTATATATACTAGTTCAGTGGCTTTTAACTTTTTTGCTCACTCTTAAAATGTTTTGAGGGCCTCAAAAGGCCTTTTGTTTCTATGGATTATTCTGGTGGTGTGCTGATCAATTTTTAACAGTGGGTTTCTGACGTGTAGCATTTGCCAGTTTCCATGGTGTAAATACTTCCACCATGGCCAAAGCCAAGATTCCAGGATATAACTGAATATGAAGTGGGAAGAGGTGAACCCAGTCCACTCTCCCTGCTGCCTCCAGCCCTCTTATTTATCAATATTTAAGGTGTTAGAGATGAACAGTGAGACATTTTTTAAAATATGTATTGGCAGCCCATTGCCATCCACTAGGAAGGGTTAGATCCAGCTTCCTCCCACACACCAGATTTGTCTGAGTCTTGCTGATAGGTGCTTCAGCTGTGTGTCCGTGGCATTCTCTCTTTCATCTGCCCACAAAGCACTTTATGAAACATTGTTTAATGGACTAATCGGACTGTCCACTCCAGGAAAGCAGACAACATTGATTGCAATTGTCTCATCGGGGTCTGTAATAGGTACTCACAAATCTCTGAAAATTTAAGTAAATGCATAAATAAATGCATAGGCATTTTACATGAAAGGCAGGCTGCAGTCCATCCTACCCAGTGTTCTCTGCGGCTCCCAGGGGGCAGTGGTAGGGATGAGTAGAGGGGAGAGGGCAGGGTTATAGTCGTTTATGTAGTAGCCTTGCCAAAGCTTGCTGCACCGTATTCCCAGGATACATTAGCCTAAGAAAAACTCACTCTTAAATTCATCAAAATAATTCAGATCACCGCCTTTTTGCTATTCTACTCAGTCTTTCCATCACTTGTCCATCAGAAACTCAGTTTAACAGTCCCTCCAGCTAGTCTTCATCCTTCTAGAAAATTCGATATCTTCACCCCTGCACTGCTGAGGATGGACTAGCCTGCTCCCTGCCTTTCCTCTTCATATCCTGAGTTTTGTATGTTATCAGCACACCCCACCTCCACCCACCCATCTTACCCTTTTCTAGAACAGTTACGTCATCTTATGGCATGACCTACTGAGAGAGCCAGGCACACAGGAATGAAGTTGTTCTTGCTCCAGTGCCCCACACCACTTGGCCCTGACTTCATGGCGGCACTTCTGAAGGCTTGGGACTGGGGAGCTGCAACCTGGCAGGTGGGAGCAGTTCAACAGAGGCCATCTTCCTAGGCTGGAGCCTCTCAGCTTCCTCTTTCACTCTCAATAGGTCCTTTCCAGCGGTGACCTTCTAGGATTCTCAGAAGCTGCTGAGGGAGAAGTGTAATTGTGGGGGAGGATGCAGGCCGCGGAGTCAGGCAGGCAGGATTCTGCCTGGAAGGTCAGGGGGCCGAGCTCCAGCGCCAGAGAACTTTAAGAAACAGCAAGAGGGAACTGAGAAAATAGCCAGGAGTTCACTCAGCCTGGAGTTCCTGGAATTCTGCTTTGTGTGTGAGCTTCCCATGGTGGCCGAGGTCTCTTCTGACTAACAGGAGATGAGAAAGGGAAGCAGGAGGGCGGGTGGAGAAGAGGCTTGGCCTGACAGCCCTCCTGGGCACTGCCTGCCCAGCAGAGGCCCCAGGTGTCCTCTGGGAGCTCACCTGGATCTCCTGAGAACCTCTCCCCTGAGGGCGGTGCTGCCTGCCTGCTGGGCAAGAGACTGTGCTAGTCTGTGGTCAGGCTTTCTGCCCACCCCATCCACTCAGCCAGTCTCCGTCCAGCTGGGCTGGAGCCAGCAATCACAGGAGGCCAGTATCTCTAGAAGGCCCTCTTTCAGACATGAGCCTCACCTAGGAACAGCTGGCCCCACAGCCATCGTCATGATGTGGTCGTTTTCACCTTGGAGTCACCTCAAGACTGGCTTGGGCCGCAGGACTGATGGATTCCAGCAGGTCCCGGGAGGAGGGCGGGGTCGGCATTGCGGTGGAGCAGGGGGTCATAGGGGATCCGTACAGTTGGAATCAGTCATTCCTGAGCTTGCAGCCAAGGATCCCTTTCCTCCTGGTACACAACATCATTGCAGTGAAATCTTGCTGCATTAAAAACCAAGGGAAGCCTTGGGGTACTCTCGCCTTCTCACATGATACCTCAGTAGTCGCTTACACATCTGCCACCTCCTCTAACTGTGAGCTCCTAGAGGACAGAGGGTTGGGCAGTAGACACCTCTGTATCCTCGGGTCCTGCACTGGGCCTGACATACAGGGAGGGCTCAGTAGGTCTTGCATGAATGGGTGAATGAATGAATGAATGAATGAAGACACAGACATGAGCTATAGTGGGAGTGGAAGGAGGCAAGATACCCAAGAGGAGCTAAAAGCAAAGGGAGATTGGATGAGGGGAGGTGGATGCTCGTGTCTTGCTGCTACTTATTATTTTAGGGGTTGAGAGCAGCTTTCTCCTCCCCCCACCTCCAATCCCACTACCATGGTCTCTATATACTCAGATAGGTGGTTTATTCATCCGTTCAGCACATGTGTATTGCTGGTCTGCTGTGACAAGCCCTGGGTTCTGCAGGAGTGGAGCGAGAGCTATACACTCCCAATCTAGTGTCACTAAGTAAGTAATTAAATGAGCAACTTCTGTGACTTGGTCAGTCTCCAACAGCAAGAGTGACCGTGCAATTTCTGATCCTAATGGGGACACATGTTCATTTTTTTCTAAAGAAAGATACAGGCAGGAATGAAGGCGAGTAGGCAGCCAGGCAGGAGGAGAGAGGAGGAAGAAGCACTTTATTTTATTTAGTTGTTCATCTTGGTGGTTCTCCCTGGTTGGAAGGCAAACCCGGATCCTCGGGATATATGTGGTCTGCACTCCAGCTGGAGGCAGTTGACCAAACCACTACTCCACCGGGATGTGCCAAATGAGACGCCTTTAAGAGTGAAAGTGATGGCTGTAGGCTAAGTTTCCCGGACGCACATTCCAGATGGAGATTAGTGTGCAGGAAGTTTATTAGGAGTGCTCTGGGGACCAACACCTGGGGAAAGGAAGGGACAGAAGCCCGACTGGGAGGAGGGGCAAGTTGAACTATAACACAGTCCAGTGAAGGCCTCAGCCGACCCCGCAGGGAGCCCGGATCACAGTCCGTGTCACCTCCAGGTGAGGTGAGGGGGCCCGGCTTTTAATCAGTCATCTGCTTCTAGCTGCCCCTGGGAGGAGGGGATAACATCGGGGGAGACTGTTTTTTTCAGTGAGGCAGACCCTACAGAGGGTTCACAGCGGAAGGCATCTTGAGGTAGCATTCCCAACAGTTGGGGATTTGGATGGGACCTCACAGAGTCTGCCGGGGGGCAGGTGACCACATGCACAGATGATAGGCGGAAAGGGGGCTGTCCTGGGTGCTCACCACAAAAGCGCCCACTGGGTGCTTTCGCTGGAATTCTGGATCCACGTGGGGACAGCACGAGGCTCCCGGAGCAAGCTCAGGGCGCCATCTGCACCCTCACCACCCAGGGCTCTCCTCTCTCTCTCCTGTGGACTTTCTACAACCAGTCATGGCTTTTGCAAGCATATCATTTTAATGCACTGTGTCATTCACATCACGTGCATAGTATCATTTAATTTGTGGTTGGTGGTATAATTCCTCGTCTCTCCCCTGCACCCAAGACACCAGGAGGTCCTTTCACTGTTATCCTCCATACAGAATCCCAGTCCTCATTTTCTCCGTGTTCACCACCTCCCCCCAGTGCACAGCTGCTCCGCCGGCTCTTCCCTAACTGCTGACGTCATTTCAGCTTTGCATCCAGGGGGCTGACAGCATGGAACTGCTGAAAATACAGGTGACACGGGAACAGCAGGATGAGGTCACTGAAAGAGCCCCTAGCATGGCACCTGTGCTCGAAAAACTTGAGGGAAGTCCAAAATCTGATACTTGATCTGAAAAACCAGTACATGACCCAAAAGTTGAGGCCAGTCACACCTAAGCGTGAGGAGAGGCAGGAGAGCACGTGGTCAGTGGTCCAGCCCCCAGACTGGAGTACCGCGGGCCTGCTTCCCGATTTCTCTGTGCCTCAGTTTCCTTGTCTGTAGAACAGGAGAGGTGAAGGCCGAACAGTTGCCAGAGTGAGTTGTTTAGGACATGGCCCACAGGAGTGCTCTCCCAGGGTTAGCTGCTGGCACTGCCCTATGCTCTGTCTTCCTGGCGTCCGTCGCACAGCAGACGTGGCTCTTGGTCCCCTGTCGGGCTTCCAGCCCCCTTCTGCTCTAACTTCCAACACCCCCGACTCCCACATGGAGCTGTTTGTCCACTCAAAGTTCTCTTGCGCGCCCACCCGTGGCCCAGTCGCTAGACTCGTGGTTCATTCTGCATCGTACAAGTCTGTGAGCTGTGGGCCGGCTGCCCTGGGCTCGCTCCGGCAGGAGGTAGGACTGTCCCTGGCTATTTTTTGTTCATCTCAGGGTCTCCCAGATGACCAGGCAGCTTTTGTGTGGCTCACTTACCTTTTGTTCTCTCTTTGGTGGACAGACAGTGAGTGTCAGCAATGACCCCCATGGATTCTTCCTCTTGGACCCAAGAAGGTTGGGCAGGAGGGGGGCCTAGGCTTTCTCTGGGGCCCTTGGCAGCATGGACCCCTGCTGTCTCCTGTGGCTGCCTTCTCCAGGGGACACTACCTGGGCCCGTGTTTTCCTGGTCTGAGCCTCCTCCTCCTCCCGGATGTCCCTCCCAATCTCAGGAACGGCCCTGAGGGAGGAGGGAGAGGTCAACTGGAGAGAGCAGGGGGCCAAGCAAGTGGAAAACAAGAACGAGGTGAGGAAAGAAGGCTGAAAGGGAATGGCGAGAGGATGCTGATGATGACCTCTGACAAGAATGAACACTTCAATGCCTCATCTGTAGACTGCCCTTAAACCCGATGCGGTCAGCACCTCTTTCACAGAGGAGGAGACTGAGGCAAAGACGGGCTGTGGAGCTTGTCCAAAGCCTTAGGACTCATGAGTGGCAGCGCCGTCATCTGAACCTGATCTGTTCCCTGGAAGGGCAAGTTTGCAGAAGTGGCAGAGAGCTGGCGCTGGAAGAACGGTGTTGAAGGGGTGGGGTGATGGGGGCTGAGCCTGAAGCTGCGGGCTGGCTCTTGATGAATCCCTGGCATCTCTTGGCTCCAGTGAGTGAAGCGGCTTATCTCCCCCACCCAGCAATTCCTCAGCTGCCTCGGTCAGGTGTCTGAAACCCACCAGCCAGAGGGGAGCCTGGGTTTCCCAGTCCTGGGTGGACACTGTCCATGCTGCTTGTGCGAGGAGGGAGGTGGCTGGTGTGTGGACACAGTGTGGACATGGTCATTTCCTGCCTCTAGGGCCAGTGTGAGGCATGTGGCTTCACTTTGCTCTGTGGCCGCATCAGAACAGGGTCAGTCCTCGAGGCGGTGGAGATGGTACCACAATGAGGCAGAGCCCCGCACGGGGCAGTCCCCGTTACTACTATTGACACCAGCTGGCAGGGTCTTCCCTGTTGACAAAGCCCATTCTAGTCCCATCTCGGCCTGACTTGGATCCTGTTCGCAGGCGGACAGCTACTGCAGACCCTCCCTGGCTTCCCCAGATTGGCCCCAGGAGGCTTTGTGGGGCCTGGGGCATGTCTGTGGGGCATCAGGAAGAGCGGGCCAGTCTAGTGTCCAGAGCGGCCTCCCTGCCAGCCCCTCCTCCCTCAGCTGCCCTGGGACCTGCTGGCCCATACCAGTCCCATGTTCCTTTCCAGTAGCAAGTGACCTTGTCCAGGTCAGGAAAACAGGAAGCTAGACTCTGCCAGGGGTCGGAGCACACCCTTCCTCAGCCTGGGCTGTGAGGACGCTGCTGTGGCAGAGGGATTGGGGGCAGGACACGGACACCATGTGGGGTGTGGGCACCCCAGACCAAGCCAAGCTGGCCTGGGACCCAGCAGATAGGCTGGGCTTGCTCTGGCCCAGTTGTGCTGAGCCCCTCAGGGCTGAGAGGTGCAGGTAGGTGGGGTTCAGGAGAAGAAGCCCCTTCCTCTCCTGTGTGAGGACCTAATTAGGAGGCATTAGGCCTTATAGGACTTCTGCTTTTGTGGGCTCCTTCCATAAAAAGTATTAAAAAGTATACTAGACCAACACATTGTATAAAGATGAATATAATCTAAGCTGGACTCAAATTCATAATGATTTTATTCAATTTATGTTCTGATTTTCAAAGAAATTAAAATGAAAGCATTTTCATGGGTCCCTAAAAGTATGGTGGACCCTGTGCCTGGTGGGGACGCTCTAGGGCCTTCTCGTCCCACAGAAGCTGTGTTACCCGCCTGGCCAGGCAGCACAGACAGTAAAGGGAAGCTCGGCTCAGCCTAGAAATAGATCTTCACTGAACCTCAGTCCCTTTTCTGTAGAAATGGGCCAGGAGCACATCTGCCTCCTGAAGCTCTCACTAGACGATTCTATGAAATCTGTCTGGTTCAGGGCCTGCCCTGAGGGAGCCCCACTGTTTTCCCCACAAAGAGTATGTGCACCTCAGAGCTGGGGGGCAACCACAGCAGCTGCAAGGAGCCTGCCTCGGGGTGTGGGGCAGGCTCCCAGGGTTCCCATATCTTCACTCCACTCCGGTCCTGTCTTCCCTCCTGGACCTCTCCTTCAGGTTCAGGTGCAAGGCAACGAAGAGTCGTGGGCCCAGCTCACAAACCACGGTCACCCCATCACCCCACAGGTTCTCACACAGCTCCTCGAGAGTGTCTGCTTGTTTGCTGTTTGCCTGGAGGGATGACGACCACCAGAGAGGTTAGATGTCTTGTCCAGTCACACAGTTGGCAGGGACAGTGCTGGAACAAGAGTTGAGATCTGTCAATCCTGCCTTCAGTTGGTGCTGTTAACACAGACTTGCCAAGGCGTGATGGTTCAGGCGTTACGTCTCTGGCTGGGGGCAGAGTCCACGTAAAGGCCAAGGACCCAGGTTCGTGACTCAGAGTCGGGGAACAACCAACATGAACAACTAAGTAAATAACTGCACAAACTGCTTCTCCTCTCTTCCTGCCTACCTGCCTACTTGCTTTCTTTCCTGCCTGCTTCCTTCCTCTTCAAAACAAAAGCAAACAATCTGACACTCTAGACACTCCAAGGGCTTCATGCTAACGTGTGTGTGTGTGTGTGTGTGTGTTTGTGTGTGTGTGTGTGTCCTTTTGTGACAAGGTAGGTGGCAAGGCTTAGTGTCTGAGGAAAGTCTCAGGACTTCACCGGGGTGCACTCACAGGGGCTTCACACAGGTCACTGGTCTCTTACTGATACCCCACAGGGCTCCCCAAGGATTGGGACTTTAGTTTTCGCCCTATAGACCCAGACGGCCCCTCCCTGCCTCCCGTGCTCCTTCTCCTCTGCTGACAACATAGGCGATGTGTCTGCTTAGGCGCAGAATCCCAGGAAGAAAGTGGTTTAAGAGAATGGCTGCTATTTTACAGCAGAATGCGAGAGTCATTGTTCATTCTAAACTTTTTATTGGAGAACAGTTGACTGTCATCAAACATACACAAATTCACAGAGGAAAATAGTGAAAAGTGATATTCGGGTCAGATTTCAATAAAGAAGACCTCAGAGGCCCAGGATGATGTAGAAACCCCAGCCCGTGAATACTGTGTGAGCCCGGCTGTGCCATGTGGGAAAGTCTTTGGAAAGACTGGCTGGCAGGGTGACTTGGGTCCAGGTTTTCATGTCTGTGATGTTTCAGATTAAAATTTCACAGCACCCCTGGCTGAGTTAGGCCCCCTTGGCCTCTCATTTTTTCGGCGTTTTCTCCGACTCTGAGTTGGGGCTGGAGGACAGACGTGCTCTTCAACTGCGGGCTCTGTGGGCTGGTGCCCTGCGATGCCACCGGTCTAGCTCCTTCTTTGGGAGAAATCTTGATGGGTGACTGCATAGGCCAACTGATTTGCCGTCGCCTCAAGAGGTTATATGCAGAGTGGTGAGAGGCTGAGGCCCTTGAGGTTGGGTCTGAGGTTCAAATCGCACTTTGTCACTTACAATTCACCTGGGCACCTAAGCACTGGACCTCAGTTTAACAATCTGTTAAATGGGAAGGGATATAATAACACTCCTCTCATGGGAATGTTGTAAGGGCTAAATGAGGTAAAAGACATAAAGTCCTTAAAACAGGGCTTGCCACTGCTAAGTGTCATGTTACCAAATATCTGACACTAATTATTAATGCATCTCACTTTTAAAGACGTTAGAATGCAGAAACTTACATGGGCGGAGTGGGTGAAGGGGGAAAATGATAGAAATTTCTAATTATAAAACCAGTAAGTCTCAGGAATGCCATGTGCAACATTGTAACTCTAGTCAATAATACTATGTAGCATGTTTGAAAGTTGCTAAGAGAGAAGACCTTAAAATTTTTTTAACTATATGTTGGTGATGAATGTTCACTGGACTTAGGGTGATCATTTCACAATGTTGACAAATGTCAAATCATCATGTTGTGCAGCTGAAACGACATATGTTGTTAGATGTCAATTATACCTCAGCAAAAAAAATTGTGCGTCCCTAGAATGCAGGAAAAGTGATTTAATTATGAGTGGTTGCATAGAAAAGATCATTTTAAACTCCAAAGTAATAATAATGCTGAAAGTTGCCGGGAAGTTCTATGTGGCAGACACTGACAAGTGGTATCTCATTCAGTCTTTGAAAGAACCCTGTGAAGTCGGTTCTGAAATTATCTTTGCACTTGAAGAAACAGGCCACAGAAGATGAAGCGACTTGCTCAGGACCTCACAGCTTCATCTACGTAAATGGCAGACAATGTCACCATAGCTGACCACAACCGTTCCTGCCCTGCGCTGGCTTCGTCTGATTTTGGATGGTTTTGCTGCCCTGGTTCCCCAAGTTGACTGTATGTTGAAATCAAAGGGGAGTTAGAATCAGTTCTACTCCCAGAGATTCTGATATAATTGAGCTCTTATTTATTATTATTTTATTTTTTATTTGTTATTATTGTCCTCCACCCGTCACCCCTGGCCCTAGGTTCTTGGGATGTATGTGGACTGTGCAGGTCGGAGGCAGCAGGTTTAACTGCTAAACCACCAGAGCGTGCTTAGGAGGTGGACTTAAGAAATAACTTCGCAGGATTCTACTGTATAGCCAAGGCTGAGAAAAGCTGTCTTTCTTCATGGGCCTTCTGCCATCTCAACACTTTCTTCCCACCTACCTGCAGGTCATTTGATGCAGTGCAAATACTTTCATGGCACAAAAAAGAGAAAGGCCTTATCATGAAGAGGCTGAGCTGAAGAAAGAAAATGGCTCTATCCTTACACATGTCCCATCAATCAGTTGTCAGTGTCTTCTACTTTCTTAGAGGGAAGGGGACTAGAACAGAGGGGCTGGGCCCTGGGGCCGGGAAGGGAAAGGGACTCAGTCCTAACTCAGCTTTGGACAAATCACCCTTCTCCCCTAAGCTGTGTGACATTCCTTGAAAAGTCGGCATCCTCAATCTAGGGGTAATTCCACAATCTCTAAGAACCAGCCTTTCAGCTCTCCTGAATCCTGCACACCCAGGCAGATTCGCTCGACTCTCGCTTGCCCCGTTTTCTGAACTTTATTTGTTTAACACAATTGAGCTATTATAAAACTAATTCCCAGAAGAGAATGTACTTTTGAGGCTATGAAGCAACTCAAAGTCAATTTATGAGGCGCTGACAAGCAGAGGTCATGGGGGCCCAGTTTTTCACTGCATGGACCAGAATCTTCTGTAATCAGCTGAAGGCTTATCTGCAGTTAGATGTTGCCTAAGAGGGAAAACGTTTCCTCTCTTGAGCCGGTCAGTGGGGAGTCACTGTAATATTTTTTTGCACAAGTTATTTAAAGGGAACCCTGTTCTTATTCCTGTGGTCTCCAATTAATCGACAAGATTTTATAGTTCTTGGAATAAAGAAGAAATGAAAATTCCAAGGAAGAAAGCTGAGACCAAAAAAGCTCTTTTAATGAGACACTGGAGTGAGTAGGATTGCCGTAGAAGAGTGATCTGGAATCAGCCTAAAGGGTGGGCCCAGGAAGGTGCTCCTGGGTAATCATTCTTGGCTTTTTGATTTTTTCCAGTGTCAGGCTTGAGGTCCTCCCAACTACAGGGCCCAATCAGGACACAATGATTACATAAATCACAAACTTCTAGCACCAGCCCAATCAGGCTCCAGCCCAACTTTTTTGAATGTTAGAGCTTGCACAGTTGAGGTCAAGTTCTGTTGGACACAGAGAAGAAGGGGATTTGGGAAAAGACAGACTTTTTCCAGAAACTCTCTGGCACCCAGCCCCCCTCCCCCCAATTCAGATTTGGAAGCACACCAGAATGGATCAGATACTCTTGGGAAACTTTCTACATAAAATCTATTCAAGTTCAAAACTGTGCATCGGCCGAGTCTCCTTGGACCTAGCTCTGGGTTAGATGCTCAAAGAAGAGCTGGGTCATAAAAAAGTTGTCATTGACCTGATGTTTTCCCTGTGAGAGGCAAATGCCTAATGCATTTAACCCTATTGAGGCCCCAACAGACCTTTAGTGGTGACATACATGTTGATAGCTGGGGTCAGAGGGGTGAGTGCTTTGAACAAAACTCCATTGACAGGTGTGCCCTGGTGGAGCAGCAGTTAAGTCCGTCGCCTTTGAAGGAATACAGGTCACATACCCCTGAGTCTGAGTCCCTCGTTCTGGGGGGCAAACAAACAGTGTGAACAACTAAATAAAAATAATAGGATGCTCCTTCCTCCTTTCTCTCCCTGCTTGCCTGCCTACTCACCTTCATTCCTGCCTGTGTCTTTCCTTAAAAAACAAACAGACAAACAAAAAACAACTCCATTGATAATTCAGAGAGGCATTTGAGTAATTCTGGGGGCTCTGTTTTCCAAAGCATGCTCTGCGGAACATGAATCCTGTGAGGTGCTCCTCCAGGAATAAAATACTTTGTGGACAAATAAGTTTTCCCCTTAGAAATTCACAATGAACATATTAAAGACTCTCAAACTCCAACATGAAGAAACATTCCTTTCTAGCCTAACATCTGCGGCAACTTAGCTAGGTTAGCTTGGGTAAATCTTCAATATTTCTTAAAATGAAATGAGAGGGTATACATCTCAGAATTTCTTGGGGCTCCTTATTAGAATACACAGAGTCCTCAACCTTGCTGTAGACTTTTTGAATCAAAGTCTGGAGCTAGGACCCAGGAATCTGCTTTGAATGAGCTCCGGATAACTGTGATGCATGATGAAAATGAGAACCTGAGATAAACTTTCCTGGATGTTGGCTTAGTCTCTGAGCTTTGTAAAGATCTAGAGATTAGCTTAACCAAAAGATTACTCAACAAAACAAAAACAAAATACCTAGACAGTTCCCAACTCATCCTATAAGATCAACATTACCCTGATAGCAAAACTAGGGAAAGCCATCACAAGAAGAGAAAACTGCAGACACATCTATATGTATGTATACATAGACATACATATATAATATAGATGCAAAAATCCTCAATAAAATGCTGGCAAATCAAATGCAGCTATATATCAGGATTATACACCATGATCAAATGGATTTATCCTAGAAATGCAAGGTTGGTTAAAAGTCCAAAAAAATCAATGAATGTAATACACGATGTCAATAAAATGAAAGACAAAAACTATATGCCCATCTCAGTACATACAGGAAAAGTGTTTGACAAAATCCAACACCCCTTCACGATAAAAACATTCAAAGGAGGAATAGTAAAGAATGTCTCAAATGGATGAAGGGCATCTATAAAAATCCCATCGTTAACATTGTATTTCATGATGAAAGACTGGATGGTTTCCCCCAGGATCAGAAACAAGACAAGATGTCCACTCTTGCTACTTCTACTCGATATTGTGCTGAGCAAAGTATAGAATGGTGAACTCCAGGGACAGGTGGAAGGGGAAATGGGGAGTTAATCAATGGATATCGCTTCAGTTAAGCAAGATGAATAAGTTCTGGAAATCTGCTGTGCAATATAGTTTATATTTGGCATACTGTATCGCACACTTGAAATCTTTGTCAAGAAGGTAAATCTCATGTTAAGTGTCCTTACCGCCAAAAATAAAACAAAACAGAGGAGCATGAAGAAACTTCTTGGAGGTGATAATCATGTTTATTTCCTTTATTATGGTGATGGTTTCATTGGTGTATGAATATGTCCAAATTAATAAACTTGTATTATTAAGTATATACAACTTTTATGCATCAATTATACTGCAATAAAGCTATTTAACACATACGCATGCCCTCATTCCTGCTCCCCCAATAGAACTGGATGTTCTAACCAGTACAATCAGGGGAGACAATGAAATTAAAAGCATCTATATTGGAAGGAAGGAATAAAACTACCTATATTCTCAGTTGACACAATCGTTTGTATAGAAAATCCAAAGGAATCCATTAAAAATTATTGGAATTAATAAACAAGTACTGAAAGGTTGCAGAGTACAAAACTTAGCTGAACTTCTCTATACTTGCAATGAGCAATCTGAAAATAAAAAAGAAGAGTTCCCCTTAAAATGGCATCGAAGAGAATAAAATAGAAATACATTTAACAAAAGAAGCACAAGCTTTAATTTATATTCTTAAAAATTACAAAACAAAAGATGATCTATCTTTACTAGTAAATGGAAAGACATCCTATATTTGTGAATTAGAAACTTTAATATTTAAGATTACAAATGTATCTATAGATTCAATGCCATCTCTATTGGAGTTTCAGGGGGCTTATTTCCAGAAATTGATGATTCTATCATTCATATTAAAATTTAGGAGATCCAGGATAACCAAAATAATCCTAAAAAAACCAAAAGCAAAGTTTGAGGTCTTTCACTTCCCAATTAAAAATTTTACTATTACAAAGCTACAAAAATCAACACAGAGTGATACTGGTATAAGGATAGGCATTTCAATCAATGAAATAGCATCAAGAATCCAGAAATAAACCCTCACATGTATGGTCAATTGCTTTTGGCATGGATGCCAAATACTTCAGTGAGGGAAGAGTTTGAATACAAGTTTCTGGAAAACTGGATATCCGCATACAAAAGAATAAAGTTGGCTCCATACAAAAATTAATTCAAAATGAATCACAGATCTAAACGTAAGTGTAAAATGGTAAAACTCTTAGAAAAATGTTAGGAATAAATCTTTATGACCTTGAATTAGGCAATGGTTTCTTAAACATTATCCCCAAAGCACAAATAACAAAGTAAAATAAAGATAAATTAGACTTTATCAAAATTAAAAGCTATGTGCTCTAAAGGACAGCCTCAAGAATTGAAAGTCAGTCAACAGAATGAGAGAAAATACTAGCAATCATGTATCTGATAAAGTCCTTGTTTCCGGGATTTATTAAAAAAAAACACCTATAATTTGAGAATAAAAAAATAGATAACTCAATAAAAAAATAGCAAAGGATTTAAATAGAAATTTATCCCCAAAAGATGTGTAAATGGCCAATAAACACATGAAGAGATCATCAGTATCATCAGTTATAAGGAAAATGCAGATCCATAATGAGATACCACTTCTCACCTACTTGGATGGTGATGATGATGATGATTTAGAAAAAAAAGCAATAAAAACTGTGAAGATACGAAGAAATACACTTCTTGTGATAATTTAAATGGTGCAAATCACTTTGGAAAACATTAAAAATTCATCTGACCTTAACTGAAACCATGACAGGCCTCGAATGGTAGCGATACATCAATAAACAGTTGCAGGCAGGAAAGCGAGTTCTTCAAAGGATTAAATATAAAGTTACCATATGATCCAGCAATTCCCCTCCTAGGTGAATGTCCAAGAGAATGAAAAACATACACAAAAACTTGTACATGAGTGTGTATAGCAGTATTATTCATAACAGGCAAAAAATGAAAGCAACCCAAATGTCCATCAACATGATGAATGGATAAAGAAAATGCGGTATAGCCATACAATGAAATACTATGCAACAGTATACAGGATAAAGTCCAGATGCATAACTACAATGTGGAGGAACCTTGAAAGCAGATGCTAAGTGATAGGAGCCAGACCCAACTGATTACATATAGTATGATCCCATTTACATGAAATGTCCAGAATAAGTAAATCTACAGAGACAGAAGGTAGATTAGTGGTTGTTTAGGATTGGGGCAAAGGTGAAGGAATGGGGAGCAACTGTTCAAGGGTATGGGTTTTGTTTTTGTGGAAGTGATGAAACTTTGCTAAAACATATAGTGGTGATGGTTTGCAGAAATTCAGGAATATACCACTGTAGACTCTGAATGGGTGAATTGTATGGTATGCAAATTATCTCTCAAAAATGCTGTTAGAAAAAGAAAAGAAACCTAGAGGTGAAGCTCCATTTTTACCCTGTGACAGATAAAGTTCATCAGCTTAGACACAAGCAGAACAAAAGCAGCATGAATCATTACCTATAACCTCTCACTTCCTCTTATTTCCTCAGTTTGTTTTCCCTTGCTCACCCATCCCAGACATGACCACACTTGTTGACGTGACATAGCAAAGGGACCCTGACTACAAACTCTAGGCTGGTACTCGCGGTGGTCCTCTCTTTTCTATGTTGATCTCTCTGGTTCATTTGAAAGATCTCATTACTCTGAGACACTTATTTAGAAATTATGGTCTGCAAAGCATTTTGAAGAAAAGAAAGGCATTGCCTTTAAGATAAGACTGATCATTTAGGAGTCACTTAGCTGATATCAGAGAAAAATTCCAAATACCAATGACTTAAACAACATAGAAGTTATTTCTCTCACATTAGATAGAAATCCAGCTTCCTTGGGATCCCTGGGAACCCAGGTTCTCTGTGTCATTCTCTTTTGTTCCAGAACATGAGTTCCCATCCTAAGGGTCACTTCATGGACCAAAATGGTGACTGAAGTGGGTTGGAGAATGATCGGGAGGGAGCAAAGGAATGACAGGATAGTTGGAAGTGCATTCAGGGTTGAGAAGAATTTGAACAGATGGGAGATAGTTGAGGAAAGTGGAATGATTTGATTCAGAAGGAGAAATAGTGATGCCGGAGTGGGCGTTGCATCTCAGGAGTACAGCTCTTAGAAGGTGAGAGGAAATAGCACCTGCAGCCTGTGTGGAGCAAATATGTGGAGCACAGACCCTCTTCCAATTGTCACGAGGAGAAGAAGGTGGTACAGAAGGGGAGGGGGAAAGGTGAGGGCTTGCTTCTGTTTTCTAATTAGTCATCTTCCTCCTTTCTTTTTACTTACATTTACTGAGCCACCTACTGCATGCCTTGGTACTGTTCTAGGTGCTGAGGTTGCAGCAGTGAATAAACAGTTGAAAACACCTTTGTTCCTGGAGCCTACATTCTCTTTGGTGGAGTCAACTACTAAAATGAGAAAGCAAGTGATGTTAGAAGGTGGTAAATGCTATAAAGAAAACAAAAATAGGAAAACAGGTAGGTATTTAGGTGGGAAGGAAAGAAGGGAAAGAGAGAAGGCTGTGGAGGAAAAGTGTGTGTGTGTGTGTGTGTGTGTGTGTGTGTGTGTG